>OZ004726.1:58966949-60166949 GCA_963924685.1 Dexiosoma caninum | reverse complement strand
GGCGGGCGGTTAGCTTATGGTTCAAGATAATATATAGGATACTTGGTCATGAGTTAAAGCAGTCGCACAATGGGGCAATTTCGTACTCTCCGAATCCATATATATAGGGGACAGCCACGAATCCCAGCCGGGTCAAACTAGAAAAAAGTTTTTTCTGAGTTTTCTGTGCTACAGCACTCTCCTTCGTCGGTATATGAGCAATAAAACGTCGGCGAAGTAAAATAATAAATAAAATGGCTCAATTAGCTTAAAAATAATGCGTCAAAAAAAAAACATCAGAGACGCCGCAACTTTGCTTTATAATTTACACGCAACTGCAGAGTTGCTCAAGAATTAAGCTCTATCTTTTTTACCACTTTCACCACCTGTCTGTTTCTTCCCTATCTTTCGCTCTAGTTCCAGTGCAATGCATTGCATATGTAGGGGATAGCCCCTGAGCACTGGTCCAAGATAAAAAAAAAAAAAAAAAAAAAAAAATGAAACTTTAAACACGGAAATATCTATGTATATAATTTTTTATTTTTTTTTTTAACTTGGACCACACATGCGTGGTATAGTGCTAGAGCTATACTATACTATACTATTGTGAAAACAATAGCAACTAGAAATCTGATTAATTTTTGGGTAAACATTATTATACCGTTGGTTCCCGTAATAAATTGACATTATAAAAAATTTACTTTGTTCGTGGACAATATAAATATCTTTCCCAGCAATTAAATTCGTTATGGATTGTTTAAATAAAAAATGCAATGTTTCCGCTGATGAACGCATGGTAACATGTCGGTTGTGCTTTGAACTTTGCCATATAAAATGTGCCAACCTCAAATCGCGTGATGCAGATCCTATTTTTGACCCAGCCAAAAATCTTCACTGGTCTTGTACTAATTGTAAGAGCATTGGCATTGAATTTTACAATTTTTTTAAAAGTTATCAATCCGAGTTTGTTGGTATTAGGAAGGAGTTTGAAATACTACAAGACAAACTTGTTAAATATGGTGACCTTTTTTCTAAGTTCACTGCGTTGGAAAAGTTCTCGACGTCTCCTAAGCAGAGAAGCAAACGGGCTAATAAAGCTTCATCAACCGCAGGTCGTAAATATCCTATTCAAACAAGAAGTGGGGGTTAGAGAAATGACAAGAAGTTAAGCTTCACGTTCTTTGTTGCTGTAGTACTGATAAAGCGTCTCTGATGTCGAGGAGACGTATTTTGAAGCTTCAATTTTAGTAGCCATTTTTTAGTTTATTATTTTACTTTGCCGGTGCTACACAATAAGCGTTCTGATGTCCCTGTGGATTGGTTACAGCTGAAGCCGTTGCTGTTCAGTGACCACTGACTATGCCTTCGCCAATTAAACTTTCCCACAACAACTGACAGCACAAAGACACATTAATGCACATCATACAGATGCGATATGTTTTTATGATTCTCTTATGAAACTGGGTTCGAACCCAGAATATTTTTGGTTTTTTAGTCAACGTACAGACTAGTTCAGCTATCGCCGCCCCCCTTTCTTTTCTACTTTTCGCAATTTTCATCTTATTGTTTTACATTATTTTCAACACTACTTTGTCGCCTTCGACTGAGTGAGAAATTTGTAGCACACAGTATTAATTATTGAATATATAAAATCGGAAATTTATTGTTTCCAAGTTCAATATTAGTGTTGTTTAGAACTCCGCTGGACGAGGATTTTGGGAAACGAACAAATTTGTCTTATTTACCGCCTTTTGCTTTCGATTTTAATTACAAAATATCCAATTTTTTTAAATTTAAAAATTGCACGTCACCAAAACTTTAAGAGTAAGGAAAAATAAATGAACTTTTATGAAATTAAGTAAATTTAAAGTAAATTTTTACGTAAAATTATTACAATTATTGTAAAAATGTAACTCATTCACTTAATTTACATTAATAATTTCCATATCTGTTGTTCAAAATTCACGATGATTATTTCTGCTAAGAAGTAGCCATTGATAAAACGCTTCTTGTATTTGTATCTTGTATCTTGTGTTTACTTAAAAGTAACACTCAGGTAATGATTGCATACTGCTAACTGTTAACTTCTAGGAAAGTAATATTGATAGAGGAATAGATAAAAGAAAGCTTAATTATATTTACAATACTGGTTCTGTGCGCTTTTGCTTTTGTTGCATTAAATTTTTAAAGCTGTATTTGATAGACATTTGATTATTTTTTTGACTTCGCTGATGATGCTAGTCAATGCCGACGAAGGAGGAAACTCTGATGTTACTTGTGGATTAGTATTAGCTGAAGCCAGTACTGTTTAATGACCAGTGACTATGTCTTCGCCACTGAAACCTTCCGACAACAACTGACACACTAATGCACATGGAAAAAAATGAGAAATATTTTATGACTTAGTCCGAAACTGGACCCGAAGCGAGGACTTTTGGTTTTTTTCTACTACAAGTACAACATTACAATAATATCTGTCGTTTCTTTTGACATTTCTTCCTCCAATTAAAGTAGCACAGCTGTGCTATGAACACCACCTGATGATGAGTCAGTGTACAATATTTCTAGCCAATTGTTTTAGAATAAAAACATAAGAAAAGTAAATTTTTTGTCACTTTTATTTGTTATAAACTTTGTGGAATTGAAGTTACCGTCTCTTGCTCATTATTAATGGAAAGTATCTATTCTACGCACTTCTTTTGGCATTCTTCAGAGTTGGCAAAGCGATTAGCATTGCCCCTACAGCCACCATAAATAAAGGGAACACATTCGTTGGTATCAGCTTTGTAGGAGAAGGATGGAATATAAGCGTGACAATATCCATGCTTTACATCACCATTCTTGGCATGTGGCAAAGCACAAACAGCTAAAACAAAATACAAAAATTAGTTTAACCGTTACAAACTGTATTGGAAAAAATTTTGAGAAACTTACGGTCTTTAGCAGCCAATGTTGAGGAAATTAAAGCCAGGATAACGAATAGGAGAGCAAAAAGTTTCATTTTTAAAAATTATGCCACTCTAAATACTTTTCACAAACAAAAGAAGTCAATGACTATGAATTCAAATGAAAAGTATGCAATTTTTATACCCATCCATCGCGTCAGCTTCTTTTTTCAAATTTGAATACCATTCCGAAATGTGCTTATCAAAGATTAAAATATTTATTTAAATGTTTAAAACATTATATATGACTTTTAGCCGCTGACGGATTTGCTACGAGATCATTTGTTATTTATTGTTTAATACGTAGTAAACTCACAGGTCGTTAGTGAACGTCAACAAATTTATTCAGTGTTTAGACCCAGGTACTTAGGAAAATCTAGAACATGATCTGTTCAAATTTGTAGCGGCATGAACTTTATCCTCAATAAACTAACTCCCCAAATTCTTATATAGATCACCAACAAAAGTAATTTTTCACTTTCAGTTAAATTTTTGGGGTGCCAGTTCATTTTTAAATTTGGGATTTTGGTTCATACGAACTAACGCCGCATATTATAGGCAGTTAGTTCATTTCTGCTTGTTAGTTAGGAACTTAGTTCCTACCATCTGGATGCCGTACGATTCAAGGTTTTCAACAAATAAATCCCTAAACAGAATGAACTAAGTGTCTATAACTGCTATATGGTGGACAATTTTTGGGGACTTAGTTCCTACTTTGAGGACTTTTACATATATGTAGAATTTTTTAATAATATTTAATAATAAGAATTGGGTACTTACCCAATCCCAAAAGCGAATTAAGGCCATGCTTAAAGATTTTCTCCACCATGGTATTTCCAGATAGGTAGATTTTCAAAGAGCGTCTCTTGGTCTCATCTTTATGTTTTTTGCGAGATGTAGTTCCACTAACAAAAATTAACTTATCTTCAATTTTATAAGTTTTATTTTAACTAAGCAACTGCAATATTTTAAAATCTTCTTTAAATAGATAAGCAAAGTTCTTAAAGTTAAATAGATAAGATAAGTTCTGTTCAATAAAATTACGGAACTGTACGATTAACATCACTGTTATACATATACGTCATTCTGTTATAATTAACAGTAAAACACCAAAATTTAAATATACTATTTTTCATAGTCCAAAAATTATTGACATTCATTCCAACATTCACATTTCATTTATTATATCGTATTTTGAATCAAATGAATGTACGGTTAAGACGAAATGCGAGGCTTCAACCAGCATATAATTTTACCATTTAAATCCGCTCTTGTTGTTCAATCTAAGCTGAATATTAAATAGGAAATATCTGTAAGTTTTCTTTGATAAATTGCGCATTCAATAAATTGTTTCGTGATATTTGTGCATAAAGGAAGCAAAAGAAAATGTTACGCGTAATAAACACCATCGAAATTGCCTCTTAAATTAGCAAATTATTGCTTAAACAATTGTTTTTAAAATATTTGCTATTCGCACTAAATGTTAAATTTTTAAATTGTTTCTTTTTTTTACAATTGTATTTGTTGAAAAGATGTTCCCCTTGCTAAATTATCTTCCAGAACTATTTATGATTTTACAACAAGTCAGTTAACTCTTTTGTTTAGATCACTGTAGCGTAAACTAAACCTTTTTATCATTCTACTAAACCTTTCTAAATAATCATATTGTTTGTTAACACTAAATCCAGATCATCATTCTGCAAAATATCCAACACGCAACTCTACTTGAATATCAGGAATAAAATATTATTTTATGTATAATTTCGCCTTTTAAAAGTGGACGTACAATTTAAGTATCATATTATAGAGGAATTGCTAAGCTGGATGATATTCCCAAACTCCTAGAAAAGGTATAAACTGATAGCCTTTCGCAGCAAACTTCTGCACTGTTGTCGTCATATAAATATTGGTGCTGCAAATCACGTCCACCAAATAATAATATTGTTGCAGCTTTCATAAATATTGGAGTTTTAAATAGTTGTCAAATAGATGCAAAATGCGCAGATTTTAGTAAATCTTTTGACAAAGTGAATCAGGACATATTAATTTATACGATATAGTAGTACAACTTTAAAGTGGTTGAATTCCTATCTGTGTAATAAAACTCTGCAAGTGAAGTTCAAATAAAGTCAATGACTATGAATTCTGCAATTTTTCTACCCATCCATCGCGTCAGCTTCTTTTTTTCAAATTTGAATACCATAAAGGGCTTGCAGTACGAAATGTGTTTATCAAAGATTAAAATATTTATTTAAATGTTTAAAACATTATATATGACTTCTAGTCGCTTACGAATTTGCTAAGAGATCATTTGTTATTTATGGTTAATGTCATTGCGGAAATTATGACGACTGACGCTGACGTAAATCTTAGACAAATTCTTATCAAAATGTTACTGCAGTAGAAACAAAATTGACGTCATACTGCAGGTAAACTTCGATGTTGATAACATGTCTCCAAGTTATATCTGAAAACCATCTTTAATTCTGAGGCTGATGGTTGTGATATTTTCATTGTAATTGTACTATTTTGCCTTCCAAGAAGGTTACACTTGATTGTGTTCGTTTCTAAAATTTAATAGCGTAACATCCCAGCAAAAAAATGTTAATGCGTTCTGTAAGAATTGGTATTTTCATGACTTCTGAAGCACTTCTTTATCTGAATACATATCTAATGTCATCTCAAATGTTAAGAAGAAACGCATTCAAATGCGCGATTAAACAACTGCGCACTTGTAATTAAAATTTAAATAAATTTATAAAGAACTCATTAACTCATGCTAAAACGTAAGCACATCAAGAAACATTAACATTTAAAGACAATTTATTTTTTAAATATGAATACATTCTCGCCATGACACTCCTATGTTAAAATCATGCGTTCTTCATGGTTCAAGTTGAACCAACAATTCCAAGCCATAACCGCCAAAAAGGCGCAAGCGCAAAAACCAAATTTTGTACGGGAGGAGTTGGCTCGATATATCAGGAATAGTACGACTCTCTTTGCCGACCAAGGAAAAATAGACAGCCTCACATGAATTTGCTTTACTAGTAAGACGTGAGGTAAGAGGGAAACTTTTCTCTGTGTAGGCTCTCGTTTGTGCCCAGCTGCTGGATAGTTTCGCCTTGTTGTTTCAGACTAATCCAACGGATTTTCAGCCACATACCTGGTCATCATCTCCTGTCACTTTTTAATATTCATCGCGGCGTTGCAGTGTACTTGTATATACGCGATGGAGTTGCTTACCATTGCCAACAATCATTACGCTGACAAGATCCTATGTTTGGGTTCAATTCCAGATCTGGCATCCGATCTCATTATTTTTACCTCTGGGAAGCAGCTAATTTTGGGTAGTGTGTATGCAGAAAGCAATATATTTGTTGTTTTGTAGCAATTTGCCACAAAACGCTTAATTTCTTCTTCAGCTTCCAATTGATGGCTGTGCTTTTACCAAATACATAGAAAAAATTCATGAAGTTTGACCTGTCTTGATACGAAAAAAAACCAAATTTATTTTTCTTGTAAAGCACGCATAAATATTTCTCTCTTTCTCATCTTTGCATTTAATAAAATTTAACGTTGAAAATAAAAGTGAAAAATTAAATTTTAAAGAATATTTCAAAACGCGGAACTCAAAAATTTTGATGTTGAACTTGGCGACATTTCAAAACAATGGCTTGATATGTACATTAGAGTGTCCCAGGCTCAACGCTCAAATATTTTCTTTTCAAATTCAAAGACGCATACCCTCCATTTTTTTTTTTTTTCCTTTTGCTCCGTGTAATCAAAATATGAAATATTATTGCGATCGGATAACGTTTAACCGTGCCAACTGGATGCCAAAGTTTGAGCAAAAAGCTCACGATGAAAGTTTTGGAAAAACTTCGAATTTAAAACCGTCAATTAGTATCAAACATATTTATTTATTTAATATTGGTTATATACTGTGTTTTGGGAATATACTTTTTACAGTCAGGATACACCCGTCTGTGTTCTTGTAAACAGTGTTTTTGCTCCTCATCAACAGTAATTGCGCCATAAAAATCCTTCGCTAACATGGCGGCTGCTTCTGCTGTATCGTTTACTGCTCTCAGTGTATTCACATTTTCATTAGCGTGCTGAAATTATACATTATTTGGCCATGTAATAGGACAATCGCTTAGAAAAAAACTGTCATCATCAATTAAGCCGATTGAATAAAATTTTGCTTTTATATGAAATAAAGTCAGCAATATTTTTGTCAGTAATTAACAGTAGAAAACATTTATCAATTGTGCGAGTATATTACAGAATTAAAATACTTTCAAATACTATAAAAAAACATATACAAGTATATTGGTAAGGTACTTTTACAACTAAAATAAAGTTTACAGACGTTTAAAGTATGATGTCGCCATGAAAAAGAGACCCTACTTATCTCGTTCTGATATTCTGAACTGAGAGCTAAGTAATATTATTTTCAATGAATAAATTGCACTTGCCATCTCTCGAGCTTGGTGCAAGGCGCTTCGTGTGCAAATTTAATTCTCGTTATATCGTCCAAAAAACATTATTGAAAACTCTACCAGTTCTCGATAGTCATATCTGACAATGTCTTTAGTCAGCACAGATCCGTCAAATTGTACAAGTTTATCAATTTCTGAAACATTTAGAGGTGATAACTTTTTTGTGTAGAATTATTTTGGGATAAACAATTTTCGAACTTTCTCGAAAGGTGTTAACCAGTGTAATATCAGGCCTGGCTGATTTTTCCTCAAACATACATTTTAATACCAACTCGTAGACATGATGGCGACAAGCAAAAATATACACATCGCTATTCAGCGATAGCCTTCAATACTGGGTCTGCTTGTTTCCTTCCTGAGGAGGTTTCCAGTTTAGGCACCGCGATGTTGTTATTCTTCATCATACGCAATAACTATAGATAAACTCTCTGCTTTAGATTTGCGTGCATCTCGGGCTGGCAACATTTTTCCATCCCAGTGACCGGTTACAGTACTTTAGTACCATACAACATTTCATTCAATCAAAATTACGATCTTACATTTTGTGCCAACTACACGGTCTTTTACATTTTAGGTGGCAAAATTAAAAACATTATACTACTTAAGATTCCACATATTTTATATAGCGTAGACAGACGACAGCGCTAATGTGCATTAGCAGTCTTAATTCTAATTAACTTGTGAATTATCCCCATTCCAAATGTATTAAATTTGGGGTAAATGCATGACATTGTGAATTTATACTGAATTTAGTTAATCCACTTTGGCAAGTGAGTACACAATCAATCAGCGGTTGGGCAATTGTACAGATAAAATCGATTTAAAGTCAATAAAGGTATGTTGTTTTAATTGTTTTAGATAAAAAAAAAAAGAATTGTAAATCCTGAAACGCGTTTTTTCCATTCTAAGTTTTTCAAGGGAAAGAAACTAAAGAGTACAATACTCCGCTGCCGATCCCAATGCGAACAATGCTATTGCCACTCTCTTATGGAGTTGCATACAAATCCTCATATTGGTGTCCAACCTCTCCATATTTTGAACTTTCGCCACACTTTCCTGTTGATGTTTCGTCCATCGCAATCACATCAGACTCCCAAAAACTGCTATTGCAGTCCTTTAAAAAATGTCATATATGAATGACATATTCGATGAAAAAGTATTATTAAATATACAAATTTCTTCAATTGTCTTTCTCTTATTTCACGGTGTCACGTTCACGTTCAGATTTATGATGGCTACTGCATGTATAATATTTACGTTATGGAGCAGTTTCAGCAAAAGTAATTTCAATAAACTTGGAAATAATTATGTTCGCAACTGTCAAAATCTATTGCCAACACAATTGGTCCACGTGTCGCCGCCGAACATTTATTTGCACATGTATTGCTCAATAGTTGTTCAAACTTATTTCCAAGCAATGATGTTGAACATAAACTGTCAAATATGGCTATAATCTCTTTGGCATGTGTTTCTCCGTGAATTACATTGATAAAAGAAGCTTGTGAAAGCTGTGATAAAATATAGAATTATTTAAATAAAAAACTATATGAATTAAAAAAAGGGGGAATATTATTAAATACAAAAAAGAGGGAATTTATTCATAATAAACGAACAAAGTATTTATATGTACATACAATGCATACAACCATTCACAGCGAAATTTTTAAATTTATGTTCAGTGCACTAATACGTGTTCTCTACCAAAAACTTATGCTTTGACATGAACATATTTGTGACGTCATTCTTCCGATGTTATTTTTTATGTTCGGAAATAATTACTGAATGTGAAGAGACATGCAGTTAGTCTCATACAAAATTTGCAAAATTTGTTCGCAGAATTTTTTGCTCTTGTTTATTTGATTCGTAGTTCTCCTTAGAAAACGCGTACTGATTAATTGAGATGAAAGTCGGTACGGGTTCCCGCAGTTCCAATTGCATAATTACTTATATAACTTTATTTACACACGCTATGACGTCATTCGAAAAAAAAATTAAAAAAAGATAACTTCTTTTTCTTTGGGGCACATACACATATAAATGAAAGTAAACATACTATTATATACATATGTATAAATATTATAAAAATTTATTGCATCTGATGTATAACAATGATAAATAATCGTCAGTCATTCTGACTGTCGTTGAATAAATATAAAAAAGAATAAGTTAAAATTTTTTTCTAATCTTTTTGATTTACATATTTTAAGCAAATTCTTTTTTATAAAATGCGGAAAAAATGTTTTTGAAAATTTAGCTGTTAATTTTTTCTTTTATGGCCGCGCATGCTACACTGTATGATGGTCCATTTTTTATACAAATCTTTATCTCATAACTGGAATAAACCCTTAGAAATCAGAACAAAACAAAACAAAAAGCTAAATTTAAGAAACGGTATACTTTCTTAAAAAATAATGAAATTGTTTTGTTATTCTGAATAAAGAACACACATAATGCAACCAGCCAAGTTTCGATGTTGGTTGCATAGTCTGCAAACATGTTTATGGTTTCAATTCGTGTTGCATCCTAGGTTTCAAACACATCAATATAGTTTGATATTTTCTGGTTGCATTAATGTTGGTTGCATAGTGTGAATCGTTGTATACTGTTGTTATTGATTCATTTCAGTGGAAACGAGCAAGGGGTAAAGCTGTATTTTTTTTACCCGGGTTTCTCCAGCGATATTCAGAATTGTTGTTGCGTTTGTAGTTTACTTGTCGGTTGCAGCGTTTGTGTCAAAATATGTAGTCAAACGTTCTTGCGGCAGCTTAATATGACAACTTTGATAAACTCAAACAAGAAATGCACAAAGAATGTAATTAAGAATAGAAAATTTTTGAGACTCTTTTTTGATAGTAGTAACAATTTATTATGATCATAGAGGGTTGCCAAAAACGAGCTCGCACTATACATTTTTAGCCTTCCTCACTTTCTTTCGCCTTTCACAGATAATATTTAAAAGTGAACGATACCAATTTAAAGAAAAGTGAGGATTTTTTAGTCGCAAAATAATCACTTCTTACGTACTTTTAGTACCGAGAACTCCAGTTTACGATTTCCGGCGGAAAACGAAAGTAAGCGATTTCGTTATCGATGTGATCTCATCGAATGAGTTCAAAATAAATTTAGGGGTACCGCAAGGTTTTCTACTTTCTCCTACTCTATTTTTAATTTTTCTCAACGACGTTCTCTGTCGAACTTCAAAACCTACCTACTCTTTCGCAGATAACAGCAGCCCAAACTGGTAGCTATTAGTGCCATGAGGCTGAATGTGAATGATACTTTGAATCGGTATCTTGTAACGATCTGAGAGTGCGGTCCTGCAAAAATGGTCGATTTTAACGTCCGTAAGAACCAATGATGTGCCCCCTTACACATAAACGCATGATTGATATCAAGAAACTCGCATAATCCCAGTTAATTGCGATGCTGTAAAATTTAAGTCGAATGTCCACAAAAAATACTTCCTCTATCCTCCCATCTATTTTTTAGTTCTGTCAGGGGACATCGCCTGAGCGTCGTTTACACGAAACACACATTGTGGTTGTCGCCTCAATCTAAGACGACGTAAAATTAATTCATACAAAACTTTGAGGATCGGTTGATTTTGCAGGGCATCCCAGAAACTTCCCGCTTCGAAGTTACAAGAAATTGCGGAGTAATTAAAAACAAACAGTTTTTTCTTCACATATTTTCGACATCAATTTTTTCGAACCTCTTTAGAGATTTTTGTGAAATTTGCGGCATCCTTTACAGTCTACAAAAATCAGTGAATTCCTAAGTCATTTCGATAACACTTTTGGAGTTATTAGAAAAAAGATTTTTTTAAAATTTTTGGTCAACAATATCTCTCGAGCGAATCACCCGATTATAGTTAAATCGACGTTTCTTTATGGTTAAGAACTCATTCGATGTTTAACTTGATTCGATTAAGAACTGATTTGATTTTTAATGTTGATAAGATATGATATGTTTACATACATACATACACACATATACAAACATACAGCCATGCTGACATCACGGCGAAAACAACAGAGTCCATCTCCGAAATATAAAGAAAAATCACTGTTCGCAAGTTGAAGTAATATCAGTAGCTTTCTACAGCGGGAAGTTGAAAAACTTTGACTGCTTTTATTTTGCCCGTAGATGTGTGGCTGTATAATATATCTTTCGTATGACATTTGAAATAAAGTTTTAGAAAATTTTCTGTGCTTTCTTTTCTTATCAAAGACATGAACGATTAGATATCAGATATAAAAAGATTTTTATTTTCTTAACTTTGAAATCTTTTCAAGACAAAACGATCAATTGCTTCGGCATTTTCGTATCTGATGGCGAAAAAACGGAAATTTCTAAGAAACTATGCTGATGAATATTGTACGAAGGGAGAACTTGTTGTTTGTCATTTTGATCCAAAATACATTTTTTATATTTTATGAGAATCTGATTTAAATTTTCCAAATCTTCTTTTTTAAAAAAAACTTCTTTCAATGTTTGGATTACGTAATAACTGTAATGCGTAGAGGGTTCTGTGGAAAGTAATGGATTTTTTTAGGTTTGATAAGTCGCTGTGTTCGAAAAATCGGTGGACCAAAATGACTATTTTTTTTTTATTTCCAGTGATGCCATTTTATAAAAACGTCAAGACAAAGATATGAAAATTTGCAAATGTGTTGTTTTTTTTTTGCAGACAACACAATAAAAAAAGGTAAAATTTGTACGTAATACAGCACAAACCCCGTAAATATAAAAAATATGTTGAAGTTTTAAAATGAAATTTTTATTATTTAATGAGGCCTAAAAAAAAATTCAAATAACAATTCATTGTAAAACAAAGTAAGTATAAAGTTTTATAGAAAAACAATTCAATTTTTAGACATACATACATCTGATTCATATTCGTCATAATCGCGTATTAAATACGGTTTTTATGGAATATTCAGACTCTTCTTAAGTTTAATTTCAATTAATTTTTGCTGAACACTTGAAGACATTTTTAAACTTTTTACTGTTTTAGCCCGGTTAAAAAAGTTCATTAAGGTCAATGTTCTTTCGACTTCGGCATTTGAGTAAGGAAACGAATTAAAAAAGTTAATTAATTCCTGACAGTGATTTTCCTCCAAATAATTTTTAAATTTGTAGACTTCAGTTCAAAATTCATCAATTCTTTCAATATTTTTCCATTTTTGCAATGTTACATATCGTGTGGAAATTTCTATTGTATTTATAAGAGACGAATCATCAAAGATTTTTTTGTGTGAAATCAATAATATCCGCAACAAATGACACCAAAAACGCCACAAAAAATGCAAAAAACGTAAAAAATGCCTTTTTTTGGAAAAGCGTATTCAGAAAAAATAAAAGGGTAACGAATCCAAAAAAGCGTCAAAATGCCCACACTGTTCATTTCATACGTTGGGGTCTTATTTCGCAGCACCATTATATTGTATTTTATTATTTCATACAACTGTTTTCCGCAAATATACTACATAATTAATATTATAAGAATCGAAGGAATCAATTACCAATTTTGCAAATCATTGAAGAAGAAAATATCGTACTTTTAACTACAACTTGAATAAGTTTATTCGGCATATCCCGATTTATTGTTTCAACTATACAACAATTAATAGACTGGAAGAATGTCGCTAATAAATGTCTTGAGGTAATTATCAGCAACGCAAATTCCGCAATAGAAAACTTTTATATTTATAAGTTTTATGACAGACAGATATGAACTGAGCATTTCTATTTGCATTTAGTTTTTTGTACGACAATCAGATTTTTCGTGAATATATTGTGCGATTTAGTTTTATGGCATTCAGATTCAAAAAACTAAAATGCTGACGCGTTGGATATAAAAATTGAAGACATTTCATTTGAATTGACAGTCACTAACTTATTTCGTTTAAGAAAAGTATTCAGAGCGCAATAACTTTTAAAAATGAAATTTTTCGCTCTCCTATTCACCATCCTGGCTTTTGTTGCCTTAACAATGGCTGTCAAGGATCGTAAGTTTAATAGTACAAGAATTAGTATTGATTAAAAAATATTTTTTTTCTTTATAATTTTAAGCTGCTTGTGCTTTGCCACATTCCCAGAAAGGCGACAGTAGGGGAAGGGCTTGTCGCGGTCTTATTCCATCCTACACCTACAAAAGCGATACTAACGAATGTGTTTTCTTCAGTTATGGTGGCTGTTGGGGCAATGACAACCGTTTTGATAACCTAGAAGAATGCCAGGACAAATGTGTAGAAAAGATACATTAGATTAATATGGCGCTTTCAGTAACGCACGAATGATATTAAAATCAATTCCTCAACGTCTACAATAAACAAAAATTACAAAAATTAACGGTTATACATTCTTTTCTGATTTGTTTTTTAAACAATTTTTGTTTAGAAATATGTACATGGCCGTCTCTGATTAAAAGTTAGAATATTTCATATGTCTCCTCATACTGTCAAACTGCTTTTTAGAAAATCGGATTGAACAATTTACCAGAAAATATATATGGGAAATAATTTTTAATAGTTTTTTTTTTTTTCAAAGATATGTGTGTACACCTGTGTATCTTTGAGAAATAAAAAGTAAGGAGATGGTATTTAAAAAAATATAGAACAGCATAAAACTCGTATAAATACAAACATGTCATTTTTATATACATATAAGATGTCATTAAGCGACCGACTGATACTAGGTCTGTTCGTTTACTCAGCATGGACGAATATATCGACCACTGCTTACTAGTCAGCGTTAACGGATATATCGGTCACTGTTAACGGAATTCACAATTGAAGTGAAACACTATTTATTTCAATTCTTTATATTGATTTTATTTCAATATTCTAATATATATGTACATACATATGTACAGGGTGGGCCAAAAGTCACGGCTGTATGTAAAAATTTAATAACTTTTTTGTTTATTATTATTTTTTAGTTTTATTTTTTTTTAAATATAATATTAGTTTTTACGATCTAAATTTTAATTATGAAAAATAATATCAGAGAGATGACCACCATTTTTATCGATGCACAATTGTGCTCTTAAACGGGCGTTTTGCATAACTGCACGCAAAGTTACAGGCTCTATTGCCCTGATCTAAGCTTCAATGTTGTGCTTTAGTTGCTCTATAGTTTGGGGCGTGTTAACATACACTCAGTAAAATTCTGCCACTTTGGTACGTTGCTCGGTCGTTAAATTTTGCATGGTGGTGTAACACGGTTCGATGAATAAATCTAAAAAAAAAAAACAATAAAAAATCATAATAAACAATAAAAAATTATTAAATTTTTACACGCAGGCGTGACTTTTGGCCCACCCTGTATATAAAGAAGAAATGTAATATAATATAAAATAGAAATATGCATCAGAACCTTGGAATGGGTCATCATCTGTGAATTTGTTCTTAATATAATTGCCCACAATTATTTAAAATATACAAACATTAAAACAAACTATTCAGGGATTCGCATAAAAATTAATTCTATCCATCAGCAAAGACAACATATGTTGTTGATAAAACGTGTTGCCGAATACCGAACACAAAAACGATGCTCTCTTCCACACCCGTAACATGCTACCAAACTAAATGTTTTCTTGTCTAAACTCAGTCGTACGGAGCTTCAAAAACTATGGTCCGAATTATAAGTTTACAAACGAGTAAAATTATCATTTCTGTAAAATGGATGAATTTGCGAAAATTCAAGAATACTTTTGTAATGAACTGCATTAATTTTTAACAATTCAACAACACGTTGGTTGTCCCGCAACGAGGTGGTCTCTCGAGTAATAGGAACTCCTTCAGTATTACTTTTTATGGTTTTAATACATTTAGTGTCAAAAAAGTACAATTTTAAAATTGTTAATTATCATCTGCGATATAAACAGAGCTGTAAAAAATTTATATTTCTTTTTTTCTGGTAAATTTTAATGGTTTTTTGCGTTTTCTTACTTTTGTACATTTTGGTCTCTTATTGAGAGTAATTATAGCTTACTCTCATTTTACCGAACTTTCCCAGAAAGTAAACGTACAGACCTACTGCGTGACATCATGGGCCAGGCGGGTAATGTAAATCATAATACGAATAACGACTTAACGAAGACAACTAAAAGTTGAGCTGACTGACGGTTGAGTTCAGTTGTAATTCCTCAAAAGAATTATACAACTACAATACAATAGTAATTTTAATTGTATTTATTTGTTTATTATTTCAGAAGATATTTTCCAAGTAAAAAAATAGAAAATATAAAACCTTATCTAATTTATGATTGAGAAATTCTCATCTTCTGTTGTTCGAATCAGTATATTTTTCGTGTAGTAGGAGTAGTGGAAGGTGATACAATTTGTTGTACATTTATAGATTTATAACGATGGTAGCTGATGTGAAGACAAATGGAGTGAAGACTCTAATTATAAGCTTTCTCAGATGAAAATCGATCAGTTGTCGGTGGCACTTTTTGTCAAATGAATAAATATGTTCATTTTCGCATATGCTTCTCACACACGTAAGCATGCATGACAGCAGATGGATGGAAAAAATAACTCAACACTTATTTAGAAATAGTCACAAAGCGAATAAAATATATCGATATTTAAAAAACTATTGAACAGCATCGCTGTACATCGAAAAAATCGAAATTTTTATATCTATAGATAATCCCGAAAATTCGTAAAAATAAAAAAAGAAACGATGATTTTTTATTGATTCCAGTTGACATGAGAAACACCCTCTATTTTGTGCGATCGCCTGTCAAGCTATTTCTATTGTCAGATACTGTCAGCCTGGCCAATTAAGTATTTAAAGGCGACTTCTGAAAGAACTGACATTAAATGCCCGACATTATATCGAAAAATTTATCTCAAGTATCGACTGAGATAAATTCTTTATTTTATTCTTTAAACTTCTTGAGCAAAAAATCAGAGATCGGAACCAAATTGAAGAAGTTTCAGGGTTTTATTGTACCCGTAATGTTTGTATTGTTACTTGATCAGGAGACCATTGACCCCTACGTTGTTGTGCGTTCTGAATATCACTGCTTATTGTGGCTATCGCATTGGAAAATCAATTCGCGTAGTAAAATTAATTCTTTTAAAGCGGGAATCTAATATTGATACTGCTGATAAAATGTATTTTCATCTAAAGCACCCAATCTTTCTTGAACTTTTATGAGAATTGCATTTTTTTTACAGAAAGTTCAATAACGGAATGCTTAAATTGGAAGTTACGTAACTAGCACTACATATCTCTTACGTCACTTATTTGAAGGAGGCCAAAATAGCAAGAAGCTCCTTTGTTTCAGTTAATTGTGAGGTTGCGCCCATATCGGGTATTTTCCTATTCTGTTGAGTTTTAGTAGCTAAAAATAGAGCTATTGTCGCATATATATCGTATATACATTTAACGAATGTTTGCAACATAGCAATACTTGAGTTCCATCCTGATGGTGCATTTAGTGATGCCAGTTAAAAACCGGCTAAAATTTATAGTGCTTATGAAAATATAGGAAAAGAAACTCTTAAATAAAAATTTATGTATCGAAATCCGATTTTTGAAATATCGATATTTTTTGGCCATCCTTATTCGAAAATATTAACAGCTTATTTAGTTTCGTTACCAAAAGCTAACACCCTTTGTCTGATTCTTAATTAACTTTATTTAATTTGCTTTATACGCGAATGAATAAATATTCTGCGCGTGCTGCTATGCTTCGTCGATCGGAGAAGAATTTAGAACTTCTTAGACACTTCTCGACGGCGTTTTCTTATTCGTTATGACAACATTAACTTTCTGTCAGACAGGGAGTCCTTCATTCAATATAAAAAGTACGAGTAGGTACTAAAAATGACAACCATGTTCGTACGCTCGTAAATAGTTAATGGAAAGCTGTTAAATTTCGAATTTTTAATTCTAGACAACTCGTATTAAAATTAAAATGATAAAACCTTTTTTTGAAATGTGAATACATTTCGGATGGCTCTGTTCGTATGCCATATATCAATGCTATAATTTCCGCACGGTAATTGTTTGAGTAAATCTTGATATGGGGATCTGCGTTTGCACAACTGTCTTTCGGTAAGATATTTATTTTAACTTTTCTATTTATTGTTTTTTTTTATCTTTATTACCATTATATGTATTTTGAATGGTAACAAACAATTTGTCGCAAATTGCACATTTCTGGTGCTGAATTTATCTAAATTTTATTTGCCATTTTCAAGGAATATACTTTCTCAGAATCAAAATCAAATAAAACTTTTTCATTAGATTAGATATGCTTAAAAATAAGGAATCTTAATATAATAAGCTATAAGCTGGCGATAAAAAAAAAGTTTCTCTTATCAAAACATACAAAGGATTAGATATCAGATGCAAATAGATGTTTTAAAAATTTCATGAATTACTGGATTCTTGCAGACAAACATGAAATGCATCCTTTATTTGTATTTTCGTAATTACGAGTATATTATAGGATTTAGTTCTTTTATGACATTGAAATATGTAGTACAGCTGAGACTCGTTTCATATAAAAATTGAAGCATTTCATTTTCCTTCATAGTCACTTACTTCTTTCATTTGTGGAAAGTGTTCAGAGCTCATTAACTTGTAAATATGAAATTATTCGCCTTCCTATTCGCCATCCTGGCTTTAGTTTCCGCAGCAATGGCTATCAAGGATCGTAAGTTTATACAAGAAGAGCAATTTTTAATAAATAAATAATTTTTAATTATTATTTTTAGCTGTTTGTGCTTTGCCACATTCACAAAGAAGTGACAGTAATGGACGATCTTGTTACGCATTTATACCATCCTACTCCTACAAAGCTGATACCAACGAATGTGTTCGCTTTATTTATGGTGGCTGTTGGGGCAATGATAATCGCTTCGCCACCCCTGAAGAATGCCAAAAGAAGTGCGTAGAATAGATACTTTTCATTAATTTGCTGCTTTCAATAATGGACATGTGAAGTTGGATTCAAATCTACTACATTTATAATAAAATAAAATGACAAAAAACTAAATTTTATTTCTGACTTTGTTACAACAATCTTTGGCTAGGAATTCAATAGAACTCATTTTTTCATGAAACATATTCTTTTAAAGTCTACTAGTATACGGTTTTGAGGGGTCTTGCGGCACTTCTTAACCCCAATCGATTGTTTTCCAAATTTGGGAGGATAAATTTTTCATCCATTAGAGTTACCAAAAAAAAATTCCCATACTGCTAAGGGGCACCCTTTTATACACATATTAGTAAAAACTCACAATCAACCTTAAAAAACAGCTCCACTTTAGTAAATCCACTAAAAGTGAATTTTTCAAAGGATACATTCTTTTCGGTTTCAAAAATATTTTTCATTCAACTTGTTTTATTAATTTGTAAACTTATAGTTGGAATAAAATTATCTGTAAAAACTGTATCAGTGTCAATAAAACTGATCAATGGTAATTTATTCCAAGCTGCAGTAACAATGTTTTTTAGGGTGGCGATGGCTGAAGTAGTCAGCACGTTGACTACAAAACCAAAACAGACCTGGGTTCAACAAAAATTATAAAAAAAAAAACATCTCGCTTTTTTCTGATGTGCATTAGTGTGTCTTTGTGTGTCAGTTGTTGTCGGAAGGTTTCAGTGGCGAAGGCATAGCCACTGATCACTGACCAATACCGGCTTCAGCTGATAGCAATCCAGAATCACATCAGAACGACCTCCTTCGTCGCTATTGTGTAGCACCGGCGAAGTAAAATAATAATAAAAATTACTACTAAACCCAAGCTTCAGCACTGCTATAAACAAAGAACGTGGAAAAACAGAACTGTAAAATAATTAATTAAGCTTCACCTTCTGTCGTTTCTCCAACAATCCCTTTCCTATAGTTCCAGCGCAATGCGTCGCATGTGTTGGGGTCATCTACTGAGTGCTGATCCCAGATAAAAAAAAAAAAAATCCGATAAATTATTTTCGACTGCAAGTTAGTTACAATGTTATTTTTCTTTCATGTGTATTCGAAATTATATTTTAATAACAGAAGGTATTTTATGCAATGTGTTTAAAAAAATTAAATAAATGAAAATAAAACCATGACTTTGCTTAATAGTTTCGAATACTTTATATTGAAATCGATCCTTTGTAAAGGGTGGTTAAATTTCAAGGGCCGATGTTGATTTTGAATAAAACAGAAACTATTTAGGAAATTATTGTAATTTTTTTTTTATGATATATTGGTATTACTCAATTATGTATGGAACAAAATATCGGCCAAATGGGCGCCGCGACCACGGCAACAGTGGATGATCAATTTTCGAAGAAAATCATCTTCAGTGATGAGGCACATTTTCACCTCAGTGGATTCGTCAATAAACAGAATTGCCGCATTTGGGCGAATGAGAATCCAAGAGTGATTGTCGAAAAACCAATGCACCCACAAAGAGTGACTGTTTGGTGCGGTTTATGGGCTGGCGGCATCATCGGGCCGTATTTTTTCCAAAATGAGGCCGGTCAGGCAGTTACTGTGAATGGTGTTCGCTATCGTGAGATGATAACGAACTTTTTATGGCCCGAATTGGAAGATATGGATGTGGACGATATGTGGTTTCAGCAGGACGGTGCCACTTGCCACACAGCTAACGAAACAATGGCTCTTTTGCACAACAAATTCAATGGCCGTGTTATCTCACGTAATGGCGATGTCAATTGGCCGCCAAGATCATGTGATTTGACACCGTTGGACTTTTTTCTTTGGGGTTATTTGAAAGAAAAGGTGTACGTCGATAAGCCAGCAACAATTCAAGAGCTAAAGGATGAGATAATTCGGCACATTAACGGCATAGAACCTCCATTATGCCTCAGGGTCATCGAAAATTTGGACCATCGGATGGAGGTGTGCCGCCGTGGTCGCGGCGCCCATTTGGCCGATATTTTGTTCCATACATAATTGAGTAATACCAATATATCATAATAAAATAAAATTACAATAATTTCCTAAATAGTTTGTGTTTTATTCAAAATCAACATCGGCCCTTGAAATTTAACCACCCTTTATTATAACATGGCAATTCCAATAGGCATTTGTCATTATTCGCGAGACAACTGTAAAATATGTTCACATATGTGTATGTGAGTGACGTTTGAAAAATATTTAAACAAAATAACAAAATAAAATTTGTATCAACATATTTTATCATTTTTATTTATAAAATGCCTTATTTTGCTGCGGTTTCGCTAATTCTCTTGGAGGAAAATAATAGGATGAATAGCGAAAATATTCTAAGAAAACGTTTAAGAGATAAATCGGATCCCTTAAATTTGCCAAATGAAATGTGGGTATTTAAATTTTTAAATTTCACTTCTATATTAACTAGTATTTATTTAAATAGATTTGTTAAATATTTTCGTTTAAATAAGGACGAATTTATAATCATTTTTCATTTATTTTTTTACTTTTTTTGTACATTTCCTTACATTTTGTTCAAGTAAAATTAAACGATTTGAAAACGAATTTAAACTGGCATTATCGAAATGCGTCACATGTTAAAAACGTCTTTTTTTTCAATGAAACAATATGGAATATGAAATCGTCACAACAAATCGTCACATTCAAATTCATCATTCGATTTCAAAACGTTTTAACGCCGAAAACGATTTTCATCACATAGCTGACTATTTTGTTCCCATAGTATTCTGCACTACCCGCTATCATGATCATAAGTTCTTTGTGTCTTAATATTTTAAGCGTCCCTCCTGAGGAAGCCTGTAATGCAAACATGATAATGATATAAATTTATTTCCAGAACATGTTGCATTATCGTCCGCCAGTATCCTATCAGAAGGACCAGCCAGCGTTTGGCAAACTGTCAATTATCTCACCTGTGTGTACGATGCTCTCTGCTGAAATATGTTTTTATTTATTTAACGCGAGTCACAATTTTTTTGTTTTTACCAAAAAAAATTTTTATTTATTTTTTCATACACCTACAATATCTATTTATTAAGTCTATGCAGCTCTACAACAAAGAACAACACAAAAATCAACAGGCATTTTGTTTGTGTAAATTAGTTTGGGATGTCATAAAAAGAGACTACTCCTCTCTCAAACAATAATTTCATTTATGTATGCCTTAAGGCCATGGCACATAGAACTTTGTCGCTTTGCGTGACGTTTCTAACTTTGACAGAAAAGCGTAAGGCAAAACGGTGTATGACACAATAAAAACTTTGACAACTCGCGTGCACTGGTTGTTTTCCAAAAAAAAAGTGGTGCATAATTTTGCTATATATTTTTGATGTGTAAACATCTATACGCTAGGGGGTAAAAATCTTTTTCACAATACAATCACAAATTTTGAGTAAGATTGTAATAACGCGGTGTGAGCTGTGTATGAGCGCATTAGTGTAATCATACGGACAACAAGAAATACAGAGAAACTTAACAGCTGCATAGAAATACACTAGCACCATCTAGTGCGCAAAAAAATAGTAGTAGTAGGAGCTACTAATTTTCACTAATTGTCATACATTATGTTATCGTAGGCAAATAAAAACAAATAAATAAAATGAATACAAAAACATTTAATTTTAATAACTTTTAAAAAGATTTCATTACTAGATGTTTACACATCTCCCCTGTGATCGGACTCACATTTTTTTTTTTTATTATAAAAAAGTCAATAATGTTATTCGACGATATATTTTACAATGTTCTTCTGTTTTAAAAGGAAAATAATAGAAAGGAAGACACGAGTAAAAAAAATTATTCTAGCTTCTTGGCAAATTACGCAAAAAGTTGAGAGTTGACGAACTTTTCGGTTCGCGTTGCGCTGAGAGTGCTTTATGTGGCATGTTTCGTATAAATATGTACATTTTAAATTAGATGTCAAAGCGAAGCTGTAACGCAACGCGAAGCAAAAGCTTTATCTGACATGGCCTTTAATTGCTTTTGCACCCCTCTCTTAAAATAAAGAAATGAGTAAAAATGTTAATTGCGCGCTCTCTCAAAATACTTGTAAAACACATGGCGAGTACCACAGACCTAATAAAATAAATAGACCTTGCACACACAAATATACCATGTACTTAAGGTCACGAACAAAACACTCTTGACACTTGTTTGTTTGTATCTACCAATTAATTAATTGCCATATGGCAGAAGCAAGTACGCAAAATGCCAGGGTATCCCACACAATATAAATTTAAACGACCTATGCCTTCACTTAGGAAGTTAAATTATATACATATAAAATTCCTGAGTTTGATGGCCTCCACCAGTAACAGCAACTGATTAATAACGAAAAGCCACAATAACCGTAAATGATACAGTTAGCCGTGGCAAATCCATTAATCAGTGCGAGTGGGACGCAAAACTCTCGAAGGCCAAACAATAAAAACAGGCCTGACTGCACTTAAATAATAATTACGATGACGCGTGAGTTGTTCTTTAACCCAGAGCTGCTTTGCGACTGTCTTGACACTTGTGCACAGGAAACATGTGTTGTCTCAGTTACTAATTGTTCAAGCTGATTGTGCGCGGCTTACAACTTAAGCATGAAACACATTCGCCATTGCAGGCTACGAGCTACAGAAACTACAAATGTAGTTGGCTGCATTCGTTCCCTTGTACCCGGCTACTTCCCGCAGGGGGGTTCTGGAAACTTGTGAATCTTGTATTCCGGAACCTACGGGTGTCTGAGCGACCCCGCGGTGCCTAGCTTAAGGTGGAGCATTACCTTGTTCCTCTCTGAAGTTCGAAAATGATAGAAGAGGTGACTTTTCGAAATCTCACTAGAGATTGATGAAGGACTGCTTAACACCAGTTAGATTCTAATCTAGTACTACGGGACCAGCTTGGCCCCACACTGCTGACGAAAGTACGGGTTTAAGGACTGATGTCTTCCTTGTTAAGTACTTCGAGTACTTCGAGTCGAGGACTTCGTGTCTACCCCGAAGGGTTGGCTTGTGTGCGCTGGTATGGGTTTGGATTCGTAGTGGCTGTGGTTGCAACCCAAAGATACGCGGGAAGTGGAGTTTTTGGTCTAATCGTAAATATATGAAAGTCGTAACACGCATATTAATGATATGACCTTTACTCTACTAGGTGCTGTTGCCATTCGACAGTAGTCACCGGAATGTGTTTCGAACCAACAGTATTACTGTTAAATGGGTCTTGACATAAAAACATTCTGATGTGACAAGAGTTTAGACCGCTCGAACACCTCAACAAGGTGCATTATAGAAACTATACATGATTTGCTACCCAACTCTGGAAGTAGGTGGCCTACGGGCTCATTTGCTTATCAGTGCTCTGGGGGCGCTAGTGAATCGTTACAGAAATTTACTAGGTGTTAAGACCACCGTCAGATAAGGCCCCATGGGCAGGTGCTGACGTAAATCTAGAACACCATTGTACCCGGCTACTTAATTATTTTTAAGACGGCAGCTATGAACAACTGCTCACAGAAATGTGTATTTCGTATATTTCAGTGGTGCCACTGTAAAGCATATCACTTTTATATAAAAAAAGACACTTGTTCCAAATATCCTTTTATTAAACTTTGTCGGGTTAAATAGATGACTCTGCAACTACCACTCGAGTGACACAAAGAGTACTGATGACGTGTGTAGTGGCATAGAAAATATAAATATACATTCTACTCGACTGGTGTTGTAGATTAATTAGTCTTTTTTCTTTTATTCTAATAAAAAAGTTATTTTCACATTATTGTGTGCTTAAAAAATCTGAGACATTAGTTTGGTCCTGCTAAGGTAAATGCTAGTAGTTTGTACAGCACTGTAGGTAGACCACGTAACAATGTTATTTTTAATTTACAATTTTATCACAGTAATAAATTTAATAATTCTTGATATGCGAATTTAGGACTGATTACGGATTACATCGGAAACGTATTTTTAATTCTTTTTGAATTCTGGTTTATCTTTACATCTCGCAATATTATAATGGTAATAACCTTCTTTAGTTGCACATTTCTGACATTAAATTTGTCTAAATTTTTACGTTCATTTCCAAGGAGAATATCTTATCGGACTCAAAAACAAAACAAAATCCAGAAATAAGCCAAAAAAAAAACAAGCGATTAGATATGTGATACAAATAAATATTTAATTTAAAGAATTATAGTTGAATTAACGAAAACAAAATTCTTAGATTTAAAGACTTTTATGGCAGAGAATTATGAACTGCAGATTTTTGTTTGCATTCAGTTCTTTTATTGCATTCAAATTGGATATAAAAGTTGAATATATTTCATTTGAATTCATAGTCACTTACTTCTCTCATCTCTGAAAGGTATTCAAAGTAGAATTATTTGTGAAAATGAAATTCTTCGCACTGCTATTCGCCATCATGGCTTTAATTTACTCAACTGTTGCTGTCAAGGATCGTAAGTTTGACAACAAAAATACCCACATTGACTGTCATGGACAAATTCATATTTCTTTTTTTTTGTTTAAATTTTAAGCTGTTTGTGCTTTAGCACATTCTAAGAATGGTGAAAATGGAATGAGCTGTGCGGCCTATATGCCATCTTACTCATACAAGGCTGATACTAACGAATGTGTTTTCTTTGTTTATGGTGGCTGCATTGGCAATGACAACCGATTTGATAAAATCGACGAATGCCAGAAAAAGTGCGTTGAATAAATACACATGTACATTTCAATAACGAACAAATGAAATAGAAGTAAATTCGACTAAATATACAATATAACAAAAAAAAAA
Organism: Dexiosoma caninum; assembly: GCA_963924685.1. Lineage (NCBI taxonomy): Eukaryota > Metazoa > Arthropoda > Insecta > Diptera > Tachinidae > Dexiosoma > Dexiosoma caninum. The sequence goes on along the minus strand of OZ004726.1, from coordinate 60,141,786 downwards.
TGTGCAACTTATTTTCTTACTTTGAGCGATCTTACTAGAGCGATCTGATTACAATCTCCATTTAGTGTTTTCAAGCATATGGTGAAACAAGTCATCTGAAACATTTATTTGATAAAGTACTCAACTCTTTATTTGAAACACTAGAGGTCGGCAGATTGCTGGATGTGAAGGTAAAGAAAGGTCCCAGTTCACTTGGGTCCAATTTTGTTATGGTTCGATTGTGATACTTGTGACAAAACTTTCACGTGTTGTGGTGGCATATACCAGAATCTCTGCTGGGAATTGAACCTAGATTCCCAAAGAGATGAACTATCGCCCTACTCACTAGACTACCGGAACGAAAAACTCTATATTTATAATCGTAGTACAGGCTACAAATGATCAGGGCAATAGTCTTATAGCGACCTTTAATTTCTTGTAGGAGTTGTAGAGTAATTGTTAAAGTAGTTTGAGCCCTTTAGCAAAAAATGGTTTAATAAGACAAAAATATCGCTGCTTTTTTTTTATCTTCGACCAGCACTCAGGGGATGACCCCTACACATGCGGTGCATTGTGCTGGAACTGGAGGAAAGCGATAGTAGGAGAAATGACAGGAGGAGAAGCTTTACTATTTTACAACACTGTGTTTTTGCTGGTTATTTGTTTTTATAGCAGTGTTGTAACGTCTCTGATGTCAGCGAGACGTATTAAATTTTGCAGCTACGATTTTAGTATTTATTTTACTTCGCCGATGCTACACAATACCGACGAAGGAGGGCGGGCTAATGTGCCTGCCTGTGGATTGGATACAGCTGAAGCCGTTACTGTTCAGTGACGGTGACTATGCCTTCGCCACTGAAACCTTCCGACAACAACTGGCACAAAGCCGCACAAATGCACATCAGAAAAAATGCGAAATGTCTGAAACTGGGGTTGAACCCAGGAAAATTTTTCGTGCAGACTACTGCGACCATCGCCAACCTCTTGAACTCGAGAAAAAAAAGGTTTTATCTCCCAGCTACAGCATAAATTTAATTTTTTGAACTAAATAAGAAGTTCTTTATATGACAGTGCTGGAAGAAAAACAATTTAAGAAAAGTTTATATTTGCCTTAAAGAAAACATTTTTTTTCCAAATTGGCATCTGTTAAACGCAGTCGCCTTTGTGTTATAATAATACTTGCATTATTCCTCGAAATTTTATCAGCGGTCATTTCCATTATGTTCCATTGTACATATAAAGAATGTTTGATCTGCACAAGAATACTAAACATTTAAAAAAATAAGTTTTAAAAATATTTACATTTTCATAAAAATGTAATTGAATTTGTTCAATTAGAAGTAATCAGTTTTGCTTAATTGCAATTACTTAAAGAATTACAATCAGATGTAATTTGTAATTGTAGTTGAAAAAATCCCAATTGCAATTACATGTCATTGTAATTGGAGTTAAATGTTGTGAAATTGTATCCACTGAGTGCTGGTCGAAGATAAAAAAATAAAAAATTAATGGCATATAATTCTTATTTGAAGGTGTTTAAAGTAACCGAAAATTCAAAATGGTAGATATACCACTTTTTGAAATAATAATTATGTATTGGAAACTACATCCTTTTCATATCGAATCTACCTATTTGGCAGATTCTGGTTTGGCATCACTGATGAATACACAAAACTTAATATGTTTGACAGCCAAATAATTATCTAGTTCGTGTCTCTAGAATCTCCATATGTTTCGTGTTATCGAAATATATGTACATGGAGTAACTTTAAAGAGAAAACAAAAACCATAATATGTTTTGCAGGACATTATCAACGGTATATTTACGAGTATCCATATGTAAGTTGATTCCTGTCGGTGTGTTTTTAGGAATACTAAACTGCACGCTTTAAATGAAATGGCGCTTTTATTTCGTAGAATAGAAGATATCACAAGTCTTAGATTTTCTTTCACACTTATTTTATTGGCAACTTTTTAGAAATATCATTTTTTTGACTTCTTTCATTTATGAGAATGTATTTCTTCTTTGTGTTTTAATTTAAACTAAAAATTAAACAATAGTGACTTAAGGAATACATTTATAAAATTAACGACTGAAATATTTACAAATATCTACATATGCACATATTAGCAATAAACAAAAATTAACTTAAGCAAATTGAACAAAGGAACCGACTCGTTACCAAACAGACTACATATTTTGTAAAATATTTCAATCCTTATGTAATTGCTAAGGTGGCAGCAGTAAAGCTTTAACAGGCGTGCGTGTGTATGTTTAATTAGATCATGATTTTAATTAAATAACTAATTAATTTAGTTTAGAAGAAGAAAGAGAAAAAAGCAACTAGATAACGCCGACGTTACAGCTACGAAACGTGGTCCAAATTATGGAAATCTAAACTACTTGAGGTATCAGTGATATTGGAAACTTCGCACTGCGGAGCTACACCGCGTCTTAAACGATGTGGTGCACTAAGCCAAAGTTCTTTAATCATATCGGCTGCCTTTTCGGCTATCATGACCACAGGGGCATGTATATTGCCATTTGTGATCGTTGGCATTATGCTGGCATCTATCACTCTCAGGCCCGGCACGCCATATACTCTCAGCTGGGGATCTACTACGGCCCAGGGATCGCTGGATGGACCCATTTTAGCCGTACCCGACATGTGATAAATAGTCATGGTATACTGGCGTATTGCACAATTCCAATACTCATCGGTGAAATGTGGTAAATGTCTGCAATTGGGCAATTGCTTTGACCAAAACCTGGCACCGAATCTCTTTAGGGCTTGAGTTTCACCCATGGCCACAGCAGCTTTAACACCTTCCCTTAGCACATTTACATCATCCGGATGCGTTAAGTAGTTGTGATACAGCAGCGGATAACGTAGAGGATTTTTCGAAGCCAACTTTATAAAACCTCTACTCTTTGGCCTCAACATCATGGGAAATATGCCAAATACATCACGATTACTAACTTCGCTGTACATATCAGCGTAGAATTCATCTGTTAGACCATGAGCCGTCTTGACCTGGGTACCACCGTCGGACATGACAGAAGCTGAAGTCATCATGAAGCTCATATCAGGCCAATCATCACTAGCATTCGCGTATTTGGTATTAATAAAGGCTACAGCTTCCAAACCCACACTGGAGGTTAAGGGTCCATCTTCAGTGATGGCATATCGTAAAGCCGTATTAATGTTCACCATTCTTTTCATTACTAACGATATGGGATAATCAATAAGGAAAGCTATGCCTCCTACGGCAATGTGGTCTTGTAAATTCTGACCTACTCCTGGTAGATATTTTACCAGAGGTATGCCCGTCCTCTGTAGCTCCTCGGCTGGTCCGATGCCCGACAGCATTAAGAGATGGGGCGAAGCAATGGCACCTGCTGACAATATAACTTCCCTCTTGGCATATACCGTTTGTAATTTACCGTTGCGTATGAATTCCACACCGGTGGCTCTTTTTGTTTCGGGATGAGTTAAAACTTTGGTAACATGTGAAAATAATGCAACGTGCAAATTGTTTCTTACACGTACTGGTCTTAAGAATGATTTGGCTGTTGAGCTGCGCGAGCCACGTCTCATATTAAATTGATAGAATGCAAAACCAGTCTGTTGGGCACCGTTAACATCGACTATATCGTAACCGATTTCTTCGCCGGCCTGTAAGAAAGCAGGCCCCAATGGCGAATTATAAGGAGAATCCTGTACTGTCCATAAGCCACCTGTTTTACATAGAAATTACTTTAAAGGCATTTTTTTTCTTAAAATTTCTTTAAGTTATTTCAACTAACCTGTGCCATGATATCTTTTATTACTAGCCAAGTAGGGATTTCTTTGGTCTTCTGATTTGCGAAAGTAGGGCAAAACCTCTTCATAACTCCACCCAGGATTACCAAATGAAGCCCATTGATCAAAATCTCTTTTATTGCCTCTGATATACAGCATGGTATTCAGCACAGAACTGCCACCAATAACTTTGCCACGTGTCCAGCAGCATCTTCTATCGTTCATGGCTTGACATGCTGTGTTTTGCGGTTGTGTTCTGAAATGATATTAAAGGACATTAATTTTCTTGTCAACTGCTACTTGCACATATTAACTTTGACTATTGCGTGACTAGTTAGCTTTATAGAACTTGTTTTTTTTTTTTTTTTTTAGGCAAAACAATCATCATTCAGCTTCTTGTACTTTTTAATGTGCATAATCGTGAGTGAAAACTGACTCGCTATACCGTCCCCAATGAAAATATAAAAAAGTATGCCAGCGCATACTTCCTATCGACTTTGTCATCCTTTTTGCCAAAATCAAACCCGCCCAAGTAATGAATTAAAAATGAAAGACACCCATTTGACCTACATTTGCGAAATATTTACCGGTTTTAAATAGAGTGCCTGTTTCTTTTTTTTTTTTAATTTTCACAATCGTTATTGAATGTTGCTTGCGCATAAAAATATACAGTGTATAAAATGTTGTTCCTTAAAAAAATAATATCATTTTTCGCTTGATTGCCTTGTTTGTGGAAAAACACATGTGCTTTGGAAGCAGAGAAAACAACAATAATATAGAAAAAAACTGATGAAAATAGTTTTTATTTTGCACGTTGCAATATTGAGCGATTGCGAGTCTTACACCGTTAAGACATTTAGGGCCAGTTTTTAGGATGCCATTCAAATTAAGATTAATTGTAGTTTTGTTAAACTTCGAAAACAAAAAATGTAAACTACCTTTGAACCAGCAAGTTGTTTTTCAGGGATAGTTTAAGAAGTGTCAACTTAAGTGATATCACAAGATTTATGTTAAAATTAATTAAGAATTTCTAATAAAAATTCCAAATTTATCAGAAATTAAACATACAAAATAAAGCAATAAGATAGCCCGGAGTGTAAAATATACCATTATCTATAGTAATATATTTTAACAAAAACAAACACATTTGTTTAATTGGTGTATGCCCTACGTATTGTTTAACAGCTGTAAGATTTTGACTGCTCTAAGTAGAGTTTAAGCATCGAAGAAAACTCTTCATTTTAGAAGATTTCGAATCCACGAAATATAAAAAAAAATTTTGTTGAAAAATCGAAAAAAAAATTTATTTTCTTCAATTTGAATAGGCTGAAACTAATAATTGTTGCCTTTACAGACAATGAGAATAACATACTAAGAAAAGACAAAGTAAATCAAAAGAACAAATTAGTAAACTACACTGACATACACTAGCAGAACGGTTAGTTTGTTTCTTAGTCCCCGTCCATACTGTGAAGCATATGCTGCAAAAGTTTTTTGAATTCTCTATTGAAAGTGCAGCAGTGTTCATACATGAATCTTTTGCTTCATGTTTGGTATTTTTTATTCCTCCCTTTTATCTTCTTTTTTTTAATTTTTTTTGACATTTCTCAATACCGAATGTAAATATAAAATAACTACCCTGTGATAGAAGGTGTGAATATTTTTTTTTGGATAGACATTTGAAGCACAAGGTATAATTTGAAGCAAAATGGACGCTAAGAAGAAAAATTATATAATAATTTTTATATAATTTTATATTTTTTTTTTTAATTTTTGATTATATTTCACAAAAAATTAACAATAAAACAGGGTAGCTATTATTATGATGATCTTAACAGTATACCAAACGAAAAGAAATAAAATGAAACGTCAAATACACCTCATGTCAAAAGATGCAAATAAGAAATTCAACAAAAACTGCATGTACATGAAACAGCGTACATACTTCCACTCCTCTTGCCCTTCTCATCAACAAACTCAAAAGTTTTGCAGCATATGCTTCACAGTATGGACTCGGACTAAGTATGTGCCCGTCGCAAGTAATTCTCTTGCCAGTAAATGTATCAATTATCACTTTCAGCCTATTTAAATTGAAAAAATTATTATGTACATTAACCGAAGTTTTCGCATACATAAGTATAAATTTGAAACAATCAAAAAAAATTATTTTCGTTGAGCATTTTATTAAAAAGAGAAAGAAAAAATTTAAATAGAAAAATAAAAATAATTTTTTTATACGAATTTGAATTTTTTGTTTGTTTTTTTTTTTAATTTTGAAAACAACAAAAACGTAAGGCTTTCGTCATCAAATAACGTTGTTGACAAAAACAATTTAATATGAACACAACACACATAATGAGTAAATGATGTTCGTCAATTCGACGCTGTGTCTCCATTCAGGGTTAAACCGGCAAACCAGCTCATTTGAATTTAGAAGAAACCAAAATAAACTACATACATTTTAAAAAGAGCATTTTAAATTTAAACCAGGTTTAAACTATACACACGGTTGAACTACATTCCAAAAACTGGCTATTACTCTGTCTGCAGACTAAAAATATCATGAAACGCTCTCTTCTTGTATCATATAAATTTGAGCTGTTTTATATTTCATACTTGTTTAGTTATTTACATTCATGTTGCAATTTTAATAAAAATTTAGCAACAATCCAATGATAATAAAATCACTTTCTGTAAATCTATGATTTTAAACAAAGTCTATATGAAAATTAGAAGAAGTCATACCTAAAATTTATACATTTAAAAAGAAAATCAATGCAAAAAAAACAGAGCACCGACAAGACTTTCCAAATGCGATATTTTATTTAAAATAAAATTTTCCCAATTAGAAATTTCTCTCCAACAAAAATTATAAATCGAAAGTATTCCAAGAGACTCTGCAATACTGAAAAAGTTACATATAACAAAGCCATAATTGGAGGCCAACAATGTCTAAATGCGCACAAATAGTCCGCAACCGAAGGCGCCAGTTCCACTGTTGGCTTAAAACATGTCTTCATAAAAAATTTATTGTAATTTTTACCAAAAGATACCAGTATGTTTTTATAAAAAGTTAAGTTTCTATGAAAACTATTTTCAATAAAAAGGTACTCTTTAGGAAATGTTTTTATGATGTAGATACTTTTTAGAAAATTGTACTTTTTCTGAAAAATTTACTTTTTGTCAAAAGTATTGTTTACGAGAAATTAACTTGAACAGTCAGTCTAGTGCCATTAAAAATCCTAATTTTTCAGACAATTAATACTATATAACATAAAAATATAATATTCTACACATACATACATACATATACGGGTACATAATGGATAGAGTTTTTCATAATTATTTCTTCATTATAAAAACAAATAAGAAGTTTTTATATAGTTTGAAAAAAAGGGCACTTGGACTCCACTACGCCCTACTTTTCCATATGCAAAATGAATTACGAAAATTGACCCAAAAATTGCAAAAATAATTGGTAATCAATTTTGCCTCCCACACAACCACAATTTCAAAAAAAAAAATTGTGGGCGGACCTCTTTCATATGGAAAAAGCATTTTGAAAATTGGTTCCCAAATGACGAAGTTATTTGGTAATAAATTAACCCGGCGTCATGGGGTGCTTGTGGTGTTATTAACGGTACTTCTGCTCAGTAGCTGGATATATTTAATTTCTATAAATATTTTTAATTTCAAATCACTCAGATGTTGATTGTACAGGGAATTACATGCGCTGAAAGTTAAAAAAGGTAAATATGACCCATTCCCCTAGTCAATGTAGCTATTTTGCGCCATGTGTATTTTATGTATTTTGCATATCAAATCCTATTTTTAGTTGGAAAACTTTACATTATCGTTCAATATAATGGTATATTTTTATATTTTGCGACCGAAAGAAAATTGGAATACTTACTGACGAATCATCGGAAGACCCACCAATAAAAAAAGCCAATGCTCGTAAAAGATGTCAGGTGTGCCCCGCTAAAAAAGACCGAAATCCAACCATACGTGTCAAGGCTGCAACAAGTATATTTGTCCTGAACATATCATGCCATTCTGCGCCGATTGCACAAATAGTGATACTTCCAACTAACTGTTTGTTATTGTTTTATAAATATTAATTAATCAGATACATAAAAGTGTCATTTAAATTGAAAGACTAATAAAAAAAATAAGTGTTTATTATATTTAAGCTAGAAGAAGGTAGTTTTGTTAACTTTTTTAAAATTACTTGTTTTTTTGTTTACAAATAAAAATAAATAACTTTTTGTTAATAAAAATATGTTTTATTTCCTTAATAACGTCAGATTAAATCAAAGTTGTATATATTTTTCATAAATATAAAGAAATACCTCAAGTTTAATAAGTGGGTAATTATGACCCAACCCACACGTCCTTTTAACTAATTTCCACCCCCATGACGCCGGGTTAATGGAGCGAACAATTTGGTGATGAGAACTATTGGTTTTTATCAACGAAAAAAAAAATCGTTAATCATACCGTTTACGACTTTATGGTGGCTCTGAATTAAACTTGTTGGCTTTAAAACATTGTAATTATAAATTAATGAACATTTTCTGCCGTATTCAAGCTCACAGAACAAATAATCTCCAACATCAGTTGAGTAGACCATATTCAGAAAATTTTAAATGAGTTAGAAATGTATTTTTCTTTTAATTCTCATGCAAAATTTCTAAAATAGATTTAAAATGATTTTTTTAATATTAGCCTCAATTTTTCTAATGCATATTGATATTTAAATGTAAAAACTAAAAAAAGCGGAACAAAAATTTAAACTCAAGTGATTGCAAATGAATTCTGATAAACTGTTTATATAAACATATTCTAATTTAAGAAAAAAAAACTAGTTTTTATTCGCAGCTTCGCTCCCGTTATTGTCTCCATCGCTGGTACAGTTTCGGACAGGCATAGTTTAAAAAAAAATATGTATATAAACTATGTGTCGTTCTAGATGCAGAAACAAACATAGAAAATATTACTTTTCATTAAAATCGGTTAGATAGTCTCGGAGACGCGTAAATTGTCGTGGTCCTAGTTTTGAAAATAATTTATACTCAAATACAGGAAAGTTTTAAAGTTCTTCAATATTGGTTTACCCACTATCGCGCTCCTAGTTCCAGTTTTAAGAAAGACACGGAAAGACCCTCTAGTCTTCTATTTTAAATTTCGAGTAGAGATTCAGAAATTGTTCTCCTTACTTCCTCCTCGTCTTAGTTTTGATCATGTACATATTCAGAGATCTATTATGTATGTGTTTCAAATTTCTTAAAATCGGTTCGAACGTGTCGGATAGGCAGAAATTTCCCCCAATGGCCTTCCAGCTGCTAGTTTAAAAACAAGTTATACAGACTATGTGCATCAAATTTCATCGGGATCGCATTAGCGTTTTGGACACGCATAAAATAAAATACGAACAAGCGCTTCCTATCTCTAAATTTAAATAAAACAGTTCACAGCACCTACACGTGAAGTGACCATGCCCTCAAATCGCTTTTGCAGAAATTCCAATGTGGCTGAGCTATATGGCATTGATGGCCTGCCCAACGTCGTTCTCAAAGTAATATGGACCGATGACGCCGCTAGCACAAAATACACATACAGTGACTTTTTCGGGATGCTCTTGGACGCTCTTGGATTTGTACCATCCCAAATTCGACAATTTTGTTTGTTCACGTTCCCATTCATTCAGAAATGGGCCTCATCGCTGTAGATCATTTTTCGTGAAAAATTATGGTGAGTGTCAAACTGCTCTAAAGCACATTCAGCGAACACACATCGTTCTCTATGGTCGTTTACCTTCAATTTCTGTATCCGTGTCCCGAGAAGAATTGTGTCAGGAAGTAGTTAACTCCCCATCGTAGGCCAGATTCCATTGTTCCAGTCTTAGCGCAGATCCCTGAGACTTGAACGTCGATCTGACGGCCTGAAGCCATGTTTCCTATCCGACAGCCTCCAGCGATTCCGACAGCCTCCGCCAACTTCCTTTGCAATAGTTTCTCCAGCAGCTTTCCGGCACTATCTAACATTCAACGTGGACGATAAGCCGATGGCTTATTATTATTATTATTATCTTTATTTTCGTTGTAAATATTGTTTTGTATTTAATTTTTATTTATCTCTACTATGTAATCTGTTACTTTTAAAATTTTTTTCTAAAATATTTAAATATTTTAGACTTATAACTGTCGTACATCTACTCTTGCTAACTGAAACCCAAACCACTGTGTCTTTATGTCATTAAAAAAATTCAGTGTGGAAATGGTGCAACAACGGAAATACAAAAAACGCGAAATGAAGTGGTCAAAAATTTTTAGCTGGCTTTTTTTAATATACAATTGTAGGCATTTAGAATTCTTACTTTTCAAATATTTTACCAGAAGTGTGGAAAATACGAGAAAATGATAAATGAATTTTTTTGCATATATAAAAAATTTACTCACATCAACAGTTTCCTGCTGTGGCAGAGATTGATAATATCACACAAAGATTTGAAATTCGCTACAGTATTTAAAGTTCTGCTTTAAGAAGAAATTTGTAATTTTAACTCCTTATCCAACTTTACTGTGAAGTTGATGAAGACTTTATGTAAAAAATTTGTTTTTATTACTAGAACGTTTTTATTCGCCTTTTTCCCTTACACTGTCAATAGAATGTTTAAACATTTTAAGTTCATGCTAAATTTGCTTTATGTTTGTTGTAATACTAATAATAGCAATAACCCAAAATATGTATATATTTGTTATTTGTAAAGCTGATCTATTAATATCTTTTGAGAATCTTTTTTCGTAAAGGTAACCAGAAAATCTTTTACGTAAATATATCGTCACAGAAAATGCAAGAAACCCTAACTGACTTTTTAAAAATTTAAAAATGACTTATTATTTCTCGTCTGTTAAGGCCAAATAAGTCACCTCTCAAAATTTTAATTTATTCCAGAAATAAACTTGTTCATCCGTTTTTACTTAATATTGGCAATTTATATTTTATTTCAACAATTTAGTATTGCTGCTCCTGTAAAAATAAGTCTCCTTCATTTTCTGACACGATATGTAGTATGTTTGTATGTACAGATGATAAAGCCACCAGGTAGCGCAATGAGTGTGTTTATTTCATAGTCGTAATGCTTTTTATGTTTAATACAAATTTGTTTCTTATATCTCTTTTAATAATTTTTTGTTCCTTTTTGTAATGATATAAAAATTATTTAGGATAGAGAAGGAATAAATATAAATGACCAAATTTTTTTTTAATTTCAAATTAAAATAAGTAAAAATAAAATCAAAATTGTTGAATTAATTTAGAGCCAATTTAGCGGCAACAGCTTTTTTAGATCTGGTCACAATGGAAAAAAGATATTGATTGGGTTTTTTTAATGATTTTGATTTTCTCTATTTTCTTCTAAATTATTTGTAAATAATTGCACCACATTTCTACACTTTCTCTCGTTTAACAAAAAGTTCTCTACATTTAGAAGTTTCTCTCTTAAATCTTTTGTTTTTTTAAATAATAATTTTTGTTTAGAATTTTTCTTTCTTTTTTTTATTGTTTTTCATTGTTTCTTTTTTCAAAAATATTTTTCTAATAATATTGAATTAAGTGACTTTATTTTGATTTGCAAACTTGCAACGCAGTGTAATAAAAAAAGCAACATCATTAGCACTTTTGAAATCTAACATGTTCAAGCAACAAATATTTAATATGTGACATACATATGTAGCGCAATATAATGTCATGCTGCAAAGAAGATCGCAATTAAAACAATTTTTGGCTTTACAAACAGAAACCAGATAAGGTCATTCTAATTAACACAACGAAATTATATTTTAATTGACTTTATATATTAAAATTGATTTGAAGGTCGGTGCAATCAATATTGAATACAGCAGCTGAGGTGCTCAAATAGACCAGAATAAACAAAATGTATTAATTTTAGCTCCAAATTACATAAAATTATTCATATGGACAGCATGAAAAAGTTATAAAAAAAAACAAACTTGAAACAATCTGAGAAATTATACTCAAAACTATTAAAAAAAAAAACCCAAAATGCATGTCATTCAGGTTGAAAAATTAATACTATGCACAGTGAGCTCCGCCACAGTCACTGAAAGGGCACACTCAAAAAATTATGTTGTTAAAAATTATGTATGTATGTATGGATGTATGTGTGTATGTATGTATGTATGTATGTACATTTAATATGAATCAAATGATTTTTGCAATTATTTTTGAATGACTTCCAAATTTTGTAAAATGTAATCTTTGTTTTTTGTTTTATTTTAAAGTCGAAAGATAGACTACACACCATCTAAAATTAATGCGCTATCATTTTGCTTAACAACCAGAACACGATGTACCAATGTGAAAAATATGACTAATACTTTTTAAAAAAGTTAAGGTACTTTCTATGGAAAGATGTATTTTTAATAACAAAACGTAATTCTTATATAAAAATGTTTTAGCTTTTTTCAAAAATTTGGTTAAAAGTCTACTGACGATTTTGCTATTAGCACCAAATGAAATGCTAAACCATATACTCTCGTAACAAACATAGATAAATAATCGTAATTAATTTAGACTCACGCTGAATAGATGGAAAAATAGTTAAAATTATTATTTTTATTTAAAAAAAAAATGTAAATAGATACTTTTTTAAATTGTCTTTTTTACAAAAAAATTTTACTTTTTATACAAAATAAGTACTGCATACAAAAAAGGTAATTTTTCACAAAAAAAAAAACTTTTTATATAAAAAGCTGTTTTTAATCGAAAATTTACTGGAAACTGTGCATCATTGTGATTGCACTGTGAAGAAAAAAGCCAGAAATGCATTGCACAATATATTGATTGCCTTACTGCAAATGAAAACAAAACCCTAAAATAATTATTTTCACAAACTAAAAATACTAAATTGACGAACTTATTCAAAGCTTAAAAAATTTACTAGACTCTTTGGTGCCTAAATAACAGCATATAATATTCTTAGAGCCACAGCAATATTGGATAAGAAAAGCTAAACAATCTTTCAATAAGAGCTGTTAAATTTAGTCATCAGAAGCGGTGATGTTATTTCAGCGACTGTGATGTTAAATTACTTAAGATTATTTAATGGAGTTCTGAGTATAAGAGCTTCGGCTTTTTTCTGAAATTGCACTCTAAAATTCGGTTATTTAATGGTACATATTTTCTTTCCTATTAAAAACTGCGTCATTTTATTTCTTTAAAAAGTATCAAGCAGTATGAGTGGTACATATTATGTTTTATTATAAAAAATGCAAATCTACAATGTTGATAACTCTCTGCAAAAAAATATGTTTGTTTTTGTGTTCATAGCGCTACCAGACAAAGTGTAGAAAATCGTTTCAAATCGGTAGAGTAACACGTTTGAGTTATAAGTGTAATTTTTCCAATTTCTTTATGTAATAGACATTAGAAAATATTACATTATCAAGTTTTAGGTATTTTCATATACATTTGTATTTCAATTAAGTTTAAGATAAATATTTTTATTAAAAGCAAAGAATAAGAAATTTATATAATTCATTTTCCAAAAAATTAAAAAAGTTATAAATTACATTACAAGTTGAAGAAAAGTGTAGAAAAGCCAAACTTCAAATTATAGAACGTCGGAGAGCAAGATGGCATTTTTATACACATATACAGCAATACATATCAACTGAAATAAGTGATTATTTAGTTTTTATTTTACATTTTGCATAAAACACAGCACACTAAAATAATTTCAAATTGCCGAGGGTAACAAATTAATTTAATTTAATTATTTATTTTCAATACTTTTAAAAACAAAATCTAATTTTTTTCGATATACGTACATACGTATGTAGCAAATAAACCGTTATATGATTTAATCGTATGTACGTATGTATGTACGAGTATTTAATCGAATGCATGTTCACTCCCAAAAATTCTAACAACAACAACATTTTAAACACCATATACATTTTTTCGCCAAAATACATACATAGAATACAAATTATATTCGCAAACTTAACGAGAACAGCTGACTTAAAGCAACAGCGAATATCGTTAAAAATTTTACTGAATTTCAAATTCGATAAAATTAAAAAAGAAATTTGTATTCTTCAACATAATAATCAATCATCTAACTGCTATAATCGCAAAACCCTATTTAATATTACAAATACAAAAAATTGTATTCTACAAACAGGTTGTTAACAAGATGTTAAACCATTGTCAAGGTCATGGCAATTGAATATGAAAATATAATAGACAATTAAATTTTGCTAAATTAGTTAAGTTGTAACTAACATATGGTTTTATAATACCAGACAATTTTTTAAATGAAATTAATTGCTTGTAAAAATTGTGCAACGTACGCACAAAAAAAGTTTGTTTAATTTATTTGAACGGAAGAGTTCAACCGTACACACTTTGTTTGATTGTATGCTGTCTTATCCACACGTCCATACGTATGTATATATACGTGTTTTGGATTAATAAATCCAATATTAAATGTCAGGCAAAAGGTCTTTGGCTTGTGGGAAACAAACGACTTCGGACACGAACTTCTGTTTAACTATTGACTTGAGTTCCTACTTAAACAGCAGCTAAATCTTCTAGTTGTACAAGACCATCAATCAACTATTTTAAAGAGTCGTAATAAACGTTTTATTTCCACCCTAATTCTTTTCGAGATCACTACTATTGTCACGGCCGCAGACACGCACATAACAGAAAACCAATATTTCGTTTATTTTGACAGCTAAAAACTACCTAAAAAAAAAAGAAAAGAAAATGCTTTCAACAACATTCAATACTCTAATTAGCAAATGGCCTTCAGCTTTTGTGTTATTTTACAAATTGTTTATTTTTTGTTTTCATGGTTTTTTTAATGGTTTTCACGGTTTACACCTCTTAAAACATTTCATTGACATTTAAATAATTTTGCCACAAGCGAAAGTTCTTTTATTTATTTAAATTATGTTGAGTGTTTTGAGTGCACTGTGTCACAACAAACAAACAAAGCAAATAGTGTGTAGTTCAAAAAGAGTGGTTTGTTTCCTTGGATAAGGGTAAGTTTTTAAAAAAAATTAAAAAAACAATTTTTGCTTCTTTAATAACCATATTTACAGAGTTTCTTTAATCAATGACAGTGCTTTAGCCAATATTTTCACTACTTTATTGATTCACGAAATTACAAGTACATATAAGTGAGTACGCGTTATTAAAATTTAACTGCTCTGACGGATTAATAGCCATAACTATGAATAACACGTCGACATCGTACTCATACCATCGCCTCATTTACATCTAGCCTTGCCAGATGGCCTGGATTTTTAAGTTTTTTATGTCTGGTCCAGTTTCCAGTACACTTTTTTCATATTTTATATTCTTTTGTAATGAAATTAATATTTTGTACAGCAAAACTGCATTCTAAACACCATCATAATTTTCAAATGGCGGTATCATTACTTGAAATGGCGAATCTTGTTGTTGGTGTTGCGCCTGTTGCCTTGTAGACTGTGAACTTAATTGTTGCAATAATGCCCGCTGGCTTTTATTAAATGCTTCTAAGAGTTGTTGAAATTGTACTGCGTAGATACATATTGACTTTTCCTCGTCTCCCATTATTCTGTCTGTAATCGAATAAATGCACGTATTGAATTCAACCTCTCTCTTTATTCGGGTTATTTCTACGAACTAAAATAAATGTAAAATAAAATGTATATAACTATACATATATGTATATGATAAAATGGCAATTATGTTTCTCACTGGTAGGGTTAGGTGTGCAATTTGGGATATAACAGGTTTTAAGATTAAAATTCTTTGGAAATTAACACAATTGGCAAACGAAAATGCAGCCAAAATAAAATGTTACTTACAATACTTTGGAAAAATATTAAAACTAAGTATTGAAATTCTTTGGAAATTGCATTTGGTAAGATAATAAATATTAAAATTCTTTGGAAATTAGAGACACTATAACAGTAAGACACTAACAAGACAGCACGACAGAAATATTTTTATATGTAACACAATGAGAAGAAAAACTCAAATATACTTTACTTAGGTAATGCAATGAGAAGCAAGATTTATTAAGACCAAAGAACACAGTACGTTTGCTAACATACTTACAGAGACACCCACTAAAAGAATCTAGTTGCAAATGAACTGGCTCAACTGAGCTGAAGTACACATGATTTTAATAAGCCTTAGTTGGTGAGCACGTGTTCGCATTTAAGAAAACAGCTCGTCATGAATACAACGCAAAAATGTTACTTTTCTTTTGCTGGAGACATATGCAGCCAAAGAAGAAACTACCCCTAATTTAAGAATAATATGAAGTATTAGGCATTGCAAAAGATTATGTGGAAATCATAAAATATGTATTCAAAGATATTTTCGGAACCAAAAATCGTCAAAATGACGATAAATCGCCAAATCTGGTAGCCGTGATACTACTCAACTGGCGTGGAAGATTAGTTTTTTCTTTTATTCTAATAAATAACTATGAACTTAACGACAGTCATTCATTTACGGAAAGATGTTAATATATTGGCAAATGGATGAAGATATGTGAAATTGTAAAAAGGCTAAGGGCCTTTATTACAACTAAGCAATAAAGTTACTGAGAGCTAAAATTAACTTTAGGTAAAATGAATAATAAAGTGACCATTAACTTGTTTTCATTATTACAACTGTTCGATAAAATAAAATTAATATTTTTAAAAATATGGCTGTACCAGAGTAAATACCGACTACTTTTGACAAACAAAAAAAGCTACTGGTAACGACAAGGTTTTATTTTATTCTTTATTTAAAAATTAATTTGTATACATTTATACTTTCCATGTTGCCATATTTAAAGTGCATAAAATATGGCAGCTTCAAATGCTTTAGTCCACTTTCAAAGTTACAGGTAGGATGAACTTTCCGTTAGCTTATCGGTCACATTAGGTTAAACTCAACTTGTAATAACGAAAAACTAATTATTTGTCCGATAACATACCAACTTTAGCTATCGGCAAGTTATAATAATGGGCCTAATAGTGAGTTTAAGATATACATAACTATTTGACGACTATGGGCCTCTATTTATTTAATATTTTCTGCAACAAAGTAACTAACTACTTACATTCCGTAAATACCAAATGAGAACAGAATATTTTCTTTGCTCTTGTGATATTTCTTAGAAACTAATCACATATCATCTATATCATTAGTATTGGTTCATTACACTACATACGTCATCAGTGCTTATGTAAATAAACAAAACAGCGCCACCGACGAAATTCGCCGTGCGTGACGAACTTTCCGATAGATTTATTTCTATTGCATACGCCGATGAACGACGAACAAGATGAAGTTTAATTTTTTCAAGTACATAATATTATTTATACGGTAACAGCGACAGCAAAGAACTTTGCTGATTATGACAGCTGTAATTTTTTCGTCGTAATTATGCGCCACACTGCGTATTTACGCATCGAATTGTTACCGACAAATTCATTGTCCTAGACGAAGTTCGTCGTTCATCCCAATTGTGTTCTCAGGATAACCCAACAAAGTATAAGAACTGAATGCGAGAAATGTCCATTATTATCCACAAACTATACTAACAAGACCTCAAAAAAATTTATCTGTAATAAATTTACATCTCTCGATTATTTTCGAATACCTGTGCAATAAATTCACTGCATATTTGACCACCTGACACCTGTTTGGCCTCTCAGAAATTTTATTTATTCGCAGAGATTTACAAGAGCGAATTTCCCTTTCTTTTTAGTTTTACTCACTATTAATTCAATGAAGTTTTGCAAAAGCAACATTTTAAAGGTTTCTACTCCAAAGCAATTACATAATTGTAAATATTATGATTTTGAGTGAGTCATTGGTTTGAGCTGGAATACAAGTTTAAAATTTGTTACTATAAAAAAAGTACATTTACTCCTAGTCTGAATAACGTCTACCCAAAAGTGCCGTATAGGGATTGCCTCACCAACTACAGTATTTTTATATTTTCCTTGTACTTTAAACGAAATATGTAATAAAACAAGTGATGGATTAAAAAGATAAATTAAATGAAATTAAGCATTAAATGCAATATGTATTAAAAAAAAACAATAATTGAATTTAAGAAAACTTCGCACAGTCTCTGTGCATGTTAAATTTTAGTGTTAAAAAGTTATAATTTTTATTTCGTGTTTGTCGAACATTTTTTCTTTCCATTAATTACTGCTTAACACTTCAGCGATATAATGATCAAAGAGTAGGCCAGTTTCTATTGTACTGATGAGTTATAACGAACTACAATTAAGTATTTAAAATCATGTTTCTATAGGGTCTATATTTGTGTCTACCGACATGCGACGACGAAGCAAATCAGTTACCTATTTCTCACAATGTGAGTAATGTTAATTTTCATTCTGACCAGATGCATAGCACTTTTCACTTTATTTATTAAAAACATTTACACTTTATTATTCTCATTAAGGGCGAAACAATAAAGTGCAAAATGGTGATATGCATTTACCATTACGTGTTGCTATAGACTCCATTTATATACTAAATTTCCTTCCCATTAATGATCACCTACGGAAAAATAAAGGAAATATTCAACTATAAAATCAAGTGTTTTAAAATAATAATACGAAAAAATATGACTCCTGTGAACAACCTGTCATCATTTAATGTTCTATTTAAAAAATTCAGTAAAATAATAAAATAGCAAATGAAAAATTACCTGTAAATCGTGTAATAAGTCCATTTTCAATTAAAATTATAAAATTGTTATTTTGACACACAAAATTGTTGAAATAAATATAATCGAAAACAGCTGTTTCGCTGATAGAAGCTGAATATTTCTATTGGACGGCGGCCACAAACAAAATTTGCTCAGTTGTATATTGTTAGATGCTGTGAGTTCTTCTTACTTACTTTTATGTTATAAAAATTTACTTTAATTAAACGATATTGCAGTGTAAATGATTTTTAAACGATTTTTTATTTTGATATCATCAATATAATAATACCATATAATCGCCGGCCCGAATAAACTCAGCGAACGACTCAGATTTCTACTGTTATTTTAACCTGTTTTATAATATTTTTATAATATTAACGCATTATGGCAATATGACTTAATAACACACCTTGTGACTAGCCCAATTATAATTTAAATTTTTGCACCTACATATGTACTTTCATTTAAAATTTATACTTGACAGGGAAGCGCTTAAAAAACATTACAATTTCTTTCAGAAATTATTTGATTACAAAAAAAAAAAAAGAACAAATTTCTTAAAGGGTTCTGTTGCTTAGAACTTTACCGCAGGTGTTGTTTCGAATGTAAATACAGGCTTCCTATTGGAATTGTTATGTAAAATGGCAGTAGAAGATTTGTGCAATGCGTACTTTATTCTATTTATTTTTAAATACTTATTAAATGGTTTATATGGAAGAAAATTTAAAGTGAAAATGGGACATGGAAACGCAGATTTTCACACGTTACATTGAAACAGACCGCAGACTATGCTAAGAGTATAATGTGGAGTCGTCCCACCCACCCTACTGAGTAGACTACCGCGCTACCTTATTGAAAGCTAAACGTTAAATTTAGCTTAAGCTTTAATTTTGAATACAAAAAAGGCAAAGGAGAAAGGGAATTGTGTTAATGGTTATTTTATGATGATGGCTGGAATTTGTTGTTTAAAACACAGCAAAGTGCAGATCATGTTTTCCATTACATTTAGTAACTGTGTTACTTAAAGAAAAATAATATTAAAGAAATTGCAGCATCATCGAATTGTTATAAAAATATACTTATTAACGCCTTATAACGCCTTCAAGGTCACATTTAGCTGAAGTAGATTTTATTTTCCATACGTTTATTATTTTTCTATTTTATCTTTACAAAAAAAAAATCAAATTATGAAGCTTTATAATTTTTGTTTAATTGTATATTTAAATGAACAAGACGAAAAAATATCTATTCCTTGACCATTGACCACCTGTGCCGCAAGTCACATAATTTTTAACCAGTTTAAAAGTCAAATGACAATGCACTAAACATTTTTAAAATATACTAAAAGGAAAAAATTTTACGTTGTAGAACCATCAAAAATGATTAAGCCTGTAATAAATTGAAATCAAAACGAACTACTTAAGGCACAAACTTAGTTTGGTTAATCCAAGCCGGCAAAGTTTCTATTATTGTGCATTATTAAATATTTCTAACCTTGTGTTTAATTTCATTAAACCTCTATTTATTCTCGTTATAATCATGAAATTGCGGATAAAAGATTTTGTAATATAGACGGTTGTCGAATAACTTTTTTCTAGAGAAAAGTTTGCTGCAAACAGATCAACATGTTTTAGGAAAAATTAGGCCTAGGTTAGTTTAACGAACTATATAAATATTAGATGAAAAAAAAAACGCTAGTATATCACTCATTAATTTCAATGTTAAATATTTTAAATACTGCATAAATTAAATTGATGTTTTTGTAAATATTGAAAATACCTGGTTTACTGTGCCGTCTTAAAAGACGTAATACGAGTTGGTCTTCAACTGACACATTTTCGGAATGAATTTGTAAACAAAGCACTTTGACTTTTTAGCGAGAGTAGCGTAATTATTATTAAATAATTAAATCAAGTAAGAAAGTGGTTCAAGAATTGATTTCACTGGTCCAAAATAAAACTTCAAATAAATATCCCCGGCAGATGGCCTAATCAAATTACATTTTCGCCCGCTAAAAGTCAACCTGTGCAAATGCCTTGGTTATAAATTCATTCATAAAATTTCTATAGAAGAAATGCAAAATCCATCGTATGGGATTGTAAACAAGACATTGGAATTATTTACAACATTCACAAACGAAAAAACAGAATTTAAAATAGAGTTTTATTTATCATTGAAATTTATGAGTGATTTGCCGCATCATTTGAAATGCTTTAAATAATTCATGCCTATAACTCTTGTTTTATGTGAATGAGAATGAATTTAATTATTAATATTGGAATAAACTTAATTCATGGTAAGAAATCTTGTATTTATGTTTTGCGAATTAATATTTAAAAAAATGTAGTATTTCTTGGTTGGCTTTAAGTGACACACTTTGAAGAGTGCCACTACTTAATATCAGAGGTTTTCTTGTTTATGCTAAAGAAAAAAAATATTTTGCTGCTATACGTCTAGTTTAATTGAAAACGTTGATACATTTTTCAATAATGCTGGTAAAAATGTGAAGCTCAGAAATTTGTAAAATTTTTTCGTTTTGTGAAACTTTTGTTGATCAACCATACGAACAGGTAAAAATGTGAAAGCGTAAATGTTTGTTTGTGGCTTAAATCTTTAGTTTTGCGGCATTAAGTCATATTGCTACAACTTTAATAACTTGTGCACAAAACTGTTGAAAACATTTTAAAGAGTGGATCAGATTGCAAATTCTCTTTTATATTTATAATCTCTTTTTATTTTATTTTCATTTTAATGCACAGAAATTGTTATAGGGAACGTCTGATGTTAATTATACAAACTAATAATTTTTTGTGTAAAATTTATTCATTTGTAGTTAACAAATATTGTTCAATATTTGATAATAAATTTTGTATTTGTGGTTTAGCAAATACTCATTACCGTGATTTTTCATTGAATTTATATTTATTAGTTAATTTTTTATCTTGGACCAGCACTAAGGGGATGTCACCTACACATGCGAAGCATTGTGCTGGAACTATAGGAAAGGGGTACTTCAAAAAACTAACTTCACTATCTTGCAACACCGCTTTTTGACCGTTATTTTCATTCTTTTTTTTTATAGCAGACACACTAATGCCCATCAGAAAAGAATGTTTTTATCATTTAGTCTGAAACTGTGTTCGAACCCACAACTTTTTAGTTTTGTAGTCAACGTGCACACTACTTCATCCATCGCCACACTCATATTTTTCTCTTTCATATAAATAGCTTGAAAGCTGAATTTCAACAGACCCATCAATCGTATTTGCAAATGTAAATTCGTGAAATTTAACCAACAACATTTCGCTTGCGTTTTCTTAGCATCGATTTCTATTTAAAAAATCAATGCAAATATTGCAGATACGAATATTTTTTTTTAAATTCGGAACTTTTAAAAAAAGTATTGAATAGGGGAAATTTTTTTTTATCTTGGACCAGCACTAAGGGGATGGCCCCTACACATGCGAAGCATTGTGCTGGAACTATAGGAAAGGTACAGTAGGAGAAACGACAGGAGGTGAAGCTTAATTAATTATTTTGCAGCTCTGCTTTCGCACGTTTATAATTTGTTTGGTATCATCCTTGGGAACAATGTATATGATAACTTTTAAAAAAGTACCTCTCAAAAAGTACATATACTTTCGAAAAAATTATTTGGAAAGAATACGTTTTAATAAAAGTGCGTTTTAAAAAAGTACCGTTTAAAAAAGAAGTGCCATTCATAAAAAATACTTTTAAAAAAATAACATTTTTACAAAAGTGCATTTCTAAAAAAAGCACCTTTTGGAAAAAGCAACTTACAAAAAAATGTTCTTTTTAACTTTGTACCTTTTGAAAAAGTATCTTTTGAAAGACGTGTATTTTAAAATATTATTTTTTGAAAAAGTACCTTGCAAAAAATATTACCTTTAATAAAAGTACCTTTTCAAAAAATTTTAAAAGATGTACCTTTTTTAAAGGAAGTACCTTTTTAATAGAAATACCTTTTAAAAAGCAGTGTCTTTTAAAAAAGTGCGCTTCGAAAGAGAAACTTTAAAAAAAAATTAATATAAAAAGTACCCTTTTAAAAAAAACCTAAATAAATTATGGTCGTGTAGACCTCAGTCAGTCAAACAATATTTTCTAGAATTTTACTACACCATTATCTTCTTCATTATTCTTTCCTGACTACTCACCTATACTTCCAGTCCATTTTACTTTTGTGCAAATACAGCGACAAAAGAGGTACATCCGATATATCCGTTTCATGGCCGCCAGCCTCCAAGAGTAAAATATTCCAATGTGGAATTTCTGAGAGGCGTGAGGCTAACACTGTTCCTGCCGAGCCGCCACCAATTATTATAAAATCATACGCTTTTTCAATGTTCTGAACATTAAATGGTCGATTTTCAGGATCAAATAAATCAAAATTGTAATAAGCTAAGGCGGTTATGAGAGCAGGTATGATGGTGACTTTGCCCACACCAATTATATTGGTGGCCACTTTAATAGCAGCTGCTATGGCGGCACCCAAAGTGAGAGCTACCACCATCTTTTGTTTATTACTTCTTGCCTTTTACTTTAAGAATATAATTCGCTTAAATATTTTTGCGTAAGAAAATTTTCACTTTTTTGCGTTTTATTTGCATTTGCTTTCTTCGTATTATTTTTGCTTAAAATCAATCACAGCATTTATAATTTTACTTACATAACTACATATGTACATATTTAATATGATTTTTATTTGTACACATTTATATTTCTTATGTTTTGTTTCGCCGTCGCTTTCCTTGAAACACCACAATTTTTTTTTCCTGAGATTTTCAAAGACTGCTCATGAGCATGCGCACCGTTTTAACCGTCTCGTTTAAAAGTTTGTCGTTAACTGAGTGTCTTGGTTTTTTTTACGTTTCTGCAATCACTTGGCTCAAATGTAATTTTAACTCAATTGAAAATACCTTATGATAAAAACAAATGTACACTTTTTCGCTCTAAACAAAAAAAAGATACTCTTGTCACTGCCAAAAATACTGTATTTATTGTTGTTTTCTTTTGTGGCTTCGAATTGTTTAAAATGAAACACATTCGTTTGTCTTTGGGACTACCTCAACCGCTACAGTGTGCCTTATAACCATAAATTATTCGCAAGATCTCTATACTCGTATGTTGTGAATTTTTAGTCTTTGGAAAATGAGATCGGTGATATTTTCTCTCGATTTATATCGAGCTTTCTCAGGGATCGCGCTATAAGAGTTGTTATAGACGGGATCTCATCTAACGAGTTCAAGATCAATTCAGGGGTACCACAAAGCTCCATTCTTTCTCCTACCCTATTTCTTATTCTTCTTAATGACCTCCTATGTCATACTTCAACCGTATCCACTCTTTCGCAGATGTCAGCAGTATCTGCCATTCATATTCATTTGATCGTAGGCCGTCATCAACTGTGATTGCGGCGACGTGGCAGAATATGAATGATTCGCTAACAGGTGACCTCACGAGAATATCGGAATGAGGTCACGCGAACAGGATCGATTTCAATGCCCAAAAGACCCAATGATGCATGCTTACCCATCGCCGTATGCACGATCACGCTGCCTCATCTGTAATTATGGGCGGCATAAACATTGAGGAATCAGAAGCTCTTGATGTTCTTGGCATGAAAATCCAGTGTGATGTCCGATGGACTGAGCACATTTTTCAGGTCTCAAAGGAACCATTCAAGTGCCTCTGCTTTTTAAAACGGCGTAAGACATACTTCACCCCATCTGATCTCCTTACTATTTATACCGCGTACATCCGACCGAAAATGGAATACAACTCTCATGTATGGGCCGGTGCTTCAAAGACTATTTTGAAGTTACTCGACCGTGTACAAGAAAGGGCGAAGAAACTCATAGGAGACGGTAGGGTAGCCAACTCTATTGAATCTCTTGAGCATCGTCGCAACGTGGGGTCCGTTTCGTTGTTCTATCGATACTATAATGGGAGGTGTTCTAATGAAATCAGAGAACTTGTTCCCGAAACCCGGTCATTCGTGCGCACGACGCGATCATCATTAAGAGCGTATCCATTTGTGGTCGATTTGGGAGCATTTGGAAGTCCTTTTCCTTTAGGATGTATGCGTCTAACAGTATGTTTCTTCTATGTAGCAGTGCTTTGGAGGTTGATATCAAGTATTCCATGGATTATTCTTTCTCGCAGCATAATCTGTATGTGATGGTGTCAGAAAGTCCTATTTTGTGCATAAATTTGTGAGTGCTCCTGTAAGTGTCCTAATATTCCTCCAAAGCAATGTCGGCCCTTATTTTATCAAAGTGTAGGAACATTTTGGAATGGTCCAGGTCATTTGTACCCGCCCAGTATTCCTCACTGTGTATTCATATTCTCATCACCCTCGTCTCCCCTCTGTCCTGATACACAGGTAAGTGAGATCTACTTATGTGCAGCCGAGTCATTAATTAATGCATCATGGCACTTTGTGAGGACTTTTGAGCTGTATTTGTAGTTTTCCAGAGCTTTTCCATAACTTTCGGCCTGTACAGTTAACGCTACCAACTCAGCCATAACATACATATGTACATACATATATGTATATGTGTATACGAATAACTTTATAGGCAACAAATTATTTGTTGATATCTTGTGCATACAAAAGTCATTGTTTAACGCGTTAAAGTCGCTATCGGAACAGAAATTAAATTATTGCAAATTCCCGCGTTTTCAGTGCCTTTTTGTTCCTCTTTGACACATGGCAGAACTTCCAATTTAAATTACCAAATCCAATTCATGTGCAAACAGCGAACATTTTCAATACAATTGCTCGTTTATAACACTACTCGACACTAAAAAATATATCTGACTAGTTTTATATTATTTAATATTGTGATTATTATTATGGTAACGGATTTAGTTTATTTAAGAAATATTTCGAAGCAATTTTATTTTAAAGTGCTTCATTCAGAAAGGGTGCTGATGGCGAGTAGTCAGCGTGTTGGCTCTGCAACCAGAAAGACCCAGGTTCGATTCCCAGCCGGGTCAAATCAGAAAAAAGTTTTTTCTGAGTTTTCTGTGCTACAGCACCCTCCTTCGTCGATATTTGAGCAATAAAACGTCGGCGAAGTAAAATAATAAATAAAATGGGTCCATTAGCTTAAAAATAATGCGTCAAAAAACATCTGAGACGCCGCAACTTTGCTTTATAATTTACACGCAACTGCAGAGTTGTGGAAGAATTAAGCTCTATCTTTCTACCACTTTCACCACCTGTCTGTTTCTTCCCTATCCTTCTCTCTAGTTTCAGTGCAATGCATTGCATATGTAGGGGATAGCCCCTGAGCACTGGTCCAAGATAAAAAAAAAAAAAAAAAAAAAAAACTATAAACTAACTCCTTTATTTCTTTTTCCTTTAGTTGCCTGGTGAAAGAAAAAATCTTTTTTTCGTTCGAGTATTTGGCTTCAAAACAAAACAATTTTTTGAATTTTATTATTGTTTTCAATATAAATTCTCCAACGAATGTGCTCCTTCTTTTTCTAATAACACACAGTATGTCTGCTAATTTTTTAATATTTTATAAAATGTTTGCTCTGACGTTGATGTGCACGGTATTACTTAGCTGACGATGGCTGTGTTCGACTCCAGTTCTAGACTAAATCATAAAAAAACATCTCGTAATTTTTCTGATGTCCGTAATTGTGGCTTTGTATCAGTTGTTGGCGGAAAGTTTCAGTGTCGAAGGCATAATAACTGCAAAGTACTGCCTTCAGCTGATAGCAATCCAGAGGCACATCAGAACGACCGCCTTCGTCGGTATTGCGTACTACCGGCGAACTAAAATAATTACTAAAAATGGCCACTACAACGAAGCTTCAAAAATTTAATACATCTCCTTGACATCAGAGGCGCTTCAACACTGCTATAAAACAAAGAATGTGCAAAGGCAGAGTTGTAAGATAGTGAAGCTTCATCAACTGTCATCTCTCTCGCTATCCCTTTCTCCTAGTTCCATCACAATGCATCGCATGTGTAGCGGTCATCACCTGGATGCTGGTCCAAGATAAAAAAAACCGTAAGGGCACTAACCTTAGCAAGCGTTATATTATTTGCATTTAGCAACGAAGTTAAGCGAAAGCATTTCGCAAACACTCTGCCTAAATATGTATTCTCCTTTTTTCAAGACTATACGCTAACAGTGTTACCTTTATTACATTTTTTTTTTGTGTGAAATACGTTAAATACGCAAAGCATATCATCATAGTATCTCCGTTTATTGTGTTGCGTATGTTTAGCAGGGCATTTAAGAGATAAAATTGCTGCTTAAAACTTTAAGAGCCCCCTATAACTCTTTTACATAGGAATTATGCCACATATTTTAATAGACCTTAAATATTATTAACTATTGCTAAAGTTAAAGTGTACGTCAAAACTAGTTTTTTTTTCAACCAGACGTTAATTTTACCAATCATTTTTGCAAATGCCGTAATAGTTTAAGAAGAAGTATAAGAAATTTTTAGCAGATTAAATGGCTACACTTATTGTATCCGCTTGTTTAATAGCGAACTTCCAAAATGCCATGATTTATAACTCAAGTTCGACGAACAGTGGAAATTCTGAGTATTCAAATTGTTTGTCACTTTTTACATTCGCTCCCATTTGAAGTGTTGCCTAATAAAATATTATCCAAAAATATATTATTGTCTGTCAAAATTGTTATTTTAGAAGAGATTTATAATATTGGTTTGCTAACGTACATGTTTCGTAGAGTTGTTCTTTCACCATACTTTTTCAATTCTTGGGAATGCGGGATTGATTTTTTCAATTTCACGAGAATTTCCGCCAAATTCGAGTACAAAACGGTACACAATACTATTTAATTTATTTTTGTTTTTACAAGAAAGCAAATGCTCGTAACAATTCATGAGATCAATAAATTTGTAAATGTATTAAACGTTGTTCTTTTAATAATAATAATGCATACATATGTATCTAGTAAAAAAAAAGTGTTTTCAAAGAACTCAAACTCAAAC
The DNA here is from genome assembly GCA_963924685.1 of Dexiosoma caninum. Classification (NCBI taxonomy): domain Eukaryota; kingdom Metazoa; phylum Arthropoda; class Insecta; order Diptera; family Tachinidae; genus Dexiosoma; species Dexiosoma caninum. Next base: position 60,114,249 of record OZ004726.1, on the reverse strand, counting down.
TCCAGAACTTGTGATCCGGAAGTAGTGAAAAATCGGATTAGTTCTACATCTTTTTACGTACGGTTGTCGTTGCCGGAAGAGCTTTTTTTCTCGCCAAGTTTTATCATGATAAATTGCCATAAAAAATTTTCTGGGAATTTTTTTTTACCAAAAACGTGCGGGATGCCGGGAAGTTCCCATTGAAAACATTAATGTTTAGTTACGTCTGGTATAAACTCGTCATATTCTCAACATTTGGACATCATTTTTGGATTTATTTTGAATATAAATGTGTGCTTTACGGTCACAATCTTTCTGCCGCATTCATAAATATTTTTTGGATTTATAAAAGGTTCATAATGCGAGTAGAATTTTGTGTGGAAATTTATGAATCCAAATATTTTTTGTGAATACGTCAATTTGTTTTTATTTACAAGAATTAAATATTTGTAAAAATATTTTTAATATTATTTTTAATTTTGTTTTTCTTTTATGGTTTTGCCGCCCTTAAAACGTTTGTGTATATGAAAAAAGCTGATATCAGTTGTTTTGTCAAATCAAATTTAGAAAACGCTGTACTTGAAATTTTGTCATTTTAACTTTGTCGTCAGACTTTTACGGCATCTATGTTTGAAAAGTAACACAGTGCATGTACGTATTTTACTGTAAAAAATTTTACCAGTCAGATGTAAAAAACATGTCGTTGAATATCCGTTTTGGAGCTTCGCCTGATTTCCACTACAGTTATAGTGTTTTCTTTTCAATCAAAAGTGCATTGCATTTCTTGTCCAATTTGGCATTATAGATGTAAAACCTTCCGCTGTAAAGTCATTGTAAGGCACTTTAGGAGAGAACAATAAATAAAAAGAAACAAATGAATCAAGAGAATCAAAAATAAAACGTTAAGCATTTCCCAGTGAAATTTTTGCTACATACATCTTCGATTTGAGACCAATGACAATGTAAGCAAGACCCATCCAATGTCTGTATACAATTTCTATTTACATTTACACAGCGATGGCCTAGGCTGTAAGATTTATCCAACACAATATACATTGTAAGCGAATGTTGGATGGGTCCAACTATTATGGTGAATTCGGAGTGCAATAAGATGTATCTGAATGCCATTGATCTTGGAATGAATTTTAACAATTGCATAATTAAATTAGGAACTTAATGACAATATGATACATTACAAAGCCATCCAAATCAGATGGTAATGCGATGCAAAATTTTTATTAGTGTTTGTTTTGATCTTCATTTCTAATAAACATTTAACTTTATAATTGGATGGGAAAAAGACACATCCGAATCAGATGCGAATTGTAAGGGCTTAACTATTTTCGTTTTATTTTCCCTATTGACATAATATTATACAATCGGATGGCTTTCAATTTGTAATGAGTAACCGGACTGCTGGGTTGTTGAACGGTGTTTTATTTTTTTTTTTAACAATTTATTTAATTATAAATGCCAGTAATTTGATTGTACAAATAATTACATTATCTGGGATGACATTTATATTGTCATTCATACTCATACCCCTGCTAATGCGAGCAACAAAAGAAAAAAAATAAAATGAGACACAAGCAAGTCCCCTAATCAACCCCCAAAAGAAACAATAAAAATTAACTGGTAACATCTTTAAGAAATCACGTCAATTATAGTGGTTTTAGTTGTAACATTTTAGTAACATCGTTTAAGTACATTTTTATGGTGGCAATTTGTAGTCGGTACAATTGCTTTGGATTTCTGTTTTTATTTGATTATGATAACGATTTGACTGAGAATTAGAGTTTATATTTTATGTACATATTTATTTATAATCAAAGTGAAACTTGAATTTTTTTTTTAAATACAACCTTGAACTATTTATTTTCATTCTATCTATTAAATATTTCTCTTTAAACAATCACGCTTTTAAAAACATTTTGACATTTTTAATTAAATTTTATTTTTATTGATTTTTGACAGGAATAATAATAAAAGTTTTACAAAAGGCAGTATAAACATTTCAAACACTACCCTCGGCAAAATTTTTATAAAGTTTTTGTTGTCATTCACTTGATTTTTATATTGGTCGAAAATACAAAGTTACAGCTTGAAGGTGAAAGTTTAAAATGAGTTAAATAAATGGAAATGAATTTGCGAGGTTTTACAAAAATTAAATGATTCCTATTTCTAACCTTTAACACCACCGTTGATACTACAATTTCAAATATCGTCTAGAAAACTGCTTCAGTTTGAAAATATTCAACTAAAAATAATCACAAAATCACAAATTGTTGTTTTCTTGGATCAGTGCTCAGTGCGAGCACCACAACTAGTTGGAAATTGATAGTGTATAGAACAGATATGCATTGAAGTGATAAGCAGTGATGCCAGTTTAGCCTTCTTGAGGCTAGATTTAGCCTTTTTTTCTTTGTCTTTCAACCTCGAAATTTACGGTTTAGCTTCATGGATTTTTTAGTTTTTTTTTTAAATTTTGCCTCTAAAATGCAAAATTTTTCTAAAATTTTCTAGTGAACCCATAAAATCGTATTGAAACATGAGAATCCTAAAACCAAATATATTCTGAAAGACTTTGTAGTACCATGAAAATCAGACGAGAAATCGTACTACTAAATCGATTCTCTTTGCTATGATTTCGGAATTGCCGATGATTTAATAAAATTATTAAATTATTAGCGATATTTATTTATTTATGAAAATGTTAGTTCCAATTCTTCTGGCGATCAGCAAATGTATAAAGAATATATAAGATATATGTATATATATAACAACATACATACTTATGTATATGTATATACATATATGATTTCAATTGTGCTTTTTCCCTTACAAACTATATGTGAAATTTATTATTACATACTTTGATAATAAAAATAATAAATAATTTTAATAATAAAATATTTTAATAAAAAAAAAAAAAACTGAAAATAGAAATATGTGTGTGTTATAAAAGTAAACTCATGGATTGTTATGTTTTTGTTTATAGATTTTTTGTTTTGTATGTTTGATATTCAATTCAATTCTCGATTGCTTAATTGAATTTTAAACATATAGATATTGGGTTTGTATTCAAAAATTAGGAAAAATCCACTGATGAGCTAAGTAAGCATTAGAGAAATAGTACTATATGGATATGCTTTCCTCCTCAATTATTGAGTTGCTTTTGTAATAAAATGCTTTAAGATATTTTTCATACTGTATGAGAATATCATAAAGTATGTAATAATAAATTTCACATATAATTTGTAAGGGAAAAAGCACAATTGAAATCATATATATATAAATAGATATTCCCAAAATAAATTCAGTTAATATGTATATTTAAACAATCTATTTTTTTAAGCTTTAAGGTTTTTTCTCTTTTTATTTATTCTCTCTTTTTATTTATTATTTTTATATTTATTTTCGATATTTCGTTAACCTTCGGTTAACAAGTTAATATGTATATGTATATATATTTTATATAAGTTAATATGTATATGTATATATATTTTTTTTAATTTTTAAGACTGATACAGAGTGCTACAAAAGGAGCTATATGGTTTAAATGGTAGAAAAATTTTTTTGTGCCACCCTGTATTATATTTGTATATACCTAAATAATGATAATATATTTATTGTATTTTAAGCCTATAAAATAAATATTCTCTTATATTTTAGATCCAGTACTTAATTGAACTCAAAAGAAACCTTTTTTTTCTTCTTATATATTTTTTATATATTTTATATATATATTGTATATACATATATTATATTATTTATATATTTTTGTGTTATATATTGATTTATATGTATTTACAAATTTTCAACTTTATTATTTATTAGTAGAATTATTTATTATTCGTTAGTAAAAATTTACACAATGTGAATTATTAAGGGCAGTGATTATTTGTTAGAAGTAATTTAGTTGTTTTTTGAAGTTATTATTATAACTTCAAAGAAATTAAAATGTTAAAAATAATTATATATTGTTTTATGATTATTGTTGTTATTATTATTAAAAAATTGTAAAAAACTAAATAAATATTTATTTTATTTTGTTCGTATTTTAAGAATTCTCAAACATATTTTGGGAGTTTTTGTGAGCATTTTCTACCTTTTTCAAACATTGTAATTGGTATTCTTTTTCTATTCCTTTTTTGGGGAATTTTCTTCATAATTTTCAATTTTATAAAATGTTTCTTTAATTGATGTATGAAATGTAGTTATTTACTTTTAATAGTCAATAATTCAGCTGTTTTATATGTTTTGTAACGATTTGGGAAAAATAAAATTTAATTACTTAAATTTCTAAAATTTGATTGAAGGTCTACTGATGAGTTCGTAGAAGCACCAATGAAATGTACATATATAGCCCAGCTTAACCATAAATTTCTTTAATAAATTATTAATTATACATGTATTGTAGGGAAAATTTAATTTAATTTATTTCATTTATTGATTTATTTACTTGATTTGAAAATTATATAAATATAATATTAATATTTATTGATAGCACTGGCTGCTAAACAACAATATAATGAAAATATAAATTTGTGTTTATATTGCAATTGGGATGAAAAGATAAGAAGGCGTTCACTAAATAAGAACGGTCCGTTATCGAAATAAGAACGATCCGTAGCAAAATTAAGCCGGTGCGGTGTCAAAATAAGAACGGTTGGTAATAAAATGTTACCGAGTTGTTCCTAAAAGATTGATGCCAGCCGTTACCAAAGTAAGCATAAACGGACTCAATTAACTCAATTTCGATACCAAATGGTATCAATTACGGTATTATGCTACCGCATATTTTAATTCACTAGACTAACTCATCAAAAGAAATCAAATATAAAATTTATTTTAATAGTTATTTAATAATACATATTTGGTTTTTTTCTCTTCTTTTTTTTGCAATTACTCAACGTAATTAATTATTTACTTTTTCCCTCAACTTCTTTGCAGGTGAGTGTTTTTTTAATTTGCCCCACAAGCAATTGTTTTGACAAAAAGGCAGTACATAATGAATGGAATGAGGCATGCGTCTGAAACATAAAGAAATGAAATATTAACAATAACCAAGTAAGTGGCATAAAAAAAATTATTAAAGATTGCATTAAAAAATCGAATGCGTATATATAACCAGAAAGCAGCAACCATAAAATGCTGAAATATTACAATATAATCAGCGACGTTACGATGTGTGATAAATTGTCAATAAGAGATTGAAAGTGTTAAATATTCTGGCAATTTTCATATAAATTTTAGGAAAACTCAATTCAAATCTCAAAGTGTAAATCGTATTGCAGGTAATGCTGAGATACTGTTCGATAATCAGATCGTTTCGCTGACGTAGCAACATGAAATTGGCCACTGTTCAAAAAAATAAGGAGTAATATTGATGAATGCCAAAGATATACTTTCGGGCTCGTGCAGTCAAAAGGGTTTTATCGGACCTTAACATAAATAAGTCTCCTGGCCCGGATGGAATTCTGGCACTGGTCTTGAAGAAGTGCTCTTCGACGTTATCGCGTCAGCACTCTATATCATGCAGGCGAATTTCCCTCGTGCTGGAAAGTTGCAAATGTTACGCCGATCCCCAAGAAGGGAAGGGCAAGCAACCCTGAAAATTATCGCCCAATCGAAATATGCTCTACCAATTCTAAAGTAATAGAGAGTATGCTAAATTTCCATCTTATGAAATATCTGGAGTCCAATAGACCGGCAATATGGCTTCCGAGGAGGACGTTCCACTGGAGATTTATTAGCCTTCCTCTCGGAAAAATGGTGTCGATCCATCCACCATTTTGGCGAAACTAAGGTAATGGCTCTAGATATTTCAAAAGCATTTGACAGAGTGTGGCATGGAGCACTCTTGTCCAAACTTATTGCTTTTGGTGTCGTCGATATTTTCTCTCGATTTATATCGAGCTTTCTCAGGGATCGCGCTATAAGAGTTGCTATAGACGGGATCTCATCTAACGAGTTCAAGATCAATTCAGGGGTACCACAAGACTCCATTCTTTCTCCCACCCTATTTCTTATTTTTCTTAATGACCTCCTATGTCATACTTCCAACCATATCCACTCTTTCGCGGATGTCAACAGTATCTCCCATTCATATTCATTTGATCGTAGGCCGACATCAACTATGATTGCGGCGACGTAGCAGAATATGACCTCACGAGAATATCGGAATGTTGTCATGCGAACAGTGTCGATTTCAATGCCCAAAAGACCCAACGCAGCATGCTTACCCATCGCCATATGCACGATCACGCTGCCTCATTTTAAATAATAATGGGTGGAATAAACATTGAGGAATCAGAAGCTCTTGATGTTCTTGGCATGAAAATCCAGTGTGATGTCCGATGGACTGAGCACATTTTTCAGGTCTCAAAGGAAGAATTCAAGTGCCTAGGCTTTTTAAGGCGGTGTAAGACATACTTCACCCCATCTGATCTCCTTACTATTTATACCGTCTACATACGACCGAAAATGGAATACAACTCTCATGTATGGGCCGGTGCTTCAAAGACTATTTTAAAGTTACTCGACCGTGTACAAGAAAGGGCGAAGAAACTCATAGGAGACGGTAGGGTAGCCAACTCTATTGACTCTCTTGAGCATCGTCGCAACGTGGGGTCCGTTTCGTTGTTCTATCGATACTATAATGGGATGTGTTCTAATGAAATCAGGGAACTTGTTTCCGAATCCAGGTCATTCGCGCGCACGACGCGATCATCATTGGCGCAACCATTTGTGGTCGATTTGACGGCGACTCGCACTACGCATTACAGGAAAAATTCGTTTTTTGGCCGAACGGCACGTATGTGGAATAGACTACCCGCAGAGGTGTTTCCTGTCACTTTTAGCTTGGAAAGATTTAAATCAAATGTCAATAAACACTACTCCCTCTATCCTCCTTCCCATGACCTAATTTCCTAGTTCCAGCACAATGCATCGCATGTGTAGGGGTCATCCCCTGAGTGCCGGTCCAAGACAAAAAAAAAAAAAAAAAAAAATTTTGGACCACCTTAGCCGCTAGCGGCCAAATTGGTACGGAATTTCGTAAATTATTCTTTTCAGGAATTTTGTTTATAATAAATTCATATATTTGCACTTTGCAAACTTTCTCTACTAACAAACAGTAAACAAAACAGCAAACAGTAAATCAAAATGTATTGGTAGTGAAATAAGTCATCTCTGAAAAACATAAAAAAACTACGTGCTTACGAGGGGTGCTCAAACAGCACCTGTAGCGTACGAACTTTTAGTTTACGCAATGCGAAATTACTTCTTAGTTTGTGTTGAGTTAATTCGAACTTATCAATAGGCCTTCAACCATTTTTTTTTAAGTTTACAAAAATTCACATTTTGCAAAAATGTGACATAAATTACATACAATAATATTTGTTAAAAATCAAAATTTTAAACTACGACTAGGAATTTTTCTTTCGGTTTAGAGAATTGTTTGTTTGTATTATTCAAAAACTCAATTTCGTGCCAGAGAAACCGATAGCCCTATTTAAGATGAAAATTATGTGTGATTTCCATAAGAGGTTCCAATACAATTTTACTGACAAACGTATACGAAATTGAACTGAAATCCCTAGCTGAGTAGAGCTTATTAAGCTCTATTGTTCATTTATTAATTAAATAGACACCAAAAATTAAGTCTTCAAATAGTTTTTGAACTGCCCTCGTACATGTGTGTATATACATGCCCATATATGTATATACATACATATGTATTTGTGCACGAAAATACGAGTATATGCGAAGTTTATTTAATTGTGGCACCCGTTTGAGTCATGCCCCCAACAACATTTTTTTAAATTTCTTTTTCATCACACTGCACTGCCAGAGGCAAGTACACGTCTAATATGTTTTTTTATTATTATTGAAACTTATAAAACAGTGTATACAAAGTAATTGTTATTGACATAATCACATCACCCCACATCAATGTTAAAGTACGTATAACTGAAGTTGAAAAAATGTTAAACATTTTATTTGAAGTTAATTGAACACATGTTTTTGAGACTAAACTCGAAAAACGAATTGGGAATGACGTTTCATATTAAAAGTTTTTTATTGATTATCTATCAGTTGAATGAAGATATTTTGTTATTAATTAACTAATTAACATTCAACTGAAAGGTATTATAAAATATTGAGTTAAAAAGATACATTTTTAGGTAGATTTTTAAAATGTACTGTTTTTAAAGGTTCTTTTTTAAAAAGTACTTTTTAAAGTAAAAATGCCAAAAATGTTCCCATCTCCACGCTGGAAAAAATAAGTATAACCAATTTTGGTTAGAAATAAGTGCGGCGAACAATTTTCACCATTTGCTGAATTTTTTCAAAGTGTTCCAGCGATTTTGCTGATTTTTCAAGTTGGTGCCTTTTAATTTTTTTTGCCAATATTTAAAGTTTTTGTACCATTTTTTAAAAATTTTTTTTTTTATATTTGGCTTAGTATTATTTCTTTAAATGATTCTAAAAAAAAAATTCTTTAATCGGCAATTTATCGCCATGTGAATTAATAATGTTCAAGTACGTTCCCGATCCATCGTGTGACTTGAAACGGTTTTTTTCTACCTCTGAAAATTTTATAGCTAACCAATGGAGAAATTTTAATCCGGAAAATTTCAAAATGCACTTAATGGTTAATCATAACCGTAACACAGAACGAGGTTCAAGTCCAACTATAAGGTAATTTTGTTAGTTTTAAAATTACATTTTTGAAATAAAATTTATTAAAAACCGATTATTTAAAAATTTTTAATTTTTAAATTATTCATTTTACAACACTGGGCGCTACAGTGTGCGCAAGAATTCAGAAATTCAACAATTTTTTGTTTGAATATATTTTTGAATTTTTTAAATAACGCTTGGAGAATAAATAATGAAGAGATTCACAACTGAACAATCAACCAAAATAACAGAATTTTATTATTTAAGTCCGCGGTCAATAATTTTACAATCTGATTATGAGTGATGAAGCCCATTTTTATCTGAATGTTTTTGTTGGTAAGCAGAAATATAGGTTTCTGAAAATTCAAGAGCCATTCATCAACGCGAATTGCATCCCATTACGTGTATGGTGTTGTATTACATCTGAAAACAGTCGTATCATTGAGCCTTACTTCTTCAAAACTGAATATGGAAGTGCTGCAACCGTAACATTTTTTGTGTCCTCTTTTTGAAAACAGACCTGCGATATGGTTTCAGCAGGATGGATGCCCGAGACACCACTTTTATGCAATTTTTTATCAAATTTTTTCATAAATTTGGGCATTAGTCGCTGGATTTGTTAGCACCCGACTATTTTCTTTGGGAATATTTGAAGAGGGCGTGAATAATTCCGAGACAATCCGTGAATTCAGGGCCAACATTGCTGCATAAATTCGAGCGCTACTGCCACCTTGTACCTTTACAAGGTACATTACATACAATACAAAGTATTCGTATTACGATTTTCTGGAATCAAAATATTATGACATGTTCTCTAAGTTTAAGATAAGAGAACACAAGTCTGCTGGAAGTATTTTTCATATTTACACGGATGATATAAGTAAAATGAAAGCAAAGATATCAAACAGCTGAATTAATAACAAAAAATTCGCAAATTGTAAATAAAAAGAAGTGTTCTTAAAAAACTAAATATTGGCGAAAACATTAATAGAGAACGAAAAAATTTAATATAAAACAAAAAGCAAAAGAAATTTGTGTTCTGCCAATTGCAATAATTTTGAACTAAACAGCAGATGATTACAGTTCTAAAATATTTACAAAAACATGAAAATTTCCTGACTTTCCATGATGTAATTAAAGCAGGTGGCATCACTACGTCAGGTGATGATTTTTTTCTCTGCTTAAATTTGCGACATAAAATGTCAAAATTCTATGCACACATATTTGTTTAACAGTTTTTATTATTTTTTAATTATATTATTAATTTACCTTTTTTATTATATTTTTTGATATATATTTATTAAGCCTGAGGCCTTTTTTTTTTTTTTTTATTTTATTTTGTTTTTTATTATTCGATATTTCGTTAAGAGCTTGTTAACATCATCAGGAATAATAGGAAATTCAAAAAAAAAAAAAAAAAAAAAAAAAAAGACCTCAGGCTTAATAAATATAAAGGGTGGTTAAATTTCAAGGGCCGATGTTGATTTTGAATAAAACACAAACTATTTAGGAAATTATTGTAATTTTATTTTATTATGATATATTGGTATTACTCAATTATGTATGGAACAAAATATCGGCCAAATGGGCGCCGCGACCACGGCAACAGTGGATGATCAATTTTCGAAGAAAATCATCTTCAGTGATGAGGCACATTTTCACCTCAGTGGATTCGTCAATAAACAGAATTGCCGCATTTGGGCGAATGAGAATCCAAGAGTGATTGTCGAAAAACCAATGCACCCACAAAGAGTGACTGTTTGGTGCGGTTTATGGGCTGGCGGCATCATCGGGCCGTATTTTTTCCAAAATGAGGCCGGTCAGGCAGTTACTGTGAATGGTGTTCGCTATCGTGAGATGATAACGAACTTTTTATGGCCCGAATTGGAAGATATGGATGTGGACGATATGTGGTTTCAGCAGGACGGTGCCACTTGCCACACAGCTAACGAAACAATGGCTCTTTTGCGCAACAAATTCAATGGCCGTGTTATCTCACGTAATGGCTATGTCAATTGGCCGCCAAGATCATGTGATTTGACACCGTTGGACTTTTTTCTTTGGGGTTATTTGAAAGAAAAGGTGTACGTCGATAAGCCAGCAACAATTCAAGAGCTAAAGGATGAGATAATTCGGCACATTAACGGCATAGAACCTCCATTATGCCTCAGGGTCATCGAAAATTTGGACCATCGGATGGAGGTGTGCCGCCGTGGTCGCGGCGCCCATTTGGCCGATATTTTGTTCCATACATAATTGAGTAATACCAATATATCATAATAAAATAAAATTACAATAATTTCCTAAATAGTTTGTGTTTTATTCAAAATCAACATCGGCCCTTGAAATTTAACCGCCCTTTATATCAAAAAAAAAAAAAGTTTTTATTATTAATAAAAAGTGATAAGCAATTTAATTTGCGTAATTGTATTGCAATCGGTATTTTGTTTAAAAAATATATATTATTTGTGCTTAAATATTGCGAGTGAAAATTGTTTTCTGACCGGGTTTCGGTAACAAGTTCCTTGATTTCATTAGAACACATTCCATTATAGTAACATGATCATAATACTTTTGTGTATAATTTGAATGCGTACGGTTTAAGTCTGCAAACAGACAGAAATTCAATTGCTTTTAAGGGCAACGAAAGACAAGAACATTTTTAGTATTTGTATTGAGGGTGGCGATGGCACGATGGATGGTAGTCTGCACGTTGACTACACAACCAACTGGTTCAACCCCAGTTTCAGACAAAAAATTTTTAAATAAAAATAAACATCTCGCATTTTTCTGATGTGCATTAGTGTGTTTTTGTGTGTCAGTTGTTGTCGGAAGGTTTCAGTGGCGAAGGCATAGTCACTGGTCACTGAACAATACCGGCTTCAGCTGATAGCAATCCACAATCACATCAGAACGCCCTCCTTCGTCGGTATTGTGTAGCACCGGCGAAGTAAAATAATAATAAAAAAGTAGCTACTAAACCGAAGCTTCAGCACTGCTACGAGTATAAAAAAAAAAACAAAAGAACGTGCGAAAGCAGAGCTGCAAAATAATTAATTAAGCTTCACCTCCTGTCATTTCTTCTACTATCCCTTTCCTATAGTTCCCAGCACAATGCTTTGCATGTGTAGGAGTCATCTCCTGAGTGCTGGTCCTAGATAAAAAAAAAAAAAAATACTTTGTATTACCATTTTTTAATTTCATTTATTTTATAATCTGAAATAAAAATTTTAAAAAATACATGAACGAAAAAGTTATAAAATTTTTAAACCCCATAGCAGCGTTACCATGTATTTTTTAAGAAAACGTTTTCATTTAGATACAAAAATCTTAATTTTTCAACAAAAAACTTTTCCCACAAAAATGTCCAAAAAAGGAAAAAAGCACAAAAATATATATTTTGAATTAATTTTTACTGAAAATAAGATAAACAAAAGAGGGTGGCGATAGTCGAAGTAGTCTGCACTTTGACTACAAAACGAAAAATTTTTCCTGGGTTCAACCCTCGTTTCAGATTTATATAAACATCTCACATTTTATCTGATGTGGATTTGTGTGTCTTTGTTCAGTTGTTGTCGGAAGGTTTCAGTGGCGAAGGCATAGTCACTGGTCACTGAACAGTAACGGCTTCGGCTGTAACCAATCCACAGGCACATCAGAACGCCCTCCTTCGTCGGTATTTTGTAGCGCCGCCGAAGTAAAATAATTAATAGAAATGGCTACTAAAAACGAAGCTTCAAAATTTAATACTCCTATTCGACCTTAGAGACGCTACACCACTGCTATAAAAACAAAGAACGCGCAAAAAGCAGTGCTGTATATAGTGAAACTTCAGCTCCTATCATTTCCCCTACTATCCCTTCCTGTAGTTCCAGCACAATGCATCGCTTGTGTAGGAGTAATCTCCTGAGTGCTAGTCCAAGATAAAAAAACAAAAAACAAGAAGAAAAAGTTAAAGAACAAGCTTATTCTTCCCACGATTTTGAGTAGTTGCCCATTATTTTAGCTTTTGTTGGAGCCTCCGATGTGTTTGTAGCTATTCTACGCTATTTTGTCCCCTTACCTTAGGAGTGAAAAATTGTAAGATCGTTTACATTACATGGTTTCATGTTTTCGTCATATATATTCTAAATTTAAAATTATTAAACAAAACTTTAAAATTGGGATGAATTTAAAAAAAAAACTTATTTTGGAAGCTAAAAACTTAAAAACTTTTTGGCATTTCAAAAAACTTTAACAAAAACGAAAAACTTTACAAATGCTAATGCTGCCCAATAGTAACTTATGGCCCACCCTGTGCATTTATTTTACTGGTTGTTGCAATGGATGAAATAAAAATAGACGTAAAGCTCTCTGTTAAGCTTTTAAGTGCTTTTAACAGTACAGTAGTGCATTGAATGTAAATAAATCACAAATTAGCTTAAAATAATGTTACCAACAGTTTAAAAGCCAAATTTACAAAAAAAAATCGTGTTATCATGTACGTCGCAGAAAATTTACACATTTTTCAATTCGTATCGTTTTTGTTTTGTTTCTTCAGCTTTCATACGTTTTCATAAATACGAAAAAAATTAAAACATTGTTTTTTATTACTAAATATGACATCTCTAATAGAGATTCTCTATTAAAGAGCTGCATGAACAAAAGAAAAAGCATGTTTGAACATGATCGGCTTGTTTTTTGTATCATACTCGACTGTGTTCATTGTATTGAAGCAACGATGAGTAAACATGTATGAACTATAAACACTTGCGAGCAAGCATGAGCTGACCATGAACATAAACGAGCAATTGTGTTTATGATCATGATCACAGTTGCAGCCAACCATAATAACTATGAGCAAAAACAAACACAATGACATGTTCGGGTAATCAAATAAAATACGGGAACATAAGGTGTTTTTTTATTAACATAACGAACAAATTCTCTTCACTTTTTTTATACTAAAAATTACAAAAAAAACATAAATAATAAAAGAATAAAAATAATTAAAATTTACTTACAGTCATTTTTTAGTTTCTATAAGTATACAAATGTACCTTATAGTTTTGTAGTCGGCATATATGTACATACAACAATGAAATGTATAAAACAGATTATAAATCCAAAATATAATCACGAACACGGGCAAATGCTCATGATCACAAGAACACATTCAATCAGTAACGAACAGAGTTCATGTGTTGATGGTATGAACAAACTTTTGCTCACTGACATCGCAGTTGAATCAAACGTATGGTCAGTAAGTTACATTGTGTTCGAACATAGGCAATTTATAATGAACACATGAGCATGCTCATCTATAAAGCTAGATCATGCAGCTCTTTATTCTCTATTAAGTAGCTGCCCAGCAGTCCGGTTACTCATTACAAATTGAAAGCCATCCGATTGTCTAATATTATGTCAATAGGGAAAATAAAACGAAAATAGTTAAGCCCTTACAACTCGCATCTGATTCGGATTTGTCTTTTTCCCATCCAATTGTAAAGTTAAATGTTTATTAGAAATGAAGATCAAAACAAACACAAATAAAAATTTTGCATCGCATTACCATCTGATTTGGATGGCTTTGTAATGTATCATAATGTCATTTCGTTTTAATTATGAATTTTGTTCTTTTTTCTGAAGTAATTTTTCCGTTATTCTTTCTTTTTCATTTTTATTATTATTTCAAAGTAAAATTTGTATCAAGTTCATAAGTGTTTTTAAAAGTGAAGTGTTGGCGGCATTTTTTGTGGTAATATAGTTATAAATTATTAAATAAAAATAATTAAAAAAGGTAAGGGACTGTTTTATTTTTATTTATGTGTTAATTTATATACATATGTATGTATGTTTTGTATTTTTATTTCTTGTAAAGAATAAAATGAGTGGATTTAGTAAAAGAAATTTAAGAAGACTAAAGAAAATAGAAAGTGAACGTTTGAAACAAAATTCCGAAATTACAAAATACTGAAAAAAATGAAGTTCCTAATTTAATTATGCAATAGTTAAAATTCATTCCAAGATCAGTGGCATTCAGATACATCTTATTGCACTCCGAATTCACCATAATAGTTGGACCCATCCAACATTCGCTTACAATGTATATTGTGTTGGACCCATCCAACCTTCGCTTACAATGTATATTGTGTTGGATAAATCTTACAGCCTAGGCTATCGCTGTGTAAATGTAAATAGAAATTGTATACAGACATTGGATGGGTCTTGCTTACATTGTCATTGGTCTCAAATCGAAGATGTATGTAGCAAAAAGTTCACTGGGTGCTTTGTAAACAACTGAAAGTAATCAAAAAGCGAAAATATTCTCCAAAGAGATGTTGTCCTAAAATACGTTCGATATTCGACAGATGCTTTGAGGCATTCGCCATACATCTAGTGAAATATTTGTACCATTTTCGGATACAGAAAAGAAGTTTGTGACAAAAAATTATATTGTATATGTTCGTGTCCGAATATTTTAAGCGCCCCATAAATGCATTTCCAACACATGTAGCTACATATATCCCTGTTGCCACATTAGCTTCCGCCATTACCTTGCCTGTGTGTACAATGCTCTCTGCTGAAAAATGTTTTTAGTTATTTAGCGCGGGTCACAATTTTTTGTTTTTACAAACAAATATCTTTTTTAGTCACAAACAATTAATAACCTTAAATCAAAATAAAAACGATACAAAAATATACATATAAAAACAGTGAACAAAAAAGTGAACAATTTTGACAAGTGCACAATTTGTGACGTTGAAGACACAACCAACTACAAAAAATCATCAGGAAAACCGCTCTGTCCTTTTTATTGAATAATGTTATGCGTCTTCGTTTTTAATTTATGTATTCTTATTGAATTTTACTATCTTTATTAAAAGAAAAAAATTTGCATATGAGTTTTAAGAAGTCCTTTTACAACTCATTGTGAGCATCTCTATTTTCCCAGTCCGCCTTGATCATGTCTGCACCTTTCTCACCGATCATTATAATGGCGGCATTGGTATTTGCACCTACAATATCGGGCATAATACTAGCATCCACAACACGTAAACCTTTTACGCCATGCACACGTAAACGCCAATCAACTACTGCGGTGGGATCTGAGGAAGGGCCCATTTTAGCGGTGCCGACCGGATGATAGACAGTGGTGGTCATGTGTCGGATATAACAGCGCCAATAGTCGGGCGATTTATAAGGCAATGAATTACAAGCATCTAAATCGACTTTATGCAAATCTGTTTCTCTCTCTCGAAAGGCTTTAGTCTCAGGTAGTTTTGTATAGATCTTCAGTGCTCTTATGTACGTATCCACATCACGTTCATCGGACAGGTAGTTAACATGTATACGTGGCTTATCCAAATAATGCGCACTCCTAAGTTCTATGTGACCTTTTGAGAAGGGTTTCAGATGCAGCAAATATGTGATGTAAGTATTTGAATTCGCGTTCGCTTTTAAAATAGAAGCTGCCACTTTCTCATTAAACCCTGTAGCCTCCACGTAACCCTTCAATTCTGGTGACTGCATAAGACTAAAAAAGTTCGTAGTTTGTATATCTGGATGCGGGCCATTTAGAGAAGTAGTGTTTATGAAACCTGTCAAGGCGGTAGCTTCATGATGTAATAGTTTGCTGTTACGGCCCATAATCAAATTAAACATGGCATCGACCAACTCTTCATCGGTGGGCTTGCGTGCATTGTGTTTGTCTAATTGGAAAACTACCGGTAGACTGGCATGATCTTTAAGATTTTGTCCCACCGGCATATCCAAAAGAACTGGAATGCCTAAACTTTTAAGATGTTTGGCAGGTCCAATACCTGTTTGGAGAAAATTATGACTTGTGAGATTGTTAGAAAAACTGAAATATTTATTTTTTAAATTTACCAGACAACATTAAAATTTGCGGCGTACCTACAGTTCCTCCTGCTAATATAACCTCTTTCGTTACCTTAACTGTATGTTCGCTTTCACCTTTCAACACAAAGGTAACACCTGTTGCTCTTTTGTCCTCATCAAAATTTATCTTTTTAACGTGAGCATATCGTATAACATGCAGGTTTTTCGGTTTTTTGTGCAAATGGGAATGAGCTGTTGTTATACGTCTCCCTTGATCTTGAGTGCCCAATATATCAATTTGTCCTATCCAAGAACCCTCAGTGAAATCGGGAGCTGAGCCATAACCCATTTCGGCCATGCCCGCTTTAATGGTTTCACGAAATTTATTGTCGCTTACATAATTATTAAGACCCATGGGTCCGCCAATGCCATGATCACCAGGCTTATAATCATCCCTAGTTGAGCGTAGATCTTCTGCTTTACGGAAATAGTTTAAAACGTCATCATAGCCCCAAGTAGGATTACCACGATCACGCCAATCATCGAAATCCGCTCTTGTGCCACGAGCATAAATCATGGCATTCATGCCATTAGTACCGCCCAACATTTTACCACGGGGCCAATGACAGCTCTCACCTTTCATAGCCATACAAGCTTTGCCATTAGGTTCGGTATGGTACTGCCAGTCCCAGTCTGAAAATTGTGTGGCCATATGCCAACCTACAAACTAATGTCAAGATAATTTTTTTTCTTTTTTAATGTTTAATTGGGAAGAAATTTATAAACTGAAAACTATAAATAAACAAATAGTACATACATATATGTATTCTTATTATACACTGCCACATATTCGAGGTCTCTATCATATTAGAAATTTCTTATATGTATTTAGAATAATTTAAATTAGCACAACTGTTTTCACTTTGTTAAAAATTGCTTACTTGAGTTTCTATGGGAGGATCACCGCCAGCCTCGAGGAGCAAAACTTTCCATTCGGGATTTTCACTAAGACGGCCAGCGACCACAGAACCAGCGCTACCGGACCCTACAACTACAAAATCGTAATTTTCCAAACCTAAAATAATTTATAGAAATATTAAGAAAGCTTCTGCCGTATTCATAAAATTTTTTTTGGTTTATAAAAGTATACGAGTAGTCATCCTCATTCCAATTTTCAGCGTCGAAAATATTATATATGGTTATAGAAAATTTAAAAAGTTGGCGACAACGCTTAGTTTTCGAGTTATGGACCTAGGAAATTTCTATATGAAAATGTGATTCTCCACTACATTTCTGAACGTACTTTATAGTTATAGTATATAGTTTTCCCAATTAAAATGAAATTAATGAAACTAATTTGAGAAACGTTCAGCAGCGGCATTCAGGTACAAAGTTGATAATGTTAAATAATTTCGATGTTTAATTGTAGCTTAATTTAATATTTTCGTACTTCTAAGTTTCTGACTGATCCGTGTGGTAAATACTACATTGCTATTATCTTTTGTCATTACTTATATATAATTTCATATAATTACACATTGCATATATATTCTCTGTTTTATTATTGTTCTATTTTTGTTATCGATAAGGAACCATTTCATTGCTCCTTTCCATGTGATTTAATAATAATAATATTTACTTAGAATTACAAAACCTTCATCTTCTTTTTTCTTATCTTCTTATCAGTTTTAATCATTATGATATTTTCCATTCATAATGGAATCGTAAATTTTAAATATCTAGAAAAAAAAATAGTATAAACTTTCAAGTAGAAAGTATTTCAGATGAAAAGTTTTTATCATGAAATAAAATTATTTTATATTGTCTGCAATCTAGTATTAAAGAATTCCTAAAGAACTGTTAAAAATTTAATGCAACAGATCTTCATATGAATTAATCGGCAGCGTTGAATGTGTTTTAAATGAGTTCAAGAGTAATAATCTTGTTAACATTTAAAATGATTTAATTCAGATAAAGAAGTGCTTAAGAAGACATATACATATATACCAATTCATAGTGAACGCATTCACATATTTTTGCTGGGTTGCTGCCATCCTTCTCTTTACATTGAATGTTAAGTTCTTTCAAATGTGTAAAGAGAATTGCTGTGACACCATAGTTTTGTAACGCGCTATTTACCTTCTTCTCCATTTTTCCATTTCCAATTAAAGCTTTTTCCTATACAAAAAAAAAAATAAAAGTTGTCTTCAATTCATAAATTCCTAAATATATATATTATTTCTACTGAAGTATGTCCTGCCACAGAATTGATAAAATTAAATACAGCAAAAATTCTGTTCGGAACCAATAAAAGGAAACAAATAAAAATTGTTAAATTTTTTTGGATTTCTTCCTCATATAAAAATAATATATTTAGCACAAAAAAAGAGAACGGCAGAAAGGAAAACAGGCAAATTTCGAAATATTTTGTTAAAAGTAGATAAAATTATTTGGTAATAAAATACCAAAGTTTTTGGGGATCAGTGGACTGCGAAGAATTGAACATGACTTCTGGTGCAAAAAAGAACCGAAATTTAACAACAATTTCCATTTAAAATAATTAAGAATTTATAAATTTTTTTTTATCGACGATTGGAATTTATCGTACGTGTCACTTTCGTTCTGCTTCTGACAAGAAAAACGAACTATACGAATGCAAATACTGTGCCAGTTGTTACGTTCTTTGCAAAAATAAAACGTCCGATGTATAGGCGTCCATTATGCATATTGCGTTCTATAAACAGAGAATAGTGCTTTTTGTGTTTTTTTTGACAATGAAATTATACTTTTGTATGCCTTTCGTTTCCAAAAAATCAGTATCACTGATAATAAGCTTGTTCTACAATCAAAAGACACGGCTAAATTTAAATGCGTATTGACGAAAAATTGCAAATTTTATTCTCCAATACTCTTTCAGAAATATATGTATAATAAACATTTAATTGCAATAAAAATATTGCAATGCGAGTTCTTTGTCTATTCTGAATATCCATAATCTTGTTTAATAAAATCAGCTGCTTTTTCTGCAATCATAAGTATGGGAGCATTTGTATTGCCACTGGTGACATAAGGCATAATGGAACCATCAACGACACGTAAATTTGAAACACCATTTAGTAGTAACCTGGAATTTACACAGGCCTTTTCATCATTAGGAGGCCCCATTTTGGCTGTACCCACATGATGGTAAATTGTAGTAGAAAAATAAGTTATATAACATCGCCAATATTTTTCGCTCTTAAATATATATTGATCACATTCTTTAATGGGAATGTGCAGGAGCTCAGCTTGTTTCTGTTGAAAGGCTTGAGTGCTTTCCAAAGCCATTAAGTATGTTATGGCGCGCATTAGGACTTCTACATCTTCCGCGACATACATATAGTTGGCATTGATGATTGGTGGATCTTTTGGAAATGGCGACTTTAGCTTTATATTTCCCACTGACTTCGGATGAGATAAAATGGTATGGATTAGTAAAATGTCATGATGTGTGAGAGCCTTCCTAAAACTGGGTCTCAATGCCTCCTTCACATTAAAGCTACCCAACATAGACTCCAAAGATTGGAAATCTCCTCGTCTTATTATTAAATGGTGAAATTCAATATCGGGATAGAGAGCATTTTTATAAAGTCTCGTATTAATAAAACCAGTTAAGGAGTTACCGTGAGTAGATAAGGGACCTTGCTGGTGCAGTAGGTATTTATAAATGCTATCTAAGTTGTGTTTCTTCTCAAAGGGCTGGCCAGACAGTTTTACAAACACGAGTATATCCAAATGATCTTGTAAATTTTCTCCTATAGATAGATTATGTATAACTGGTATATTCAATGTTTGCAGTAACGTTGTTGGTCCAACACCTGATAACATTAACAATTTTGGTGTATCGATAGTGCCAGCTGATACTATGACTTCATTTTTAACAGAAACATTTAAGGTTTCCTGCTCCAACATAAATTCCACCGAGGTTACCATTTGGCCAGTTGCATCGAAGAGCACTTTAGTTACTTCAGCATTTTTGATGACATGCAAATTTTTTCTGTGACTAACTCGCGCTAAATGACCTTTTCCACTGCTGCTTCTGCGACCATTTTCCACAAATCCTTGGAGGTTGGTATAACCAATAAAACTACCTTCTTTATATTCAGCGACAGTGGGAACACCCATTTCATTGGCGGCCTTAAAAATCATATCGATAATGTCGTCATCAAGGACTTCAAAATCATTAATTGCTACATAACCCTTTGGATGAGTATCATTGCCTGCTGATCTTGTAGATTTGTCGAAATAAGGCAACACACTATTGTAATCCCAGCCATAGTTCCCTTCCTCATACAAGCGATCAAAATCAAAACGATTGCCTCTTACATATAGCATGCCATTTATGGAACCACTGCCGCCAATTGCTCTACCACGAGGCCAGTAGCACCTGTTGTTCTTAAAAGCTTTGCAGGAGCGACCATCAGGCTCCACATAATAAGGATAACTATATTTTGTGTGTTGCAAGGTAGCAAAAATACGCGGCACCTTCAATGCAGATTAAAGTTTATTTTAGATAATTTGCCATATTTAAACTCTTTGTTATACCTCTGACTCTTGTGGGGGATCTCCACCGGCTTCTAAAACCAAAACCTTCCAGTTGGGGTTTTCACTTAAACGACTGGATATTACGGAACCTGCTGTACCAGCCCCCACTACCACGAAATCATAAGTCTCCAAACCGTATTTTAAAGCCTGGCCTGCATAGTCTGGTGGCCAATTTTCCGCACGCGAAATGTTACACTGAGCCGCTAATACACTCTGTACCAATAGGCTAACAAATGAATTCATAGCACCTACACTGGGTATAGAGCATTGTGCATGAGGTATTGCTTCGACTGCACACCACGCTGACATCTTTATTTCTTCAGAAGAAAATTCTTAATGACGAATGATTATATTCTTTCACGTCTTATGTACCCGTCTACAGCTTTACAGCATTTACTCGTATATGTTTATTTTATTAATTGCTGCCACCTAAATATGCATCCATTAAAACTCGTGAACTGCTTATTTTTTTTATCAGTTTTATTTAAACAAAATAATTAAAATGCATATTTGTATACCTATACAACATGTTGCATTAAAAAAATTCCAACCTGATAATCACGAACCTTGGAAAACTTGCAGTTGCACAAATTTTCAATGATATGGAATGAGTAATCAGAATTTTGCGAAATCTGAAACTTTCATATTTTCCGGCTACTCCGCAAACAGAAATATCTATCAAAACACTTACGAATAATGCAGGCCAATACTTTCACCGTGTTAGGTGAAAATGTCTGCTACCCCACTCGCAAGACAATCAAAGAATTATTATGCCTAGAAATAAATAAAGACTTTGTCCTAATTTTTGTTTATCTGCTGAGGCAATGAAACCTACTTGTGTAGTACTCCACACACTAACAAAGACATGGGACAATCAAACTATGGATACGAAAACCTCTGCGTTCCAAACCAAACTGTATTTCCGGCGAGGAAACTCTCTTCTAAGAGTCTAAAGTAATTATGCGAAGAAAACAGTGGACCACCACTGTTCTCGTACTTAGCTGCGTTTAAGATTTTACTAATTGTGTTTTCCTTTCAACAAAAAAATGTGTCATTGTTTTAAAAACGTGCAGTTTGTTGTTTGTTTTTTAAAAATGTTTTGCTATCAGAAAGGCTAGTATGTTCACCCGTAGTAATGGTGAAATCAGACACACTTTCTTTATATGCAATCTACATCTAGAGTGTTGAGAGTGCCATGTACAAAATATGTTTCTCGTGTATTTATAGCGCTACCCATGATCCAACAAACAAGTAAGAGCGATACTCCTGATGATTTTTTGTAGCATTTTGTTTTTAACGTCAGAAATTGTGCACTTGTCAAAAATTGTTTACTTTCCTTTTTGTTACATTTCCTATTCTATTAATTTTGTTATGGCTAAAAAAAACAGGTTTGAAGAAATTCGTATAAATGCAAACCGTTTGCATTAATCCCCTCTTTCAAAATTCCACTAAAGTTTCTAAAATATATGCATTACATTATATGAATAATAAAATTTAAAAATTTTCGTTTTACAAATTATTTCTCTATATTGTGGAGACAAATGTTTATGACATGTGCGCAATTGGTTAGCACACTGACCTAATAATTGGATCATGGCTCTACTACACAAAGTTTATTGGACTACCAGACAAAGAGACAATTCAGACGTTGCGCTTTGCCCCTGCAACAATCTTTGTATTTTCTTTTGCTTCCCTTCGTATCCCCTCATGAGTTTACATTTTGCGCTTTTTGCTGCAATAATCAGGGGACTTTTTGATGTTTTTTGTTGTTTTGAGTGAAATGTTTTTTAGTTCTTAAACAAAAACAAATACTAACCATTATTTTTTTAACTATTCCTTGTGCTGAAAATTCTTTTACATAATTATTAAACATTTTTTATTGTTGTGTTATTTCTTATTGAGAGTTGCCGTAAATATAAATAGTCATCAATTTATGAATAACATGAGAATAATGAGAGGGAAAGAAAGAAACAAAAGAGGAATGTCAAAATTGCCCCCTCAAATCTCGTTTCATGAATCTTTGTTTACCTGTCTAGCTTCTCTTCACCTCTCGCCTATAAACCCGTGTCTAAAGTTAAAGTGGCTAAAAGTTAAAAAAAATCACTTAAGCCCGTATAACACTTCAGTTATTTTTCATTAATTAATATAAAATTGATAGAAAGGGACAGCAAAGCCAGAAAGAAATAAATACAATGTAATATTTACATTTCTTAAATGTTGCCTATTTATTTTAATTTAAAAAAACCCCCTAAAGAAAAATATACGGTGAAAAACTAAGCTCAAATTCGCAGATATTGTGCATAAATCGCTAAGTTGTCAACATTTAAAAGATTTTAAGTTCGAAACGTCAATTTCAAGTTGAAACATTTTACATTTTTTTTTTTTAGTTATACGGCAGACCCAGTTTCCTGGCTTGCAAACCAATATTACACTGGCCCCTCAGCACCGGCACCGTCATCCGGTGTCGTCCCCTCGGCAGTTCCCTGAGCCCGGCGATCCTGTCGTAGTCGTACCAAATCATCCTGGAAATCGGGCAGGTGTTCTCGTTCGACCAGCCGGTCTGCGCAGTCCCAAAGAGCTCCCGCTCCAACTGCGACCTGCAACATCGCAAGGGAATCCAAACATAACCATCAATGTGCCCATCAGGCAGACGAGCCCTCTCCTTGGCCAGCCAATCCGCCAGCTCGTTCCCAGGCACACTGCCATGTCCCGGCACCCAGACCAGCTCAAGGTTTGAGTTTCCCGCCACCTCGTCCAGAGACGCCCGGCACTCACAAACCAAGATCAACGTCGTATAAACAGCCGACAGCGATCTTATCGCAGCCCTGCTGTTGGTACACACACGAATATACTCCGCGTATATCCCTGAATATATATCTGAATCAGAATGATTTAGTGTGACAAAATCTTGTCTGCCCTATGCGCAGAAGATGCCGACTCTCGAAGCCTCGACAAATTCTTAACCATTTACATTGTTAGAATAGAAATTAGTGCAAATCTATTATTATATTAATTTTTTTATAACTATTTTCATTCATTTACTTTCTTATCAAATCTTAATGTGTCATATTTGTGTCCTTATTATTTTGCACATCACGTATATTGGCATATGGTGCTCTGCCGTTTATATGAGGCAATGTTATTAAATTAGGTGGCATCACTACGTCAGGTGATTATTTTTTTCTCTGCTGAAGTTTGCGACATAAAATATCAAAATTCTGTACAAACACATTTGATTAACAGTTTTTATTATTAACAAAAAATGATAAGCAATTTAATTAGCATAATTTTATTAATTGTGCTTAAATATTGCAAGTGAAAATTTTTTCTGACATTTTAGGTCGCAAAACGCAAACACACGAACGCCTGTAAAAGCTTTAATGCTGCCACCTTACTAATTGCATCATGAATGGAGGTGTGTGTTGTTGGTGCTGTCTACAGTTTAATTATTCATATTCATATTTGTATAGTCGACTTAACGGACTTAACTGTTGCTTGTGTGATTTGAAATTTTGATTATTTCTTAGCGAACTCTTCCCACTGATTTTCTTTAAGAATTATTTTATATTTTTTCAAAATTTTCTTTCACGGTTAGTGGATACTTGTAAAAGGAGCTGCATGAAACATTTCCCTGTTTTTTTTTTTTTTTTTGTTATTTTAATACACTTTTGTGTACCTTTTTTAGCAATTTCATCACCATAATCTTTTGGCCATTGCAATCGATCATTTAACGCACAAAATTTTGTTATTAATGTTTGCAGTAACAAGGTCATTAACGTATTAGCTGGACCGGCTGAATTGGAAGCGCATTTTGCACTTAAAAATTCCATTATAATTTTTATTCGTATTCCCGATCGCCCTTAATTGTTTTAAACTTTCTTTTAAATAGGCACTCTTTTTTTTAAACTAAAATGGTTTTGTCATTTTCCCGTCTTTTTATAGTGCAAAAACAACGACTATAGAGGAATAATAATAAAAAAAATATGTATGTATAGATGTATTGTAAATTAAGATTTACATTTAATTTACATACATTTCTTTAGTATAAATTAACTGATGAGACACTTAGGGGAGTAGCTTTTTCGTAAATTTTTAAAAATTTGCCGATATCTGCAGTTGTTGTTTCAACGGTTTGTTATTAATTTTTTTTAAAAAGGCTCCTGAAAATATATGCTGACATTGGTGCATTCCAAATTATAAATTTAAATATAAAGAAAAGAATTTTTTTTGTTTTGAAATGGCATAAATTTTCTAACCCACAATATTTTTCTATAAGAACTCCCTATTCATTTAGGCGGTGTCCAAAGTATTTAATTCTAATATCAGATGTACATAAAGGGTGGTACCAAATGCAGCTCAATTTCAAAATGCTTTTACAGAAACATTTCTATAAAAATTATTCGTTCCTCTATTAAAATATAGGGCACATAAAATAAGGCTGTATATAAGGGAACCAGCGTAGCAGCAATCGAATTTTAGGCGATCATTTGTATTTTCGCTACGCCTTGTTAAAATCCCTATTGACAATTTGGCATAAAATTACGTGAATTTCATTAACTGAATGAAAGCACGCCAATGTTGATTTTTTGAGTGGGATGTTTGACTTTAAATGCCACCTTCTTAATTGATATTAATTTTTCTTATCGTTGTATCATTTTAAATATTCTGCTTAAAAACTAATTTCAATTACTTGAATTAAAATTATAATTTTTTTAATTTTTCTGATAACTATATAAACGTTTTATAAAGAACGAACTAGATATTGAAAACAATATACTTATAATTCATGAAAAGAAATGCAGAAGTCATTCAGGTTACCAACATGAGAGATTGAAATTAATACGTTGCATTTCCCAGCCGGCAAACAAAAATAAATTTATGATTGCAGCTAATGTCGCTAATAAAGCGATTGGAATTGACATGCAAATATAATTTTCATAAATTTCTAACTAAATTTTATTCAAGAATTGTTTTATTGACTTCCTCCTCAATATAATTTCTTTACCAAATCGATGCGACAACCAACTTATGCCAAAATTCTAATTTTTAAGAGGAAAATGACTGACTAAAAACTAATAAGTAATATGCTAGCTTTTTTTGGAAGGAGATGGTTTAGGATTTCCTCCTCCTGTCCTCCTCCTCCTCCTCCTCCACCACTCCTCTGCAGTTGGGCGCCCTGTTAAATTGTGAATCAAAAGTGCGAAAAGTACATTTGTATAATTTAATCGGCCAACGTTTTATTTTCTTAAAAGAACAATTATAAGATTTATGTTTCTTACACAGAAAAAAAAATCTTATTCATTACAAGCTAATTTTTTCCATTCAAAAATGAAACACCAAAATATTTTATGGCTAGAACAATTCGCTTTTTAGTTTTAATAATATTTGTCAACGAAGCAACTCTCGTGTATGAGATTGTGCTACTCGGTCATATCCAGAAGAAACGAAGGCAAATTCACATCGGGTAATTGTATCCCTACAACAAGTACAACAATACAACAAGAATTGTCAATTTTGTTTATGAAACTTCAAACCGCCAAGCACAAATTTGTGCCAGTTGTCAGAAAGCGTTGACGGTGTTTCTGGTATGTAGGAAATTTTAAGCAAAATCTATTAGAAAATCTTTTTAAAGAAACGTTGTCCATATTTTAAATTTTTATTTTCATGGATTTTCCACAAATAGCATTTCTCCACTGTGTAAGCAATTTTGTATGTCTTTGGAATTTGCTGTTTTTAAGTTTCAATGTTTATAGGAAAAGAAAATTATTTGCTTAGCTGCAAGCGCTGAGGTTCCCACAAATAACATCATATATCTCATTCCTCGAAGAAATGCGAATACCTATATAATACTTATTCTATATCACAGAAAACAAAAAAATTTTTCGCAACTTCCCAAAAAACATGAACTAATAAAAACACGACATTAGACATATAATACCAACATTTAGTAAACTATTTTCTTTTTTTAATTATTTTGTTTTTATTATTGTAAATATAATAAATGTTTGGCAAAAAAACTTTCCTTATTGTAATTTTTTACCACTCAACAGTTTGCAAACTTAATTTAAAAAAAATGTAAACATTCACACCTGTTTATCAGATATGTTTTGTAAACCGAATTCGTTAAAATTTTTCGTTTTTAAAACGAAAACACATACTTAGGTATTGCGAAATCACTCGTTTTTAAATCGACTCGGTTTACTGAACAGGGGGGTATATTTAACATGAGTTGCGAATTGGCACAATTTTTTGGCATTTATGTAGTCGACGTATTAGTCGTTCATTTTTTTTCCAAAAGGGAAAGTTGAAAATATAAATTTTTGCTACTAAAAATTAAATTGAATACATAGTGCAGCTTGGTTTTATCGCAAATCGCCTGCATTGCGGAAGCCGGTTTAAAATTCCTGGCAACAATGTTTCCCTTCTCTCACTTTATCTTACTTTCTCGTCTTCGAATGCTGTGAAACAATTCCACTGCCCTTTGGACATTTTTTTTTTTGCAGTTAAGGCAAAAATACCCACGATGTTAAATAAAACTAAAAGTTTTCAGAGAATTATCTTATTTGATCCTTCTAAAATATGTGTGAAACAAAAATGCTCGCCACGGCTTCGGTGGAATAACTCTATCCGATCGTCCATATATTCAATGACTCTGCGACATAATTGTCATCCTTTAGCTCTTGAATTGTTCTTGGCTTACGGCTTACTTTGCCAGCCCTTAAACTGCACGGGCGAGCACGCAACCTTGGATTTATGGATTTAAATTTTTTTTTTACTTAAAGAAAAATCTAGAAAAAGAATGCATTTCTGACATTCGTTTTAAATGACAGTGGGGTAGCCAACTTCCTTAACTCACTGAAATATCGACACTGTTTTAAGTGTATTCCACTGTTTTATTACTACTTCAATGGAATGTGCTCTACTAAAATCCGTTCATTTACAAACTAATCCAAAGGTGTTTTTTTTTACCTATTTTGGCTTATTGCGTACTATTATTCATTTACAACTATTGCATCTTATTATTACGCTACAAAGACCTACTGAAATTTAAAAGGGAGCAATAAAGTGAAAATATTTCGAGAATAAAAATCACTATAAGTGTGTTACAATCATGTTTTCCAATAAAATATTTTAACTTGAGAGTAGTGTTCAATATTCCACTTGCAGTAGAATCCTCAATTAAAACCAATTCTCAAAAGAAATTATGATTAAACATTTTTAGAGACTGACCAATCAGTACTTTCGTCAATTACTGACGAATAAACTGTATCTTTGCAAAAATCTCTCATTTTATTACCTAGTAGAGAGATATAAAAATTTACATTGACGGTGTAAACTATACGTAATACAAAATTTTGTATTGCACTGAATATGTGATTGGAGTCTGCTCTAATTTTGCAAGGCAAATTGTACTGAAAAAGTACAATTGTACCGACTTTATCATCCCCGTTATATACAGACTAAAGAGATATTATATTCCTCCAACCATATTTTGTACGACATTTGACAACAGGAAATTTAATTGTCGCAATTCTTTAATTCTTGTGTGAATTTTGTGACACCATTTCAGAATGAGCTTTTTAATAATGAGCAAATATCAAGCTGCAAGTGAATTAAAGCTCTAAGTCGGCACACCTTAAAGTGCATTAGTAGAGGAAGCCACATTCAACAACTTTTTAACATTTTTTTTTTAATCAAAACACTACAGTATTTTATTACGCTATTCTTAAATACAAATACTTTAAATGCAGATTCAGTTTAAGTTTTTTATTAGATGTTTTTAATATTAATTAGATAAGATAAAATATACAGTAATAAACCTATTTTATTTATTTTAACTAAGCAATATACCAAACAAATTTGTTCAAGTATAGAATAATTGCTATCATTGCAATAAAAGTTGGGAAAAACCTAAAAAAATTTAGAAATTAAAGTTTACGTAATTCAAATGAAAGTTAAGGAACTCTTTGAAATTGTAAAATAATTTATCTATTACAAAAATATATAATTTTCTAATTTTATTTAGTGTATATTCTTTAACGGCCACTTTCACAATGTCTGATTAAACTTAATAGGAACTTTGACAGTCGGTTAAGTAAAAATCTATTTCACAATGTATGATTGAAACCATTTAACGAAAAAGTCTTTGTTAAATGTTTCCGAGAAAATGTGACAGTCAGCAATATAATCGATGCCTATGCATATATAATTGTAATAGCCAAATACGAAAAATGTACGCTTGTAAAAAATAATTTAAAAGAATGCAAAAGCAACATTTATCTACAAAAAATCTTTTAACATGTCAAAAAAAATGGGGACTGAGAAAAATGTATTTGAAGTTTTGAGCCATCTTTTTGATAGTATTTTCGTTTACTAAAGTTATTTTTTTACAAGTTTTTAAATAAAGAGGCATGTTTTGTAATGTTTTCCGTTTGTAAATTTCTTGTCATAAAGGAAATATTTCATTATTGCAAATAAATATTGTTGGAAATAGCTGGAGGCAATAAAGACATTTGTAGCTGTAGAATCTGAACAGTTAGAGATAGAACCATAATATTTTTCCCTTTAGATATATGTTTCCCCAAAGATCATTTCTGCATACCCAGCTCAAAAAAATTCTAATTTGGAGTTACTGCGGTATTGCACCAAAGGATCGATGTGTACATCTAAATATTTTTACAACTGATTCGCTTGTTTTTTTGAATTTAGAAGCTGAAATAATTTGTTGATGATGAAAATTCCGACATTTCCTTTCAGTATACCTTCAATGGTTTTTCCACAAACATTAAGTTTTTTTCTATTTTCTGTCAGTATAGTATTTGTCGTAAAGAAACACAAACAATATTGCCATAGTGTGGTATTTTCTAAATGTGTAATTTTCCCTCCTAGTTCCAAGCAAAGGGTTACCAAGCCTGTTTCATATACATAAGCATGTGTTATGTGAAAGTCGACTATGCTATTAATTTACTGAGAGAATTCTGGAAAAAATATTGTATCGGTTCTTTAATAGACTACGAATTTTGTATAATGTTTTATATTAAATACAAATGAAAAGTTAAAAAATAATTAAAATTATAGAATAAACTTTAAAATTAGTGTGTGTTAAACTAAGAAAAATACCAAAAAAAAACAGGAGAGAGGAAAAAGAGTGCAAACATAAAGTGTTTGTTTTTAAATTTTTTAAATAGAAATATAACACAAGTTTACAAATATAAAAGGACTTTCACAACATATAGTACGAGTAGTATAACTTGGAAGGGTTTTCCCTATGCTATAAAAAAAAAATCCGAAATTCAACAACAAAATAATATTTAGGCCATGCGAATATTGTTGTTCAGTTTTGCGAAAACTAAAATTGACAAAAAAAAATTGTAATTACGTCTTGACTATCTGTGTAGCAAATGCAGTCAGTCCCTGCTAAAGTTGTTCCCGAACGAAATTTACTGTAAACTGGTTTAATGAATTGGCCCACTGTTACTCGTATGTTTACATATAAATATAATGAGTTGTTAACACACAGCTTGTGTTACGTCAGAGTTCCAACATTTGCAGAAGAATTTTATTATGTTTGCCTGATAGCGTAATCTTTATTTCTATCATCCTTGAAAAGTAGGTTCAAAGTGTTAAAGGCTTTTGCAAAAGTAGCTCTTAATGATTTTTTTATAGCGTCTGAAAGTTAACTTATTT
Organism: Dexiosoma caninum; assembly: GCA_963924685.1. Lineage (NCBI taxonomy): Eukaryota > Metazoa > Arthropoda > Insecta > Diptera > Tachinidae > Dexiosoma > Dexiosoma caninum. The sequence continues at coordinate 60,083,490 of OZ004726.1, read as the reverse complement.
TTCACCATTTTTTTTTTTCAGTGAAGAAATAATATATTTGTAATTACGTATAAAATTAATCGAAATACAGCTACGAGTATAAGACACAATAAAGAAAATATAGTTGTGCTCCTTAGTACATTTTAAGCCGATTTAGCGATGGACGTCTGTCTGTCCTTTTGAATTTTCATCTTTTAACTTTTTTTTCTGTTTCAACAAAAAACTCTCAAAATATGTTTGAGAATTACGAAAATGCGAATAAACTAAACTAAATAGCTTTTGCAAAAATTATTTTATAAAACAAGTATGAAAAATTAGTCAAATTAGTAGATGTATGTAAATCGAATAGAAAAATACTTGTAAATAAACTGAATTGCTGTGTTTAGCTATAATTTTTAATTTATTTGAAACTATAAACTAAAGAGCAGTTTCATTACATTTTTTATGGTCAGATTCAACTTTATATATAAAAAAATTATTCAGAAATTTCAAAAATTCGGTAATCGTAGGCTTTCATATTTGCGAGCGTGTACAAGCGAAAACAACTTGAAGATCTCCTAAGAAGTCGTAATGTCAGAGTATCAGATTAGTTCAATTTATACTGAAAAAATTTAAAAAAAAAATTTAAAATAATTTGTGATTTCACAAACCCATTGCTTTTCTGATGGCAGAATTATCAGGGCATTGTATTATTATGCAACTCCGTCATATTCAAGCAATTTAAACTTATTTTTTTACGGCTTCATGATACAGAATAAATCCAAATTAGTTTTTTTATTATTTTTATTGACATATTTTTCTTAAAAACTTTTATGCACAATATTTTTTATACTTCTTATCTGCTAAAAATTGTTTACTTAAAAAAATGTTTTTAAATTATTTCACTATTAAACTATTGAATTCACGATCGCATATTATTGTTGCTGTTTTCGCTAGCACCCGACCAATCTTCTTGAATAAATTCCGCCGCCTTTTCGGCAATCATAATTGCGGCAGCATTTGTATTCCCACTGGTTATAGAAGGCATTACGGAAGCATCTACCACACGTAAATTTTGAACACCTTTTATTTGTAGTCTACCATTTACACAGGCATTTACATCATTATCGGAACCCATTTTCACAGTACCCACATGACGGTACATGGTATTAGAAAAATAACTTATATAACATTTCCAATATCTTCTGGACTTAAATCTGTACTTGTCACACTCTTTGATGGGAATGAGCATAATTGTAGCTTGTTTTTCTTGAAAGGCACGAGTTTGTTCCAAACTCATTAAATAATTCATGGCACGCAGTGCCCCTTCTACATCTTCCTTCGCCGACATGTAATTAGTATTAATTACAGGAAGATCGTGGGGAGAAGACGACTTTATTTCTATATTACCCACCGATTTTGGTTGATCTAAGTTGACATAGATACCTAATATGTCATTTTCCATAATGGTCGTCCTGAAATATGGTCTAAATTCTTCCTTTACATTAAAGCCATCCAATAATTGTTCCAACTTCCTGGTATCACCTCTTCTGACTAATTCATGATGAAGCTCTATATCAGGAACGGATGAGTTTAGCTCATTGGTATTAATAAATCCAGTTAGCGTGGCAAGGCCGTGCGCACTAAAAAATCCATGCTTGTGCATCAAGGAGTCATAAATTTTATCATACATTGTTTCCTCGCCCAAAATACTACTCGAAAGCTTAAAAAACACTTGTATCTGTAAGTGATCTTGTAGATGTTCTCCTACAGGCAGATTATGTATAACTGGTATATTTAAAGGTGTTAGCATCGATTCAGGTCCTACCCCCGATAGCATTAATAGTTTTGGTGTGTTTATTGTGCCAGTTGATACTACAACATCCTTGTTGACCTGAACTCTTGTTTTATGTGGCCCCAGTTTAAATTCCACATAGCTTACCGTTTCGCCCGTGGAATTAAAATACAGTTTCGTAACAACAGCACTGTTAATAACTTTCAAATTTTTTCTATCAGCAACTTTAGGAAAATGTCGTTTGCTTTTGTTAGAGGTACTGCCATCCTTTTGCATAACTTTAACATACGCGTAACCGATATAGCTGCCTTCTCTAAATCCATCAATATTTGGAACACCAATCTCACTGGAGGCATTTAAGATCATGTTTGAAATGTCTTCGTCAGAACGATCAAACTCATTAAGGGACACATAACCCTCATTGTGCTCACCTTTTATAGATTTTGTGAAATATGGCCTGACTTGATCGTAACCCCAACCGTCATTACCCTGCCGCTGCCAGCGGTCAAAATCAAAACGATTGCCCCACATATGCAATAACGAATTTATAAAACCTGTCCAGCTCTTCATTTTATTGCGGAACCAGTAGCACTTATTATTCTCGTAGGCCTTGCAGGAGTAACTCGGAGGTGCTTCGAATTTAAAATAAGGAAATGTGAGGTAGTGTTGAAAAGTTGAGAAACTTATCCCTGTCTTTAAGGATATTAAATTTCGTTTACAAAATGTTTATAAAAATGTTTGAAAAAAAGAAAAATACCTCCGGCTCCCGTGGGTAATTCTCGCCAGCGTCAATAACCAATACCTTCCAATTTGGATTTTCACTCAAACGACTAGCCACCACAGAGCCTGCAGCACCAGCACCTACTACCACAAAATCATAATCCTCAACACCAGATCTAAGAACTTTATCTCCATAATCGGGCGGCCAATATTTTGTACTCGAAGCATTGCATTGAGCCGACAGTATACCTTGTATCAATAAGGTTAACATGGAATTCACCGCTCCACCTAAATTGTTTAATGAACATTGCTCGTTAAATAATAATTCCGGAGCTAAATCAACCGACATCCCGATACTCTGAAGACCAAATAACTAATACGCGTTAGAATATTTTACTCTATACCTTTTATACGTACGTGATTATAAATTTATTAGATACAAAATTTAAGGAAGGTTTTTATTTCTACGGTTGTAAAGCTCATAGTCTAACTTTATCGCCTATTGCCTATTGTCTTATCTCTAATGTAATAATTGTAATTAAAGCAAATACTTGTTGAAGCATAATTTGCTCTACTTTCACAGATGAAATTGAAAGTGTAGGTTTTCTTTAACTTTTAGTTTAGAAATATGTCGGGTAAAGTAGTCTGAAAATTTCAATATCGGCATGGATTTTCAAATGTCATTTTTGATGTTAATTATTTTTTTCAACTTCTTTTTTAAGATGTTAAAATCTTTAGTAGGCAGCGCCGTTTCGAAAAATACCATGGTGGAAAAAAATATTGAAGCTCGACCGAAGACCGCCTACGCAAAATCTTTTTAAGAAGAAAACAAAATTTATTAAAAGTTAAATTTCTATCTACAAAATTTATTTCAATTCCTTATCCATTTTTTATTAAAAAAAAATTAATTTTAAAATGATTTAAAATTTTTAATATAGTATGTAATATATATTTTTTTTTTTTAATTTAAGAATAAAAATAAATATTGCATATATTAAAAAGACCTACAGCTTAAATAATTAGTGTTATTAATATAAAAAGAGGTCAAAAAACTAGAAGAATTAGTAAATATACACTTTTTTTTTTTTTTTTTTTTTTTTTGGCGTGTGAGGTAGGGTTGAAAATGCCTTCGCACTTACAGAGACCGTCGTCTTCTGCGTCGAGTGGTGTTGCCACTAAAAAATTCCCTCCTCCTCTGGGTAGATTCCTCCCCGGAACCGCTTTCCGCATTACTTCGGGAAGGCCCAGAGCCACGTCCCAATCAGGAACACTCTCAATCACCCACGTCTGGGTCCGCCAAGTTTGCAGCCGGCGCCATGGCCCCGGCCCGTATTGCCTGGTCCCCGTCAGAGGGGGCCTCGCTATGCAGCAGCGCATCGAGGTCCCTAAATAAATATACACTTTATTCACAAACTTTTGGGTACTTATATCGTTATTGAGATTGGGGACTTCGGTCATAATAAATTCTTCATAAGGAAAAACTAATTATATCATAATAATATTTATATCATAATATATCATAATAATTATTTAATTATTATTCACAACTTTTAGGGACTTTTTTCATTTCTGTTTAGGTCCTCATTCGTAAAAGACGTTATACGTACTACATTTAAATGGTAATTAGCTTTCGCCGCAAACTCGAGTTAATTCATATGAACAAATTGCGTAAATTTAAAAGTGAACTAGTACCCAAAATATTACTGCCGTAGAAAAATGGTCTGTCGGTGAACTTTGTTTTGACTCTTTAAATATATGCACACACACACACATACATACAGAGGATTAGTACACACAAAGGAAATTTATTTTTATAAATAACTTACGACTTTATTAGAAATTTTATAAAATTCTGAAATATCTTTTCAACAGCTTCAAAATGATACCCGTATTGGCCATATTCTATGGAAAATACACCCTTTATTCACAACTTTATAATGGAACTTCGGAGGCCCATAACTCGGAAACTACAGGTTTCCGCTCACTCTTTTATTTAATTTTTTCTTCTTATTTTTTAATTTGCTATAGGGTGGCATATTTTTTATTTTGGATCGGGGTGGGGGCCCTAAACTTTATTTGTTCCTTTTTTTTTTTTGTTGCTTTTGGCTTAGAACTCACTGATTCTTCTTCTGTCTAGATTTGAAATCTAGAGGATAAAATTAGAAAATGTATTAGAACTACTTATTTGTTTACTCTTTTAATTATATTAAATTATATTTTTATTTTAAAAATACTTTTAGGAAATGGGTTAGACAAATAATTATATTAGCACACGATAAGATTACAAGTTATAAGAAGAAAAATATAGTAAATCAAAATTTTCGTCATTTCTCCAATATGAGATTATAATTAGTTTATTTGACAGTGTTTATCAGCAATATGTTTATTGCCAGTCCAATCACCTACTATTAAATCGGCGGCCTTTTCGGCAATCATTACCGTTGGTCCGTTTGTATTGCCGCTTGTAACATGAAGCATAATGGAAGCATCAACAATGCGAACATTTCTAGCACCTTTTAATTTTAAACAAGGACTGAGGCAGGCCTTAGGATCTCGCTGAGAACCCATTTTCACTGTACCCACAGGATGATACAAGGTGGAGCTAAAATAGCTGATATAACACCTCCAATATTGCTCAGACTTAAATGGAAATTGATCACACTCTTCAATGGGTATGTGCAATATTTGAGCTTGTTTTTCTCGAAACGCTTCAGTATGTTCCAGATCCATTAAGTACTTCACAGCACGTAGTATAACTTCAGCATCTTCCGCAGCAGACATGTAATCGGCATTGATAAGAGGTGGCTCTTGAGGAGAGGAGGACTTAAGCTGTAAATTGCCCCTGGATTTTGGATTCGCTAAACTTGTAAAGATGATCATGAAATCATGATCTTTTAAAGCCTCTCTCATGTGAAGTCGCAATTCGTCTTTAACATTGAAACCATTCAAAAGTGTTTCTAAGTTTGCAAGATTGCCGCTTCTAATTACTACATGATGAAATTCTATATCGGGATAAGGTGATTTGTGCAATGGATCGGTATTAATAAAGCCAGTTAAGGAGACAGCACCGTGCGACGTCAAAGGTCCTTGATTGTGGATTAAAAATGTATAGATGTTATCCAGGAGATCTTTTTGAGACGCTCGTTTGGCCGTAAGTTTGACAAAAACTTGTAACATTAAGTGATCTTGTAAGTTTTCTCCTACTGGCAGATTGTGTATAACTGGAATTTTTAACGGTTTCAGCACAGTTTTGGGACCCACACCTGATAGCATTAAAAGCTTAGGTGTGTCTATGGTGCCAGCTGAAATAATTGCCTCTTTTTTTACCCGCACTTTTAAAGTTTTTTGTTTCAAGTCAAATTTTATCACTTTCACAAACCGGCCGGTAGCATCAAATTCTAGTTTGGTCACTTGAGCATTTTTTATCACTTTTAAATTTGGTCTTTGAGAAATTTTACCCAAATGTCCCTTGCCGGTACTAGCTCTGCGGTTATTTTTTATAGTACCCTTAAGGAAAGAGTAGCCGATATAGCTGCCTTCCTTAAATTCAGCAACATTGGGAATACCCAGTTCACTAGAGGCTTTTAACATCATATTAGAAATATCCTCATCAAAACGACCAAATTCATTGACATTTAAGTAACCCTGAGGATGACTTTCATTGCCAACTGGTCTTACAGACTTTTCGAAATATGGTAATACACTGTTGTAGTCCCAACCGGTATTACCTTCTTGATGCCACCGATCATAATCAAAACGATTACCCCTGACATACAGCATGGCATTTATGGAACCACTGCCGCCAATTGCTTTACCACGTGGCCAATAGCACTTATTGTTCTTATAAGCCTTACATGAACGACCATTGGGCTCCACAAAATAGTCATAAGTAAACAGTGAGTGTTGCAATGTCCCGAATAAATTTGGCACCTTAAGGGATTAAGTGTTATGCAAATTACTTATTTACTACTTGTTTTTATTTGGAGGAGAATACCTCTGACTCTAGCGGAGGATCGCCGCCAGCTTCTAACACCAACACCTTCCACTTGGGATTTTCACTCAAACGGCTGGCCACAACAGAACCAGCTGAACCAGCGCCCACTACCACAAAGTCATAAGCTTCCAAACCAGATGTCAAAGCAGTTTCTGCATAGTCTGGGGGCCAATATTCCGATTGCGATATATTACATTGAGCTGCAAATATACTTTGCACCAATAGTGTGACCAATGAGTTCATAACACCTACACTGGGTGCAGAACATTGTGTGGCAAGTATTGCCGTTTCGGGTGCCCCACTAGTTGACATCTTTATTCTTCACCCAACAAATTGTAATTAGTGGTTCACGTATGTTTTTGAAGCAGTTATAAAGCTATTTTCGCGTAGCTTGATTACTTTTGTTGAGGTTTTTAAAAATTCACTTTTTATTTTTCTGAGTATTGGAAAGTTCTTTGTTTATTTACAAGTAACAGGATATTCATCTGGAGGTACGCTACTTTTAAAATAAAAAAGCTTGAAACTTTATATGGAAGATTTTTAAGTAAATAGGGATTCTATGGGAAATTGCTATGTTGACTAGAATTAGGAATCGTTTGAGGCTGGCAATGGCTGAAGTATTTAGCACGTTGAATAAAAAAGTAAAGGTTCAGGGTTCGAGACCAGTCTTCGCTTAAGTCATAAAAATCAGTTCTTAATTTAATTGATGTGCTATAAAGACAAAAAACGTGCAAAAGCAGAGTAAAGTTGTATTGACAATCATGACGCTATAGCGGCTTCAGAGTCGAATTAAATTAAAAATTTGCAGTCTAAAGCATGCATTGCCATTCTATTTCACTGGTTTTCAAGTTTATTTATGCTAATATAGCTTCTAAGTGGTATTTTCAGCTAAGACGCACAGCAATGTGTATTGTATATAATATATACAAGATATTTTTTATGCGAGAGGTATCTATTTGGTATTTATTCAAACTGAATGGTACGTTTAGGGTTACGTTGTGGGGGTCTTCGTGAGTGCTAAGAATTACAGTATCATCGCGGACGTGTAGAAGTTACGGGTTGGTTAATGGCATATGTGGTGAAGTATATATAGTATATTAAAAATAATACTGAGCCAATATACTACCCTATCGCGTACTAGAATGTAAAATATGCAAGAAATGGGTTCGGTTCGAGGGACCATCTCGTACTAAAGTATCGTGAAGTTTTGAAAAACTTACATCACATTGAATCACCCTTTCCAGGCGCTATGTGGGCGTATAGAACACTATTACCTGATAGCTCTTATCTTGTTTTACATACGCTTAATTTTTTTACTTACAACAATTAATCGCTGTCTTTGCTAAAGCAACAATTTCAAGTAATTGAAATTATCTAATTTTAATTTGTGTTTAAAAAATTTGTTATTTCAATTGTACTACATATTCTGAAATTCCGATTAAAAGGGTATTAATTGGTTAAATGGTAAACCATACAGCATATCTGGAGTTAAATAGACACAATTAATTTCTAAGCTAATGAAGGCTATTTAGTGTATTATTCTACATTTAGAATAGACACTAAAGCACATCATAAACATTTTTTATGGCTGGATGATTGACCGCACGATCTTCTTGACGTAGAGTCAACGCGTTAACTACTCCGCCAATAGCACCCTTATCAATTTTAACGATTATTTTTCGATTGTACGTGTATGTCTGATTATTGTTTTTTTTTTCATAAAATTTATATAAAGTTTCTTGAAAAATATTAGATAAAGGGAAGGAAATAGAAGAACGTCATAATAATAATTAATTAAATGTATATTCTACACGAGAGACGCAGACTCTGATTTACAAATTAACAAAATTCGCTACAGTCACCATAAATATATGTTATATATGTAAATCACAAAGTAACCATAAAGCAAGCGCACTCAAAACGAAACAAACTCACAACATGATTCGGACTTTGCCGAAAGCCATCAACATACCCTGCCGCAACAGCCACCAACACCACTTAAGTTTATTCCCTGCAAAAAATGAGAATAAGGAATTGTTATACACCAGGAAATGTAATTTACTATAGCCATTGACATGCGCGTGGCTTTGAAAAGCTACTACTGACGACGGTGGTCCTATGTAGTGAATAGGGTGGTAGGTAGTTCTTCTGCGGAAGTGGGAGCAACCGTATCTATTTTCACCAGAAGCTAATGAGACAATAAAAAATGGTTTTGCAGCTGTAAAGAGAAAGATACGTTCACTTCTCATAAAGGACAAATTAAAAAGTGTAGACGATTACTAGACAGTGTCATCAAAAAGTCACCAAATCCAATCGACAAAAGTGTTGACTTGGAGACAATTGGTCCCAGGCCTAATACAGGGTTGTTACTTATCAAAATTATATCTTGGCATTATTTTTACACTAATACACTGAAAAACAATCACAATCCAATGAACAATTACATTAGATAAATGATATATTGTAGTCTCTGCTCTTCATAAATTTTTCACAGTTCATCATTTCAATGAATATATTTTCATATCCTGTACGAGTTTTATTTTTAATAAATTTATGATGTAATAATGTGTGATCCATTTCGAGATTCTCTACTTTTTTAAAGAAAAAAACACAGAAAATTAAAATTTAATGAAGAATGTTTATTATCATTTGAAAGAACATTCTTTGGCATTTATTTTTTGAAGAGTATGTCTATCAAATGTTGGCCGTTGCTACGTCGCAGATGGTCCATCCGTTGAGTCCAATTTTCGATGACTCGTTCGAGCATTTCGACTGGGTTTGTCCGCATAAACTTTAGACTTTACATATACCCACAGGAAAAAGTCTAACGGTGTGATATCACACGATCTTGGTGGCCAATCGACCGGCCCAAAACGTGAAATTATGTGCTCACCGAAATGTTCTCTTAATAAATCCGTTGATTGATGCGATGTGTGGGAAGTGGCGCCGTCTTGCTGAAACCAAATGTCGCCGAGATCACGAGTTTCAATTTCAGGCATCAAATAGACGGTTATCATGGCACGATAACGGTCGCCGTTAACGGTTACGTTCGCACCGGCATCATTTTTAAAGAAATATCGACCGATGATTCCACCGGCCCACAAACCACACCAAACCGTTGTTTTTTCTGAATGAAGTGGCAGTTAGATATAAACTGCTTGATTTCTTTTTACATAATGTATACGATTTCCTAAATCTATTTTGCTTAATAATATTTTGTATTTGTCTTTCATGATCTTTTAAAAAAACAAATTAAAGCATCGTAAATGCAATGAAATATTCTTCATAAAAAAATTAAATTTACTTCCATTTTCCTCTTTGTATATTCAGTAACTCACAAAGTTTTTATCGGAGCTTTCATATAAACCTGTGGGATTTTTTAGGTGTTCCAAGAAATTTGGTTGAAGGTGTACTGATGAGTTGGCATAAGCACCGACAAAATGTACATAGAGACTAGCTTAACAAACATAAATATGCACGTACGTAAGTAAATTTATTTTTTTATATGAAAAATATTGCATTGCGTTGATTTGCATCAATGAATTATGACAACAATGTTATTTCATATATGAAACTTTTCATAAATTTTATGAATTAATTTCGTCTATGTTATGTTATGGCGTCATTATATCAATGAAACATTTACATTTTATATATGGAAAGTTTTATTAAACTAACAAAATAGTTTCATTATATTTAAGAATCGCAAACCCAATGAAGTTCATAAATGTAATGAATGGTTTTTCATTGATCCAATGAAGGACATCTTTGGGTGACTTTTAATGACATATTTTATTTTGTCATTGAATAAAATAACGAATTTTTTCAGTTCACAACTAGAAGATCATCGTTGCCAAGGCCGAACATTTTTTTTTATCCAAAACACAAAAATAACCAAAAGTTTTATGGTGTTCCCGCTATTAATAAAATAGAACGATATATGCTTCAACTACTCATACCACAAAAACTATTATCCCGGTCACAGTTCACAAAGCTAAAGCATTTTGGAACCATCGTGAAGTACCTTCCCGAAAAGTAATTGTGAAACTTTTGGATCTGTTGGGACAAGCTAATAATTTGATGTACATGTCGCGCAAGAATAGCTGCGAATGTTGAACAAAATTCAGGTTTAAAAATTTTTCTTTGGAATTGGAGATTCTTCAGGCTTTTAAGTTCAATTACACTAAGCAACACGAAAAAATTGCACTGATAACCACTCTTTCTTTTTTTAATCCGCTGTGGTCACCTAACTACAAAAATCATAATTATTTCAGATTCTATGGTAAGGTTTTTGTAAAAAAAAAAAGTTTTTTTCTAAAATTGGTGTTTTTTGAAAAGGCTGCATCCTACATCTGGCCGTTTGAAAAAACTTATTCAATCTTCTTACGAAATATGTCAAAAAATTTTAAATTCCGCTAGCTTTAATTTTTGTTACTATCGTTTTTGTATTTAGCCATTAGTCAAAAAAAAATTTTTTTTTTTGGAAAAATTGCCAAATTTTTTAATTCAAAAAATTCGTAACAAAAATAGAAAGCACCAAATAGTTACCAGTGTTACTACTTAATCTGAAAGGTGAATATAATAGAAATTAAATAAACTTTATTTCATGAAAATCCATGGATAAATGACTGCCTGTTTTATTGCCGATTAAGTGAAAGTACCTACTTTTGATAGAAAAACGATTTTATTACAAGCACTATCATAAATTATAAAATTATTAAATTAGCATTTAATAGACATTTTTTTAACAAACAATATTAACAACTATTTTTATTTTAATCTAAAAGATGGACAAAAAAGACAGGAAAAAAGTCATTCACTAGAAGGGGAATTTTATTTTAACATGAAATTATTTACTTGGGCTTTTTTCACGATTGCAAATTTAGGGAAGGAAAAAGTATTCACGATAGGGGAGATTATATCTGTAAGTGGGATGTAAACTACACCAAGTCACATTTTCGAAATTTAAAAGGCGAACGTTTAGAGAGAAACATCGACCCCTGTGCGCGTAATTATCGTATGTTACAAAAACTATATTTTACAGGAGACCGTTTCTTTTAAATTTTTTTATTTGCCTGACAGCATTAGCTGTCACATACGAAAAAATGTGCATAGTGTTAGCTCCATTACTATAACACTTATCGCTATAATACTTTATCAGCAGATGAATTAATGGGTTTAGAACCAATTTGCATCAAAAAGTCGATTTCGAAAAAAGTATATCATACGATATTTTCGCGCAGAGGAGTCGACATGTTGAAATACACAAATGCTTCAATCTCAGTATACAACATATGTTTTACCCCATATATTTTATACATATACTTATTTAAATCTAATATTATTTTTTATTTCGTTGATATCTTTAATGAAATTGTGTCATATAACATTACCGTTACTTATTAAAATGCTGTTCTTTACCTCCCATGATGGTATTGTTGCTGTTCAATCCCTTTTCAATATGTTCAAAACTACATTATATTGCATTTATTGAAATTTATCTACTGATAGAGAGAGAAATTCTGATTCTAATAGCATAAAAAAATAACGTATTTTTTGAAATGTGACTTTGTATAGTTTTTTTTTTTATCTTGGACCAACACTCAGGAAATGACCTCTACACATGCGATGCATTGCGCTGGAACTATAGGAAAGGAGGTGAAGCTTCACTATCTTACAGCACTGCTTTTTGCACATTATTTGTTTTAACAGCAGTGTTGTAGCGTCTCTGGTGTCAAGGAGACGTATTAAATTTTGAAGCTTCGTTTTAGTAGCCATTTTTAGTAGTTATTTTACTTCGCCGGTGCTACACAATACCGACGAAGGAGGGCGTTCTGATGTGCCTGTGGATTGGATACAGCTGAAGCCGTCACTGTTCAGTGACCAATGACTATGCCTTCGCCACTGAAACCTTCCGACAACAACTGACACAAAGCCACAGAAATGCCATCAGAAAAAATGGCAGATGCTTTTATAAGTCTGAAACTGGGATTGAACTCAGGAAAATTTTTTGGTTTGTAGTCAATGTGCAGACTACTTTGACCATCGCCACCCCCAACATACAGTTCTATAGCCTTTGATGCAGCATTGGAGTGTAAATATATCCAGCACTCGTACGCAAATTTGATTTCAAGCTGCTTGAATGTGTATGGGGCGCTTTACGAATTTAAAAATATTTTTTCTTTTTTACTTTAGTATAAATTTTATGACAGCGTCTATCATGTCATTCATGACACGTAGACTTCTGTTGCGTTCGCTTAAAAAATTATAATAAGCGATCGTTAGTGTTTAATTTATGATCTTTAGAAAGTGAAACCAAAAGTAAGAATTTTAAAATTATAATCCTACTTTCACAAACAGGAATGCAATAAAAGAAAATTTAAGGTTTTAAAAAAGTCCTTCACACAATTTTGCTATGGAATTAAAAGGAAATATTGACCAGAATTTCATTTACATACATTCATTATTGTTGTTTTTTTTTTTTAATTTTCGTCAAATAATTTTTATAAGTTATAATGACATTTACTTCCGGACCAATCTTCCTTAATCATTTCACTGGCTTTTTCGGCAATCATGATGGTAGGGGCATTAGTATTACCACTGGGAACATAAGGCATTATTGAAGCATCCACCACACGTAAATTTTTAACACCCTTCAGCTTTAAGCTAGGATCCACACAGGTCCGCTCCTCATCCAAAGGACCCATTTTAACAGTGCCCACAGGATGGTAACAAGTCGTCGAAAAATAAGTGAAGTAACATCTCCAATACTGATCCGTTTTAAATTCGTACTGATCGCATTCTTTTATAGGTATATGGAGAATTTCTGCTCGTTTTTGCTGGAAGGGTAAAGTCTGCTCCAAATTCATTAAGTATTTCATGGCCCGTAACAACACTTCAATATCTTCTTGTGCATTTAAGTAGTTGGCATTGATAACAGGCGGATCTTTAAAGGAAGAAGATTTAAGTGCTATTTCCCCTATTGATTTTGGATGGGCTAAAATGGCAAAAATAGTTAACACGTCAAAATTTGTTATAGTCTCGTTAAAGAAGGGCCTTAATTCATTTTTTACTCCAAAACCATTTAAAAGCATATCAAAACCCCTGGCATTGCCTCTTCTTGTAATAAAATGATGAAGTTCCAGATCGGGGTAGGGTGAATTTGTTGTAGAATTTGTATTAATAAAACCGGTAATTGAAGCAGTTGCATGAGAAGTCAAAGGTCCTTGTTTGTGCATTAAATATTGATAAATGCTGTCTAGCAATTGCGTTTGGTCTGGTTTATTTCCCTTCAAACGCATATACAATTGTATTAAAACATGATCTTGCAAATTTTTTCCAATGGGTAAGTCTTGAAGGACAGGTATATTTAAAGGTTGTAGTTGATGCTGGGGTCCCACACCCGATAGCATTAACAATTTTGGTGAATCTATGGTGCCAGCCGATAGAATGACTTCACGTTTCACTTTCACTTCAAGTTTATATTGCCCTTGCAATAGAAATTCCACCGATTTAATATACTGACCAGAACTATCAAATACCAGTTTAGTTGCTTGCGCATTTTTAATAACTTTTAAATTTGTTCTTTGCGAAACTCTGCCCAAATAACTCTTGCCAGTGCTGGCTCTGAGACCATTTGCTATGGTACCTTTCAAATGGCTATATCCTATATAACTGCCTTCAGCAAACTCTTCTACTCTTGGTATGCCCAACTGACCACTTCCATGAAAAATCATGGCGAATATGTCTTCGTCAAAGCGGGGGAATTCATTAAGGGTAACATAACCCTGGGGATGGCTATCATTGCCCACTGGTGAAATTGATTTTTCAAAATAGGGCCATACATCATCAAAACCCCAGCCATGGTTGCCTTCCTCTAGCCAGCGATCATAATCAAAACGATTGCCGCGCACATAAACCATACCGTTAATGCCACCAGAACCTCCGACCATTTTACCTCGTGGCCAAGAGCATCTGCCATCTGTAAAAGCTTTACATGAACGATTACTAGCCTCCGTACGATAATTAAAACTATAATTAGTATTTTGCAGACCAAAAAAGAACGGCGGCATCTAGAGAGAGAGAGAGAGAGAGAACTAAATTTAAATACTTTTCAATAGTCAACGAAGTAATGGGCACTTACTTCGGATTCTAGAGGAGGATTGCCTCCCGCTTCTAAGACCAATACCTTCCAATTGGTATTTTCACTCAAACGACTAGCCACCACGGAGCCAGCAGAACCAGCTCCTATTACCACAAAATCATAAGTTTCTAAACCAGATTTTAAAGCCATCTCTGCATAATCAGGTGGCCAATAGTCCGCACGCGTTATATTACACTGAGCCGTATAAATACTTTGTACCAATAAAGTAACCAATGAATTCATTACGCCCACACTCGATACAGAACATTGTGGTGCAAAAGTACCAGCCGCCATTGTTTCTGATCCTATAAAATTCATCTTTACTCTGACCGTTGAAAATAACAAATGATTTTAAACAATTGCGCATTTAAATATTTTATTTTATTTTTTTTTTATTTTATTAAACCTTGTAACATTAAAAAGTTGTGAATGCGAGTATAGAACAATTAACCTGTTCTGCTAAGTCACTTTCTTTAGCTTCAATGTTTAAAGTTAAATCATTAATTAATGCGATTGTATTGACTTGTTAATTGTTTTTTTTTTTTGTTGATTGTTATTCTATTTCGGGGTTTATTATTACTGTAGTATCTGTGTTATAATTTTTTTTCAACTGCTTCATTTTAAATTGTATTGCATTTGTTATTCTTAAAATTACAATTGCAGTTTAACAATCAAAATAAACAATTGGTGTACATACATATGTATATAGTAAAGAACTGTACAAAAGGTATTGAAAGTTCTGCATTCTAAAGCACACTACTTCCAAGCCGTGTATTCCAGTGTAAACATTCTCAACAAAACAAGCATAACAAAACATGACTCTCACTGAAACAAATCAAGCACCATTCGAAAAGTTTCTCTCTATAGTTTTGTTTGTGCTTGTGTGTTCAAATCAAAAACATCAAAACAAAAACAGACAATGAAATAAAAAAAACGGTAAATTACACCAAAAGCATCGAGTACACAAGAACAAACACAAAAAAGCGTAAAAAGCACGTATATAATTTTTTTTCATAATTTCAACTTTCCGATTTTCGTGATTTTTCTAAATTTTAGTAATCTTAAATATATATTGAAATGGATGCATTAAATGTAGGTGAAATTATAAATTTTTAAAATTTTTAAAATTTTTTGCGAAATTTTAAAAATTTTTCTTTAAAGAACCTTACAAACGAACCTCAAACCTAATATGAATTGTGATATTTTTATTTTATTTGTATACATTCGATTTTTTATGGTTATAAAAAATGCAAAAGTTTCTTTGCAAGTTTGTCTACGACTTATTCAAACATGTTTTGAATGTTCCAAAATAGTTTTGATGTTCTACTTCATTTCTCTTCTACTTCAGCCTTGTTCTATTTTAACATTGTTTTGTTGTACTTGTATTCTCTTCTTCAATGTTTTGATCGTGGAACAAAAGAAATATTTTCGGAAATATGTGTTTTTGCAATGAGCAAGTAATACATACACACTAATTGCAATTTCATGAAATGCTTGTAAGACATTTTTGTTGTGTGCCACACTTTAGTATATAGACACATTAAAAAATAAACGAATACTGATGGGGTGAAACTGTAGCAATTGAGAGCTATTTCTCCCGTGTATACTTAATATTAAAATAGTGACTCTCTATGCATGTAACTTTTTTTTTATATGTATATTCTTTATCCAAACTCGCAATATTGTAAAACGAAATCGCGCCTTTTTTGGTTTCATTTCCAAGAAGTTCAGCTATGGTCGAAGTAGTCTGTACGGTGACTACAAAACGAAAAACTTTCCTGGGTTCAACCCCAGTTTCAGACTCATAAAAACATCTCCCGTTTTTTCTGGTGTGCATTTGTGTGACTTTGTGACAGTTGTTGTCGCAAGGTTTCAGTGGTGAAGGCATAGTCACTGGTCACTGAACAGTAACGGCTTCAGCTGTATCCAATCCACAGGCACATCAGAACGCCCTCCTTCGTCGGTGTTGTGTAGCACCGGCGAAGTAAAATAATTACTAAAAATGGCTACTAAAAACGAAGTTTGAAAATTTAATACGGCTCCTTGAGATCAGAGACGCTATAACACTGCTGCAAAAAGAAATAACGTGCAAAAAGCAGTGTTGTATGGTAGTGAAGCTTCACCACCTATCATTTCTCCTACTATCCCTTTCCTATAGTTCCAGCACAATGCACCGCATGTGTAGGGGTCATCTCCTGAGTGCAGGTCTCAGAAAAAAAAAACAAAAGGTCATATGAGACTATCTCGCACGATATCCAGAATAACTATATGAGTCTCATTGACCCCAAAGCGACACCACGTGGTTTCACCACACATTCGCAATTATGACACTGCCGTCATCTTCTTCACGAACAAATCCAAAGGTGACAATCTCATCGCTGCCTCCATTGCTTGCGTGTGAATGGCGTCGCGTACACCATCCCAAGCTGTCCTCTGCACTCAGTCCAGCTTACGCTTAACATTTACGACAATTGCTCATCTCTAATAATATTTACATGGACTTAAGCTGTTTTCGGCAACAAACCAGCAAAAATATATTTTTTTTACTTTGTTCGTTCATAACTTAATATCATGTTTCTGATTTTAAAGTTTATTACACTTTAACCAATTTAAGGCAACGTGATAAACTCTTTTTTTATTTTTAATTTTAATAATTTTGTTACAACAATTAACCAACATGCTAACCAAAAGAAAATTAATAATATTTATGCAACATTTTCTCAAAAAAAGAACATGAAAAAAACATGCAAGAAACCGAACATGAAAAACATGTTTGTTAAACATTGTGATTTGATTTGATCTTATCGTCTACGTCTTAGTCCACTGTTTTTAGTATTGCGCAGAGTTTGTAATGGTAATGGAATTTGAGGTACTGCAGCGGCACCAATTAAATCATTGCGTTGTGATCCTATGGCAGCTTCTAGGTATTCTAAAATTAAATAAAGTGAAACGTTAGTAAAAACAGTTTAACATTTATTTATAACAAAAATCAAGAAATATTACGATGAAATTTAGTAAAAAAAAGTTCATCATAAAAACTTCACAATTCGACAATTTTATAACAGACTAGCAACCCGGTCCGCGTTGCTGGCCCTAAGCAAACATTAGTGTTGTATTACCACACGATTTATTTATTTAAAATAAAAAAAAACAAAAAAAATAAATAGTATATGTATGTCATTGGTGGTGCAATATAAAAATTGGTTTTTGACACGCCCCTCCGCCGGCAGACCGAAAATCAAAAATCAGACTTCACAGTGTCACCCGCCTAAATATTCTGAAGATTCCCTGAAAATTTCATCAAAATCGGCCCAGCCGTTTTGGAGTCCATACGTTACATACATACACACATCCTGTTTTATATATATATAGATTAAGCATCTTTAACTGTAACATTTATCTTTAGTATGTATGTACATATAAAAACTTGTGCAAGAATGTGCTCTACAACCCAAAGTCATGGGTTCGAATCCTATGCCATTCATCGAACACTTTTCTGAAGTGTATTGATGTCTATGCACCAGTCCATCACGAAAATATCGGGGAAATAAAATAATAAACAAAATCGATATCTTTACCTTTATGCGTCTACTCTACTGCGTAGCGAGTGGTGTGTAAGAGTGAATTCCCACAATCGGCAATCGAGTCAATCGAAGATATTTTTGGAGCAAATGATTTGAGTAGATTTTATATTCGATTGTCTGAGTTGTTTTAATTAATAATTTAATTTTTGCAAAATTATTACTTTCGAAAATTCTGGAAACCTATCATTTGATTCCCACTCATGGGATAACCCCTACACATGCGATGCTTAGTGCTAGAACTATAGGAAAGGGATAGTGAAAGAGATGACAGGTAATGAAGTTTCACTATTTCATTCTGATTTTGTGGGTTTTTTTTTCTATAACAGTGCTGCAGCGCCTCTGATGCCAAATAGACGTATTCAAGTTTGGGCTTTGTTTTTAGTTGCCATTTTTTGTAACTATTTTACTTCGCTGGTGCTACACAATACAATTGGTTACAGTGAAGCCGGTTGTGTTCAGTGACCAGTGACCAGTGAATATGCCTTCACCACTGAAACATTCGTTAGAGCTATTCTTTTATTTATTTATTTATTTTTGAGATGTGATGAAAACTCGATTTTCGAGAAAAACCTGTTGTGCATTTTGTTAAGTTCTAAAACAGAGTTGCATCATCTCTCGTGTAAACGTAAACGTATTAAAATTCTTACTGAGAAGATTAGGGTTTGAAACCATGACTTTCATACTTACGAAAAGTCAAAAAATTATTTTTCTGTATAAATTAAAAATGTTAATAATCAGTTTTTAAGCCAAAAACAGAAAATGAGAGATTATCTTCGTTCACTTTACGAGGTATGTTCAAAATAAAAAGTGAATTTGGTCTTCTTCGATTACAATGGCGTGGTGCATCATGAGTTTTTGCCAACAGGTCGTACGGATAATAAAGAATACTACAAATAAATTAAGCGACGTTTGCGTGAAGCAATACGGCTCAAACGACCGAAATTATGAAAAAAAATCATGAATTCTGCATCACAATAATGCACCAACTCACACATCAATGCTTTTTCGTGATTTTTTGGCCAAAAACAACACCCTCAACCACTTTATTCACCAGATTTGGCTACCTGCAACTTTTTCCTATTCCAAAAACTGAAGAGACATTGAAATAAACTCAAAATCGAAGAACGAGCTGATGGCCACACTGAAAAGCGCATTGCAGAAGTGCTTCGAGGGTTGAAGAAGCGCTGGCATAAGTGCATTATATCTGAGGGGGATTACTTTAAAGGGGACAAAATGGATATTGATGAATAAATAAATACTTTTCAAAAAATTCAAAATTCACCTTTTCTTTAGAACAGAGCTCGTATTAATGAAAAACGAAGTTTCTGCAAGAAAGCAGAGGGTTATGATTTTTAACGAAATAACATAAATAAAAATGAATGACTTTTCGATAAAAATTGTTAACGAAACATAAATGTCCGTTCGACGAAATTTTAAGGTGCAAATAATCAGTAAACTTTTTTCAGTTTTCACATGCACAGCGCATAGAAAATTTCAATAAATACAGTTCCACAAATAGAATTGTACAGAATATTTTACTCGATCTTTATATATAAATTGTTTCAAATACAATTAACAGTTTTAACTAGTTTTAACAATCATAACGAACACAGAACCTACTTCACTAGTGCAGTGAAAAATATCACTGCGCCTCTGCGCAGGAATCAAATATATGTAGAACACACACTGATCGACTAACGCACTACTTACTGGACTACCGGATACGCTTCACCTAAAATAAATACAGTAAAATGTTAATTTTGCTTCAAGGTAACTGCTTGGTTTTTTTTTCATAACACATTTTAAAACTTTTCCAAGAAAGAGAATGTCAATAGTTTCTAAGACGCCCAAAAACTATGTTTTGGTAGAAAAAAAAACTCAACAATAAAGCAATTATTTTCCTTGAAACATAAAACTAATCATTAAAAAATTCCATAAATAGTAAGACATAAACTTTTAACAACAAGTTCATGGCAGTTGAAAAGCATTAGTAAACGTCCTTCACCGCATACGATACAATCTATATACCTCACTTATTTTTAAAAGGGGGAAATCACGAACCTTTATGCTAACAAAAAAAAAAAAACTAACAAATTTAATTGGGTTTATGTAGAGCATTTTTGATTTTCTTGTCATGTTTAATTTGCTTAACTTCTCTTATTAACTCACCACCGTCTGGCGTTTGTATTTCTGTTTCGAAATCTGCCTGTCGCGCACGTATATTATGATCTAATTTGTCAATTGTATCCTGCAAATGACCTTTTAATGTCTCCAAATGTCTTCTCAGCTGTTGTGTTTTTAATATTTCATTTTGTGTTATCGTCCGAGTAGCACATTCGACTCCGCCAAATACCATCAGCAACATAAAAAACACTGGACATATTAATGGTAAATTCTTGTGCTGCATTGTGAAACTTTCAGTTGATGTTGTTTAAGCTTGGAGTTTTCTTAATAAACTAAATTTGAAAAGCTACTTGGAGTTTTCTCAATAAACTAAAAATTTGAAAATTCACTCTGTGACAGCAAACACACACCTGATTATTTGCTACTGCTGGTTTTGTAGTTGTTTTTCTTTTTTTTTTTTTCAAATAAATGGAGAATTTTTTTATTTGTAACAACCCTGCAGGAAACTAAGAGCAACCACATCTATTTTTACCACAACAAAATGAGACAATAAAAAATCGTTTTGCAGCAGTAAAGAGAAAGATACGTTCACTTTTCGTCAAAGGCAAAATAAAAAGTGTAGACGATTACTTGAGAATGTCATCAAAACCAGTCGACAAAAGTGTTGACTTGGAGACACTTGGTTCTATGCTTCCTACAGGGGAGTGCAACTTATTAGTGGCAGTGTATTTGTGACCATGTAAAGAGCAGTTATCCAAGCAGCCAGCTGGTAAATAGTTTTATCGATTCTTTGCCTCCAACCGCAGGCTTTGGAAACTGGTAAGACTCGTAAATTATCTTTTAGTTATTTATTTCTTCTAATTATAATTTCATTTAATTGTGTTTTGAAAAAAAATGTTTTAAAGTCGAGCTTTTATCACAAAGCATATTGCTTTGGGAATACATATGTAGTTGTTTGTCTGATAGAAGATTGTGGTGTAAAGGCTTGTCCTATAAGAGCAGCTCAATGTTGATGTTTGAACAAAAGGAGCAGTATTTGTCATATGAAGGAAAATCTTTTATTCATCATGGTTCGCTGGCGGGTTGTCGGGAGGCTGTCTTAAGGTATAATTAAAAATTGTATAGAGTACTAAAATTTGTTCTAAAGGACTGTATGTGTCAACTCTTGCACTTGGTTGAGTATGCAATTTGCATTAAACGTGTCCGTTTAATACCCTTAACCATATGCATTTGCCACCATAGACTGTGTCTCGTATGCCCGTTCTTCTTGGAAAACCCTTTTCTAAAGCAATTTTAATTTATGTAGATAATTACATATGAGTATTTAATACAATTTAATTGAAATTTCGAAGCTTAATGTTGTTTTTACTCTCATTGAAAATCATTCCATGTAGTTTCTTTACCAGAAACATCAAGTGTTATTGCATTTGTGAAATATTAGGGGTATTATTTTGCATTTACTTCTTTTCTTAAAAATACAGACATATACTATATATATATCTCCGGTTAATTAAAGCTTTTTTAATTTGACTGACTATAAGAACTCGAACATTAGCCGTTTTAAAATTAAAAAATTTAAATTAATTGGATGACATGAGATTCGACCATGGCAAAACTTAAAATTTAATATATAAATATAATTTTATTTCTTAACCCATTCACATAATCTAGCAATCATTGGCCGTGATTGTTAGTACTATTCGTTGTTGTGCCCTGGTTTACAATATTTATAATACAATTTCGTTCAGTTCATGTACTTTTAATTTAATTTTTGTTCGGTTATATTTTAAGTGTTTTAGCATTTTCAAAATGAAGTTGATGTGCATTTAAATTTGCATGTTTGGCCAATGCTGATGAATTTAGTATCTAAATTCTTAAAATCTTATTCATGGTGTTTAAGTCGTTTTGAAAGTTTTTGTGTTGTATCACCAATGTAAACTGCTTTACAATTTTTTATAATCAACATCAGATTTTTGTCCCTTTTCTAAACATTGCATCAAATTTATATATCAAATTGATATGCGACTATGGTTTCTTCCAAATTATACCAAAAAATGCAACCAGTTAGGGTAAGTAAGTATGTATGTATATTAATGTGATAGTGTAGATTATACATGTGGTTTGTTCGAACCAAATTTCAAATACTATACTCAAAAATTTCAGTCTGGTGTAAATGTACTATCATTGTAATAATTGCAGTTCCAATAAAGCCACCAATTCGATATTTTACATCATAATAAACGGCAAACATATTTAAATATAAATAAATTCATTTATTGTTCTTTCAAAGTAACAACTACAGTAATTATTAATGTCTGTTCTAAATCTATGTATATTAGGTATTTTTGTTATAAACAAAAATTAGACATGCGTCTTTCATCTTTTTGGCATTTGATTACATGTTGTCAATGCAAAGGAAGGATGCACATTTGCAACATCTTCCATGCGTTTCACAGAAATGCATATCAGTGTAAAAATCATATCAGCCTCTTTCGTTCTCAAAATAATTGTGGCACACAATATTCGCATGAGAAAGTAATTCGCATCGCCAAATCGTCTTTTTGTCTATTTCGCCATATTTAAGCCCACGTGTCTCTTACGTGCACCTAGTCTGTCAGTTCTGCTAAACCTCCTCCATTATTTATTGTTTCGGTTCATATTTTGTTACGTAATTTTTTCCGGGATCCATTACATCCTATTGGGGTAATTCCGTTAGTGATAAGCCGGTACGTTTATGGGCACTGTACGTTAAGCAGATATTACACACAGAGCACCATTTCTTTGCATAAATGTTTGCGAAGTGGATAAACTGTTAATGGCTGCAGATGATGATATTTCTCACTTAATAATCGTTCTAAACAAGATGCCTTATTTTGTGAACTTCCTTTTGGCAATTTTTTTTATTTAAAAGCAAAACCACAAAAAAAAAATAATTCCCAATTTTAATTAGCGTAAGTTAGCATCCCGAGAGAATTGTAGACTCTTGTCTGACTTCTATTTTGATCTGATTTGTCTTTTTTAATCCTGCTATAGAGTAAACTCTTATATACTTCACTATACAATTAAATATTAATTGCAAACCTATTTAGTGGTCTTTTTTGTAATGAAAATGGTAATTTTCGGTTTGCCTGCATATGCCGTTATCAGAAGAAAAATAGGTAGAAGCGATCTTCTTTCTTTCGCCAATCACTGATAATAAGTAGTTTTCGATCGTATCGCAGTTTATGGTTTATCGAGGCCGAGGCGTATTTAAAAGCAAACATAAACCATAAGCGTAGTGCAATAATCACCATGTCATAAATTAGCGCATGATCAAAATTGGGTTTACAAATAAAACTCCTGATGGGTATTTGTTCGACATAAAAATTTGTCTCCTATAGAACATTTTCACCTTTAACACGTTATAATGTCACATTGTGAATCCCCCCTTGTTCTGTAAACCGAGTCGATTTAAAAACGAGTGATTTCTCAAAACCGAATAATTGTTAGTTTGGTGTTATAAAAATCACACGATGTCCAGCATTCGAGTAAGGTTTTTGAAACGTCAATATAAAAAAGAAACACCGATTTTTACATCGAGTAAGAAATAGTTTATTCAAAATAATTCTTCTTAATACTTTTTTCTTTTTTTAACCTTTTTTATTATTTTAACAATCTATTTTTTGAAGCTTTAAGGTTTTTCCTTTTTTCTTTTTATTTATTCTCGATATTTCGTTAACCTTCGGTTAACATCTTTTTAAAAATTTTAAAATATTTTGAATCATATTCTTTTCACAATTTTTATGAGACATGTTATGTTAGAAAAGTTTTTATATATATAAACTTCAAAAAAGAAAAAAAAAAATTTAAAATAAAAAACTTCCTGAAGATGTTAACCGAAGGTTAACGAAATATCGAGAATAAATAAAAAGAAAAAAGGAAAAACCTTAAAGCTTGAAAAAATAGATTGTTAAAATATTCAAAATAATGTTTATTCTTATTTAAATGTGTTTTTTTTAATGATATATCTAATGAATTTAGTGAACATGTGCTTTTATTCATCCATCTACTTTATCTGCATACATTAACAAGAACATGGAGAACTATTGGAGTGTTTTTAAATTGTTTATTTTGTATTGAAATCTATTACAGAGTATATAATTTGACTTAATTTAATAAAAGAAAGATTTCAAATAAAAATTGGTAATTGTTTTTTTTATGTTTCATCAGTTATTTATTAGGAAAATAGTACATTATATTTAATTTCGACTTATCTACTCGATTTTAAACCGAGTAAAATTATAGGAATTTGTTTTAAAAACGAAAAATGTTTGAAGATTAAGTTTACAGAACATACCCGAATATTTTTGTCAGAAGTATTTCCTTGTTATTTAAATCGATTATGTTAAGAGTTCTCTAAGCATACCAATGTTTATTGCAGCGACTAAAACTTTTATTTCTGCAATTTAACTTGCATCTTATTTTGAATCATATACTATTTAATACATATTTTAATATGTAATTATTTTTTTTTCTTTGCAGGTAATTGAATTAATATTTTCTACTTTCTCCTCATAAAACTTTAAAGTTGGGGAAGTTCTATCAATCTGTTTAATATTCAATATTAGTTACATAAATAATATCTAATTTCATTCGCCAATTTTATTTCTTGCAACTTTGTGACTCATATGTAATTGTGCATGTCTGTCAAAATTGCTACGTACAAAGACAATTTTCAGTATTTTTGAAAATTAATAGATACGTATTCTTTATTGTCATGACAGCATTTTCTAATCTAAATACAGAGTTAAATAATCGGAACAGCTCGAAAATAGCAAAAATGGTCACGATGTTAACAACACATGACTTGTTTTCAAGTTCAGAGCTTTATTAAAAATTATATATGTATAAAGCTTTTTCAATTCTGTTACAGCTGCTGCTTTCGAAATATGGTCACTTAACATGAAAGCTTAATTTATTTTAATCCAAATAAACTTGATTGGCACAAAAAAGTTTATTTGTGCACTTTTGTCAAAGATTGCCAAATAAAGTAAAGAATAAAAGTAACAATTTAGAAGAAATGTTACGTATTTTGTTAAAAAGAAATTAATTTAGAACTACAGTGCAATCGCGATAACGTGAACTAATTAAAAGCAGCGGTGTTCACGTTTGCGAATTATTCACCTTTTCGAATACTAAAAATAGAACAAAATTGTGTTCTACTTTTAATAAGAATCCATATTAATGAAATTAGCTTTATTAAAATATATATTTTTACATTAATACATACATAAATACACATGTTAATACTTGGTCACATATGTTTAATACATATGCATATGTTTGATACATACATATACAGAATCGATTATTCTTTTCTGTTGCGTTTTCTTGTCCGAAGTTTGTATTAAATTAATAAATGAAAGTGATAGTCAAAAAACACAAAACCAAGTACATATGCTCACGCATTCAGTTTTATGAAAATAAAAGTGATTCCCGGAAGTAAGAAAAGCAGATAATTAATATTCCAACTTTCCTGTAACTAAACGCATTGGTTTTTATTGTTCACGTTACAGAGCTTTATTTTTAAATTTGTTCACCTTTAACGTTAGTCAATTATAAAAATATACATATATCCACATACGAGTACATATTTATAAAACTAACGAATGAGTTGTAACGTCTTGAATTTCATTTGGCTTAAAAGCTTTGATTTTTATTGGTCAAATTATAGAGCTTTCAAACTTTGTTCATCTTTTAGAATAGTTAATTAAAATTAAAAAAAAAATATTGTTCACGTTATCGCGTGTGTACTGTAATTGGCTGCCTTCCCAAAACTTCTGTATGCAATGTCAAATCAGTGTTTAAGTAAAGCAGTATTATTTTACCAACTTTGCAAATTATTCATTGTCATTTTAAACTTTGTAACACCGTCGACGTTTAGAAATACTTGTTTGCTTAGCATTATAAAAAAAACTATATCTGTGGAAAAAATAATTTTCGAAAGCAATTAATAAGAATAATAATTATTTCTTTAATAAAATAATTAAATGCTTAATTAAAATTAAATATTAATTTCATTGAAATTTTTTAAGTTTTTTCTTTAGTCGCCATCGTTTATAAAAAGCATTGTCAAGCTAAATGATGCTTTTGTTACATTTATTTGCGTATCAACTGTGTATCTGATGACTTTAAGAATATCGTACATCGTCAAAGTTTGCACGGTTGCGTTTAAGGGCCATTCCGACTATTATACTTTGTATTAATACTTGTCAAAAATTCAAATAATACGTGCAAGTGTGATAGTGTGAACGCAAAATGTTATGAAAACCACAAGTATTACGATAAAAAAATTGACATCCCATAATACATTCTCATTTTTTGAAAATTTTCTAAACGATAATACTTTTCATCTGATTAAAATTCACAAGCCAACTGTTCCGCCGCCGGTGGCGTGCCGTCCATTTTTTGTTATTTTTTTCTTCATATAAAGGCCCAACATTTCTAAAATTTTAATCGCATAGAAATATATCGACCCCTGTGCGCGAAATTAACGTATGTTACACTTTTTTCGAAATCGACTTTTTTATGCAAATTGGTTCTAAATCCATTAATTCATCTGCTGATAAAGTATTATAGCGATAATTGTTATAGTCATGGAGATAATACTATGTACATTTTATCGTATGTGACAGTTACTGCTGGCAGATAAATAAAAAAAGAGGAATAAAACGCTCGCCTGTAAAATTTAGTTTTTGTAACATACGATAATTTCGCACACAGGGGTCGATATTTCGTCTTAAAACCTTTTTTAATATTATTCATTAGATTTATTTCCTTTATCTAAATCGAATATTTTAACTGCTGCATACTTTCAAGAGCCGGCACGTTTGCCATCTACGTAAAAAAACCTGCCGCCGTTAGCCAATAATAATAATTCAATATGCGCATGCTGCTTGTGTGCCTTTATTATAGCTAATATCATCAAAACTCCCACAAATTTACATTTATTTCTTTTTTGAAATAACATGACTTTTCCTTTTTTTAATTTTAAAACACTTTTGTTTATTAAAAATTGTTTTCTCAACTTCTGGTTTTTTTTTTAATTTTCTCTCTATTTCAAGTGTGATGGTGTGAATACAAAATATCAGTTTACGTTAGATTTTTTGACAGTCGCAATAAATGTATATTTCTGTATCGTAAAATGTGATGAAAGTGTTAATACTTGTATAATAGTCTGAACGGCCCTTAAGGAACATCAGCTAAAATTTATAAAACTAATTGCGTGATCACCTGTACTAAAAACAGAGCTTTCAGTTTTTGGGAATATGTGGGTTCTCGACTATACTAAAACAGAAAGAATAAAAGCTTTGGGTCTTTGTCAATATTCTAGTAGTATCTGGATAATAATAAATTTTCTCGTATTCATTTTTTAAACTCTGTCGGGTTAAATAGATAATATTGAACATTGAGAAATATAAGTACAATTTTTTTTTATAGCAACTGCTGTTGGAGATTAATTGTTCTCTTTTTCTTTATTCTAATCAAAGTAATTTTTACATCACTGTTCTAAATTAACTATGAACTTAATTATTACTAAATATTCATTCATTCAATTTTATAACTTTAACTCATGCTCCAGGCAAAACAAAAACTTTAATTTCTTAAACAAAACAACTTAGAGAATACTTGAATGTAACTTCGAGACGTAATTAAATTTTTTTTTAATTTATTTATTTAAATTCACTTCAGCACTATGTAAACCACTAACATTTTAGTAGAGCAAGATTTAAAGCCTTTAACGGTTCGATGTAAGGGTGGGTGTATAATGTATGTCCCCTTAAATAGGGATGTAGTTAGGGCTGATATGTCCTATACAAAAATAGTTTTCTTAAAGTTCTTTTATAAGTATGGAATAAATTATTCAGCAATGCAGGTCTTATTTTTATAAAATTTTCAATTTGTCTGGGAAATCAGTTTTAGTGCATACTGTACGCAATGGCTGAAGTAGTCTGCCCTACAACACCAAAAATTTCCTGGGTTCGACCCCAGTTGCCGACTACATCATAAAAACGTGTCGCATTTTGTCTGATGTTTGCATTAGTCTGTCTTTGTGTCAGTTGTTGTCGAAAGACTTCAGTAGCGAAGGCATAGTCATTGGTCACTGAACAGTACCGGTTTCAGCTGTAACCAATCTACAGGCACATCAGAAAGCCCTCCTTCGTCGGTATTGTGTAGCACAACCGAAGTAAAATTATTACTAAATATAAATAAATATATATACTCGTATATAAATAAATATAAAATAAATATAAAATTATTACTTAATATTTGTGGTAAAACCAAGCTTCTAAATTTAATACGTCTTCTTGACATCAGAAGCTCTTCAACACTGCTATAAAACAAAAGACCGTGCAAAAGCGGAGCTATAGATAGTGAAGCTTCACCTCCTGTGAATCATTTTCTTCTAGTTCCAGCACAATACATGGCATGTGTAGAGGTCGTCTCCTATGTGCTGGTCCAACATAAAAAAATCAACTTGCACTCATGAAATAGTAATTAAAACTTCGTATTTGACAAAGAAAATTCTTCTTTTTGCAGGGATCTTCAATAGAAGAACATTTCGAATAAAATTGTTCACTTTTTACATCGGTTTCTGTAGCAGAACAAAAAAATAAGAGGAAGTGATCATTGTAAAGAACAATATTTTTGATATTATTTTTTTTTGTTGTACGGTCTTATTTAACAAAATGTTGGTATTTGAGTCCTTCATTTAAAAATATGAAATACTTACCGCAAAAAATGGAAGGCGTAAGCGACAAATGCATCAAAATATTCGTTTTTGGTAACTTTACGGTGAAATTTGTTTTGCACGTTAAGTTTGCTATTTGAAGTCATATAGTGGTTGGAACAATTGGTAAAAATTCGACTCTACGGAAATTCAGACGAATATGAAAGAATAAAGTGAGAATAAAGAGAGCCAGTGAAGCACAGTGAAGCCGAATATAGCACTCTTACTTTTTATCTGTTAAATTTGTTTAATATTTAAGTTTATTGCACTTTTTTTAAGTACGCAAAATATGTATATCTACGTTACATATAATAAATTTTTTTTTACAATCTGCTACTTCGTCTTCTATGTTTTTTTTTTCCTTTGGCCGAGCTCAGCGGACATTAACAAAATTCTTGATTGATGGCGGTGGGTTTGAACCCACGTATATCTGAGGAATTGACCTCTTATCCGTGACAAAAATAAAATATATGGATAGGAGAAAAGGAAATGTCCAAGGCGTGCCAAAAGATATCTAAAGAAATTCGTTGTGATTGAGCTGTAGTGGTTGTCGCTGATGACCACCAATCGTAACGTCTGCCCAGACGTTATTCGCGTTAAATAAAAATTTTACACACGCAAAAATAATTTTGTATGTCGTTTTTGAATTTAGTTTCCATGATACCACAAACTATCAACCATTTCGAAATCTCTGATGACAAAAATCTTGCCGTGCTGTATTCCAGCAGGTGAAGATAAATGTACCAAATAAATTAAGTAACTACGAACATTTGTATGAATATTGAATAGTAAATCATAATTATGGTAATACAAATCTTAGAATAAATATTAAATTCAAATGTAGTTTTTTTATCTCGAAAATCAACGTGACTCCGCAATGCGTGCATTTAAAACCGAAAACTTTAAGAGTCCTTCTGGATGTTATGAAAGTATTGCACATATTTTCGGTTTAAAAAATTATTACTGTGAAACATTGTTAAAAATGTCATGTTGCAAGACGACTCGTACTGAATAAAGGTCACTTCAATTCCTGCAATATGTAATTTAGATAGTATTGCAACTGATTCACATTATTATGATATAATTATTATGAAATTACTTGCGCAAATAATGACGTATGCCCTTATTACGAAAATAGTATATCAATTACTTGTAATCGTTATGCTCACTTGTAATAATTAAAAAATATTTCTTATTATTATTTCTTATTTCTTTCTGGTTCTAATCAAGTTTATGTTTAGAATACTTCTGATTTTCTTAGTAAAATTTTGCAATTTATATAGTTATAAAATTCAAATAGTTATAAAATGCTGAAGAAAAATTTTTTGTTATACATTTAAAGAAAAGTGAAATGTTCTGAAAATCAAGAAAAGTTTATTTTTTAAACGTGTATTCCTAGAACTATATAGAATATCGTAGAAACATACCGATTAGACATTAAGACGCTTAAGGAAAATTTTCCCTTATGATAAAATTTTCTAAAGTCGTCTTTTGTTCCTTCAGAGATATAATTTTTTGTCGATATACAATTTTCTATCGGTAAATTTTTGTGATCGGTTAAATTT
This sequence comes from Dexiosoma caninum, assembly GCA_963924685.1. Lineage (NCBI taxonomy): Eukaryota > Metazoa > Arthropoda > Insecta > Diptera > Tachinidae > Dexiosoma > Dexiosoma caninum. The sequence goes on along the minus strand of OZ004726.1, from coordinate 60,052,837 downwards.
GTCCACTTGCTTCTTCGGCTTTTTATGATTTTGGAGAACAGTACAAATATATTTTAATAGCAAATTGCTCCAAATAGACAAAAGTAAGTTATAACTTAGTCTAAATTCGAATAGAGCTGAAAATTAGTACAGACTTTAAATACATTATTATATGTATATGAAATGTCAAAAATCCCTTCGATCATACTTCTGCAAAAAATTTTATCCAAAGTCAAAATTCCGAAATTAAGATTTGTTCCTTTTTTTTTAACGGTGAGTTTTATGGTGAAAATAGGTCAGACAAAAGTTGTAGAGCATACAATCATTCAGACACTTTTTTTCGTACAACTCACCATGCGTGAGATATCGCGGTTTTAACAGTTAGAAAATTCACTGTACGTTGGTCTGCACGCATGGAGCTGTCGTGATGAGGAGGAGGAGACGGTTGAGCAATGGCTGTATCACTGTCCCGCTCTCGCCATTGTGCGTGTGTCTGCTATGGGATTTCCCTTTCCTGTGGGTCATTGCGGAGCGCGATGTGAGGGGGATAAGCTTGTTTATTCGGAACTCTGAGTGGTTTGAGACCGATGGAATGGGATGCAAACAGATACCACTCAGACAACACAATTGGACCCAGTAGATCCTAAGTGAGCTGATTCCCTTGGGACTTGGCGTCCTTCTAACCTAACCTACTTAATACCCATTTGAATTCACCCTGTACACGTCCTGGGACATTCAATATAAATGAAAATAAGAAATTTTTATTTTATGTTACTCACACAATAAAACTTGCATAAATTGAATGTGTATTTTAATAGGTGCCTATAGACCCTGTATTATTATTTCAACGCATGAGCATCACTAAGTTATTTGAATATGAACTTGAAAATTTTTTCCCATATGAATTAGCTCCTTGCCCATTTCCACTTTTTGATGCAGTGGGAATGCGTAAAAGTACGAAGTCAGTCAAGAATCGAACGCGTCTCCTTCAAAGGCACTGCAACACTGCAATAACCAAAGAAAACCTGCAAAAGCAGGGTTGCAAAAGTATTGAAACCGTCCTCTATATCCCTTTATCACCTGTAATTTATATCACTGTCCCTTTCCTAGTAGGCAATCAATGACTGAGGGTTACTCCTCTGAAAAAAAGTAATAAGTAACAATTATTGAAAATAAGCTGTTGTGTCAAACAGATATCAACTAAAACTGAAGATACATATGTAGATTTTCATATATATTATATATATATATATACAGAATTATTTTTAAATGTTTAGTTTAAAATTCTATCATGTTTGAATTAAAGTTTATAGCATGATAAATTTGCCTAAACAAATCTGACTTTATTGATTTTTAATATGTTCGAAAAAGAGAAGTTCACCATTGTTCTAGTTAGTTTTCTTGGTAAACAGCAAATAATTATCACCTTTGCGGACGATGGATAGTTTTAACGATATTTTTTTTGCTCTTGGAGGCATGCTGCTTATTCATATTCAAAAACATAATCATCGTTTATCAGTTGCGGCGAAGCGGCTTTTCCTACAATCATTATCGTCTGCCACTGAAAATTCCAATTTACTGTTCTATATCTCACTTTCAATCTGTAGTGTATAGTATTTAGCTTTTTTATTTAAAATTAATTAGCTTACAAGTACTTGCTTATTAGTTCAATGAACTGATAGTAATAATTTTACATTAAACATTTCAAATTCCGTTGAATCAACAGCTTTTCTATTGTATTGATGAGTGATGTAATTAGTCAATCAAATCGTAGGTTCATTTAACTTACTTTGATAATTACATTTTAAATTACAAGTGTACTTTTCCACAATATAAGAAATCTATTAAACTAATGCGACTTAATATTGACTTTTAGTTTAATTTTAGTTTTCAAATAAATACAATAACAAATTTTAAAAAATTATTCAAAGCATAAATATTTCGCTTGATGTATTAGTAAAAAGTCCTATAATTTAAATTTTTTTATTTATTATTAATTGTTAATATAAAATGGTGTTTACTGTGTTTTAAAGAGTTCAGGTAGTATATTGACCTTTTTTTAATTAGAATGAAAAATATTTACAATAAATAGTAATCTTAATCTATATGTGACGCGCAAAATAGAAAGGGACCTAAGGGTAAAAACCAGTTTTGTTCAGGAGAGCCATTTTAAAGATTTAAATACGTGTATCTTTGGTGTACTTCACTTTCATAAAACGCGCATATCTCTGGGAGGGAACACTTTTGGGGCATGGGATCGGTCTCATTCGATGCTCAAATGTTGTGCACATCAAAAAAAAAAAAGTGAAAATTGCTTTTTTTTACCCTTAGGTCCCTTTCTCTATGCGCTGTCACATATATGTATATAAAAGACAAACATGTTAGTTACACCATTTATAACTCGAGAGCGGCTGGACCGTTTTTAAACGATTTTTAGCATTTTGGATTCGTCTTGGCTCAGGATAGCATATTAGCTACTAAAAATTTTCAAAATAGGACCAGGATGGGATAGGAGGGAAATTGCTGCCCCTCCGAAACGTTCACACCGATTTTAATGAGATTTAGAACATAGACAGATCTGCATCTGAAAATGCTCTTCGGTAATGTACATTTTCAAAACTAGGACCAGGAGGGCATAGGGGGAAAATTTCCGATTTTGATGAACTTTAAAACTTGGATGTATTTGAGTTTAAAAGACACATTGGAAATTGTGCAACTCTGGGAAGGTTAGAATGTATTACTTTTTTTAAATCTAGGACCACGAGGGAAATTAGGGGCAATTTCCACGCCAACGAGACCATCTAACCGATTTTAATGAAATTTAAATGTATTTATGTTTTTGCATCTAGAAGGACACATAAGCTACATACATATATATTTTTTAAATAGACCCAGGGACGATGTAGGGGTAAGATATGCCTTTCCGAAACCGATGGAGATAATAACATTTCTCGTTTCGGGTTATGTTTCGGTTTTCAATTTTTTTTTCGGTGTGAAGCCAGTTTTTTTGGTTGACTACAAAACTAAACATTTTCCAGAGTTCATCCCCAGTTTTAGACTCATAAAAACATCTCACATTTTTTCTGTTGTGCATTGTGTGGGTTTTTGTGATGAGCAGAGTCGTAAAGGTATGTACACACGATTGTCATATAGTACAATATTGACACACAATTTTTTGTAGCAACATTTTCGCAAAATGTATTGTGTAGCACCGGCGAAGTAAAATAACCACTAAAAATGGTTACTAAAAACGAAGCTTCAGAATTTAATACGTCTCCTTGACATCAGAGACGCTGCAACACTGCTATAAAAAACAAATAACGTGCAAAAAGCAGTACTGTACGATAGTGAAGATTCACTCCTCTCATTTCTCCTACTATCCCTTTCCACTAGTTCCAGCATAATGCATCGCATGTGTAGGGGTCTTCTCCTGGGTGCTGGTCCAAGATAAAAACAATTGGAAAGTGACAAAGTTTTAAGCAGGTCATTATAATGCTAGTAATATTTTGTTTTCTTTTTTTTTGGTAGAGGTTTTAATAGTCTCTTCATTATCCCATCGTATCCGGGGGACCTTTTTATTTTTAGATTTTACGTCCTATAATTATTCTTAATTTAATGACTTATTTTGAGCCTTAATCAGACGATGGTATTCTTCATCCAAAACTTTTTAATCATATCGGAACCTTTCTCAGCAATTATTATGACAGGAGTATTAGTATTGGGAATCACCAGGGTGGGTATAATACCCGTTAATCGTTAATCCGTAACGGCGTATGCCATATACACGCGTAATTGGTGATACACTACAGCTTTGGGATCCCAATAGGGATCCCATACATATTAAACTAATTTTAAGTTTTATTTTACTTTGATGTTGAGATTATCTTTCTTCAATTTTAATGGTATTTTTTAAAAAATTTCTAAATACAAATTCGAAACTTTTTCCAAAATTACGCCGCAAAAGCATCAGTTGGATCCGAGCTTGGAATAACTACACCTTTATAAAGTATATGATCTCAAAATGTTACATATTTTAAATATGGAGTTGTAGAATCAATGGCAATGAGCCAGTAAACGTTTTTCTATATGTAAATATTATCATTTCATTCAAGAAACAGAAAAAGGAATCGGTTCCCTTAGGGAAGCCTGTGGTGACGTATCTTGTCGCATAAATTGCTGGCGTTCTCGACAAACCGTATACACTTTTTACTTTGCCGTTTGTATCTAGAGAAACTATTGACAGCTGAAAACCTATGCTTCTTCTTTTAAGGTTCTTTTAATTGTTTTTTTTGTTGAAAATAAATGTTGTACGCTTAAAATAAAAGATTTTTATTAAAAAATGTTATAAAATATGATTTTGTATAAAAATAGCAATAGTGAGAAAGATGAAATAAATTTTAGTGAAAGTTAAAACTTTAGAGATGTTGTGCAGTCGTTCGAAAATGTTGTCTTCTACAAAATTGATTTTAAGGGAAAAATTGAAACAGCTCATTTCGAAATTTCTTTAAAGAAGCTGCTGTCTATATTCCAGGCAGAACGTGTGGAGGTACCGCTTCCAGGGAAAAACGCAGCACGTATAAATCAAAACACTTTTCACCGGTAATTATTCTCATATAGTTTTGAAAACTCAGCTAAGGAAAGTAAAAGAAATTTAAAAAAAATATGACGAAATTAAATCGACGGAATCCCATTATTTAAAAGTTCGCGAATCTAGAAACTCAGAAAATATTTTCCGAAGGAGTTTTAAATACTAATGAGTACTAGTGAATCTCAATGTCTACATATGTCCCAAGTGGAGTACCTAGTCTGTATTATTTATAGTACTAGTGCGTTCTCAATGACACGCACTTGTTCAATGTCTATAGAAACTTACATTGCCTGGGGTATTGTAAGTCAGTAGCATTAATAGCAATGTCAATAGTGAATCCTGAATTCCTACAGAGTTACGATACCTACAAATACATATGTATATATTTAATTGTATATGTAATGTATGTATGTAATTCATCCTAAAGTTATGTTGTAAATTCTACTATAAAAAAGTCTATTTCCAAGAAATAATGTTGCAGAACTTTGATAACAATAAAATGGTATTTATGGTATATTGTCAACAATTAGTTTTATATATGAAAACAAGTTTATCATGCTAAACTTGTGCAAGCACTATAAAATACCAGGAAATGATAACTTTCTTTGTTTGTTGTTAATGATTTGGAAAAGTTTCCATCTAAAATAACAGCAACACGAACACATGTTTGTGCTAATAACAACAATACAATAAAACCTAAATGCCTATGCCGTCTGATATGAAATTCAAGTTCAAAGTATAAAACAATACCGAAATAACTTCAAAATTTATTGCTTATTGATAAACTTTAATTTTTCTTTCTGCTGTTTGTTAACATAATTAAAAATCGTGTGTTTTAACCAATAAAACTAAATATTTATTGAATGTAGAAGTATCGAAACATTGTAGACAAAGGTTTTTCCAATTGAAGATAGAAAACATTTCTGTACACCTAACCCTTCCCTGACACGCATTGTCCATACCGCGGATCGGTTAACCGTTCTTTTAATCGGTTGATAATCCTTCAATTGTAAAGTAATCGCTTAATCCATTTTAGCCGTAAATTGAAAAAGATTAATAAGGCAATATATAAACTTCAGTGATTAGAAAAAAAATCGTGACTGAACGAAGGATTTATTACTCATCAACTTATGTTCCTCTTATGCATGATATAATATGATTTTGTATATTGAAAGATTGCAAAATTTTAAGATTTATGATAATCAGAAATATATAATGGCACATATCGTTCATTTACTCAAGCAAAAAAAGCTAGGTTTGTAAAAAACGTACCTAAAGTTTTCAATTTATATGTACCTTAAAGGGGAAATGAAAAAATACTGTAAGAATTTTTCACACGTGATAAAGCCGATATGAAAAATTATTCTGTATTACAACCCATATGACAGATTATTTAGAAAAGCAAAATATAAGATAGATAAGTTTGAAATATCAAATTTAGTTTCTAAAATACCATATATAGTGGTAATGATAATAATAATTGTATAATGTATTGCAAAAGATAATCTAAAAATTATAACATGTGGACAGAAATCTGATCGAAAAGGCAGAAACATTAATTCAACACCAAAAACAGCATCAACATTACCCAGCAGTCATTGGCTGTTTATTTAATATACAATTCCAAAAACCATTTTCTGACGATGTCTGACGAGTAACAATAACAAACACATCTAATTCTTTCTCTTAGTTATTACTTTTTTTTTACACATTTTCTCAGAGATCAATTAGCTCGCATCCCGTGCGCGGAATATTCTACGATGAAAAAATGCACTCGTCGATGATCAAAAACACTCTTTATAAGATTCCCAGGAAACTCTTTCACGATTGAACATATTAGGCGCGTACATTGCAATTACTACCTTATACGTGCAACTTATTTGCAAATAAAAACGTAAAATATTTCCGTAGATTTTTATTATCGTGACTTATTAACGCAAGACAACAAGTAGTAAATAACGCCACTATTTGCACATTCAAAAAAAGAAAGGATGAGGTCCGTTGTCCAATTTATCTACAGAAGGCCTTAAATTATTTTGCAATATGGTCTTATACTGCTGGTGATCCATTATAGCATCAATAAACGCCAAATTCCCAACACCAGCTTCTCCTATTCCGCCTCAAACCATAACATTGCCGCCCCCATGCTTACAGTTGGAATCAAATTTTTTGTATGAAGGGCAGTGTTACATTTTCGCCAAATTTTTTAGTTTTATTAGACTTATTAGTCTTACATGCTCTCCAATAAAACTGCATCCAAAAAATTATTGTGAGATGTTTACTTTTCTTTAAACTCAATCATTTATGGCCGTATTTCAACTGTAGTCTCTGACTGTATATGCAAAGAGTATCTAACAAATGTCCGGGTATTTTCCAGCAGCATTTATATGGTTTTGTAATTTTTATTCTTTCTGTCTTAGTTTCTGAGATATTAGGTTATCGATTTTACCCGTTTTTATCCTTTTTCAACCCCTTAACATTAGAATCGGTCCAGGGGTCTGGTCTCCTATATGGTACAAACAAACAAACACGCATTCCATTTTATATATGTACACGGTAGGCCAAGAGAAATCACCTTATTGGAAGATGCTCTTATTTTTGCAAATGGCGGGCAATGTCGAATCTGTTTTGATATTTGTGAACTAGTCAGCTGTAAAATACAAGTGAACATGCCATAGAGCGATACACTCCCCAAAAACGCGGAATAATCGTGCCTATTTTTTTGCGTAACAATTCGTCTGTGGTGTTGGCGCAGCGCGAATTCCGTCGCCGATTCCCCGGTCGTCCGACACCGACTGCGCAAATACTGCGCCGTTTGGCCACCAACCTTGAAGAGTATGGGACCACACGAGACGCTGCAAAGAGTGGCCGGCCGCGGAGAGCCCGTTTTCGAAGACGCCGCTGGTCAAACGACAACAGTGGATGGTGCGCGCTTTAGAGCCATGTTAACTGAGTTTTTTCTGCCGCAATTGAACGAATTAGAACTGGAGAACATGTGGTTCCAACAAGACGGAGCAACGGCACACACTGTGCGAGTCACAACCGATATTCTGAAGGCGGCGTTCCCAGGTCGGTCTCATCTCTTGTTTGGCGATTTGCACTGGCCCGCAAGATCGTTCGATTTAACCGTTCTAGACTTTTTTGTCGGGTTTTTTGAAGTCCCGTGTTTACGTTAACAAGCCCGAGATCTTGGAAGCCCTCAAGGACAACATTCGACATGAGTGCGAGATTTTGTCGCCCGAAGTTCTCGCCGAAGTGATGAAAAATGCCATAAAACGAGCCCGTATAGCAATCAATTGTGACGGGGCCCATTTGGCCGATATCATCTTCTCGACTTGACCAATAAAATTCTACAGGTTCAGATAAACATAATCAAAAAACAGAATCGAAGTTTTTCATTTACAAAAAAATGAGAGCCAAACAACATCGAAAGACTTCTTTTGGCCCACCTTTTATATAGATTATCAACAATAATAATTTAATTGATAATATTACAAAATTTTTATTTAAAATTCTGTTTTTTTGTATACAGCTTTGAATGCTATAAAAGATAAACGCTAAGTTTAAATTATATAAAACATAAATTATAAATTGGTATTTGTTGCAAATTAATTGACCACAAAGTTTTGCGACGCACGCCACGTGACGCACGTTACATTATTTATATATTTATATTTATTTGCATATAATTAAAAACAATTGTTTATGATTATTTATCTATGTTTGTTATATGGTTTAGCTGGTCTATATGTACATTTCATTTGGTGCCAATATCAAAATCGTCATTAGACCAAATTCTTGCAAAAAGCTAAGAAATTCCATATGCTTATACAAGAGCTCCCAAAAAATGTTTCAAACTTCCGTAATATACAAACAAAGCAAACGAAACAGACTCTTTAAAATTTGTGTTTGTGCAACAAATATTTTATTATTCGATTTAAATCTATTTAATTTTTCTAAACCTATTTACAATTAGTAAACGTTTGGTTGACAGCAAAGGAATAAATAAATAAATGAAGAAAAAGTTACATAATTAAAAACAATTTAGTTACATCTTCTCTAATACAAGTAATTGGCTAATAATTTTGTTTAAATAGAAATTACTTAAGTAGTTGGCGTTATTGAGTATAAAATTTTGACATTTAACCATTTGCCAAATTTGACTCTTCACAACTGCTCCAATTCCCTTTCCCTTGAGAAGCTGTAAACAAATTTCATTCAAAATGGCTCACATCTCATTAGTATAGGAAAATAGTAGTGAGTGAAAAGAAGCGTAGATATAAGAAAACTAAAAAAATTGCAGAATTGTTTATTGAAATTAAATACTCAAGTAGCTGCACGCTGCAGAAATAAATATACAAAAAAATGTTTATTGTAGAATTTTAGCTTTTTATTTACTTAAAAGCAGAATATGAAATTGATTTAAAATTTTAAATGACTGCAAAAAGACTACATTCTATTCACAGTATAAAAAAATCGTATTTTCCGTGAAGCGCGTTACAACGTATGAATCTGACATTTCATACTTAATTTTAGTGTTTTCAAAACTGTAAATAAAAAAAAAATGTTTTCGTAATTGAAGAGAATGGAATGAATAATAATAAGGCTTTCGATCGGACCATCCTGTCAAGTGTAAAGTATTGATATTGGTAACAGCGTTGGCAATTCGGTGCTTTTCGCACCGTTTCTAGTGCTTTTTAATATTTTCGAGTTGAGTTAGTGCTCGGTGCTTTTTTCGGTGACACTAAGTGTAATTTGATCACAAGTCTATAAGTGTTTGTACACAAAAATTTTAACAGGTTATATTGAAAAATCTCCTGAAAAATAGTGTTTCTTGTTTTGGTTACAGATGTTGTCAAGAAGCTTGTAAGCCAAAGAAAATTTGGCGGTGAAACAAAAAGTGTGGTCAAAAAACTGCTACAAATTTGATATAAAATAAGTGGAAGAGATACGGCCAGTATCTTCCAATTTTGAAATTTTACGAAAAGAAATATTTTAAATTTTGTGGGTTTTTTGTTTATTTCTCGATTTAGGTGTGTTTTAAAATTTAAAAGTTGACAACGCTGATTATTACTTCTAACCTTTTTAAAACGTGTATTTTACTTAAGTTTGTTGTTACGTTTTATCTTTTAAAAACGTATATTCTGTCAATTACTACAATTTGCAACTTAGTTTAATAAGCTTTTATTTATTTGTCTTAAACAATAATTTGCTCACAATGTTCCCAGCAAAAAACGACATGCAAAGGAAATTTGAATTCAGAGAAAGAAGTGCTTAAGAAGTCATGATAATACCAATTCACAGTTAACGCATTCACTCTTTTTTGTTTTTTCGTTTTGCTTAACGTATTCATATTTAGGTTCCCATTCTGTGGAATAGTATCTTGGAAGGACGTCCAGCGTTGTTGACATTATCAGACTCGGACTTAGTGGTTCCTCTACCGCGGACTGTAAACACATATCAATAGTTTTATTTTCTCTTTCATTTTTCATTTCATTTTTTTTTTCGTTATTACTAAAAATCAGATTTTAAAAATTAATATTAAAGTATATTTATTTTTTTTAATTATAGATAATAATGCATAACTGATGGACAGTTTTACAATTACTTCGGCTTATATTGGTGCAATCGCTAAAATAGAATTATAATTTTGAAAGGATTTTAACCCAAGTTATGGGAAAAATATACTGTATAAAACAAAAATATATAAAAAAGATTTTTCTAAACGAACAATAATGTATGATGGCGTTTATATACCAAACTAGACCGATGTTCATTATTTTGACTTTTTTTTGTTAAAAAAATTTTTAAATAAGACAATTTTCATCCCATTGAAAATTAATTTTTTTTTTGTCACTGAAAAAAGGAGAAAAGGTAGCAACAAAATTAAAAAAGTAATAAAATTCGATGAGTTTAAGAAAGTTTTATAAAAAGTCACAAAACGGTAAAAAAAAGGGTCAAATTGCGGCTTTAGGCGACGAGCCGTAACATTGGTCAGCATACAGTGATGAGATTTTTAAGTTTTATTTCTGTCCGACTTTGCATCGAAAATGTTGAAAAATGGCTTAAATAGTGGCAAAAGTTTATTATTACACAAAAAAGTTATGAGTTTCATATTTTCCAGTTTAACTTTTAAATTTTAACTTTAGAGTTATTATAATACTGAGAAGACACAAAAAGTAGAATTTTTATTTTTCAATAGTTTGTACGAATCATTTAAAAGTTGTTAAAGTTACAATTTCTTTGTTAAATAAAATTTTAATTTCTTCAATAAATATCCGAAATAATTGATCGCCCGTAAAGGTGTCAATTATCAGCCTATTTAAAAATTTAACAATTTTACTCAGCTTTCGCATTTATGTTTCGTATGCATTTTTAAGAATTAAAAATTAAAAAAAAAAAAGTTTATTTTATTAAGAATTTTTAACAGTTTTAACAGAACAAACATTAATCGGCAAATCTTAACTATTCCACATTCCAAAAACTGTTAAAAATTTTAAGTGCTGAATGAAATAACTTCAGACTTTGAGGGTGTATTCAAAACTAAAAGAATTTTAAAATTAGATACCCAAAGTACAACTTGCACCATTGTTTTTTGACTCAAAATTTGACAACGTGAAAAAATATTTTAAGGGCTCCCACTGTTTACTTTTATTTTAATGTGAAGCTTTAAAGTAAAATTAAAAAAGAAATAATTGCAAACTGTGTGTAAGAAACTTTTTCACATTGTAATAATATTAGAACTTGTTTAACATATTCTATTCACAAAAAATGAAAAGTAATTTCACTCGTGAAAGATGGTAGTAGTAATTCGAACTTCTGTATGCAATCCGTAAGAAACATTTTGTTTATAACATTCATTTTGCGACAGGAAGAACAATTTTTATCTAATCTGCATAGGACTATATTTGGTATTTTATTCACGATCTTCAATAAACAAGAATCTATAGTATAGATATATCATATATAAGAACTTTATATGATTGCCTAAAAGTTTACTTTCGTTTTGACACCGTATCAAATCAATGTTTACAATTTTAGTCGATCGCAATGAGTTTTCTAAAGGAATCTCAACAGTCTCATGCTAGACGTTTTGGTTCTGGTACTAAAATACTCAACGACGAAAAGGTATCTTTGCCATTGAAAATACCAGTAATGACTTCAGTGACGTTGTCACAACCTAAACAAATCACATTGTCCACTGCCAAACCGAAAAAAAGTTTGAAGCAAAAGAATATGGATCATTATGTGATGAAAACGGTCAAAGGAGAAAAGAAATTTAAACGTTTCATTTCATATTGAGAGAAAATAACGATGATGAATTCTTAAAGCAAGCCGGAGAAATAGGCTAAGAATTACATTTAAGTGACGATGATGATATCACAATTCGCGGATGGCAAGAGATTATTGAACATGTTTGCGGAAAATGCTATAAAACTTTTAGACGTTTAAAGAGTTTAAAAAAGCATTTAGACTATTGTCGTTTCGAGAGTGGTTAAAATATTCGAAAAACGGAAATGCGACACAACAACCGACACACAAAAGCACACGAATGCACATCAGAAAAATACGAGATGTTTTTTTTTATGATTTTAGTCTGAAACTACGGTTGAACCCAGGTCTGTTCTAATTTTCTAGACAACGTGCAGACTACTTCAACCATCGCCACCTGAACACAAAGGCACATTTTTGATATGATGATTACGTTTTTTTCCAATCGCACTTTGTCGTTCTTTGACATCGTACAGGCGTTTGGAATTTTTTACCAAACCCATGGGCACAGAGATTTTTTAATGTCAATTAGTCATCGATAAAGTTACTAATAAAATTTCGATGATTTAAAGGAGGAACTCGCCAGTATTCGTGTAATTTTCGAGGAGGGCCTAATTACTGCATTTAAGCCATTCTGTTGTGGGCTATGGCCCTCCCAATTACTAAAATAATTTCCCAAGCACCATTTTTAATACAAAAACTTTTTTAACTTTTTTAATACAAAATATATAATCGTTATGAATTTTGAAAAGAAAAAAATTCTGACAACGTCGGAGTTTTTTAAAATACAAAAATATTTAACGAAAATAATTGTTCGGCCATTTATGTACATTGAAAGCAAAAACAATGAGAGTTTTTTATTGTTGTTTTCAATATAAATGCCTAAACGAGTATTTTCACTCGTCTTCTATGAGCAGGCAGTTTATTTTGAAAAAATTTTTACAATTATCTTTCCAGAATACAAACACTCAATTCATTTGGGAAATTTATACAATAAGTACTAAACTTTGCAAATGATTTCTAAATAAATTTTTTAGAGGAAAATGTGCTGCAAGATTTTATTCAAAAAAATTATGATAACTCAATTTTTGTAATGAAACCAATCTTCCTTAATTAAATCGGCAGCTTTCTCTGCAATCATTAATGTTGGCGCATTAGTATTCCCCGTTGTTATTGTTGGCATAACACTGGCATCCACTACTCTTAATCCTTGAATGCCATAGACTCTTAAGCGTGGATCTACAACTGCATCCGGATCCCCCGACGGTCCCATTTTGCAAGTCCCAACGGGATGATAAATGGTCTGTGTGTAATGACGAGCCAAACATTCCCAAAATGCATCACTCAAATACTCTGTGTGGGGACAATTGCGCCACATGTAAATATTGAAAGTGGCATTCAAACGTCTCAAGACGGAGGTATGTGTAAATGTATGGGCAAATTTTAAGGCATCTACCTGTCAGCAATAAATATAAAAAAAATTTTTATATAAAAAAACCTCCGAAGAAAACTCTCACCATTACGGCCATATCCAGTGGATGATCAAAATAATTGGGATATATCTTGGGATGTATTCTATTATCCTGAGAGATTATTTCCAACCAACCACGACTCTTTGGTCTCATAACCAAAGGCATTATAATAAAACTGTCCTGGTATATAATTGGCTCAAATGATTGTGCATAGTTATTTATTGATATGGCTGCTCCCACACTCCCAATGATTCCACCATCAGCGGCATAACCATAACTTCCCATAAAAAACTGTACATCTGGCCAATCATGTTTGTGATCGTGATATTTACTGTGCCAAAAGCCCATAACTTCAGCTATTGGTACGGCGTAGAAAAAACCATATTTTTCGTAAATAAACGATTCAACAGATTTGACATTTAACATTTCGGGTACAATAAATGACAAACGATTCCCGGTTATGTTATTTTGGACGAGGTATGTACTGCCAGAAGTAGCAACATGATCCTGTAGATTGCCTCCCACGCCAGGCAAATCTTGTACAAGGACAATATTGTTTCGGAGTAGTTGTTTAGGCGGCCCTATACCCGACACCATTAACAGTTGAGGACTGGCTATGGTGCCTGCTGATAATATAACTTCATGTGTGGCTTTCACTTGATACTTGAAGCCCATCCATACGAGAACTAACCCCTGCGCCACTTTCTTCTTGGGGTCGATGATAATTTTTTGTACAAAAGCTTTAAGTAAAATATGTAAATTGGGTCTTCTCCAATTTGGTCTGATATAAGCTTTATTGGCACTGCAGCGTAAGCCATCTTTCAAGGAGGCATGTGGAACAGCAAAACCGGTTTGTGAACGACCATTGAAGTCCTTATGGGGATTCAGCTATAGAAATTAAAAAGGAAAACTATTTATTCAAGAGTTACAGGAAGACATTTTAATACGATTTTTTTTAAAAATTTTCCCTCTAGTGGCTGATATTGAAAGGAGTTTTAAAACTATAACACTAAAAGATAATTTTCATGTGCAACTAATAAAATAAATAAAATGATAAAACATAAAATCGAGGCTCACTTGACGTGAGGGTAACTGCATAAAATTAAAACGACTCGCAACTGCATTAAATAGAAAATAGAGGCATATAGTATCACGTATTCCATTCAATGCACTATACGATGTACCGGTGGCTAAAAACACCACTCGGTTTGATATCAAGCATCAGCTTATAAAATGCTCTCAATGGATATTGCACAAGGCTCTTGAAAGGTAAAGCCTGTCGTTCGTTCTCTGTCTCTTGTTGATAGTTAAATTCATAAAATAAACAAAAATTCCCCCTTCGGGTCATATTATGCAAAACCTTGTGACTACGAATTGAACGGCAACAGTTAAACTGCAATCCAGACTTCAATTGATAAAGAAAATCCATTACATTATATGGGAGATTTTGTTGGGAAGCAATAAGTGGCACAAAATATTTCTACTAACTATGTTTGCAAACATGCTTTTGTGATACCAGATCAGTGTTGCCAGGTAATTTCTTTTTGTTCTCCCAAAATTTAATTCAATTTAATTCAAAATGTAAAAGTTTAGATAATAATTAGAGTTCAATTAAATTAACATGACTCAGTTTCAATTTTAATTTTAATTCTAATATCATTACGAAACTACAGCAAAAATTGCCAAATTTTTAAAATTTTCCTAAAATTCCCACAAAAATATATTTTATAGTTTTTTGAATATTTTTTTAATATATTTTTAAAGACAATTTAGAAAATACTGTTACATATCGTCATTAAAACGTAAAACCGTGTAACTACACTTTTTTAGATTTTAAAGGAGTGGAAAAAAAACTCGATAACAGGGTTAAGTAACCTACCTGAAAAAAGTTTTATCAAAACTCTCATAAAATTAAAAGAATCACTTATATTTTGATAAAATAATTTATTTTACATGGTACACAATATTCCATAGAGAAGCCGATTTTTTAAATTTTGTCACTTACATGGTTTTACGTTTTATATGACGATATGTACATATACAAATTATATATGTACATATGTATCTGATCAAAGTTCAGCGAGTAGAAATTTTCTTTTTTATGAATTAAAGTTCTGGCACGTAAAATGCTTTCGAAAGTTGAAATATTCATTATATTCAGACAAGCCATAGAGGCTTCGCAAGGTTATCCTAATATTAATTTGTACACGACAGAATTGATAAATAAAATTAATGAATTGAAAAAAAAAAAAAAAAAATATTTATTAATTTATTTTTTATAAAGCCAAAATTTAAGAAGAATGCAACCGTTGAAAGCATTTGAATAAGTGTCAATAAAGATAATACTAATTTACTAATTCCTTGAAAACTTGCATTATTTTTTATCCGACTTGATACAAAAATTTTCTAAAGATAACAAATTTTTCCACTCGTTAACAGTTTCATAGATATTTTTAGAAATGGCTTTAAAATGCACTACGATTCTGGTGATTCCTGGAGTTATTGCTTTATGTGAGATACTCATATAAATATAAATTTATGCCCCTCAAGTTTTTCCACTAGGTTCTCCTAAATTTACCTCTAAAAAATAAAACAACTAAATCTAAAGAAAACACCTTAAACTGGCAACTCTGAAAGGTGTGAAACTCTTTTCAGAGCTGTTGCCAGCATTTCATACCACAGAGTTCAGAAACAAATGGGAATTATTCTACGGTACCAAAATGCTTCCAGTTCAGGCTCAAGGTACCCTATAGATACCTTTTCGCTTTTTCGTATAGATAAAATCATCCCTAACATTTATTGCAACAATAATGCAAATTTCTTATTGGCAGTGCTTTTCCACAAGGATTCTTATTGTATAACATCTAATATTTAATCTGATATTGTATGTATCTTTGGCAGCAAGCTTAGCCTCATAATTATGTCAAAAAGCAATTTAAACTACATATGTATTTTTCGATCAAATTCATTTCTTAATTTAATACTCTACCATCATTCAACATGCTCACCACATTCAACTCCTTGGCAGCCATTATGAATATATCCAATAAAGGCGATGGGAAACGATAATTTTCTACACTTATTGGTCCGCCGTGACCATGATAAGGATCATGTTCAAAACCTGCTATACGATTATCCTCCATTTTGCGAAAATAATGTAAAACATTATCATAGTTCCAACCCACGTTACCCAGTTCAGCCCAATAATCATAATCCTTACGATTGCCTCGCACAAACATCATAGCATTTATGGAACTGCAACCACCCAATACTTTCGCTCTAGGCCAGGCACACTGTTGATTATCCATGGCCAAGCAAAAACGGTTAGATTTTTCCGTTTTATATTTCCAATCCCAAAAACTACGTTGAAATATGGGATATAGTTGCGGTACATCAGTAAGTAGCGTTTCATCTCCACCCGCCTCTAAAAGTAAAATATTCCATTGTGTTACTTCTGACAGGCGAGCGGCTAAAGCGCAGCCAGCAGTGCCACCGCCTACTATAATGAAATCATAGCTGTCACGTAAATCAGTAATATGTATCGATCTCACACGATTTTCACTATCCACAATATCGGGTCGTTCTTTTTTAATGCCCTCTAAAAGCATAAGGAATACCATGGCCGTAGGTGCCATGGTCAAGAGGTAGCGCCACAATGAAACAAATAATTCATAATTAATCATTTTTCTTTATTCTTTTCTTTAATATTACACTTGAAATTTGTATTTTTATAATTGTTATAGTTTTTTAACCTCTTTTTAATAATAATTTTCACTAATTTTTCGAGCTGAAGGTCTTTTCGTTTTTTTTTATTTATAAAAATTAATAATATTTATTTATTTTTCAATTATAAACAATATCTTCTTCCTGAAGTAGCTACAGAGAGGAGTAGCAAATTATTGAACAATAAATAAATATTCTTAATTTTTATAACAAAAATATATCAAAAAAAAAAAAAAAAGAGCTCGAAAAATGAGTGAAAAGTATTTTATTTATATTTATTTTACTAACACGTCCAAATATATTGGCAATTAAAAACTAATTAAACCATTTAGCGAGTTTAGTTCAAAATACCAGCCGATTGTTTTATTGTTTTCTTTTCTCTGTAAATTTCAGTTTTTGCATTTCCGGCATTATTTTGAACAGTTGTGTTATATTTTGTTATTTCATACAAACATTTTATTTTATAATAAAATAAGCCATCAGCATTTTATTCTTTCTTTTTCATGGTGTGAATGGACAATTTTTTATTGTTCAAACAATTATTTCGTTTTATATTTTGCGTAAGTTCGCAGCTATCGGCAAAAACGTGCTCGAGAGTTTTGTAAAAATGTTCTGACCTGATTATTTTTTTTGGATCGTCCTATAGGGTTTCTATTAATTTCATTCCTACCTTTGTTCAACTATATTTTACTTTGTTTAATGACCGCGATATTCTGGAAGGTCACATAGGAGTAAATATACAGCTATATATGTATAAAAAAGAAACGAAAGCAAGGACCACGAGAGGACGTATATGTATATATGCCTCATCAAAACTATTCAACCGATTTATATAAAATTTAAAACATGCATTCGTGCATATAAAAAGTCACATGGGTTACACATTAACAAATAATTACAACCAGGACAAGACGAAGTGGGTAATATGTGCCTCTCAGAAACCATATAACCGATAGAGATAGTTACGTGAGTGAAGCCGCCGGTAAAAGCAAAAAATTTTTTATCAAAGCAGTGGGCCGCTATGTAAAATGTCAAATCTAAAATCGATTTAATTATTTCTTTTCCTTCATTCTTTATTTCTTTAGAATTCAAATTTTAACGTAATACTTTTTAAAACATTATAACTGGTACAGGAACGCGTGCGCCGGTCAGCTAGTATAAACGTACATATAAGAAACATGCATATCAAAATCAGTGATGTCAATTTAGTAATTTTCTGGCTAAATATAGTCATTTTTCATCCCGGTTAGGCCCCTGTTAGACTATAGCAATTGTAATTCAGTAGGCCGCAGTTTGTTGGAGAAGGATTGAAGAGTTAAAGTGTGTAGTACATGAATTTCCGTAGCAGAAAAGTTAATTTAGCTATCAAAAAATTTTTTAGCCACTTTTATTTTAATCTATTAATTTTTTAGCAATTGTTTTTTAAGGAAATTTCAGCAGAGAGAGCGTTCCTTCATCGGTATTGTGTAGTAAAATCGGCGAAGTAAAATAATTAATAAAATGGCTAAGAGATGCTACAACAACATCTAAAAAAGAAAATAAAACATAGAAAATCAAAGTTATAAAAATAATCGCTACGCCAATAAGAATAAGAAACAAACTCCAGCTAATAACAGTTAATTCAATTTTATCAATAAGGTAAAAACTTCTTTCAATTAGTTATACAGTATATAACACATATAATTAATATAGTTTTGTATTGTAAGTATCAGGTAGTTGTTGTTAGGACTATGAAATTCCTCAGAGTCTGCATGTCTGCATGCATGTCCGTTGGATCTGCATGTATGGTCATCAACTCTGGCGGCGGTCACTTAGCCCATATCATAAGCAGTGCAGAAAAAAAAAATTACAGCAAAAGAACATCGGGTGATTACTTCTGCCTCGGGTGATTACTTTAACCCACCATGTATTTACGTGCAGTTTTTTCGTTTTCTTTCTTGGAGCACTTGATGAAAAGTTATTTCATTTCTTTTTTTTTTTTTATCTGTGACCAGCATTCAGGTGATGACCCCTACACATGCGGTGCATTGTGCTGGAACTAGGGGAAAGGGGTTGTAGGAAAAATGATAGGAGGTGAAGCTTCACTATTTACAACACTGCTTTTTGCAAGTTATTTCTTTTTTATAACAGTGTTGTAGCGGCTATGATGTCAAGGAGACGTATTAAATTTTTGAAGCTTCGATTTTAGTAGCTTTTTTTATTAGTTATTTTACTTCGCCGGCGCTACACAATACCGACGAAGAAGAGCGTTATGATGTGTCTGTGAAATCGATACAGCTGAAGCCGTTACTCTTCGCCACTGAAACAATGCGACAACACCTGACACAAAGCCAGACAAATGCACATCAGAAAAATGCTAGATGTTGTTATGAGTCTGAAACTGGGGTTGAACCCAGGAAAATTTTTCGTTTTGTTGTCAATGTGCAGACTACTTCGACCATCGCCACCCTCAATTACTTTAATTTATTGTTTTTATTTACTTAAATTTGCTGAATTTGGATTTGTTTAATACACTCAAAAAAATCAATCCATCAAAAGTACGGCAAATACGAATTTTCTTAAATCAAGTACAGAATTTTTAATTCAAGTATGGATTCTTCATGTGCTAAATACTTACTTTTAGCCATACTTAATACCGAATTCGTACTTCAAATAAGACGAAAACGAGATTAATTTAAGAAAACCCGAAATCTAATAAAGTCTAAAATGCGCTTGATTCAAGATTTTTCTAACTTGTATATTGGAGTAAAATACTTTATTTAATTTTTTAAAGATATATAATTGTTTTATTGTTAAACTAATCTTCATGTTTATCCAAAAACTCTTGAAAAATCATTGAGAAATAGAAAAATAGAAAATAGAATTAGAAATAGACTAAATTATGATATTTTTTTGATTTAAGTATTTTGTAATCATTTTAAGAATATCGAGGATTGGATCACTGAAGTGATATCATTTACAGTTTGTTTGAGTACTATTCGTCTTGGAATTTTAAGTACGACTCGATAAGGTAGAAAAAACTTAAATTTAGTACGAAATTTTTTTTTGAGACAAGTGCCGCAAGTGCATTATACAAAGTACACTCAAATTTAACCAAAATAAAAAAAAATTAACATTCTTAACCAAAATTTGAACCAAATTTTGGAAACGAAAATACATTTTACGTGTGTTTTTGTCTCCATATAGTGAACTATTTTTAGCAGCTTTATTTTACACTTGTTAGCTAAAGAAGTAATATTTTTGGGATTCCCAAAATATGAAAATGAAAACAAAAAAGTTAATGATTTGACTTTTAACATCAGCTGACCGAGTTCAGTGAACGAAAATGATCCCCCGGAGTAGTATTTCTCGGCAACAAAAGTTATTACTAATTAATAAAGTTGAAGAAGGGACATAAAAAAAAAAGAT
This sequence comes from Dexiosoma caninum, assembly GCA_963924685.1. Classification (NCBI taxonomy): domain Eukaryota; kingdom Metazoa; phylum Arthropoda; class Insecta; order Diptera; family Tachinidae; genus Dexiosoma; species Dexiosoma caninum. The sequence goes on along the minus strand of OZ004726.1, from coordinate 60,032,395 downwards.
ATAGCTAAAGGGTTTGGAATTCTTTCCAGTATTTTATCAAACATTTAAAAAAACAAGTCAGTTATACAAAAGAATATAGAAGGCGAACATTTAAGCATTAAGCGTAAGAGAGTTCGAACTTGTCTTTTTGAAGAGATTGACGAAGCAATGCTCAAATGTATTACGGCCGGCAGCTCGCTCTTAGAATCTTCCCGTATCTGGAGTATTATTGATGCAAAAAGCCAAATAACTGGCAAATATTGATAAAACGTCAACTACATTAGAACACGTTTCCTCTTCACTTGATGTACTACGAACCTTTTTGGAGATGGAGGGCAACGTTCCGGCAAATGTATTTAAATGTCTTAATGTAATTGAAGCTCTTATTGATAAAGAAAAATGGCAAAATGCAGTTCAAACAAAATACCTGATTATTTTAAATAAATAAAAAACAAAAAAAAATATTTCTGTATAATGAAGTTTCTCTATAGTGAAATAATTGTCTGTCCCCGTGGAGATTCACTCTAGGGAAGTTCGACTGTATTTGCTTTACGAAATAATTTTAAAAGTTCGAAATTTTTAATTGTTGCACAAATTGAGTCTTCACTGTAAATATTTGATTTGTTTTAATAAACAAGCTTAATTCGAAAAATGTTTAATAATTCCCTATTAATCTCCGTATGGTCATTAAATTCGTTGCTTAGATTCTTTGCCTTTCTGCTAATTGACGAGAATTTTTTTCATTTAAATCAAACAATTTTCAATTTACAGTTTTCCTCGACGTTTCGTAGAGCTTTTGTTTACTTTTTCAAGGGATCGTTATTTTTGAAATTATTCTACTTTAAATTAAATTTGGAAATTCTATTTTTAAATTCGTTTTTCTCTATAATTTTAAATATAAATTTAAATAAAAAATTACTTCACACACATTGTTGTACGTCCTCTATTGAGCCAGAATCACTCTAATTCCCTTTTTTATTTATTTCAATACTTCCCTCCTTTCTGCTTCGTTTCTTTGTATTTGCAAATAATTTTTTATCAATAAAAGCTTGAAGAATATTGGTATTTTATTTCAAATAATATTTATTTAAAATAGTTTTAATTAAACTTAATTAGAATTAATGCTTAACCAAGAACATATGAACTTGCCAAATGTAGTTACATACTAGTACTCAAAATTTGGGAATAATAAATTAAATACCAGAATATAATGACAAATTAATAGAAAATTTAAACTCAAAAATAAAGTTTTCTTCTAAATAAGTTTAAAATATGATGAATAACCGCTCTCAACGTCTCAATGTATTACCAGCCCAATCGCTTTGAATTAGTTGAGAAGCTTTTTCCGCTATCATAATGGTAGCGCCATTTGTATTGCCACTAGTGATATTGGGCATAATACTGGCATCTACTACCCTCAAACCCTGGATACCGTGAACTCGTAGACGATTGTCTACCACTGCTGAGGGATCAGTAGCAGGACCCATGCGACAGGTACCCACAGCGTGCCAAGCACTTATATAAAAGTATCTTATGTAACACAACCAATAATCGTCAGAATCAAATGTAGATTTGTCGCATTCTTTTAAAGGTATTGTTACCAATTCTAAACCATAATATTTGAAGGTTTCGGTGTTTTGCAGCTTTTGAACGTAACGTATAAAACGCAAGAGAGTTTGTTGATCTTCTTGATCGGATGCCATGTTATTTTGGATGGAGGGACCTGTCAGGTGATCGTTAGACTTAAGTTTGACGGAGCCCCTTGACTTTGATTTTATTAAAAGACCTTCTATTTCCAAAACGGTTTGACCATCTACTTTTTTTAGAAACTTTTCCACTATATCGTCCTTGAAGTTTAAAAATCCAAAAACATTTGAATTTTTTGTGGGTTTACTAAAGTGCGTTACTAGCATCACATCAGCTTTATTGTGCGGTGTTTCTTTTTGTGTCTTAATAAGACCTATTAGAGTAGAACTACTGGCCAGAGGACCCTCTTGGAATATTAAATATTCGTATAGAGAATCACTTGTAATTGTATCATTTTCATCGGGTATATTTTTATTAAATTTCAATAGTACAGGCATCATACCATGATCTTGCAAATTTTCGCCTACCGGAAGATTTTTAACGACAGGAATATTTAAACTTTGCAGATGCTCTTGCGGTCCCACTCCCGATAGCATTAACAATTTGGGAGAATTAAATGCACCAGCACTTACTATGATTTCCCTTCTAGCTGGAACTTTCAGTTTTTCGGCATTATTCAACAGAAATTCTAATTCTGTGGCTTTGTTGCCATTTTCAAAGAGAATTTTTGTGGCTTTACTATTTTTCATAACATACAAATTTGGTCTTGTGGGAGCCACTTTTGCCAAATAAGTTTTACCCGTGCTCATACGTATTCCACGATCCACTGTAGCCGAAATATTATCCATATATCCCGGACTTTTCACTTGCGTAAGATTTTCAACTTCACTGGTGGCATTAATCATTAAACTTTTAAGTATTTTGTAGTTTTCTAATCGTTGAAAGTAATTTAACTGTAAGGAACCCATAGGGTAGCTGCTGTTGCCTGTTTCTAGGGTAGCTTTTGTATAGAGCTGGTGTACATCGTTCCAACTCCAACCGTCATTACCCTGCTGCTGCCATTCATCAAAATCCTCATCGAAACCGGTGTAAAAGATATTGCCATTTATGGCACCAGTACCGCCAATCATACGACCTCTTGGCCAATAACAACGTTCATTTTTCATACCTCGACAGCAGGAAGAACATGGTTCTGCAAAGTCATTCCAGGTGTACTTTGTATTCAATAATAGCATCGACAATGTGTGAATCTTAAGAAAAGAAGTGTATCATATTAAAATTTCTATTATATCCACGCTTTAACTACCTCAGACTGTATTGGGGGATTATCGCCATCCTCCAAAAGTAATACTTTCACATTGGGATCTTCACTTAAACGGCTGGCCACCACAGAACCGGCTGTGCCCGCTCCCACCACTACATAATCAAAAAGCGTTATATCATCTTTGAAAAACTCGCTGGCATAATCTTTAGGCCATTGAGCAGGATCCTCCAATTCATGCTTTTTCTCCGTTACCGTACCAATTAATTGTAGTAGTAAATTATCCACAAATTCAAGTGCATCTGTGGATCGACCATTACGGCTCCTATAAACATTCAGCACATGCAGTTCCACTAGTTGTATGTTAACAAATAGAGCCACACAAAGCTGTAAAAATATCACTAAAAACAATTTCTTTATGCCTGTTTTATATCGGAAAAAAAGCTCAAATCTCACCTGTTAAAGATTTCATCATGCAATGTTACTGCCGGTTCGTACTTTCTTCAAAGATTCTTGCGCTGATACTGACAAATTAAACAATTTTATAAATTTTAATATTTTAGCTCAACCCCCAAAATCATTGTGTTTTTTATCTGTTTTTACGATTTTTCTTTTATTTTTTAGGCAAAGTATTATTTGAATAGAACTTCGGGACTTCATTAAAAATTTTTCAACGAACCGTTTTTACCAAAAAAATTTATTAAAATTACACTGTACAACAGAAATAAATAAATAAATAAAAATATAAATATAAAAATAAAACGACTGGTGCTCGTAAGCGGTGCGAAACAGATTCGAGTGTATAGGCGTTTAGAGTTCTCGTCTTTATTTCAGGTGCAGTTAAAGTTCTGTCTTGTTATTTAAGATTATTATAGTGAATCGGTATAGGAAATGTTCCACGCTTTTCATTGTAGGATAACCTGTGTTCAGCATTTTTAAGTGAAACTCCAATGCCCAAAATCACAGTCATTAATTTTTTTGATATCATCTACCATAATATAATATATATAGATATACATATATAATACCATATCGAGCCTTTGGTGCAATACCGCAGTAACTTCAAATTTGAATTTTTTTTAGCTGGGTATGCAGAAATGATCTTTGGGGAAATATACATACTTATATCGAAAGGAAAAAAGATTATGGTTCTATCTCTAGCTGTTCAAATTATACAGCTACAAATGTCTTTATTGCCTCCAGCTATTTCCAACAACATTTTAATTTGCAATAATGAAATATTTCCTTTATGACAAGAAATTTACAAACGGAAAACATTACAAAACATGCCTCTTTATTTAAAAACTTGTAAAAAAAATAACTTTAGTAAACGAAAATACTATAAAAAAAAAGATGGCTCAAAACTTCAAATGCATTTTTCTCAGTTCACGATTTTTTGAATTACGACGGTATTGCACCAAAGGCTCGATATGTTTTTTTAATTTAGATAATATTTTGGTTTTCCCGAACCAATTTCAGCAGCAATTGAATATCTTGCGCGGTAAAGTTCGATGAGCGCGCTTGTTTTATTCATTTTTTACAACAAATGTCAACAAAAACAATATGCTACAAGAGTGCTGCAAATATTGAAAATTAAAAGATTGTTAGGGTTACCATTCTTTGGTTGTGCTGAGAATGTTAGTTCAACAATAGACTGTGAATAAGAAGTATTAGTTAAACATCAGTTATCATTTCAGTTTACTAATAATTAACAACTAATGCCTGTGAATTTTTGCCTTAGAGGAACATTTTAGAAAAGAAACATTTAAACACTTTAAGTATTTAGATTTAAGGGTGTTTTTGTCCTTCTAGATAGTGATATAGTAAGTGCTGATATGTCCTATACAAAAACAACACTAATACTATCAATTGAACTTGAACGCAAAAAATAGTAATAGAAAACTTACTATGGGACAATGAAAATTCTTGCTTTTGCAGCGATCTGCAATAGGAAAATATTTCGAATGAAATTGTTTAACATTTACGTCAGTTCATGTTGCCAAAGTAAAAAGAACATGGAAGGAATCGAAAGATCATCGTGAATCATAATATTTCCGAATATTTTGTTGTACAGTGTCATTTAACACAATAATCGGTTTTGTTTGTGAAATACCATTGAATTAATTATCTATGAAATTTGTTTAAATTTAAGTTTATTGCACTTTTAATTACGATACATACATATATGTATGTATATCTACGTTACTATACTAAATGTTTTTTTTTTTTTTTGTAATCTGGTTCGTCATTTACCACCGTAAATGCATTGTGACTTTTTTTGTTTAAGATCTTTATTAATGACACAAGGAACATGCCATTAATAGGAAGACTAGTTATGTTTGCTGACGACATTAGCTTACTCTATCCTTACAGACAAGTTCAGGTATTAGAAAGACAAATCGAATATGATGTTGTGATACTGTCACAGTTCATTCGATTTAACAAACTGATAATAAATGTTGGGAAAACGAAATTTACTAGATTTCGACCATACATTTTGAGGAAATAACATAGTAGTAGAGAATTCCACTTACAAAAAAATATATATGAATATGAGAAAAAGAAATGTTTATACGAAAAGAAATCTAAAGAAATTGATTGTGATTGAGCTGTAGTGGTTGTCGCTGATGACAGCCAATGGTAACGTCTGCCCAGACGTTATTCGAGTTCGATAAAACTTTTTACACTCACAATAATAATTATGTATTTCGTTTTTAAATTTTCTTTCCATTTTAAAATACGAGTCAATAGAGAAGACCACAAACTATTAACCATATTGAAATTTCTGATGACAGAAATCTTGCCATACTGTATTCTAGCAGACAACAAATGGTGAAGACAAATGTACCAAATAAGTTATTTCCCGAATTAAGTACTTTATTTACAATATCTTAGAGTTTGAAGAGAACGTAAGGAATATATGTATGTATGAATTTTAAATTAAAAATCATAATTACAGAATTCTTTTAAAAAAAAATATTAATATAAAATGTATTTTTACATGTTTGAAAAGCACTCGTAATGCAGTGAGCACTGGATGATATGAACTACTGGTTATTAGGAACTCGAAATTTTTTACAATCGGTATTCTAAAGAGTGAACAATGGTGGAACTTGTATTTTCTATACAAAAAATTAACCATGGTTCAAAAGTAATATTTTTTGTATAGTTTTTTATGATACTGTTACATTTCTGTTGGAAACAATTCTTATTTTCGAAATCTGAGCAAAACAGGTGGGTCGTTCTTGAAGGAACGGGTTCAATTGAACGAGATGATCCGCTCTTTTTTCTGAACACTTTTCGTTCCTTGTCGTTCAATTTGTATTGAAGTTGAAAATCTTCTACCGTTCTTATTTTATATCGTTTCGTTTCAGTTGTTCAGTTGTTGTTTCAGATTTAGTATTTATTTAAGGTTGCATTTGTGACTCGTTGGCACAATTATTCACAAAATTGTTCAAGGAAATAGAATTTTGTGAAACTTTTATTGTTTTTTATTTAATATTTTTTTCTCTTTCACGCACTTCACTTTCTATTCAAGGATAATATGTTTTGTCAACGCTGTACACTGGGGATTTCGCAGAAAAGAGTCAAATTGTCAACAATTTTGACATTTTTGACAATAACAATACAATAAGTACTGCCGAAAATAACTCAAATACTTACGAATACATGTGTGTACATAAGTATTTTACTTTTGCATAAGCTGTGCGAAAATTCTTGTACAGAATAAAAAAACCTTAAAAATTTTTTTGCTTCGGATAAGTATTTAATAAATCTGGCTTTTTGGAATAAGAAAAAACGTTGCGTAAAAGACTGCTTAGAATGCACTTTTTAAATAGAGTGAACAGGCTTAGCACGCTATACCGATTCTACTGTGTTTGGAACCGAAAATTTGATGTGTTATTTTCAATATACGTCGGCAGCATAGGCTTTTAATGGTCCTATAAATGTTTTACTCCTATTTTAGATAGTGTTACTATAAATAGTTTACAGCTGATGAAAAGTTTTTTTTTTATTTTTCAATTAACATTTTAATCAAGGATTTTATAACAGAAACACTTATTCTTGAATTCAATTATTATATATTTTCGTATTATAAATACATACATTGTGCGATTTTCTGATAAGGTGTTTAATTATTATGAAATTACTTGCGAAAATAATGACGTATGACCTGATTACAAAAATAGTATACGAGTATCAACTACTGTAATCGTTATATGAACTTGTAATAATTAATTGATATTTTTCGAGGCGCTTCTCTACTTCTAATCAAGTTTAAGTTTAGAATACTACTGATTTTCTAAGTGAAAATTTGCAATTTATATAGATTTTTTGACATTGAACTATTTTTTATTGATAAACAATCTACTAAGATAGTGGTCGCTAAACGGTGCCGCTTTACGAGCAATTGTATATGAACAGATTTGGTGGAATATATTTGATATGCTTTTATGACTCTGTGGTCTTTTGATAAAAAAAAAAAAAACTTAAGTCTTGAGGGTGGCGATGGCACGATGGATGGTAGTCTGCACGTTGACTATACAACCAAAAAACAGACCTGGGTTCAACCCCAGTTTCAGACAAAAATTTTAAAATAAAAATAAACATCTCGCATTTTTCTGATGTGCATTAGTGTGTCTTTGTGTGTCAGTTGTTGTCGGAAGGTTTCAGTGGCGAAGGCATAGTCACTGATCACTGAACAATACTGGCTTCAGCTGATAGCAATCCACAATCACATCAGAACGCCCTCCTTCGTCGGTATTGTGTAGCACCGGCGAAGTAAAATAATAATAAAAATGGCTACTAAACCGAAGCTTCAGCACTGCTACGAGTATATAAAACAAAAGAACGTGCGAAAGAAAAGCTGCAAAATAATTAATTAAGCTTCACCTCCTGTCGTTCCTCCTACTATCCCTTTCCTATAGTTCCAGCACAATGCTTCGCATGTGTAGGAGTCATCTCATCAGTGCTGGTCCTAGATGAAAAAAAAAAAAAAAAAAAAAAGTCTAATTCTTCAAGAGAGCAAAAATAAAGCGTTTTTCAATAAGAGCGCTACAAAAGTTTTTTTAAATAACGGTTTTGGATATCAATGAAATTCTTTATTCCTGTGAAAGTACGTTCGATGCCATTATGTATGGAACTCGATTTCTTTTGCATGGCCACCACGGGCACGCTTGCAGAAGTCCAGACGCTGAACCCAATTTTCGACGGTTTTCAATCATAAATCGGCCGATACTGCTGCAATTTAAAGTTCGATATTCGTACGAAGTTCATCAATCGTCGCTGGCTTGTTGGCATAGACCATAGACTTGACGTAGCCCCACAGGAAATAGTCTAACGGCGTCAAATTGCATGACCGAGGCGGCCAATCGACTGGACCATTTCGTGAGATAACACGTTCTTCAAACTTGGTTTCCAATAAATTGATTGTGACATTCGGTGTGTGGCTTGTGGCCCCATCCTGTTGGAACCACATGTCCTCCAAGTCCATATCATCCAATTGGGGCCAAAAATATTCGCTTATCATTGAACGGTAGCGATTCCCATTCACAGTAACGTGCCGGTCTTGATCATCACGGAAGAAGTATGGCCCAATGACGCCGCCGGCCCATAAATCACACCAAACCGTAATTTTTTCGGGATGCAATGATGACTCATGGAGTACGTGTGGATTGGTGCCTGACCAATAACGCATATTTTGTTTATTGACGAAGCTATTCAGCCAGAAATGAGCCTCATCGCTGAAGATGATTTTTCGATGAAAATCCGAATCATTTTCAAGTTGTTGCTCAGCCCAATTCACGAACATACGACGCTTCTGGTGGTCAATCGGCTTCAGTTCTTGCGTCAATTTGATCTTGTAAGGATGTAGGCCAAGATATTTTCGCAAAATTCGCCACAACGACGTCACAGAGATGCCCAACGCTTGAGAACGACGTGTGACAGACACATTTCAGCTTTCTTCAACTGAAGCCTCAGCGGCAGCAATATTCTCGACACTACGGCCACTTCTTTGTCTCACTGGTACGGGAACATTTTTTACTGTGCCTGTAGGTTCAAATTTTTCCACTAGACGCTCAATTGTTGATCTGCTAGGACGATTATGATGACCGTAAATTTGACGGAGCGCTCTTAACGTTGAGGCCACTGACTCCGAATTTCGGTAGTAAATTTTAATAATTTCGACTCGTTGTTGGCTCATATATCTTTCCATCATGAAATGGCAAACCTTACTGAAGAGAAATGTCAAAAGAGCAGCAAGAAATATGGCGTCGTTTGCTGTCCCTATCGCTCTACTTTTGTAGCGTGCCTGTTGAAAAACCCGATAGTTGTAAAATGCTGAACACAAATTTTTGTCTACACATTTGAAGAAAAGTAAAATGTACTGAAAAGTTAATTTTTTAAACATGTATTTATAGGACTATATATATCGTAGAAACATATCGATTAGACCAATAAATGCGCCTTGAAAATTTACACTTATGATAGAAAATATGGAAAATTTGCTAAAGTCGACTTAAGTTCTTTTGCAAAAGCTGCAGAGAAATGTATGTGCTTGTTTTAAAGAAAGTTCTTTTCTATGGATAAAATAAAAAAAAAAACATTTTATGAACTTTTCTTTGCCTATTATTATAGGAAATTTTTATTGTATAAGTTTTGTTATCCATAAATATTTTCTTTAACAAAATTTTCGTAAATTTTTTGGCCACAATTTTCCTGTTTTCGTTACTCAATTTTGTATCGGTAAATGTCAATGATCGGTGATATTTTGTTATCGTGTAAGAGTTTCAGTGTTTTTATGGATACATTTTTATTTAACGATGGATTATTTTATGACGATAAATATTTTAATATCGGCAAAATATTGATTTATGGATACAATCTTTTTATTTAAGATAGGCTGACTTCCAAAACGTCGATTGCTTTTTATTCGAAATAAGTATTATGAAACAATCCCGTAGTACAAAAAATTTACAATGCATACATTTTCAAAATGTCACAGACAAGTAAGAAACGCAGCAAAAAGCATTTATGTCTGCCGTTTGTTAATTTATTATAATTATAAAAACAATATAATAAAGGTAATAATATTGTTAAAATGAAAATACTTTTTGCAATGTTTCGTAACTTTGTATATTTACATTGTCTAAATAGTGCAGCACAACTGTATACAAACTTTGTATAGATACGTTTTGGAAGTCAGCCATACATACATAAATGAGTTCTCTCTACAAAAATTTTAAGGAAAATATAAAATTTATTTATGTTTGATGTCTGGTAATATTCATCTAATGTAGTTTTCGTTTGTGCTTATACCAATCAGCTCATCAGTAGATCTTCACACGTTTATATAAAAGCCCGCCAACAAATCTTTGAGAATTGCCGAGTATACAAACAGAAAGAACTTAGTAATTTTTTTTTTAATATATAAAATAACAAACATTTTTAATTCGATTTAAATCTATTTACATACTTTTTCTAAACGATTATACAATTAGTGAACACATTTGTTGACAATGATTGTATTATGCTGGGTACACACTCTGGCATTGCAAGCAAACTTTATAGTGTGTACTCGTTCCACTGTTCATCATTTCCAATAGGTATTGCTCACATTGCATTCATTGCAATAACAAAATGACAACAAGAAAAATACCAAGTGTGTGCAAGTCGTTATGCGAGTCAAAAACAATGACAATTATTTAATATGTTTGTTAATTAAATTTCTTCGAACTCAATTTCGAAATGTGAAAGAAATAAAATAAAATAATTTGATTTTTTTTTTATTTTATTATATATACTATATATATAAAATTTACAAATTTTGAAAGTTCGATTTCAAGTTGACTAATTATTTTTAAGTTGGAAGCGTTAGAAGTTTAAAATTTTATTATGTTCGAATTAAAGTCTATTGCGTGAGAAATTTATCTAAAAAAGATATATGTATTGAAATCTGACTTTAAATTTTCGCATTTTTTGATGTGCATTACTGTAAGTTGATGTCAGTTGTTGACGGACGGTTTCAGTGGCGAAGGCAAAGTCACTGGTTACTGAAATGTACCGGTTTCAGTTGATACTTATGCAGAAGTAACATCAGATCGCCCTCCTTCGTCACTAATGTGTAGCAACATCGGCGAAGTAAAATAATTAATGAATGGCAACCAAACACAGGTTCCAATACGAATACGTTTCCTTGACACCAGGGACGTTGCAACACTGCTGTAAAACAAAACAAAAACGTGCAAAAGCAGAGTTGTAAGAATAATGAAGCTTTTCTCCACTAGTCATTTCTATCACTTTCACATCTTTTGAGCATTGGTGCCAAAAGAAAGAAATATCTTCGAGAAATAGGAGTTGTTTTTCAACATCGTTCCAGTGAAAGTATATGTGATGTTTTCTTCTGTACATTGAATAATAAAATCTGTTTTTCCTTTGCGGACGATGCATACTTTTAACGGTATTTTTATGCCATTGTTTAATTAGGTAGTCATGCTGCTTAATCATCGCAACAACATGATCAGCGTCGTCTGCTACGGTGAAGCAGTTTTTCCTGGTATCATAATCGTCGGAGCTTGAGTAAGACTTGGGAAATACCAACTTGCTCTCCAATATCTCACCTTCAATCTGTAGTGTAGAGTATTTGTTTTTTTTTATTTAAAATTAATTAGCGTACAAGTAGTTGCTTATTAGTTCAATGAACTGATATTAATAATTTTACATCAAACACTTAAAATCCCATTGAGTCAATAGCTTTTCTAATGTGTAGATGAGTGATGTAATTAGAATTCTCCTCTACTATATAAATCAATCAAATCGTAGGTTCATTTAACTTAATTTAATAACTACATTTTAAATTACATACAAGTATATTTGTTCACAATATAAAAGATCTATTAAACTAATGCGACTTAATATTGTTAAATAAAAAAAGTTTTCAATTAAATATTATAACAAAGTTTAAAAATTATTTAGAGTTGCAATTTAAGCTTTAAAAGACTTTAATTTAATTAAGCATAAAAATTTGGCTTCAGATATAGCTAAAACGTCCTACAATTATTCTTAATTTAATGACTTATTTTGAATCTTAATCAGACGATGGTATTCTTAATCCAAAACTCTTTAATCATATCGGAACCTTTCTCAGCAATCATTATGACAGGAGCATTAGTATTGGCACTTACCAGCGTGGGCATGATACTGGCATCGATAACCCGTAAGCCGCGTATGCCATACACGCGTAATTGGGGATCCACTACAGCTTCGGGATCCCAATAGGGGCCCATTTTGCATGTACCCACAGGATGGTAAATGGTTACGGTGTAATGTCTGATCATACATTCCCAATAGTTATCGGTAAACATTTGTAAATGTTGGCAACCAGGCCATTTAATGGCCGATAAATGCGAGCCAAACCTTTGCATAGCTTGTGTGCGTGAGAGGGCCACTGCTATTTTGACACCCTCTACTAAGGTCTTCATATCAAAATCGTCTTGCAAATAGTTGGGTATAATATAGGGATAGTCAAAAGGGTTAGCCGATCTAAGTTTAATAAATCCCTTGCTACGTGGTCTTAACAACATGGGTATTATACTCCAAACATCTAGATTGTTAATTTTTTCGAAAACCGAATGATAAAAAGCATCTGTTAAGCCATGAGCTTTTCGCAGTTGATTACCACCATCCGAATTCGTAGAGCCAGACACAAAATGAAATTCTATGTCCGGCCAGTCTCTGCTTTTATTAGCAAATTTGGTATTAACAAAAGCCAGGCCTTCAACACCACCCAAAATAGTTAACGGCCCTTCGCCCAATACCGCATATTGCAATACTGTAGACATTGAATGGAATCTGTTTTCCACTATAGAAACCGGTTGGTTGACCATAAAAGTTAAACCTCCTAAACCAATGTGATCCTGCATATTTTCACCCACATTTAATTCTTTGATAAGGGGAATGCGATGTTTTGCCAGTTCCTTTCTGGGACCTATACCAGACAGCATCAGCAATTGTGGCGAATTAACCGAACCTCCTGACAGTATGACTTCCTTCTTACTTCTAACGTGATAAAGCCTCTGATCTTTAACAAATTCCACGCCAAAAGCTAATTTGCTTACAGGATCAATCATTATGCGTATCACATGGGAATTCATGGATATGTGAAGATTCGATCTTAATCTAGCCGGTCTTAAAAAAGCTTTAGATGTACTACAACGGCTGCCACGTCTGGTTGTGCCCTGGGCTATCATAAAGCCAGACTGCTTTTCGCCATTCAAATCACGATTTTCATATCCCATTTCAACACCGGCCTCTACAAAACTCGCTGCTAAAGGAGTGTGATAGGGAGCCTCACCGACCGTTAGATAACCGCCCGTCGAGTGGTAGGGTGTACTGGCCAAATAGGGATTGGTATTGTCTTCTGATTTCTTAAAATAATACAAAGCATCACGATAGCCCCAACCTGGATTACCTTGGGCTTCCCATGCATCATAATCATGCTTACTGCCACGTAGATACAACATGTAGTTAAGTACACTTGACCCTCCCAGTACTTTGCCACGCGGCCAATTACAGCGACCACCATTCATGGCTGAAATATTAAAAATAGGAAACAGTATTGAAAAGCTTCCAGCTGGAGTTCCAACATTATTTATCTTACCCAAACAGGAAGATCCCGAAGGCTCCGTTTTATATTTCCAATCCATTTTACTCAATTGCAGATATCCAGCCATTAAAGGAACGTCCGAAACTTCTGTCTCATCTCCGCCCGCTTCCAGCAATAAAACATTCCAATTTTCCACTTCCGTTAAGCGATTGGCCACCACTGCACCTGCTGAACCCGCTCCTATTACGATGAAATCATAATGATCTCTTATCTCATCACCGGGTGTGTCATTCGGCTTAGTTTCGGGATCCATTATTTCCTCATACTGAAAGTATGCAATGGCCGCCACTAGCATGGGAACAAACCAACTGTTGCTAGTGGCAGCGGTTACAGCGCCGCCTATAACACCAGCTGCACTAGCTATAGCACTCATGATGGCGTATAGATTTACAAAATTTCTTGCAAATATAAAGTGTACTGTATGTTTAGAAAAATTTTGATGTTTGTTGTTTCATGTAAGACATGGCCACGTTGTAACTGCAAAGATACAGGAATTTTGGAAAAATATTATTAAAAAAAAAAACTAAACGATTACAAGCTTTTAGATTTTGTAAGATCCTAGACCAACAACATAAATCCTTTTCATATTACTGGGCTAAAGAAAGATGGTTGCGTTTTGGGAAAAACTTGCGGCATGAAACTTATTGGTGCAATTCGTTTAACAGTGAACGGGTAGCTGAATACTTAACCGCTAATTTCGTACACCAGTTGATGATTGATTGTCCAACCTGTTAATTTGACTGACTTTCAAAACGTATTTATACAAAGTTTGTATACAGTTGTACGGCGTTATTGATATAATGTTGATTGAAAATTGCAAAACATTGCAACGCTATTGTTTTCTAACTACAATTGACTCTTGATAATTTGCAAAACGTTACTTTAGGCCCCTATTATGGTTTACAACTCAACTCTGCTTCAGTTGAAATTTTGCAAATTGGTATTACAACTTAACCTGTCAAAAATTTAAAAGTTGTAATTATTTTGTATTACAATTTTTTTGTGGTATTATCCTTTACAACCCTGTGCTAGTGCGGTTGAAATAAACATGAAAAAATTACAACTCATCACTAGCAGTTGTTTTATATAAATTATTGGAAAAGAAAATGGAGAGCGGGTAAGTAACTTTTTAATTTGACTTTAAAAAAAATTATTAACAAGTGATATTTGCAAAATTTATATTAAAAATAAAGTGACAACGAAACAACAATTGGAAAAACTAGTTGAGCTAATGGAGAAACATCCTGAAACTGAAAGAGGGAAGCCACAATTCGGTTCCAGTGAAAACAAAAGCAATGAATTGTGGGAAGAATTTGCTATTGAACTAAATAGCTTAGGTCCGCCATCAAGAACCGCGCACGAGTGGAGACGTGTAAGAACTTATCATAAAACCAATTTAATGAAATAGTTAAGATAAGTTATACTTTTTTTAAGTTTGGATACATTACAAGGCAAATTTAAAAAGGAAGCTTGCCAACAATCGCAATAATTATATTGCAAGTGGTGGTGGTCCTCCCAAGAACTTTTTCTTAATCCACTGGAAGAAAGTGTAGCGCAACTGGTACAAACCAGGCAGCAAGTCGCACTTAGTGACCATGCGTTTGGACTGGAAAATGTAGAAACGAAGAGAAACGAAAATATACTCACTGCACTCTCATCTACGACGACTGAACGCCAGGAGAGAATAATTTCAGACCACCCCACTTCGCCAGCATCCCAAATAAATCGCCGTGGAAGAAATGATGTGGAAGCTGAGCGTATTGAAATTTTAAAAATGCAAGTTGAAACGCAAAAAAATCTGCTTTAAAAAACGAGAAGTTAGAGAAAAGCTGCAATAAAAACTATGAACTAAATAAGAAACTGGTCGACCAAAAAAAAGAAAAATTAAAAATATATAAAATGCAAGCTAAGGAAGTAAAAGAATTGCATGCCTTAAAGGTAGAAAGCCAAAAATTAAAAATTGCCAAATTAAGAGGCCAAATAAATGAATAATGTTTTAATATTGGCATCGCAATTATTGCTTCTTTTAGTTTAGATTTTTTTTTAACATGAAGTTATATTTTTATTTATATTTTTGAAAGTTTATTTTTTTAGCGAATGAAGTGATATTTTTATTAAATTATTTTTAAGTATAATTGAAAACAATAAAGTTCAAAGATTTTGTTAAATAAAAATTTCTATGGAATATTTGAAATTTCTTAAAGAGATAACATAATGTTATTCCGAATAATTCTGGCAGCATCATCCTCATCTCTTTCCGTGTTCACATCCTCAGGGGGTTCTTCAGTATTTAAAATGGCGTGAATATCTTCAGGAAGTTCTGCTCGGAAGTGTTGGCAAATATTGTGTAAAGAACAACAATCGTTCACAATTTGTGTAACTTTTTCTGGTACGTGCCGATAAAAGACATCGAAATCTACCTTTCAATATTCCAATTGTACGTTCTATAATATTTTGGGCCTTCGAGTGTATCATATTGTAGCGTGCTTCTTGTGAACCAGCTTCTGCCATGCGGAAAGGTGTCATTAAAAAAATTTTTAGGGGGTAGCCTGCATCGCCTATAAGAACTATAGTTTATTGTACAATAAAAATTTTACACTTAAAACTAATAAATAATATGGTGTTTAAGTCGGTTTTAATTACAGAGCACAAAATATCAAAGGAACAAAGTATGTAAGCTTTAAAAACGCCAATACACTTTTCTTTCTTCTTAATCTCTTGTATAGGATTTTTATGGTAAAACGTTCAGTATTAAAAACTTAATTTTTTTGTACAGCGTAATTCAATTTTGTTACAACTATAAATACCAAATTTACCTAAAATCCAAGAATTACTCCGCATATTTCTCTGCAAATGCAACTATAAATCACTAGAATTAAACACAAATGAGTCATGATTTGCTCCTGCGTGCCTAGCATCCACATACCGGATATCCATTTTATAAATACAAAGCTGAAAATCAAAAAATGTGTCCGTTTACTGTTATAGTTTCATTAATTTCAGCACTTACTATCATAATATTTAAGCTGCAGTAGCCTTTTCTGTAGCTCTTTTTTTGGTGAAGTGATTCTAATGTTAGTCCCATCAATACATCCAAGTATTCCCGGAAACCTACATTTTGTATAAAATGCAAATTTTGATGCATTTTCCTCTTCTTCCGTCATTTGGGTTTTAATCCATTTTGCGCAAATTCGTTGTTCGATGATACTTAAAACTTCACTGATAACTACAGACATCGTAGGTTGTGCCAATCCAACATTAAAATCATTTCCGCAGCATTTTTGGTAACTGCCATCAGCAAGGAACCTTAGAGTTGCACACAGTTTTAATATTGGAGCTATTGCCGTACCTCGCACAGGTACATGAAAATGTTCGTTAATATCGTTCAATAGATAGCAAAAGGCTTCCTTATTTAAACGAAAAAAATTTGTAAATCTTCAAAATAAGTAGGCACGATGGATGGTAGTCTGCACGTTGAATACACAACCAAAAAACAGACCTGCGTTCAACCCCAGTTTCAGACAAAAAAAATTTTAAATAAAAATAAACATCTCGCATTTTTCTGATGTGCATTAGTGTGTCTTTGTGTGTGAGTTGTTGTCGGAAGGTTTCAGTGGCGAAGGCATAGTTACTGGTCACTGAACAATACCGGCTTCAGCTGATAGCAATCCACAATCACATCAGAACGCCCTCCTTCGTCGGTATTGTGTAGCACCGGCGAAGTACAACAATAATAAAAATAGCTACTAAACCGAAGCTTCACCACTGCTACGAGTATAAAAACAAAAGAACGTGCGAAAGCAGAGCTGCAAAATCATTAATTAAGCTTCACCTCCTGTCGTTTCTCCTACTATCCCTTTCCTATAGTTCCCAGCACAATGCATCGCATGTGTAGGAGTCATCTCCTGAGTGCTGGTCCTAGATAAAAAAAAAAAAACTTAATTTTTTTACTTGGTGTCGGGAGGTTCCAATGGATTAGAGTGATCTCGGATGCTTTTTCGAATACGCATCACACCAATGTTTTCATTAACACTTTCATCGTTGAAAAATAAATCGTAACTTATATCCATTTAGTTATTTTTTTATAAAAAACTGTATTTCACAAATTTTAACTGAAATTTATTTATTACAAATTTTCCCAAAATAGTGTCACCTGTTCAATCATTTGTCAGATTTTCACTAAGTTGAGTTGTAAACCACAATAGTGGCTTTAATCTCGCGATAATTTGAATTATCAGGTCCCGTGAAAAACATTATCAAATTGAATAAGTCAATGTAATTTGGTCCGCTCCGTAATGTGAAATTATTTGAATGGCATCTTGATCGCCGACGCCCTATATATTTTATCAAAGATATGACCGAATCTAACTAACTGATTTTAATAAAGGCCACATGAGACATAAATTTCTTTAAATGAAACTATTAGAAGAGCTATAACAACGCGTGGCCAGATCAGCTAGTACAAATGCCTAAAATGACCGCACGGGTTTGATTTCAGAGAGCCATTATGTCCCTAGCAGTATGCGCGGTAGTTCCATCCTGTTTGAACCATACTTGCGGATGGTTTTCCACGGCTGTTCTTAAAAAATTTTCCAACATTGTCCGATATCTAGCACCAGTGATGGAAACGGTGAAACCGTGTTCATTTTAAAAAAAATATGGGCCAATTATCCTTTCCTTTAAAGGCAATATCCAAATAATAATATTAAAAATTGCTGCAAAAATGCGTTCGTAGGTAAATTACTTTTGCACTTCATTCATTGATTTATAAAATTATAGTTGACTCGTTTACAAAGTGTTTATTTTCTTCAAAGTCGTCTCCATTACAGGCACACATATTCCATATTGATATTACGAGTATTAACCAAAATCGTAATTTTTAAAGAACAAATTATCGAATCGTCATTTTTCTATTTTTGGAATCAAAAATCGTCAAATCTAACAGCGGTGTTTGCGAGTTTTATTTTTGTGATCGGAAGTTTTTATTTTCAAATCCCACTTTCACTGATCTCTGGACTAATAAGGCAATATAAAAATTTTAATAATTTAGAAAAGTAATGACTGAACCAAAAATTTATAGGTCATTTACTTATGCACTTCTTATATCCGAAAGACTACAGAATTCTAAGATTTATGATAAAGAAAAATATATAGTAGCACCTATAATGTATAGCACATTAATTAGATTATTTAGCAGAACAAAAGTTAGAATAGATAAATCAGAAATGTCGAACTTGGTTTATAGAATACCGTGTCGTGGTAGGTACTACAAGAAAATAACTAAAAATTAAAATTTCTGGACACAAATCTGATCAAAAATACAGAAACATTATAACACCATAACCAGGCGATGGCACGATGGATGGTAGTCTGCACGTTGACTACAAAACCAAAAACAGGCCTGGGTTCAACCCAGTTTCAGACTAAAATAATAAAAAGAAAAAAAAAAAAAAACTTTTATGTTTTGGCACAACCATTGGGGTGAAATGTAGTAAATACCCGGTATAGGGCGCTTTTTGGCACAAGTCCAAGTTTCGGAGCTATAGGCCTTACAGTGTAGTGAATGATTTTATTTATTAAGAATTGGTGATTTATTTTCCGTATACTTAATTTTTGCATTTTTTCTGAATCGTCATTTTCTAATTTTTAATCATAACGTTCTTACATAATTAAATAATTTCTTTAAAATATAAAAATTTGTTGCAAGTGACTTAAAAAGTTTGTTACCTTCCACAGAAAGTTTGATGAAATCCAAAAATATAATAAATTATAAGTGTGCTGCCATACTAATTAACATTTTGCATACTAAAAAATTTGGCAGTACTAGTCTGTAAAGCCGGAAATCCTCATTGAATTCTGCACAAGAGAGGATTTTTCTCTCTCTCTATGTAAATAAAATAGTTGTTTGAAAAAAGTTTTTAACTTCACGGGTATTGTGTATAAAACACTACGTATAACCAATGAGTCAGTATTCTACAGGGTGGCAGAGCGAATGCAAAGTCAATTGCAAAACTATAACTATGTCAAATTGTGACATTACTCATCCGCCACCCTGTATATGTAGCTGCTATTTGAAGTCACCCATAATAAATCTATTTTTATGGCCATATAAAAGTTAAAACTAAAGACTTTATAACAATACGTGCGTGTCACCGGCAACGTACATTTCCAATAATTTGACTTAGTAACACATTAAGACATTCGCTTTTTTTAAATTTAAATTCATAAGATGTGACCGCAGTTTTTTATTTCTTTCTTTTTTTATTCCAAATACCATTTAACCCATTTAATGTGTAATTCCGCAAGTTTTCTTCAGTTTTGATTTGATTAGGAAACGTTTTAGGCCAAAACTTTTAGTTTGCAAAAAGTTTTAAAATTTTTATATTCATTAAAGTTATTTAATGATTGTTCAATGATTATAAGTTTATTTTGTCACGACGAAAGTTATTTATTGATTTATTTTTTTTATTTTCTTTACATTTTATTGATTGAATTCTCGTCATTTCATATAATCAATAATTCAATGTCAGCCAGTGTTGGCAATAGAAATATGAAGTCATAGGGTAGCTGATAATGTACTAGACTAGTAGTCTGAGAGTCACTGATTCGAATATGGTATTTTTCTGCAGACAAGCCAAATTAAACTGGTTGCTGGATACTGTCGAAACTCATATACAGTCCCGGAATTCGTCGTTCTTCTTCAGAATTTCCCACAAATGGCTTCCTGCTCATAAATTATATATAATTATTTAACTAAAACATAAAACTACAGTGTCCAGTTTAAGCTTTTTTTTAAATATAATTTCAATTGTAATTGAAACCATAAAAAACGAACAATTGATACGTGAAGTTACATTACCAAAAATATTGTGCGACTCTGAATGAATTATTTAATTATGTACATATGAATATCGCATTTCATGCCGCCAATTTCTACATTCGTCATGTATGTTCCTTTTTTTCTTGGCATGCATTATGCTGGAACTAGAGGAAAAGGATAGTTAGAAAATTGATAGGAGGTGAAGCTTCACTATCTGCTACAAACTCTGCTTTGATCATTCTTTGTTTGGAGACGTATTCAATTTTCGAAGCTGAGTTTTTAGTAGCCGTTTTTAGTAATGAATTTAGTTCACCGGCTGAAGCTGTTACTGTATAGTGACCAGCGACTATGCCTTCGCCATTGCAATACGAGTACGTATATACTGTATGTATGTATGTACTTACTAATTCCTTGAAAAGAAAGAAGGTAATATATTTTTCCGCACTATATTTATTTATTCAGGAGCTTTCCTTGTGCATATAATTATTTTTAAATGAAAAAAAATACAAACGTTAAAATAGCAAATGAAATTCTGGTAATCTATATAAATAACGACAAAATCACAATGTTTTAAAAAACAAATTCAGTTTTAAAAAGTGAAATATTTTAATTCATTTAAAATTTTACTCTTGAATTTAATCATATTTGCATTTTATGAAAGAAATAAAGCTGTATCATATTTGTCGCATGCCATTTTTGCCATTCGTACAGAAAATGTAATACTTTTTTTCAGTAGTTATTGACCTTCACTGTTACTGCAATAATTTTTCCATTAAACAGGATGAGCAGTTCCACCAATTGCGGGAGATTTCGAGACATCGTTTCATTCATTGTGCTGTTAGAGATAGAAAACAAGATTTCTTTTACACCGCAAGGCTTGCGAATAATGGTAATTTTATACTGGATATAACAAATAGAGTATGGGAGTCTAGAGGAGGGTTCAGACTATAAAATAGTATAAAATTTCTTTGACGTCTTTTGATAGAAATGAGTCGGAGATTTTAGATAAATTTGGGCGTTTTTTTTTTAAATTTCTCATAAATACAAGACATTATATTTTCTAAAACTAGTACCTTGTGAGTTGCAAAATTATTAGGTATTTACTTTCAAATTAGTGTCATAACCACAAAAAAAAAAGGATTTATCGGCGCCTTTTCAAAATAAAGTCTAGTGTGCGACGGAGAATATTGAACCCACTAGCTACTTCTCTTAAGAAATAAGATAGAAACAAGAAAATGTTGAAAAGCCATTCGTCTGATAGACGTGCGTTATCTGTCTACGCTTAAATATCCTGCAGCAAAAACAATGGCAAAGCTTATGTTTACTGGGTTATCTAAAAATTTGATAACGTTTTTCTATGTGTAATTATTATCCGGTCAATAAAATGACAACAAAATGAGTATGTTACACTACCTAAAAATATGTAATTCATCATGAAATTATGTTGTAAATTCAACTTTCAAACATCTATTTCAACGAAAGAATGTTGCGAATTAATGAACTTAGATAACAACAAACTGGTTCCATAAAACTATTTGCAATAACTAGTTTTATACGCGTATATATAAAAATAAGTTTATCATTCTTACTTGTACAAGCACTGGAAAATACCAGAAAAAGTTGCCTTTTTGTTAGTGGTTTGCAAATTTTTTTATTTAAAAAAACAACAACACGAAGCAAAACTATTAAACATAATTGCCACAAAAATTGACTAGCGTCTGATATGAAATTCAAGTTCAAGGTGTAAAAGAATTTACTCTTTAAGAATACCGAAATGACTTGAAAATTTATTGCTGTTTTATAAATTTTAATTTTTACTGTTTCTTAGCATACTTTGTTGTCAACTAGCATGTGTTTTAACCAATAAAATTAAATGTTTATAGAATGTCATAAAGTCTACAAGAATGTCTGCCGTTCGATAAAAGTATCAAAGCACTGTAAACTAACCCTTATCTGACACGCTTTTCCATAGAATGGTTATGTCAAACAAGGTTGCCATATCGTGCTCATTCCTGTAAAACACGTTTTCTTGTATACGTACTACGGTTTGCAATTAAACGGGTTTTTTTTATTGTTTAAATTGTGTTTCATAAAATTCATTTTACAAATGTTAAATTTTTAAACTTTAATCTTGTATAATATCCTTACATTATTCTTGCATTCCTTATGCCAGACAGATGGCGATTGATTACAAAGACTTAATTCGTTATACAACTCTACTGTCGTTCGTTTTGTTAATTTTCAAGCAAGGTTGCTGCGCCTCTTGGGCTGGGTTGGAGCATAACTTTTAAAATATAGGATCCATTTTATTAATTTTATTATTTACTGATGGGATGTACATATGTTACCAAATATAATAATGTAGTAAAACTTTCGAAGTCTTATTGAGGGTTCGAATAATCACTATTGCTGCCAGCAGCTCCTACTTAAATTAATAATCGCATTTCAGGTAGAGTGCGGACTCTACAGTCAAAATGTCATCGTTTTCCTTCCCACCGCTGTCAGCAAACATTTATATGATCTGTATTGGTCTCTATGCTAATATATTTCACAGCTTCCTCCTTCGTCGCTATATAAGAAATGGAAACGTCCGTAAAGAAATGTAATAAACGAAATAATTGTAAACCATTAATAACTCTAGCCATACTCTCGTCAGTGCTGAAGTGAAGAGTGTGTTCAGAATCATAAGGGAATCTGATCTGTATGTTTTAAAGCCACATCGGATCTATGATGATGTTACTTTCTCGACTGATCGCAGAATATCATAAACGAACATAAGTGACGGACCACAGTCAAGAACTTTTATGGGGGGCCTACCCTTAAAATCGAATAAACCTAAACTTAACTTATCACTTCACCGACTCTCTCTTCCCTTCACTTCCTTTTACTATCACCTTACTAAAATAGAAGGTAACGCCATGCCTTCACAGCTGATATGTATCTCATGATGATTTCTTTGACGAAAACAAAACTATTTATGAATAAGTAGATCTCTCTGCGTAAGTTTGTTTTAAAAAGAGTAATAATATCTCGTCAGCAGATAACGATTCTGAATCCAATAATTAATTGCATGAAATATGTATACGAGTATATGAAAATAAAGCGACATAAAATTTATTTTCCGATGCAGATTTTTTTTAAAGACAATTCCGTAATAGCGGGACCCCTTATATTTCATATCACTGCCCAACTGGCATATCCCTTTTATTCTGAGATGTTATGCGGTTCTTGAGTAAGAACTCAGCAGTTGAATATAAAAACTACGGAAGTATTAAAAAATAATAGATTTAAGTTTGTAACGATCAAGTTTTGCTAGGATTTTTGCTACAAACGTTATGAAATGAAACTAGTTTAGCAGCACACTATAGGCCAGAAGGAAAACTAATCATTCAACTTCAGTATATTTTGAAAATTAAACTAATTTAATTTAGTTTGAAATTGTCATCAGCAGTGTACTTCGTGCCAAGTTCAATATATCCGATGAACCCTTGTCCTACAATAACTCATCGGAACACCCATCGTAAGGTCGGTGTCCCTTTTGGTGCAGTCGGGCAAAGTCCGCGACAACGTTACCAGGCTCTTCGCCGTATCATCTCAACCAGAGAATCTCTAGGTTAGAATGTCTCCTTATCTCGTAGAGATAGGCCAGACTGGATGTCGTGTAGATATTCGATAGAGACCTAATCGCAGTCCTGCTGTCAGTACAAATTTTGATATAGATGTTTCTAAAAAAATGTGAGTGATTGCCTTTAGGTGGTTTAACATTTTCAAAAATTTTGTATTTTTTTTTTTGTTTCAGGCGATTATTCATTTGAAATTGGAAAGTTTTTTATAAAGAGCAATCAATGAGCGGCTAAACTGTGATGGGTCGCTAAACCTGCTTTTCGACATATGCAAAGCCCAAAATCTTTCATCCACGGCAGTGCTATTTGGTATTTCTGGAGAAGTATTATCTTAAGCCCAACCAAAAATTGGCTATGCAAAGAAGCCACAGTTAGCAAAGCCGCTGTTGGTTGCTAGAGATAGTAAAAAGAAAAAATTATTTTGGCCGTTTCTTCATTCGCAATTTGGGTAATTTTTCATAATGATTAATCGTGCATAATTTTGGGTCATTATTATTTTTTCACTTTCGGATATTGTGCATATTTTTTTTGGCAATTTGGTAGTGGATTTTGGGTGTTTCTTCACCGTGATGGTTGACCCAACAATTTTCGGCGATCCTTCATTTCTGATTTTTGGACAATTATTCGTTCAGGCCTAGTGTGATAGATCCCTAGTTGAAAACTGAAAGTCATCGGTACACATCGATAAATTATATGTTAAATACATTAAAATGGTTAAATATATAACAAAGACTGGAATTAAATACAATAATTTTTATCCGAAAAATGGAGACGGAAGATGCACCAGCTTATTTATTAGAACAACTAAGATACGTAGGAGATATCCAACCATATAATCTAAGGAATGCCGTTGATTTCAGGGTACAAAATGCGAATACAAGTACGATGCAAAGGTCATTATTTTATAAAGGACAGAGGCTTTACAACACGATTCCAAATACTATAAAAAATGAACGGAACATTAATGTATTTAAAACAAATATTGTAATTTTTATTAGAAATAATTATAATTGGCGAATGTAAAAATAATTCAAATTTAGAAAAAAAATTTTTTTATAGATAAATATTTATTAATATATAAATGTAATTCTTAAAAGTATTAAAAATACTACTAATCTAAATAATAAAATAATAATAATTTATGAGCTTCTTCCTGGCTTTTTCACCCATACTGTGGCCAATGTATCATTAATTGCTGGCTCAGAAATTTTACATTCCAAAAATATCACAAATCTTACCCAAAAAATTTTCGTGAACAAGGTATATTTTGTTGTGATTTCGTACCGACTTCTATACTATAAAAAAAAACACAATTTTAAAAATAAATTCAATTAAACTAGGAAACCTGTACACTGAACTGCCCTATAAAGCATTGCACAATTGATCTTGGTCGTGCTGCTTTCTGGTTCCAGTAATAATGATAATACCCCATAAAGCAAGAAAACTTTCGTTTCAATTTAAAAAAAAAATGTTTATATTTTTAAAACTATGAAACAGAAAAAAGAAATTATAGGCTCTACAGAAAACTTTGTAACATGTGTATATCTAAATATTTTTATAGGCCATTATTTTCCTTGTCTCGCTTATTTTTCGGAATTTCAAATCTGGAACAATTTATAGCTCATGAAAACTCCACAAACATTAAGATTTTTTTTATTCTCTATCATTATAGTATTTTTCATAAACAGATACAAGCAATAGTGCCATACTTCTTTCCGAATTCTTTTTTAAGTAACAGAAGGATGGTGAAACTTAAATCGTTAACCGTCGATTAAATAGTGCCTGTTAAGCAAACCGCTGGTCAGTTAATTTTCTGTTAAAAGTAAAATAATCAGACATTGTGAAAATGACCGTAAAAAGAAGTACATATGTACATATGCAAGTATATAAATATGCGAACAGCATTACTTTCATATCGTGTACTATGTTTAATACTTATTTACAATCCAATATTTACAATATTCAATAGACTTTCTCAAAGTGATTTCAAAATTACTCAGTTCACATCAATTTACAATCCAAATTTCGTAATAATTTGTCACCAAATATTTTTCGAAAGTTTTCCATGTTGTTCATAGAGTTTACTTTAGTTTACATTTACATTTTTGTACCAAGCGAATCGAATTTGGTTCCTTAATTTGCCTTCCTTAAATTATCTGTATATATCTGCATACGAGTATATCGGATTATCCATTTAGTAATTTTAAAAGGTTTAGCATTAAGGAATATGAATCGTTTAACAACCGAAGGACGCGTAAAAATTCCTTAATCGACCTACTGGGCAACGAATTGGCAAGATTATAAAGAAACTTGAAGATACTGAAAGCGCTACAGATTGTGAATCGTCACAATGTGTGCACTGCCGAAAATATCGCTTCAGTTAGTGAAAGTGTGGCGGTTAATCCGAATTTGTTCATTCCACGACGTGGTCAGCAATTGTGTCTGTCTTACAGAATTTTACTTTGGCTTGCAAATGCAGATTATGAACTGGACGATATTTCAAACCGACGATGGTTTCAACAACCCGGTGCCACGAGCACAGCACAGATTCTAGCTTTATTGCATGAGAACACGTAATTTCACATTATGCGACGTCAATTGGCCATTTACATTTCGGTTATCCGTACAAAGCCCGGTCCCGGTTTCACTGTATTATAAATTCACGATCATAATTGATATTTACTTGCAAATTTACATTAGATAATAATAATTAGAAATTTTAGGAACATATTATTCATCTTAATAAGAAAAGTATCGTTATTTGATCATGTTTCGCCACAGCTTGAGAATAAATTGTTTGAAATATGAATAATATGAAATATTTCCATTTCGTAAAAAAAAAAAACTTTTAATTTTTCACGCCCGCAACGGATTATAAGTTGGGAATAAATATTTTTATAATTTTGTGGAGAATATTTCGTTTGCTTTACGTGTGATAATTTTTATTAAAATATTTAGGAATCGCTATCGTGACAATGGTGAATTGCATACTAGAACACTTGCTGGGTATACAAGCATTTAATGAGACCGTCAAATTAACGTGCCATTTAAAAAGTCTTACACAAGAAAGTTGTTCATAATTTGTATGGAAACGTTTGTGCATATGCATGTGTGTGTGTGTATGGTAATGTTGATCTGTTAAAAGTTCTGAAATTTCTCTCCCCTTTCATTCGTGTGTGTTAACATTTCAATTCTAAAATATTTTACAAACGGAATAGAAATTAAATTTAACAAACTGGTTTAGACTTTTGTTTAAAGTTCGGTTTTTTTTTGTTTGCTTTTTTTATTTTAGAGTAATACATTTTTTTTATAAATGATTTACTTTTCATTTCACTGATTTCACTGAGGTGTTTTTAGTAACTAGATAATTACATACGGTTATTAATTATTTAATCAATTAATAGATTTTGTGTTAAAAAATGTTCAACTAAAAGTTACGCAAATCTGTTTAGTAAACAAACAGCTGCATACGTTTTGTCACTTTTAACACAATTGTAAAATTTTTCATTGGTGTACAGCTCATATGAGATCTTTGAGGTTGGAGTTGCGCCTGAGCAATGCCTCTCATTTTTTTGTTATTCTATTATGTTTTGTATTAAATTTTTTTTTTTGCATTTTTTATATAATTTTTGATTTTGCATCACTTACTTAATAATATAATTTTGCTGTAATAACTACCACAACAAAATACGTAAAATTTTCTTGCGTTTTCTGTGATTTTTTTTATGAATTATTTGCTTTTAATTTTATAAACGTGTGTAAGTAAACGTTTTGTACACTTTCTTTTCTCGCATATGAAAAAGCGTTTCAAAACTTTCTTTAGTTTCTTTCCGCCGTTTCAGACTATTTTTCTCTTGTACGTCTTTGTGGTAACTGATTGGTCTTTGAGTTTTGTACTGGTCGTGTGTGGTTAAAGTTTGGTTGAGTAAGAAAAAGAGTAGCTTTTCTTTTATTACACCAAAGCCTCTCTTTCAACCGCATGAAGGGTCTATGCACTTGAAATAATTTTGTTGCATGAAAAATTTAAATATGCTCTTAAACGCTGGCAATTTTAAAATGGTTTCAATTCTCTCTCTATCTCTCTGAAAAGCTTATTCCTTTTTGTATGAAATATGACAACCTTGAAATGTCCGCGGCAGCTTAGAAATGGCATAAAATTTCAATGACAAATACATATGTATGTAGACAGAGAATTTTCCACTCTATTTCTCTATATTTTTTCTAATAAAATCATAAGATCAAACACTGTGAATATTTGGGGTTGAATAGTGTGGGTTAGCCACGGAGTAACAAAGTATCTCCGAAGAAAAAATTTTATTTTTTATGATTTTCGAATAAAAAACATTTAGGTTCTTGTGTAAATATATTGTAAAATATTGACCAGTGAAACATTCCGACAACAACTGACACAAAGACAAACTAATACGCATCAGAAAAAAAGAGAATGTTTTTATGTATTTAGTCGCCAATTAAACTTTGGCGAAGTAAATGCGTAAATAAAATGGCTCTGCATTAACGTGGCCACTTTTCGAGCATAACGGGGTGCTTAGGAATTGGCAAGATAAAAAAATTCGAAGAGACTGGAAACGTTACACAGGTGTTTTGTTGGCCGAAAATTCAAGATTATGAACTGAACGATATGTGGTTTCAACAACAGCGAGATACCGCTCGAAATATGCGAAAACTCATTCAATAGGATCGACTGCTACAACCAGTCTAGAGGCGATCATTTTCCTTCGTATATAATGGTCACGCCCAAGCATTATATTGAAATAAAAGTTTCATGGAAATAATACCTTTTTGTGTGTTTTATTTAACTTTATTTTTGAAACCGAAAAATTAAAAACTCTGTGTATTGAAAAACATATACTCGCACGAGGTATGTTCAGAGAATAACAAATATTTTTAAATTTCATGGGTCCGACTGTATTAAAAATTATATCTCTAAAGTCATCAGCATGACTTTGTAATTTTCTAAAATCACTCTAATTCCGAAATCGATTTCTAGGGTATTATTTTCTTTACATAATTATTATTGAACAAATTCCCATGCAAAATCTGTTTAATAAACCTTTTAAAAATTAAATCCTAGGAATTGGGCCCTAAATATTCTCAAAAAACTTTGTTAATACATACGTAGTACGTACCATATGTACTCAGTTGGAAATTATTACTTACTTAATTATATTGAATTATTCTTTCTAAGGGAGAAATAGTTATAACATGCACGTATGCCAATTGAAAAACTTTAAAAAAAACATACTCGTAACTTTAAAGCTAACAAAAGAAAGTCACACTCTTATTATAATTTTTAATATAAAAGGAGACAAAAAATTGACAGCAATAAATGCATTTATCAAAAAGCTGTCATATTCAAATTCTCTTGCCATCACTTTAAAACTTTCTCTTTAAATTTCCTAAGAAAAAAGCAAGAAAATGCATAAAAAACACATTTTACTAATACGTCTTCTGGAATGACGTGACAGTTTAAACTGATTGTTGCCTGCAAGAAATTAACTAAAATTAACTTAAAACATATATGACATTTCTATATCATGCAACATGTAGTAAAAAAGTTTTGAACAAAAAGTTCAAGTGAGATAGATTATTTGTAAAGCTAATGAAACAAACCCAAGTAGAGCGCAGCACGAATTTCGCATAGCACAAAGGATTTTAGTGCGTTCTCAAAAAGGCAACCGCCAATCATTTTTTAAATGCAAATGCAATCAAATCTGTATTTCATATTAGTTTTCCGTGCGCCAGAAATACAAATTTTATACTTTAATTTTTAATTTTTATTCATAAGTGAAAATGAGGCTCGCGTACAGGGGTGCCAAACGTACGTCATTTTGGCAAAAATTCAGAGCGATTTTCCCCAAAAATGACCATTGACGATATCTTGACATCACTGCTTTACTACTTATTTACTCTACATGTAAACGAATTTATATAATGCCGAACTCTAAATATTTTAATATAGATTTTCTATGTGATTATGGAGTTTGATACATTATTATATTAATTTGTTACATGTAGTTTCTACATAAATAAACTGTGATATATATCAATTTTTTGTTTCAGGTTTAAATAACCTGTCAACTGAAAGATTGAGAGAAAATATGATATTACAAACTAGTGAATAAATGGACAAATATACAAAACACTTTTTATTCTTGCAAAAATATAACTCCGAATCAATAAGAATGAGCCTAAGAAGAAAGAAAATGGGCGCGTGCATAAGAAGTAGATGTTGTGCAACTATTGAGTGTTTGTCTTAGAAACGCATAGTTGAGTATTCCGGTCAGCTCCAACAGTTGAGTAATTTATGACATTTAGTCCATCATAAAATTTTTGGCTACATTAAGTCAACATCTGCTCAGCCTAAACAGCTGATCGAAGAAAGTTTTACCAAATAAAATTTAAAAATTTCACAAAATAGTTTTTATCACAGAATATTCTTTGGTTTTTATTTTGATTTTTACTGCATTATATTTGTTCATCATCAAGCCGTTTCTATGACGTAACTAATGTAAACACCTGAAAAGCACAAGTGGAAGAATTTGTTAATTGTTTTCTGTTAGTATATTTAGTAATTCTCAAATAATTTGTAAGAATTTTTATACAGCGGAGTTCGGTTATAACAAACATACCGTGGTGGCCATTATAAAGTGAGTCTGTTGTGGAAATATGATGTATGTGTATTATCAGAAAGCTATAACAATGCTCACAAACGCCTCACGTGCCTTAACATAAAATGGAAAAGAAACCAAATTTAAAATTTATGCTACAAAATCAAATTGAAAATTTGCTGTTGAAGGGTTATGCTAGAAAATATTGTAGTGGCGAAATTAATAAGACATTAGAACGTGTATGGGATCTACTAATACTTTTTTATCCCAACAAACCAAACAAAATAAGAAATGTTTGAGATGACGCCGCCAAATCTAATAGTATACTTATGTCTAAATAATTATATAAGTAGTGGCCTTACTGGATGTTTTATTGAGTTTATGTGTGCGAAAAGTTGCCGTTTGCGGTGATATCGCAGAGATGTTTCACCAAATTAACGTTCTACACCGCAATATGTACGCTCAAAGGTTTTCAGAATGGGACGACAATGAAGAAATTACAAGCCAAGTGTATATGTTATGCAAGCATTAACGTTTGGTATTTAATGTGTCCCATGTATTGCACATTATGGGCGTAACTTCAACGCTGAACAATTAAAAGAAAGATTCCCACGAGCAGGAAAATCGATTCAGAATAATCAACAAGCAATCGGCCTGATAACCCAAGTAAAGTCCATTCACGCCGCAGCAGGTTTCCACATCAGAAATTGGTCATTTAATAGCAGTGAAGTCATCAGCCATATGGAGGAAGGTCATTCTCAAAATCAAAAGCCAAAAGACCTAGCGGAAACAGGAAAGATTCTTGGTATGTATTGGGATCGTAAAAAAGACTCCTTTGTCTATTTTTCTAGATTTGCCAGACTTCGTCGTGATGTATTCACCAATGACATTATTCCCACAAAAAGGGAGCTGCTTCAGGTGCTAATGTCAATTTTTGACCCACTAGAACTAATATCATGCTATACAACAACCCTGAAAATCATTTTACAAGAAGTCTGGCGATCTGGCATTGACTGGGACATGGAACTAGGCGATTCACTATTACCTAAGTGGAAAAACCGGAAGACGGCTATTACTCAAATAGCTTCTGTGGAAATACCTCGATGTTACTAGTACCACCTTAAAGAGCCGACTCATTTGGAGCTTCATACTTTCACTGATGCTGCTGAAGACGATTATGCTGCAGTCTGCTATATTCGTGCTGTATATCGTGGCAATTATGATGTCACTATTGCAGCTGACATGTCAAAAGTGGCTCCAGTAAAACCGATGTCTATACCAAGCCTCATGCTACAAGTAGCCGTTGTGGCAGTAAGGCTAGGTAACAAAGTTGCAAATATTAAACGCATAAATTTCACTGCCAAATATTTCTGGTCTGACTCAAAGACAGTTTTGCAGTGGCTTCGAATGGATCCAAAAAATTCCAGCGATTTGTTATGCATCTTATTGGCGAAATATTAGAATCAGCGGATGTAACGAAATGGCGATAGGTGCCTTCAAAAATTAAACCAGCTGATAGAGCAACACTCCGCAGGTGGGTTTCGAAACTTGTTTCTAAACCTACGGGTGTTTAGCAAGCCCGCAGTACCTAGCTAGAGGTCACCTTAAACTTCCTTGGAGTTTGAAGATGACAGAAGAGGCGACTCTTCGAAATCTTACTGGAGATTGAGGAGGTTATGCTTGCATTTCCGTGTGACTGTAGAAATACAGTTTAATTCTTGAACACATCTGATCTAGCAACAAAAGTTCAGACACATGGTAAGCAGTCGGCGTGCTTTTCTGGTACTGAATTTTTACATGAAGACATGTCTACCTGGCCAACTTGCGACACTCTAGGTGAATGCAATAAAAAAGAAAGAAAGAAAGTTTTGAACGTGGCGATGGCTGAAATAGTCTGCATGTTGACTACAAAACCAAAACACCTGGCTTCAACCGCAGTCTCAGACTAAAATTTTAAAAAAACACATCTCGCATTTTTCTGATGTGCATTAGTGTGTCTTTGTGTGTCAGTTGTTGTCGGAAGGTTTCAGTGGCGAAGGCATAGTCACTGGTCACTGAACAATACCGGCTTCAGCTGATAGCAATCCACAATCACATCAGAACGAACTCCTGCATCGGTATTGTGTAGCACCGGCGAAGTAAAATAATAATAAAAATGGCTACTAAACGGAAGCTTCAGCACTGCTATAAACAAAGAACGTGCAAAAGCATAGCTGTAAAATAATTAATTAACTTTCACCTCCTGTCGTTTCTCTAATTCTAATTCTCTAGTTTCAGCACAATGCATCGCATGTGTAGGGGTCATCTCCTGAGTGCTGGTCCCAGATAAAAAAAATATTAGACAAAATTTCCTACAAAGGTCAAACTAACGTGAAATTCAACATTGAATATTTTTCCGATTGGAAAAGGCTTTATCGGGCTATATATAACGTATATATATGTATATATATATAAAACTTATACTCTCCATGAGAAAACTTAAAGCACGATGTGAAGGATGTAATGCGACCGAAGGTATCTCATTCGAAATACTACATTCGGCAAAAACCATTTTATTCCAAAACGCACAGCAAAGGGAATTTTATGAAAAAATATATCAATTACAAAATGGTAATCGTATTTAGAGCCAAAGGTCGCATAAAACCACATAAAAAGCAGATATTTCATACGCAAGCTAAGAGTACTCTGCAAGAACGTTAGAAAATCGTGGCAAAGATGCAAAAACTCAACGGCTGCACCAATTATGGGCTCGCTACCACCTGCACTGCTATCAAGTTTCGAAAAGCCATTTACATTTACTGGTATTGACTATTAATATGGGGCGCTTTTTTTACTTGCCTCACCCTACGAGCAATACATATTGAAATTGCTCACAGCCTCGACACCAGTTCCTGTGTTATGTGCATCAACAATTTTATAGCTCGAAGAGGAAACCCAAGAGAGAAATATACATCGACAACGGAACGAATTTTAAAGCAGCGTCAAAAATATTCAGCGCCGAAGTTGATCTTACAGCAACTGTAAAGAAATTTGATAGCATCAGGTGAAAATTGAGGCCACCAGCAACGCTCCACAAGGGTGGAGAGTGGGATATACTCGTACGCTCGTTCAAAACAGCTTTATACAATAGCTGTCGCATCAAAAAAAAAAAACTATATAACAAACATAGATAAATAATTGTATATAGAAATAAAGATTGCTTTTTTAGTATGTATACCTGTAAATTGCAATAATATATGTAATACTGAGATTACTATAATTTAAATAATATTTAGCTCTATTAGAATATCACTTCGGCCATAGCCGACATTATTTTTTTTCTTTCTTCCATTGCTGATTCCTTTTGATTTTTCTATTAACTGATTTTAAAGATTATTTTTTGCCTTAGTAACCACAATTTTTTTCCGAAGAATTCTCGTTTGACTGCACATCTGCAATCACTCAAACTTGGACATGAAAAAATCATCATCAAAAAATCAATCGTAAGAAAAGTAATGGGACATGACAGCAAAATTCCTTGCTGCTGTTTTCAACATGAATTTCTAAGGCATTTTTACTGGAAGTGCATTTATTAAATTTTTTATTTTTATCTTTGGTTTCACTTTATACTGATTATTGTAGAGCTCTCCCAGACCTGACATTAATTCCAATTGTTTATTTTTAGGTGGATGCTGCGGCTCAACGAAGAAACGCACTATTGTTGGTGGCTGGGCATGGGCCTGGTGGCTTGTAACAGATGTCCAGCGGCTGTCCCTGAATGTTATGACCCTAAATCCCATGTGCGAAAATGTAGAAACAGCCCAGGGTGTTCCTTTAACAGTTACCGGTGTAGCGCAATGTAAAATAATGAAGGTTCGGATATGAATTCTTAAAAAAATATTAATTTTTGAAAACTTCCAAAATTATACAATATAACAAAAAATCCTTTTACTATTAAACATTTCTAAATAATTGTTTTAAAATAATAAAATGTATAAAAATATTTTTTAAGTAATACTACCTCGAAAATATGAAAATATATAAAAAAAATTGTATAGTCGTATTAAACTTGCATGACATTCTGCTTATTTTCAAAGAATTTCATTTTAATTCTGTTTCTTTATTTCTTTGTTTGTTATTTTTCACATTTCATTTATTAATTATAGTGCTTAAAAACCACAGAATTTCTGACAATAAGTGTAAGTTTAAAGAAGGAATACATATATATATATTTCTGAGTTTTTGAAATATTTTTATAGCTTTTGATTTTTTCTTACCTACATCTATATATGTATATAAAACACAAACGCGGTTTGTTCGGATGCTTACATCCGAAAAACAACTATATCAAATTGAATACTTCCTTTGGCGGGTTTAGAGAAAATCAAATCGGACAGGGTTTATCTAAAGGACTAAAGTGTCCGCTTATTTGTATGGGACACTTCCACTATACATACGTAAGGAGATGAAATTTGAAGGTAACAGGAAGGTATTCGGAAAAAACAAACCAATAGGAAAAATGTGGGAACTGGCAATTTTTTTTTAATGGGGTGAGTAGGGTGCCTGTCCCCTCATTTATATTAGACACTTCCACTATAGGTAGAGAGATGATATTTGATATACAGCCAGATATTAGGGAATGAATTATAAGAAAAATATAAAAATAGACACTTTTTGTCTAGGGGTACACGGGTGGCTCCTATTTGTATGGCACACTTTCAATATAGCTAGAGAACTGAAATTTTGTATACAGGTAGACAATGGGTAATAGTAATCAGAAACACATGTTTCGCTATGTAGGCTAGGTATAAATTTCTCGTGTCAAAAAGTATTTAAGCGATTTTAAAGAAATTTAAAACATAGATAGATGTGAGATACATGTTTTCAAAACAATGATCACGAGGAGAGGTAGGGGTAATTTACCCGTCTACCGAACTCTCCAACCGATTTTAATAAGGGTGCCCTATTCTTCTTTAAATAGCATGGCCAGGAGACGTAAGGGATATATACAGTCAAAGCCCGGTTTAACGACTGATATAATGTTCAGACCTTTCGTTATACCGAGATATTCGTTATATCGAACAGTAATTTTTTGCCTTGAAATTTTATAAAAAAAACGGTGGTCTGCAATTTTAAAAACATCAAAATTTAGTTGTATTTATAATTTAGTGTATAAATAAAACTTTAATTGATATTTTCTCGTTTATTTAAGAATTGTTTTTATTTCTAATATGCAATTTCATTAAAAATCATAAATGTGCATAGGTGCATATACATACATACATATGTACTTATATTTGGATGCTATGAACATAGGTTTATTATTACATTTCATTCATATTATTCATTTCTTAAGAAATCTGTTATGAACGATTGCTTTAACGTACTTTGAAGTCCTCTTTGTATTGATTCTTCTTGCAACTCCCTTAATACAAGCGATTTTGACACATCTATTCTATTATGGTCACATCACATTATACACGTTTCAATACCTTTGATTGCATCTGAGTGTTTAATTTTTAGTTCCTCTGACTCGACAGGAATAACAGCACATTCATTTTCTCCATCTTCGATATCTGCAACTTGAATAATATCCTCATTCCAATTGCTTACATCTTCTACGATAGATATGGATCACAGATCACGCATCAAATGTGTTTTTTTCAATACAAAGCAAAGAAGCCAAAAACACACACAAAATTCTAACGGTTCTGTAATGATTTTTTTATTTTGTTTTGTCATTCGTTAAATCGGGATTATTTTTTTTTACCATTCGCTATATAAGGTAGTTAATGTAAAAATTTGGCCATTCGTTATATCGGATATTCGTTAAACTGAGTATTCGTTATACCGGGCTTTGACTGTCAAAGGTCAAAGCTAGTTTTTATGTATATGCATATGTGTTTTTAATTTCTTTAATTACTTTTAAATCACTGTACTGCTTTTGTGCCCCTGAAAGTATGCTCCGTTTTTTTGGTTAACAATGTCAATTCAGATCAGCGTTACCAACTTATTATCTAAAAAAAAAAAAAAAACTTAATTTTTCAACAAAAAAATTTTTTCCACTAGTGTCCAAATAATGAAAAAAGCACAAAAATTTATATATATCGCATTCATGTTTATTCAAAATAAGATAAACAAAAAAAATTTAACAACAACAACAAACTTATTCTTCCCACGATTTGGAGCAGATCCCCACAGCGTATTCTAAGTTATTTTTTCCACTTATATTGCTGCTTAAAACTAATAACTGCAAAAGAATTTTTTAAACTAAATATATTCAATTATTCTTACCGTTTCTCTTTTTTTTGCTTTTTTGAAATAGAAAACTTATTACAAAAAAAAAACAGGCATAAAAAACTATAATATTCTTAATACAGCACAATTGTATTAAAGAGGGAATAGACACATTTAATACTGAAATATTATAAAATCTTAATAATAAAAAATAAACTTTGAAAATTTGAATGTATTTAAAAAACTTATTTTTGGCGCTAAAAACTTGAAAACTTTTTGGCATTTCAAAAACCTTGAAAAATAAGGGAAAAGTTGAGAAATGGTAACGTTGATTCAGATTACAAAACGAACTTTATATTAAAAAATAAAGTACGTACAAATGTAATAATTAAAACTTCTGTTCACGAAATTATAAAACGTTTTATGTGTTTTGCAGCTGAACAAGTTAATTTTTTGATGTTTTCCCATACATTGATTTGTGGGGTTTGATTTGTTATTTTTTTTTACTTTGGTATTTCACTGAACGTGGTTATTAACGGCGGTACGTCAAAATTTCTTTGCATTTGTAAAGTCAACACAAATTTATTTTTAAATTTTTTTCATAATTTTTTGCGGTTCATTCGAAAGTTGATATTGAACTTTGCAATCAACTTTTGAAAATGAACTTAACGTTCCGAGAGTTGCGCGCTAACAGTGCACTGCTTCTTCAAAAGTATCATAATTGATAAATAAAATAGCTCTTCTTTTGCGTATTTAATAAGTATTGAAGTACGAAGTCAATTATTGGCCCTTAAAAGTTAAATTGTTACTGCTCGGTCCACAAATGACCAAAACTGATGTGAGTTAGACATATTTGCCTCGTGCCCACGGTTGTAACATGAAGACGTAGATTTTACGCGAATAATTTTGTATTTTCAGGCATTACGTAAAAAACAGTGACCGCAATGATTGTTTTTGATTAGTCGCCTCATTTCACAAAATATCACATTTATCTGCTAAATTTGTCGTTACAGCGAACACAATTAAAACAAAAATTTCTTTGTCCTTTAAATAAACACATTTTCATTTATTTTTATAAGGAATATAAGGAATTGTGATAGACTCGTGATAAAAAAAACTGACAACCTCTATATTCCACATGACCTAAAGAATACATATTTTTAACAGAAATACAAATATTTTGAGGATCACTTTTGCTTATTTAATTACATTTTTTTTTCGTGTATAGTAATATGTTTAATGTATCATTATCGAATTATTTTGAAAATTTAATTTAATATTAACTATTGATTTGATTTCTCTTGTTTTTTTTTCTTATTTTCTTTAGTCAAACTCGTATGCAAAGTCTTATGAAACTGAAGAGGTATGATTTTTTTAAAGAAAAAAAAAAGAAAAAAACACAAACAATTTCATTTTCTCCCACTTTTGATTTAGTTTTTTTTTTTATTTATTTTTCGTTTATGAAATTTTAAAATTGGTTTTACTTTTGCATTCTATTTGATTTGTTTTATTTATTTTTCAATTTTGAGAATTAGGTAAGATGTAAAAAGACAAATTTTATTTATTAAAATTAACATCTAAAATTAAGTATTAACTAATTAGTATTAAATGTGAAGTGAAAATAACAGTGAATAACAGACATATTAAGGATGAATCACAGTTAGCAACTTAATTGAATCGTAATCAGAACTTTAATAGTGATTAATTGGCTAATTTGCGGTTTTTTCTGTATTACAAAGTACGCTTGTTTTCGGCTTGTTTGAACTGGATATATTTTGCGCTAGTGTGGAGTCTAAAATTTATTAAAAAGTAATTAAATACATAGAACCACAAATTAGCAAGTAATAAAGCGACTCGAATTTTTTTTCTTTTTTGAATACACTCATGGTTTTTACTAATAGGAAGTGAAAAATGTTTCACATGAAAAGTTTTCGTCACATGTTTACACTGTTACATAAAATGTGCAAATGTGAACATTTTTTTTTCTTTCCATTTGTTTTCTTCATATGAAATCATTTTAATTTTATTTCATTTCTTCACTGCTCGCGGATCAGAAGCACTATGAAAATATGAAAAAAGTTTTCATTTCACATCATCACAGAACCTAATAAAATGAAATTCTTGTATTACAAGATGACATCAGAAGCTATTTGTATGAATGTTTTACACTAGATACAAGTCTATCTAACGAATTATTTCGCATATTAACTCAGAGATAGGCAGAGGAAAGCTCATTACATTTACAAGTCTTCTTTAGCACGGTTTTTGAGTAATTTTACCATAATTTCCTTAGTATGTTTACTGTGATTGTCCTTACTATGCTTTCATTCTACAAGTAATAACACAATACAATAACATGTATAAATAATAAATATTTTCATATTGTAATAATATTCATTTCATCTGATATATTTAATTATTTAATTCGTACATACTTACATACACACATAATTATACATAATGCATAAATCTGTTTCTAACTCAATAAATAAATATATTACATATAAATAAATATTCTTATTAACATACTTATTCCTTCTCTTTTTCCTTTTTAACAAACTCGTTACGTTTGAATTCATGTTTCCGTTTTTAACTTTTTGATGGATACGTAACATCGTTTGTTTCTTCGTTCGTTCGCATATTCCTTATTTTGCGTCTTGACTGTCATCATCTTCATTTGCTACATACACAAAAAAAAATTAAAATGTAAAAATAAATTAACTCTACATCTCATCAATACCTTAAATAATCAAAAAAAAATAAAAAAAAAATTACGAAAATAACCAACAATAAAAAAAAAAAACTAAATCAATGGGTGATCTTTATAAGCAGATGATGAATGTTTATTATTTTCATCATCAGGCTGACGAACTTCTGGGCACGGCCAGTGAGCAGTTTTTGGGAAAGAGTGTTACTGAAATCAAACAAACTATATTGCAAACACTTGAAGGACATTTACGTGCCATATTGGGTAAGTTAATTTTATAATTTTAAATTAATTGAAATTCAGGTATATGACCTTGATACATATGTACATAATTAGCAGTTTTCAGTCTTGATTGTATATTTGCCTTTGTTGTAATCGTATACAGTGTTTACCTACAAATCGTGCTTGTCTATCTCATATAAATTGTAAACAAAAACCACTAAAACAGAGTTGCTACAAAAGTGACAATGACTTGTACACTTTTGTTTTTATTCAGCTAATTTTTGAATTCACACACGCAACTTTTTTAATACGAAACTAAAAGTTTTCATCACTTAGAAAGAGTTGTTCTTCCCTTGTGGGAAAGGAACTAACCCAAAACCACTCCGTGGAACATATAGCATATAGTGTGGTAATGGACTTAAATTGGCGCTTTTGATGCTTTTTGCGTTTCTGTGAATTTGTTGCCTCAGAACTTGCGTATAAAGTGTGTTTGATTTCACCATTATTACGGCTGATATTGTTGAACGAAATACTACCCTATCTGAGAGCAAAACATTTTTTAGAAAAAAACCCACTGTGAAACTACGTGCAAAAACTTTCTATCTATTTTCAACAGACATAGCATATGTTCTGGCTGGTTTGGCTGTATAACCTGAGAACAGAAATGTATAAAAATATTCATCGGCGGCTGAATATAGATAATATTTGACGGATTCTTAAGCCGCTTGCAACCATTTTTTTATTGTAATGCTAAATGCTAAAATGCTAAATATTTTATTTAATTTTACTTCCCTGTTGACACAAAGAGAACTGATGACGTATGTAGTGGCATATAAAGTACATATTTATTCTAATCACAACGTAATTGTCACATTATTGTCATAAATTAAATATGAACTTAAACACAACAAAATATTCATTCATTGTAATAATTGTAGTTCAGTTAAAAAATCACTAATATACATACAAACTCGTATATGTATATATTTTTTTTTAATATCCATAAAAACTGTATTAAAAATGTAATTGGGTTTGAGGAAAGTGTGAATGAACGCGACGTAAAATAGTTTCAAGGTCGTCAGTATTCCTTCGAAACGTAAAACGTTTATCAGTACTATATTAGTATTTAATTTTACATTGTTTTCTTACTTTATTGATTTTGTAATGTTGGAATAATTGCGGCGATATTTCCATTAAAAATGAGTTCGTTACCAAACAAACAAAAACGCAGTCTTTTTCGCATCTAGTCGATTTGGTTTTTGTATAATATGCGTTCACGTGATTGAAACGTAAGGAAAAATTGTTCCGAAAGGAGGAAATCATTCACACCATGTAACAAAACTCTACATACAACGGATAATTTTTCATTATTGTGCGTAATGTCCCTTTAAATGCGAATGACAATTTATTGCGATTATATTAAAAACCAAAATTAATTTTAGTTCCAATACATACATATATAAAAGCGCGAACGAAATTTCCGTTTTACAATGCAGCAGAACGCGAACTAAAGTTCTCAATCGTATATAGAGTTTTCTTATATTATTAGTATGTTTACTAAACGCAACATTTTTTCATAAATTTATTTAATTACAACTTTTTCTGCTGCTTAATTCGATTTGAAAGATATAATTTACTAGATGCCCATTTCTGATGTTCCTCTATTCCAAAGTTCTCGCGGCCTGCCACATTTCCTTAAGGCTCTTATTCACTAGCCTACATAATCGCACGATTCATTCAGAGGGCAATGATAGTGCACTCTGACCAACTTTGAAAAGTCGCTTCAAAATGGCGTTGTAAGTGGCACGCTATTATGCAAAAGTAAATACTAGTATGCTTAATTACACACTACTTTAGATTTTTTTTTTTATTTATTTTGCTTAGTGCAAACAGAATTCTCAGGCGTCTGGCTAAAATCGCATGAATATTATAATTTTATGAAAATGTTCCTAAACTTTGCCAAATCACACGACTTGCCAAAAAGAAAATCAGTTACACAGATGCATTTTTAGTGCATATTACCTTACCTTACAAAAAAAAATTATTAAATTTGTACACGCAGGCGTGATTTTTGGCCCACCCCATATATGAGACTGACCCTTTGGCCATTTGGTTTGCCGTGTAATACAATTCCTTGTAGTCATTTGGGTTGTCGTTGTATTGTTACAGCATTAAGTAAACAATTGAATAAAACTGCAATATTGCTAAATAGCAATAAGATCACATTGTAATTCCATCTTTATCAATCGATTCTCTTTGTTTGGGTCATCTGAATTAATAAAAGAATTTGCAATCTAAACATGAATCAAATGCTAACTCTGCTTTTATGAACATTTTTAAATTTAAGATTTAAAATAAGATTTCACTTCCGTTTGATACTAAAATAAGTATGGTCGCATGACCGGACATTTTGAAAACTGAAAATTAAACTGTTTGAAGATTCAGTAAATATTTTATTAACACTTTTTATAAAAAGTTTAAATGTAAATAATTATAGATCATCCATCCATTTATCAAAATAAAAGTTTAATTATAGATAGATGTGGTGAGTTAATATTTCACCATGAGTAAATTTCCCTAAAATTATATATAATTCTGACCAAAATTTTAATTTTGTAAATTATCAATGTTTGTTGTATACATTGGGGCAAAGAAATTAAGGTAGACTCCACAACGAGAAAAGCGTGAGTTCAATCAGCTAACCAGGGCACTAAATTTACCAATGTATCTGGTGGTCGTCGGTATTTGAAGTAAAGTCGGGGAATTTAAAAGTTATTGTGTCGACATAACGCAGCAACTCTGCAGCTGCAGGATTGTGGAAGAATTACCCCTTTCAGACCGTGATGCATCGAATGTGGGTGGGTTTCGGTCTTAATATTTTCGCTTCTACTTGACCAATGTCAAATAGACCGACATCCATCGACTACGCTGATTGTTCTGTTTTTTTGGTTCTCACATTATTCCGCTGTTCGATTTACCGTTACTTGAATTATTACGAAATTCTTGCGTCACATTTCAGTTTTGTCAAAATGAGCCACAGAAGTAAGTTGTGTGTTCAATTACAAAAATACTAATCGTTAACAAATACTGTCGTGGGAATATTTTAACTACAAAAAAAATTACAAAATTTAATGTGTCAAACCAATTGAAGTCATCTGATGCAATAAAAATGCATTTTAGCAAATTTATTCGGACAAATTAGACCGACATGTATGAATTGTGCGTGTTCTGAAAATCCTTGAAGGATATAAAAAATGGTAAAACCTAATCATTGATTATATTTCCATACAATATAGGGAGTATATATATCATAAATTATTAAAAAATTCCCACTAGTTTAGTGTCAGGTCTGAAAGGGATAAGATATACTAGGTTAACCGGTGCACTTCGCTACCACCACACCGAATTATGTAGTTGTCCGTGCTAGGCGTTGTGTCTTACTACATTACAAACAAAATAGTTAGTTGCTGAACCTCCAGTCAAATTGGGTCGGTATGGCAGACTTTCATAATATTATTTTGAACCATTATTACGATATTTGTTACATTTTTACCCCATAAAAGTACCCTATATTTTAAGTTGGATCATAAATATCCGTCTACCAAATTTCATAAAAATCTATTCAGTGCTTTAAGCGGTATAATGGAACAAGGCATCCAAACATCTAAACAAACAAACATTCACATTTATACTATTATATTATATTAATGAATAGGATTTCCTTCCTCTTACTTGCAGTACCTCGTGCAAAAAGTAATATAGAAATTTAATATAGGAATTGGCAAATTGTCAGTGCAACTTTAATAGTGTTGGGTGTTTCCCACCAAACTCAATTGGAAATGATTCATTATTAAAATATTTAGTTCTTATAGGACGTTATGACAAACTTGTTTTTCTACTTTTAGTTTAACTTAATACAAACTAATATTTTATTCATTCATTCAATAAGACTTTCTTACACATTTAAATTAAAATAGCCTTGTTTATAATAATGGTACAAAAATAGATAGAGGACATGTGTTTCTTAGCTTAAATACTATAAACAAAAATTGTATTTTTATAAATCAATAGTAGCACGTAGTCCCTGTTGAC
The DNA here is from genome assembly GCA_963924685.1 of Dexiosoma caninum. Lineage (NCBI taxonomy): Eukaryota > Metazoa > Arthropoda > Insecta > Diptera > Tachinidae > Dexiosoma > Dexiosoma caninum. The sequence goes on along the minus strand of OZ004726.1, from coordinate 59,988,593 downwards.
TTACGCTAAATGGCTTTAAAAGGGCTATAGCATTTAAGGGCTTCTTTTAAATTGTTAACAATGACTTTTTTTTATATATTTTCACCTTCTTGTTACAGGATTTGAAAGAATTAATTTACCAATGCTTGGTTTATTCTTTGTAATTGTACTAAAAAATATCACTGAACAAGTTTTTTGTTATCTTAATAACTCGAGGTACATCCCAGCAAGAAAAATATAAGTCATTAAGAATAACATATTCATAGCTTCTAAAGGATCCATATCGAGCCTTTGGTGCAATACCGTAGTAACTCAAAATTTGAATTTTTTGAGCTGGGTATGCAGAAATGATCTTTGGGGAAATATATATCTAAAGGGAAAAAGATTATGGTTCTATCTCCAACCGTTCAGATTCTACAGCTACAAATGTCTTTATTGCCTCCAGCAATATTTATTTGCAATAATGAAATCTTTCCTTTAAGACAAGAAATTTACAAACAGAAAACATTACAAAACGTGCCTCTTTATTTAAAAACTTGTAAAAAAATAACTTTAGTAAACGAACATACTATCAGAAAGATGGCTCAAAACTTCAAATGTATTTTTCTCAGTTCACGATTTTTTGAATTACTACAGTATTGCACCAAAGGCTCGATCGATTTCGCTTACTTCGTGATCGATGATTTGTATTGGCTATCAAGTCATTCAGAACAAATTTAGAAATTTTAGCTATTTTTTTTTTATCTGGGACAAGCACTCAGGAGATGACTCCTACACATCCGAAGCATTGTGCTAGAACTATAGGAAACGGATAGTAGGAGAAACGACAGGAGGTGAAGCTTTATTAATTATTTTACAGCCCTACTTTCGCACGTTTTTTGTGCTGAAGCTTCGGTTTAGTAGCCATTTTTATTATTATTTTACTTCGCCGGTGCTACACAATACCGACGAAGGAGGGCGTTCTGATGCGATTGTGGATTGCTATCAGCTGAAGCCGGTATTGTTCAGTGACCAGTGACTATGCCTTCGCCACTGAAACCTTCCGACAACAACTGACACACAAAGACACACTAATGCACATCAGAAAAATACGAGATGTTTATTTTTATTTTAAAATTTTAGTCTGAAACTGGGGTTGAACCCAGGTCTGTTTTTGGTTTTGTAGTCAACGTGCAGACTACCATCCATCGTGCCATCGCCACCCTCTTTAACCGTTCTCAAAAAAAATCAACATTTACTTTATATGGAAGGAACCATGCCAACTTTTCCAGTTCCTCCTGCTTTTTGATTGGTGATTTCCACTACCGCGTCATTCAGACCAAATTTGAAAACTTTAGCTTCAACGGTTCTAAACAAACCCGGATATACAAAAATAACTATTTACTTTGTATGGAAGGTACCATGCCCACTTATCCGATTCCGCCTTCTTTTTGACCAAGAATCTTACTGTAACCGTCCCTGAGATATAAGATAATAAATATTTATTTTGTATGGGCGTGGCATGCCCCACTGGAAATTTTTAAAATCAATATAGCCTATATTTTAAGTTGGACAAAGTTACATATCTCTGCTAATATTTGTGAAAATCGGTTCAACTTTTCTAGAGTCATAAGTATTCGAACAAACGCGACTTTGTTTTATATACATATTTAGATTTTTTTCTTTATTTGTTAATAAAATGCTTCAATAAAAAATCATTCCGCAAAATTTTTCCTTTTTAATATATCGTCGATTCCACCAATGACGAGTAACAATCCAGGGTTAATAGTGTACAGCGCAGTAAACTTAGTATTTCAAGTACCACCACCACTGCAACTTGTTGTACATATGTATATGAGTGTTAGAATTTTCACAAAAGGTAAACATGTTACCTTCGTTAATTTATTGAACTCTCATCTCACTCTGTTTTGTCACGCAATTTGGCCGTAATAAACAATTACTGTTTCATTTGCAAATTCAATTATTTATTCTACTCATATAATTTAGTCTTTGGTCTGAATCTGTTCGATTTGAGCACAAATAAAAATATATTTTTTTTCTCAAGCGACGACAAATGTATGCCTAATTTTATTTAAATAAATATTTTAATACCCTTTCGTATTTCAATTAGTACGATATACATCGAAAATTCATTAAAAAGTGAAATATAAAGTGTATTAAGTGCGGATTGTGTGAAGTCTCGATTATTTTTTTTATTTAAAATGGTCGACATGTTATAGATCAGAAAGTACCAATATCCAAGCGCTCTTCTACATTGATTCACCCAGTTATAAAATTCCGACGGTTTTAAAAATAGAAGAAAAGTTTGCCGATATCAAATATCGCCCATTAGTTGTCTGAATAGTTTGGTTCAAGTTCTGCACAATCAGGGAGTATGCCAAAGTATTTGATCCGAGACTGTTTATATACCAGTTGATCATAAAGTAAACGTTATATGGAAAATAATTTTTTCTTTAATTTTGGTTCGCATTACTTTAACCACCTTTTCAGCTGAGGTTCAGATAAACATAATCAAAAACCAGAATCGAAGTTTTTCATTTAGAAAGAAAATGAGAGCCAAACAACATCGGATGCCTTTTTTTGGCCCACCTTGTATTATTTCTTTTTTATATACATATGTACATATACATATATTGGAATATTGAAATCAAATCAATATAAAGAATTGAAATAAATAGTGTTTCATTTCAATTGGGATATCCGTCATAACAGTGACCGATATATCCATCTACGCTGACCGGTCAGCAGTGACCGATATATCCGTCAGAAATCTAAATACATTTATTGCGACTGTCAAAAAATCTAACGTAAACTGACATTTTGTATTCACACCATCACACTTGAAATAGAGAGCAAATACAAAAAAAAAACCAGAAGTTGAGAAAACAATTTTTAATAAACAAAAGTGTTTTAAAATTAAAAAAAGGAAAAGTCATGTTATTTCAAAAAAGAAATAAATATAAATTTGTGGGAGTTTTGATGGCTTTAGCTATAATAAAGGCACACAAGCAGCATGCGTATATTGAATTATTATTATTGGCTAACGGCGGCAGGTTTTTTTACGTAGATGGCAAACGTGCCGGCTCTTGAAAGTATGCAGCAGTTAAAATATTCTATTTAGATAAAGGAAATAAATCAAATGAATAATATTAAAAAATATATATTGAAAAATATATTTCTATGCGATTAAAATTTTAGAAATGAAGAAAAAAATAATAAAAAATGGACGGCACGCCACCGGCGGCGGAACAGTTGGCTTGTGAATTTTAATCAGATGAAAAGTATTATCGGTTAGAAAATTTTGAAAAAATGAGAATTTATTATGGGATGTCAATTTTTTATCGTAATACTTGTGGTTTTCATAACATTTTGCGTTCACACTATCACACTTGCACGTATTATTTGAATTTTTGACAAGTATTAATACAAAGTATAATAGTCTGAATGGCCCTTAACTGTTTTTATTGCAGAAAATTGTTGAAGAAAATACAATTTTGATAAAGTTCTATTGTATTTTATTTAATATTTTTCTCTTTGAAGACATTGTCAACGACTCGTCTTTATGGGTAGAGACGTTTGTTGTGTTGAAAATATATGCGGCTGCGGCAAAAAGGCCTTTTACGCAAATTTTAGGAGAAGCTGAGAAATCTCAATAATTTTTTTGGGAGTTTTTATATGAAAATGTGAGATTTCTCAGTGTTCTCAAGAATTTGGCATTGGCATTATAATCGTATTCCATTTTTCTTAATTTTTTTATTTTCTTTTTACTTCATGATTCTTTTTTTATTATTTTATTTACGCTTCCTAAAAGTTGACATCACTGCGCAATAATTAATGTGGAGGTACTGTTTTGGCGGTTCACGTTACACAAATCAGTCTTCAACTAGACCTTAAACTGTTTGTTGGTTTAGTGTAGATAAATAATATTTGAATTTGAAACAAAATAGTATATACAGAGTGCGTGTTATTGCGTGTGTGTGCGTGTGTAAAACCTTTTTAAGAATAAATATTTTTATGAGCAACAATAAAATTTGATTTACTAACTAAAACTTAAAACATATGAAATAAATAGTCTTCCAGTTGCTTTAATGTTTATTTAATATAATTAGAAATGATGAACATTTTTAAATGAATATTTTAATTATATTTATTTTTTGAGCGTTTGATTTGTTTATGAAAAGTTTTTTCAATTATTTATTTTCAATATTTCGCTACCAAATAGGTAGCATCGTCAGGAAATAATAATTTGTAAAAAATATTTGTATAAATGAAAAGAACCTTGATTTAATAAATATAAATTACAAAGTAACATGAAAAGTCGTTCTTCTTTTATATTTTTACCGCGTAATACATATTTTGCCATTAAATTAGCCTCTAGTCTTTACTAACATCACAACAAGTACATATGCACTGGGAATTATGAATTCAAATTAATAATTTTAAAGTAAAGGGTGGTTAAATTTCAAGGGCCGATGTTGATTTTGAATAAAACACAAACTATTTAGGAAATTATTGTAATTTTATTTTATTATGATATATTGGTATTACTCAATTATGTATGGAACAAAATATCGGCCAAATGGGCGCCGCGACCACGGCGGCACACCTCCATCCGATGGTCCAAATTTTCGATGACCCTGAGGCATAATGGAGGTTCTATGCCGTTAATGTGCCGAATTATCTCATCCTTTAGCTCTTGAATTGTTGCTGGCTTATCGACGTACACCTTTTCTTTCAAATAACCCCAAAGTAAAAAGTCCAACGGTGTCAAATCACATGATCTTGGCGGCCAATTGACATCGCCATTACGTGAGATAACACGGCCATTGAATTTGTTGCGCAAAAGAGCCATTGTTTCGTTAGCTGTGTGGCAAGTGGCACCGTCCTGCTGAAACCACATATCGTCCACATCCATATCTTCCAATTCGGGCCATAAAAAGTTCGTTATCATCTCACGATAGCGAACACCATTCACAGTAACTGCCTGACCGGCCTCATTTTGGAAAAAATACGGCCCGATGATGCCGCCAGCCCATAAACCGCACCAAACAGTCACTCTTTGTGGGTGCATTGGTTTTTCGACAATCACTCTTGGATTCTCATTCGCCCAAATGCGGCAATTCTGTTTATTGACGAATCCACTGAGGTGAAAATGTGCCTCATCACTGAAGATGATTTTCTTCGAAAATTGATCATCCACTGTTGCCGTGGTCGCGGCGCCCATTTGGCCGATATTTTGTTCCATACATAATTGAGTAATACCAATATATCATAATAAAATAAAATTACAATAATTTCCTAAATAGTTTGTGTTTTATTCAAAATCAACATCGGCCCTTGAAATTTAACCACCCTTTATACTGAGACAATTATAGCGTCATATGAAATCACAAAAAAGACTTTACACACAAACCTAAACATGAAAAAAACAAAAATTCTCATATCAATACAATTTATATAAAAGAAAGCATAATTAAACGCAGCGATCTACGTTATTACTTAGGTTATTGTTATAAGTTAGAGTGAACACTTTGTAATTCGAACTACTGAGTATAATAAAATCGTTATTTTTTACATTAGTTACTCTGGACAGTGAACAAACCTCTATAAAGTGAACACATTTTTCTTACACAAAATAAAACAAAAGCAATCGAAGTTTTTTAGCATTTCATTCCACAGTTTATATAAGAACTCCAAAAAAATATTCAAATATTACGAAATATACAAACGAAACAAACTAAAAAGCTTCTTTAAAAATTTTCTTTATACACGAAACATTTTATTATTTTATTTATATCTATTTAATTTCTCTAAATAAAGTTTTTAAATAGAAATTAATGAAACTTTTCTGTTGTGTTCAAGTGCAGACTTAATTTATCACAATATTGTGAAGAAACTAAATTTTTTAATAGAATGAGGGAAAAATAACAATTAATCTCCAACACCAGTTGAGTATAATACGTATTTTCTATGCCACTACACACGACATCAGTACTCTTTGTGTCAACAGGGAGGTAGTTGTAAAGTCATTAATATCATCTATTTAACCCGTCAGCTTAGAAAATGCATACGAGAATAAATGTAACTGTCCACATACTATTAACAAAGGTTGCCAGCTTTGTTGTTTTGATGTTTTTAGTAAAGATTTTACTTCATATATTCCCAAAGGGCAAAGCTTCTGCTTTCATAACAGGTGAGAACGAAATTATTTTTTTTTAACTTTTTAACTGTCTTTCCTTATTCAAATTTTTTTGGTTTATTAGTCCTCCATTGGATGGCAATGAAAAACCATTTGATAGTTATATCATTTCATTGAAAGGCTAACTAAATAGATTTATATGTTGCACAAAGAAAATTAGTAAAGAAGCTATTTGGTTTGCTTTGTTTGTATATTTCTTAATACTAAAATATTTTTTGGGAGTTCTTGTATAAACATTTAAAACTTCTTAGCTTTTTTATAGAAAATGGTTCAAGGTCTACTGAAGATTTTGGTATTGGCACCAAATGAAATGTGCATACAGACCAGCTGAACCATATAACAAACATAGATAAATAATTACAATATTAATGTTCATTCAGACACTGTGCAAAGTGTTTTGCGAAAAAACAGATTCCATAGCCGCCTACCAAGAAATAAACCATTAATGAACGAAATAAACAGAAAAAAGAGACTCGACTTCGCACTTAATATTAGCTGAAAGTTTTTAATTTTAAATTTAAATAATAAATTATATTTTTGTGTTCATTTAAAAATTTTTGGTTTTTGGAAAATTACAGAATTTTTGAGGAGTAACTGTATGTATGTTCTTTTCGGTTTCAGAAAAACTAAGTTTTAAAGGCTTAACTTTCATATCTCCACGACTAATACAAAAACCTGAAAATTTTCTTCAAATACCAATTTCTTAATAAAATAAATTTGGTAAATTTTTATTTATGTAAATTTTTGTTTCTCCTGTAAAATTCGTTACAGTGTGAATTAGGTTTTTCTTGATTTCTAATGACGATATGTGCAAATTTATTATATGTTATATATAGATGAATCAGTATATATGTGAAACTTAACCCTCTAGTGCGCAAGGAAACCAAATTAAATAAAATACCACTTAAACGAAAGGAAATGGTTAAAAAACAAACTTTTGTTCTAGCAGTTCGTATAATTTTCGTTTATAAGGGCGCAGGAAGCAAAAAATCCTTTGATGTCCTTTGATGCAAATTTGCATCATTGCGCATTTAGCTGTAAATTAAAAATCTAAAATTTTTATAATTCAATAGTGGACAATGTTTTTGTTTCTTTTTAAAAACCAACGTATTATTTATTTATTGTTTATGAAATTTTACATTTAAAAAAAAAAAGATAACATTTTAATTTCGTTAATTTTTTATGAAATTTTACAAAGCAGATACTTCAAAATTGCACAATAATTCAATGCTGCTATAACGGTACTTCAAAAGCAGAGAAAACGACGCCTATTAAATAGAGACAACATATAACGAACATTTACGCAAAACTGTTTTCAAATTTTGAAACTACGCAGAGATTTTCGGTATGATTCAAATTTGCATCACGGCGCACTAGAGGGTTAAGTTAAATTACAATAGATTTTTTGTAATATTTACATACATACGAGTGTGCGGTTGATTCTGAGAAATGTTATGAATACGAAAATCTCAAAACCTATTTAAGAATTATTAATAGTTTGCCTTACTAAAACCACACCTAAAGTTCCGTGAAAACAGCTGATTAACTAAATAATTCTTTTAAAAAATGTTTATCTTGTATTTTATTATTTATTCTTGCTCAAAGACTTAAGAGCTGCGAAACGATCCTGATGGTACGACCCAATCAGTCCCGGGAAATCGAGGCAGAAGTGTTCCCTGGTATTCCTGATCTCCATCCGTACGTCTTCTCGGCTCCTATTCGGTCGAAGTCCACAAAAGGGTTCCGGTCCGATCATGAGTGTGCTGGCTCCCCTCCTGGCCAACCCGTAACTTTAATTCATATGGGTGGCGGTTTCCTGCCTTTTGTGTCAAATGCAAAATTTGTATAAATCGTTACAATAGTTTAGAGCATTCGTAAAGTAATAGTCTTCTACTTCTATTATACGAGTAAAATATATTCACAATTTCCCCTGAACTTAAAAATAAATCGAAATCATCAGTTCTGGAAAAAATTACTAAGCTTTAGGAAAATATACGTAATTGCGGAGGAATTAGAGCTCACTGTTCTCGGAGATATCATCCAATATGTTGATGCTTATTATTGTGAAAGAAAAAACCAAACCATTTAAAAAGTGTAGTTTTTTATGTTTCGTGTTTTTATTTTCTTCTTGAACAGAAAAAACTGATACATTCTTCTGCCACTTCATGACATTAAATTTTTCCGGTGTCAGTGTTGTTAATTGACAAGTGGTGCGTAGTGTATTGGCGTAGGCGTATTATGTCGTAGTTGTTGTCGAATTTAAAATTTAAATTTTGAGTATATTGGCGTTTTTCGCCAACCACGGTGCCACTTCCTAGAAACGACAGACTTTCGCCACGAAAACGCCAAGGGTGAATATGAATTGATTATTGAAAACAAAGATGAAAAATTTCGTTAACTACATATGTTATACATATATATAATATATATATATATATATATATATATTATAGACGCTCTAACATTTTTGGTTATAACATGTCATTTAATTAACTTCCCACATTTTAAGTGATCATGTGATAAACAATCATCCGAGAAAATAAATTTACGTTTTAATTTTTAAAGTTATTAAAAGTGCAGTTGAATTAATATGAACGAAATTTAACAAAAAGAGCACGTCAAAAGGCTTAATTAATTTGAAAAACAAAGAAAAAATTAAATTAAGTACTTTGAAGTGGCATCGGTTAAATCAAAACTTATCATAACCACTGCATAATGACGTAAAATGAGTTCAAGTCTTATAAAATGAATATATAAATATCAGATGTGACGTCTTTTAATTATTAAAAAAAAAATACAAAATCAACTTGAAGATAATTTTTAAAGCTAAATTAATTTTGGCCAAATAAAGACATGGTCAAACCCGGCAAATATTTGATGAAATTAATGTAGCCATTATTATTATCAAGAACAGTTTTCAGTATTTGCTGATGCTGCATAAATTAACGTTTTCAACCGATGTGTGATTTTTAATTCTTTTTTCCATTAATTCAAGTTGTTATACTGGTTTTTATATATACTCGTATTTTTGTTTTAACATGCTTCTCCATTTGCTATAATTCCTTTTTAAGACATGATGTTAAAATATTCTTTAAAAATTTTGAATACGTCCGGCACCAGTGACAAGGGTTGTGCCACGCGCATTATCATTCGCCAGTTATTAGTGCAACATATTTAGAAATAAACGTGATCGCTTTTTAGAAAAGAACGTGATTATTATAGAAATGTAGCATATATATAATACTTCTGTCAGAAAGCAAAACGCCATAAGTAAATAGAAATTATTTTTCATAAAAATATGAAAAATAGGCTAAAAGCTTCAGACAAATTAATAATAGTAAAAAGAATTAAATAATTTCCAAAGTGTAAAAGTGTAACTACTTTAACGCGTTCAGTATGTTTTTCGGACCCCTACCGTGCATACTTTTTCCCTCGAAATGTATTCCCTTTTCCAAAAATTACAATCACAAATCATTTTCCATCAATGTTCAACAAAATTTGCCTTATCGTGAACGGTATTCTTCCCTCGAATTGTTTCGCTCTTCCCTTTGATTTTTTCACTTGATTTTTACTGGGGATTGGCATAAAAAATATAAGAAAATCCTTCTTTCAGTTATATATTTTTATAAATACATATAATTGTTTTGTACAGACTCATAAATAATAAATAAAATGCAATTGGTTGTGTTTTGTCAAACTATTCAAAGATATGGCGGGCGAGTTTTGGAGTTCTATTACAGAGTTTTTTTTTTAGATGCACGAGAACTTAAAATGATAATACAGATAAGACAGAAGTATTTTTGGAATAACATTTTTTACTAAGGCCTACTGAAGATTCTGGAATTACCACCAAATGAAATGTGCATATAGACCAGCTAAACCATGTAACAAACATCGATAAATTTATTAAGAACATCTGCGAGAGAAAAAATAATATTTGATTTATATAATGTATTCAGAGTAAGTCAAATTTTTAATACAGAGATTGGAGCATTTGTGATTTTCAACATGTTTTTGCGGTCTCCTGTAAAATTTTCCAAATATGACTTCGTGTAGTTTACCACCCACCTACAGATTTGTAAATGTATATTTTTAGTACCCAAATAAAATGGAATTTATTTGTATTTCTTTTTTCATTTTTCGCTTAAATTAAGAAAAAAAAATGCATAGTGCTTTTAGTGCCTCTTTCCACTCACTCTATCCCGAGTTCACTGGAGTTAATAAAAATCACGACTTTCAAAATTTAACAAAAATTAAAGCAAAAGGACTAAAATTTATTTCTTATGTTTGATTTATTAAGATTAAGATTATTATTACATTCATACAAGCAAATGTATTATAATTAAATGTAATTTTTTAAGAAGTTTAAAAAATATTGAAAATTTAATAAATAGTTAATTTTATTTAACAGTGCAGGAGTGAGTGATCCTGCCTTATAAATTGCAACGCGTTTTTAATGATTTTACAGTAGCAAAATAAAAAGTTTGCATATGTTTTTAACATATTTGTAACAAAATTAAAAACAATTTATTGAAACATATCATAAAAAATCGAAAAGAAATGTCTTCAATTTGGATGGGTGCTTTCAAGTTGACCCTTCTTTTGGGTCTTACATATGCTGTTGTTTCAAGGTACATTTTAAGATAAAAATAATACTGAAAATCCATAAAAACTTGTTTAATATAAAAAAATCATGAATAAACAGTGGACATTAATAAAATTGCTGAAAATGTAGCTGCGTAGAAAATAAATGATTCTCAGTAATGAAAAATTAACATCTCGTGCTAAGAAAACTAGATGGAGCCACTCTCTTGAAAAATTAACTTTATTTTTGATGAACTTCTGAGACATCTAACTAATTGATCAAAAATAAATAAAAGCACACACCAATAAAATACACATTTTAATTATGAACCATTTCTCCTACTAGAGTATTTCAAAAACCGATAGTTTTTGAAAAGCGGTTTTCGAATTATTCAATCAATAGCACGTTAAGTGAGTTTTTAATATATAGGTATATACATGTGTATTAAATACATACGAATTTTATTGGAAACAAGTAAGAGTGCTATAGTCTGCTGTGCCGAGCATGAATTTCCGCCTAGTCGTTTAGTACTACCGGAATTTTACATAATTTTTGGATCTGGTCCTTCGGACCATCGCTTTCATATAGCCAACTTAACGTGTAAACCAAATTCCACCGAAATTGGTTCAGTACCCTACACCAAATTTTTTTTGGATACACACATTTGTTTGCATTTCCTATCTCAACATTTTTTACCAAATTTCATCGAATCAGTTCAACATTTAGTATGTAGACCAAAATTCGACCTCTTTTGCGAAACCGGTTATAGGAACCGGAAAGTTGATTTCAACGGACAGGCGGGTATAGCTCAATAAACTTCTCTATTCATCATATTTCTGAAAATATATACATTTTTCTTCGGAAATGAATATTAAACAAATTACAAACGAAATGACAAAATACTCATCAGTGCACTAGTCAAGCAAAAATATAATAATTAAAATATCAACTCATTTTAAATGTTATACAGTAAATTTCGCTTATAAAAAAACTCTCGGTTTTTAGCTAAAGCTATGTTCACACGATTGTCAGATTGTACAGTATTGTAGGATACGGCAATATGATGGCAATGCACTCACAATGAAATATTGTTACCATCTGGTAATTTGTCTGTTCACACAGAAACCATACAATTCCGTTGTCACACAGTTCTGCGACAATAAATTTTTCTGCCAATAATAATTAACCGTTCACACGGTTGTTGGATTATTGTATGGCAAAAGTTGCCAGATCCAATGTTTAACATTGTATCTAAATATTTATGGGCAGCGGTGCCAGCAGAAATATTTATCTGCCAATGGTGTTATTGTACGGTGCACTAAATGAAGCACATGCGACAAATACAAATGACTGTAAATTGTGTGTCAATGAAAATGAAGGGTGTTCTCACGATTTTCAGAATTGTGACAATATTATTAGCATACAATGCACCGACAATACATTTTGTGACGATGTTGGCACACAAAAATTGTGTGTTCACACGGTTGTTGCACATTTTGTAACAATTTTTCTGTCAATATTGTAGTAAATGACAATCGTGTGTACGTACCTTAAGTCTCGGTTTTTATAACGTATAACGTGTGTAATAGTGTAGTCCACAGAGGAGTAGGACTAGTCCTAGACTAACCCAAATGTTTTTTTTTTAATTCTTGTTTATTTGCAATCTATTTACATCAAAATAATAAATAATAAATTCTCTTAATAAATTGGACGGTAATGTTAAGTTCCTTTGAACTGAACAAATCAATATATGTTCATGTAAGAAATTTAAAATTAACAGAGAAATTAATATACATACAAGTAAATATAGATTTAAAGTATTTAAAAATAATTTTTATTAATTGAATAATTTTCTACTTCTTCAAAATTGAAAAGGGAGATCTGATATATGCAGTCTTTTCAAACGTCTCACTTCATCAGTGTCATCTAGAAGAGTTATTGCAAGAATATTGTGATGATTGCTAAGTCTGTTCAGATAATTTGTACTATATTTTGTTATTTCAGTTTTAACTTGTTGAATATTGAGTCTTCGTGTATATTTTTATTTCGTACATACCAGGGTGCATTCGTTATAAGTCTCAAAGTTTTGGCCTGATATCTTTGATGATATCAATATTAGAATATGATGCTGTTCCCCAAAGTTGAATACCGTAGGTCCAGATAGGCTTTAAAATCCCTTAGTAAAGTTTTAGTTTATGGTTTAGGCTTTATTCCTCAGACTTCGGTCCTAACAGCCTGTACATTTGTTTTGTTTTCATATTCAGTTGCTTTCTTTTTAATGAAATATGAGTTTTCCATGTTAAGCGTCTGTCAATGTTTAAACCTAGATATTTGACATTATCAGATCTAGGAATCATAATTCTGTCTACGTATACTGTGAGAGAGTCACCTTTTCTGAGAGTAAATCCAAATGTATGGAGAAAACTTGGTTCATTTTTTTTTTTTTTTTTTTTTGGCGTGTGAGGTAGGGTTGAAAATGCCTTCGCACTTACAGAGACCGTCGTCTTCTGCGTCGAGTGGTGTTGCCACTAAAAAATTCCCTCCTCCTCCTCTGGGTAGATTCCTCCCCGGAACCGCTTTCCGCATTACTTCGGGAAGGCCCAGAGCCACGTCCCAATCAGGACCACTCTCAATCACCCACGTCTGGGTCCGCCAAGTTTGCAGCCGGCGCCATGGCCCCGGCCCGTATCGCCTGGTCCCCGTCAGAGGGGGCCCCGCTATGCAGCAGCGCATCGAGGTCCCTCTTCTTCCTCCGCAGAACGTATCCCACGTACTGTGCCACAGCGTCCCAATTGTCTTCACAATCGAGCATCCTCCCTATCACGGGTTCATTTAACATTACATGTCCTAGGGGTTGACCATATAACCCATCGGACTAACCCAAAAACTGCTCCATCGAGGACCTCAGAGAGTAATTTTAATGAGATGGAGTAATCGTAAATACGAAGAAGCGCACGAACACTTGTCGTATAATAATAAGCTGTAGTTTTCAATGAAATAGTCCACGGCTGCATTACATAGGACCATGTTGTAATCAGTCTATTTCAGCTAAAATGGGCTATGAATTTGCCTACAAGATGCAATGTTATGCCGGCATAACCCTGCAAATAATATTGGACTACGTGGTCTAGTTTAGCTGAAATGGTGTATTTTGGAAAGAACAAAAATTGTGCCGCTTAAATATTATGCCTGTCTGAATTGCCTCAATGGCAACATGACTTCTTAAGGTGCGAAATTTTGGTTCTCACTATCTTTTTCTGGAACCAAATAAAAATAAATGTTTGAATTTTTTAGTAAATAAGAATTTATAAATTACTCTACTTAATAAACTTGAGTTTTGATGACCATTGTGAAGTTGCAAGGAGTTTTCTTTAAATTACAGAACTTTTTATGTCACGAAATCCATGTAACCGATTTTGTTGAGAAAATGTTTTTGTTAAAAAAGATTTCCCGTTTTTATTATTGAATTTTATACTCTTCTCAAAATGTGTAAAGATTTTATTAATCGAATTTTTTATTTCCTTGATATAGAGTAAAATGTATCGTACGCACGCGCTACCAAATTTACAAATTGAAAATTAGATGTCATTTTCATTTCACCTAATTTACTTCATATAGAATGTTCATATTTTTTACAGCTTCACTATCCTACAACACTGCTTTTAGCACGTTATTTGTTTTTTTTTTTTTGTAGCGTCTCTGATGTGAAGGAGACGTATTAAATTTTAAAGCTTCGTTTTTAGTAGCCATTTTAGTAATTATTTTACTTCGCCGGTGCTACACAATACCGACGAAGGGGAGCGTTCTGATGTGCTTGTGGATTGGATACAGCTGAAGCCTGTTCAGTGACCAATGACGATGCCTTCGCCACTGAAATCTTGCGACAACAACTGACACAAAGCCACACAAATTCACATAATAAAAAACGCGAGATGTTTTTATGAGTCTGAAACTGGGGTTGAACCAAGGAAAAATTTTACGTTTTGTAGTCAACGTAGTCAAATATTTTTTTAACTTTAACATCGTGACGCACATGCTACATTTGTCTCGCACAGTTATACCATACTTTTATAATACAAATGCGTTTGTTTTTTGGACATGCTAAGAAATAAGTAATTTTGGTTATTATTAAATCCAAATTAGGCTAAAGTTCGTAAAATTTTTTGCCAGAAAGAATTAGACATGAGACAGCATCCAAGGGAACAAAGGCTAAGTCAACGTCAATCAATACCAACCAACTGGCGAAAGTTATTTCTTATTTTGATTTTTATTTCTCTTATTTGAAATGAAAAGAACATTTATTCAAGAAACTTTAAAACTTTTATATCGTCAACTTTTCCCGATACTATATCGTATTGGCAGATTGGTGGGAAGTAAAATCTGCATTATAAAATTGTGCTACTTCTGGAAAATAACTGTTATTTTTTAAAATCAACTTAGGAAGAAGTTATTTTCAGATTATATAGAGATCAGAGATATTATGTTTTACATAATTTCTCCTCCCTCTAAAATTTTACTTGTTAACGACACGGATGTCTTTTCTGTGAATTCGTGAGATAGTTTTCCCCGTCTTTAGCTTCTCTAAAACCCTACTTTTTCCAAGGGAAATAACGCCACCATTTATCACTTTATATTGTAGTTCAATTAAGGTGTGTATTTTGTTGTTGGAGTCCAAAAGAAAGCTAAGACATTTTGCATTTGCTACTATATTTGTAAGAATTCATCGATATCACAGTTGGCGTCAGTTAGTTAGTTCCGTAAAACGAATTTGTACACCAATGTATTTGTGCCTTCTTTCTTTTTAAATTACAGGAACTCTTACTGTCGAAGAAGTGTACAAAGATCGCGATCAGTTCGCAGCGTTAGTGCGCGAAGTAGCCGCCCCTGATGTTGGCCGCATGGGAATTGAGATTCTCTCCTTCACCATCAAAGATGTATTCGATGATGTCCAATACTTGGCCTCGCTAGGTAAAGCACAAACGGCCGTCGTTAAACGTGATGCCGATGCTGGTGTAGCCGAAGCCAATCGTGATGCTGGCATACGTGAAGCTGAGTGCGAAAAAAGTGCTATGGACGTCAAATACTCAACCGACACGAAGATAGAAGATAATGCTCGTCTATTTAAATTGCAAAAGGCCAATTTCGATCAGGAAACTAATACGGCTAAGGCCGAATCTCAATTAGCTTACGAATTGCAGGCTGCTAAAATCCGTCAAAAGATACGTAACGAAGAAATACAAATTGATGTGGTTGAGAGGCGTAAGCAAATTGAAGTCGAATCTCAAGAGGTACAACGTAAAGATAGAGAATTGATTGCTACTGTCAAACTACCCGCCGAAGCAGAAGCCTTTAGAGTACAAACTATAGCCCAGGGCAAGCAGTAAGTATAATTTTGAATTAGCTTTTATCTATTTATTATTGTAAATCAATTCTTTATGAATTTAAATGGATCAGAGTTTTGGGAATGAAATCCACTTCCTTACGCGAGCCGAACTCATGTACACAATTGTGCTTCTTTCCACTGGAAGTGCTAGGAATATGCTAATTATATAGTTTCTTTAAGGATTTACTGATAAGGCACTATCAACTAGTTGTCTCGCAAGGAAATCTACAATCCGTAGCAACTTTCGCTTTACTGCGAAGAGGGATACTGCTACCGCCTATTTGCATGTGGTATTGCCGCGTTCTATGAAAGATTCCAAATTGAACGTTCGAAATTGTTCTTACAGGATTTTATCTCTTTGCAATTTATCTCTCATTTTCAATCACTATGTTCGTTCCGGTTTAGCAAAGGCGAAATCTACTACTATTTTTCCTCAAATCGTTTTTTACGATAATATTTCGACGTTATTCTTATCTTACTGACGCATTTTAAATGTTTTTTATCGTCTTTATAAATGTGCAAGTGTTTTCCAAAATTTCGGAACCCTCTGATTTGTGGTTTTCCTTCGTCCAATTAATAATTAATTACAAAACAATTTAGGCAGTTGATATTGTACAGCATAATACAATTCAAAAAGCTTTGTAAAACATTATTAGTTGTTGTAACGTTGCCATTACTTTAATCCTTCCACTCAAGAATATCATGCTCCTTCTCCATCTAAATAGGTATTTCCGTCTTTCGGACATTAAAACTGCGTGTTCATCTATATTTAAGGTATTTGACATTTACTCTTCTACTCCTTACGATGGGGCTTTTAATAGAAGCTGCGTTACCCCATCTATCGCCATCCTGAAATATTCTTCAACCACGGGAATGGCTCTATAATGATGATGACATAGTTGATACACGTACGTGTGTTCATCCGACCAAGCATGAATCCACGCACACACAGCCTGTTTCAGATATTTATTCCAACGAATCCAGGGCATTTTAAGATAGGAGTTCACTAGAAGCTCAAATGCTATAACAGTATATGTACTTAGAATATGGCTCTTCAACAGGAGCTCCAACACGACAATGGTCCGAAACATAAATCCATCGAATTCCATTCCTTAATAAACTGGCCGAATTTTTAGACTTACTAGATTTCTACATCATTTTTCACTTCACACAAAATCCTTAACATTTTTTTGATGAGAAGTAAGGGTCGTTAATTATATATATATATATATAATTTTTGTAGAGGATTTGTTTGTTTCAACGATGAAGTAAAAATAATTGTGTATCATTACGTGTAGTAGAACTCGGTGTCATGTTTGAAGTTTAAAAAAATTTTACTTATTGTTGACGGTGTTAAATATGGCAGATAGCATAGTGGATATTTAATTATTTTAACTTTGCCGTGCCTCTTTTCTTAATGTACATATGTATATATTTTTTATTTTTATTTGAAAATAGTATTTATTAATAACGCTTATTCGCTTTTTTAGATGTCAAACTATTGAAATGGCTCGAGCTGAAGCCGAAAAGATTCGCAAAATTGGTGCTGCCGAAGCCCATGCCATTGAACTAGTGGGTAAAGCTGAAGCTGATCGTATGCGCATGAAGGCTAATGTCTATAAACAATATGGAGATGCTGCTATCATGAACATTGTTTTAGAATCACTGCCTAAGGTACATAATAAATTATTTTTCTTTTCAATTCTTTAGTAAATTTTCGAATTTAATTTTTCTAGATTGCTGCCGAAATTGCCGCTCCTTTGGCTAAAACTGAAGAAATTGTTCTTATCGGCGGCAACGATAATGTAACGAATGACGTTTCCCGCCTTGTGGCCCAATTGCCACCCACTATTAATGCCTTAACTGGTGTCGATCTCTCTAAGGTCTTGTCGAAAATACCAGGAGCGAAAGCGTGAAATTTAGCTCACCGCTCGGCACAAGGATTTGACGATTTGGCAATGGCTTAAATTCCAACGAAAACGAACTCCGATAAAGCATTCTTTTTTGCAAATGATGATGACGACGAGAAATCTGAGAAAATTACTCGAACAAAAGCCGAAATCTTGACTTGCACCTCTTAAAACAGTCGAGGAATCTATTTTTTTAAATTATTTAATTTGTAATCAAACTTAAGAATGGCATAAGTGTGTGTAAATCAAGTAAATAAATAGTAAATACTCGTATGTATAGATGTATTTAATTCGCTGTAAATTGGCTTAACAAAAACTAACAAGTACATTTTTGCATTTATTTAGGTCTTTATTAAAAAACAAAAATATAATATAAATAAATAAAATATAAATATATATTTATATACATACATATATCTGTGGCTCGGAACTAAAAGGTTCAATATATCAAAATATTTATTTTTCGAAAGTTGCAATTGAAGATAACTTTTATAGAAGAGTTTATAGTTGCATTGAAATGCATTGGCTAACAAAACCCTTATGAAGGTGTTCTGGGTTAAATTAGACATTGGCTGTTTCAGTAAGAAAGCAAAAGCAAAAAATTCACACTGGGCCATTTAGCTCCAAGCCGCGTATATATTTTAGTAAAATTACAAATGTCTTTTAGAATATTTAACAATTTTATATACAAACGTAGTACATACTTATATAAATATGGTTCATAAGACCATTATAAGGCAAGAAGTACGATAATGTGCAAAAATAAATAATTAAAATAGGCATATTATCCGCTTCAGGGAAGAATATTATAAACTCTTTCGTTCAACTGGATTTCTTGAAATGTTCTTGATATAAACCAAATGAAGCATATGAAACACGGCTTTTTTAAAGAGAATTGAAAAAAAAAACAAATATAAATTGTAAGTGTAATAATTCATTTTAAAATAGCCTTGAATAGAAGAGAAAATATTTAATTTCCGTCTAAAATTTTGCAATTGTGTAATGTATTTTTTTTAATCATCTCTATGGCCATAAACATAAACAGTTCTTGGTAAAATACAATTTCACTTATAAAAAACCACCACACACTTCAAAACTACCTTGAATTTAAAAAAAAAAAATATTGTTTTTATAAAATATACAATTTCAGCACTTATATATATTCTTAACAATATGCAATATATACATACATATGTATGTATGTATGTAATTCTTAATTAAGTGTTAAAAAACATTTAAATCTTACAACTTTGCTATATTACTTTTTATTTAAACTTTTTCAAATTTATAATAAATACGTACGTAAATAAAGCCAAAACCAAAGGATTTTTAATTATTATTTTCGGTTAAGGCTGATTGGAAGAGTACAGTCACCGACCTTATGCTAGGTTCATACGATAACATGAAACGCATCGTTCTATGAATCACGCAAGTTAAAAATTTCGTGAAAAAAATGTGTCTCTTAAGTGTACACAAGAAACTTATATTGATTAGTAAAATGCACGATAAATGTTAAGAGTTAATTAGATAAATAATGGCACAATTCTTTTTTAGTCAATTTTGATCCCTTAAATGCAAGATTTAAATTTTAAATGCAGCAATTGAATTGTTTCTCTGGCTGTATGACATGTGGCGCCGTCTTGTTGAAATCACATGACCTCCACATTCATTTCTTCAATTCTAGGCACGAAAAAACTGGTTATAATTTCACGATACCGAACACCATTGACTGTTTGCGCTTGACCTGCCTCATTTTCATAAAAAAAGGTCCAATGATTCCTCCAGCCCAAAATCCACACCACATTGCATTTGCTTCTCGTGAATCACTCGAGGATTTTCCTCACCCCAAATGCGACAATTCTGCCTATTGACGAAGCCATCAAGATGGAAATGGGCCTCGTCACTGAAGATGATTTGATCGGCAAAATCAGTATTTTCATGTTGTCTCTCCAATACCCAATTAACGAACTCTCTTCGCTCCATTTTTACTAACCTCGTACCTTCTACTAGCAAACAATAACAATTGTTCACATGTTAAACAATGACACTTCGAATGGCGCCAAATTTAAATCTTGCGTTCTTGTTGGGAGACCCCCAACGGACATAGGACAAATTTCATATATGTCTATAATAATATATATGCATATAAGATTACAAATAGGTATAAACCTGTTTTAATAAGAAAATGTTATTATATTTGAACAAAACTTTGTTTTTAAGGTTGTACGGAAGTCCAAATGAAAAAGTTAACATCACTGTCTCTTTCATTTAGTCTTCGACTAGATAGCGACGAAGCACATAAAAATGTTTGTTAATTTGTTTCAGAAATTCGTGTCCAGTAAATACGTGTATTTCATTTCAAAGTCTACAACAAATTGAAGTAAAAGTTTTTTGTGTTTACAATAGCTGCATTCGTTTACCTCAAAAATTACTGCAAATTTACACTGGATTCTACTGGATTCGTGGATTCTACTGGAAAATGTACAAGAGAAAACACCATTTGAGAGAGTAAAATTTACTGGAAAAGAAAAACATATAATTAAAAAGTAAACAAACAAAAGTTTAAAATGGCTGACTTCCTAAACGCATGTTGGTTTGTAGTAATACAGGGTGTCTGGTGGCAAATTTATATTTTTAAATACGATTATACGATGGTGGCGCCGTTGGAATTATCGATTGTACGGATTTGTCAGTCACGATGTCGCAGTGGTCGAGTGAGCATCGCGCGAGAAACATACTTGGGATTATTTTCCAAGAAAAAATAAAGTAAAGAAAGGTGTTTATATATTTTATTTTCAAATTTATTATCATTTTCTTTATTTTAAAAAAGTTGTACCAAAAGAACAAACTGCTCTTTTTGTGATTATTTCTAGACTGCCCTTACAAACTAATTTCCATCTCTTAAAGACAGAGTTTCACTTGTATTTTGCTTAACAGGCAAAATCGATTATTGGTGAATCTTTGTATTGAACAAATTTTTTTTGACAAGCTAAAGCGTTTATGAAATAGTTTCGTCTTTTCTTTTCTTTATTATCGCTCCGTTTGTTCAACAAAAAAAATTAATTTGCAAAATACTTGAAATTTAAATGTGTAATTGTATATTATTATCCCACATTCAGTGTGGCTGGCATAGCACTTTGGTTTCATTCATAAATTACAATTTATGATTTTTAAAGTTCAATGGTCTTTTAGATATAGCAATAGCAGATTGGTTTTACTTTTATTTTAGTTTATATAAAAAGTATTTCGTAATCAAATAAATTCTAATTCTTATTCAAATACTTATTCACTATAATAGGTATGAACCCATCCCTTGGTGGAAGTATATATGTAACTCGCGTTCGCTGTGGAGACATTTTTTAAGAGTAATCTTACGTAATTGCTCGTCGACAATTTTGTTCAAAGTTCGGTATTCAGCGAATAAGTGATGGATCGATTGTAAATTTAATTCGTTCGTGGGTGCAGGGATTCCGCGCAACTGCTTTGGCTATGAATGCCCACGGCCAGGGCCCAGTCGATCTTCAAGGACTCCCGAAAACATTGAACTGGTTGAAAGCATTTTGCGGAAAAGAGCATCTTCACTGGAATTTGCTAGAGCGATTATTCATGAAATTTTAAAAAAGGTTCTGGTTGACATACTCTTTAAAATCCGCATTTTAATAAAACTTTGTGTCAATTATTACGTTTTTTATTTAAGTTTGAAAATATAAATATGCTACCAGACGCCCTGTACAATGCAATGTGTTCGTAAATGCAACCCTGAAAAAATTAGGTGCGTTCATTTACCCCAAATTGGGCGCCCGCGGGCCCCAAAAATTGGGTAAATGAGAGAGGTTTTCAGAGAGTAATGTTCTTGGTCTTCACGCACGAGAATGCCCGTACATTTTCTTCGGGCTAGTTTGTGCATGAAGAACAAGCAATCAGTTTGTTTATAATAAACATTGAAAATAACAAAGAAAAATTACAAATGTCGGAAACAGCTGACAGACATTAAAAAAGTTGTGTTAAAAATTTTTCTTAACAATAATTAATTACAAACATTTTTGTTATTTATACCATAAATTGTTAAAAACTTTTCATAAAAAATACCATTTTTTTAAATAAATATTTTTGTTAATACAAATTATTATTTCCTAAAGATGCTACCTATTCGGTAGCAAAATATTGAAAAATAAGTAATTGTTAAAAACTTTTCATAAAAAAGACCATCGCTGAAAAATAAATATAATTAAATAAATTCTTTCAATACTTGTTTTTTTAAATAAATTCTTTCACAAATAGTTTTTTTTCGGTAAACTGTCATCAATAACATTAGACTTCCAATGAAAATCAGTGATAATCAAGCTCGTACAATTGTACTTTTTTCAGTACACTTTGCATTGCAAAAGTACTACTTTACTCCACTAAATATTAAGTACCACAGTATATTCATATGATTATACGTTGTTCAGTAATTTAAATTAATTATAGCAAAAATATATTTTCGATTTTTCTTAATATAATATTTAATTATTAAATTATTCACAACCACTTTTCACAACTTTTTCACTTTGACGTTTGGCCTGTTGAATGACGTGACCAGCGAAATAGCTCATAAGTTTAGCTGCCCTACAAGAACATTGACGGTCATTTGACCGGTGATATGACTGTCATTGCTGACAGAATTATCGGTCATTGCGTAGAACAAAGTTTATATCATTTTCTTAAGGGCAATATGAGCAAAATTACCGAAACTTCTGTGTGCATGTGATAGTCAGCGTTGATGCATATATATCGCTCACTGTAGACGGATATCCCAATTTATATGAAACACTATTTATTTCAATTCTTTACGTTGATTTTATTTCAATATTCTTATATGTACATATGTATATAAAAAAAAAGTAATGTAATATAATATAAAATAGAAATATCCATCAGAACCTTGGAGTGGGTCATCATCTGTGAATTTTTTCTTAATATAATTGCCCACAATTATTTAAAATATAAAAATATTAAAACAAATTATTCAGGGATTCGCATAAAAATTAATTCTATCCATCGGCAAAGACAACATATGTTGTTGTTAAAACGTGTCGCCGAGTGCCGAACACAAAAACGATTCTCTCTTCCACACCTGTAACATGCTACCAAACTAAATGTTTTCTCGTCTAAACTCAGTCGTACGGAGCTTCAAAAACTATGGTCCGAATTATAAGTTTACAAACGAGTAAAATTATCCTTTCTGTAAAATTGATGAATTTGCGAAAATTCAAGAATACTTTTGTAATGAACTGCATTAATTTTTAACTCTTCAACAACACGTTGGTTGTCTTGCAACTAGGTGGTCTCTCGAGTAATAGGAACTCCTTCAGTATTACTTTAATTTGATTGATTTCGAAACAAATTCTCAATATTTAAGAATTCATTTTATTTTATCTTTCTGTTACTAATAGTTAATAATAGTAAAACTTAACACAACTTTTATGTTTTTAGTACATTTGGGGTCAAAAAAGTACCATTTTAAAATTGTCAAATATCATCTCCGATATAAACGGAGCTGTAAAAAATTGACATTTCTTTTTTTCTGGTAAATTTTATGGTTTTTTCGTTTTCTTACTTTTGTACATTTTGCTCTCTTATTGAGAGTAATTATAGCTTACTTTCATTTTACCGAACTTTACCCAAAAAGTAAACGTACAGACCTATTGTCAAAACTTTCAGGGTTGCATTTACGAACACATTGCATTGTACAGGGCGTCTGGTAGCATATTTATATTTTCAAACTTAAATAAAAAACGTAATAGTTGACACAAAGTTTTGAGTGAGTTGGGCTAATGTGTTTTGTTCCTATTTGCAACACTGTTGAAATTAATACGCAAGAAAAAGCAAGAAAAGCATCCAAATAAATTTAGATGCAAAATAAATAGAACACGCACCACAATGGCGACGCAGTAAAATAAGTAAACGGGTCTTCTTATAATTTAACATATTTCTACATTCACTTATTTATATTTTTATTACACTAAAAAATGGACACAAAGTATTAGTACAATACATATTAAAAAAGTAACTACACAATGTATCAACTTGGTCTTACACATTGTAAATATACATATGTACGTTTAGGAAGTCAGTCAATTTATCATAAAAATATTTAACAAACGGAAAAACTGAATTAAAATTGTAACAAAAACGAAAAATTATAGTTTTCAGCGTGAAAAGAGTTAAAGATGAGTTTCCTCTTTTTTATCATCAATTTCTTATAGTTGGTTTTATTTACATTAATTTCATAGAGACGTAAAAATAATATATATTTTAGTGCTTATTAGAGCATATTATTTAGGGTACCGAATACCACAAATTTAGTATTGATGTATTTTCGCATAACATTTAAACAGAAACAAATTAAAAAATCATATAAGAAAGAAAAAGGTTTATTACCTTATGCAGTACTTCTATTTAAATAAATTTCTCTACGAATTTATGTTTACAAACACAGATTGTATCAAATACCAAAAACTTATGTATATATACTTGAGTAGTTTACACAACTCATATTTTTACAACACTATGATTTTTAGTGAGTATTTTTTTGAAATTATACAAAATTTACTCAACTACTGGATTTCACCGGGAAAGTAAACAAATGGACCTAATGTAAATACAATCACACATTCTTATTGTATATCACTAACCCATCGATAACATTTGCAAAATTATGGTGCATTATAAATACATATATTCTTATGCAATATTGGAAATTTGTCTACTAAACCTTTTATGAATAAATATAATTTGTGGATACGGCAGTTAACATTGTGTGCAATGGGAAATAATGCAAAACGTAAACAATTACAAATTCAATCAATAGTAGTTTGAAGTGAATAAAAGGCTTTAAATAATATATCTGTATTAAAGAAAAAATGCACTGAACATCACAAAATGCATTGCTTACCATTAAGTACCTTTCACATACATAGGTCGATTACAGTTAGTCACAAAAGTAATTTTTAAAATTAATGTTAATTAACCCTGAAATGCGTGAATTTTTCAAATACTCCGAAAAAAATATATGATATAGAATTTTACTTCCCAGTGCATAAAAAAATAGGAAAAAAATAGTAAAAAAATTTTTTTTTTTATTTTTACAGTAAAATTTATTAAAAAAATCGTATGTTGCAAATTTGCAACACTATGCATTTAGAAAAGAACAAAAAATAATTTATAAATGAAAGTGCTTAAACAATTTTTTTCTTTAGTAAAGCAAAGAGCTACATCACACTTTTCACATTTTGTGTGTGTGTATCCCTTGCAGCCTGGCATTTTACAGCGACCTCGCACACAGTTATCACACCAGTGCCCAACATTATCTTGCCTAATATCCTTAGGTGGAACATGTTGCACTGGTCCGCATTTCTTCTTGGCTTGTACTCCATCTTCTACAATACTGCTCCTACTAGGCTTTCCACGTATGTTACAAACTGGAATTGCATCGCCGATGCTACGTAGTACTTCAGCTATATCCTTATATCAATATCAATATTCTTATAAACAAGCCAAGAATTTATAATTGTCATATCTAACAACTGGTAAAATATGCGCATATACCACTTCCCGCTTCAAATTGCAATGCGATATCTGCCAATAAAACTGTCCATAAAGTCGACTCCGCCCGTATGCGCATTATACTCTTTTATAATTTTCGGACATGTTATATTTATCTTCTTTTTGTTGACTTTATCAAACCTATCTATCTGTGAAATAGGCTCTGCTCCAACATATGATGACAGACAAGTGACAACTTTATTATCTTTCCAAGTTACTCCTGTCAGATCAACGCCTTTGAAGGATGCCATTTGCTCTTCATAAAACCCACGAGGAATACATCGTATTTTTGTCTGGAAGTTTGCAGTTTACTAATATATTGGGTTGAACTGTACCTTGGCTGTAAATGCCTTGTTGTGCAAGGTGAGCCACAAGCGGGACAGAGGTATAGAAATGATCGAAATATATAATGAGATTTAGATGTCTTGGTACATCTCTGGCTAAACGGATAACAACATTTCCCACTGGTCCAAAATCTGGCTCGTCTGGAAGCCGCTCATGATCTTCACCAATATATACATACATATTTCAAATTTAGCAGCATAGCATTTTACAATACACATCACATAAAATTTGATGACCCATTTATGCGGTGTTTGGCAAAAATTGCTTCATAAAATGTTTGACTTTTGTTGCACACATTTGCCCGTCTAATGACAATCTCTGCTCCATTGGTACTGTAGCAAACTTGTCATTTAGGTGGTCTACCATTGGTCTAATTTTATGCAGCCTGTCATGTTGTGGGTGATCTCTGGGTAAATGTTTTTCATTATTATTGAAATAAAGAAATCTTCAAATAGTTTCAAATCTGTTGTCATTAATTTTTTTATTGGTTCAACTTCAACAGTATTAGACCAATGCAAACGAATATTTTGATACCGTATAACAGACATATGTATCATTATAGATAAGAACTTTCTAAGCTGAGTTTCTGTCAATTTCAAAGGTTTTGTTACATTTACCTGCACAGAATCCATGAAGAATGTGAAAAAAAAGTGTAAGGAGAGTTTTTTTGACTCAACTCGGGAGGATAACTAGTATCGCTAAGAAAAGCAGTCTTATTAGGGCTCAAAATAAACTCCTTTGTCTTCCAAACAAGTCCTTTCATTGAAGCTCGTCTACTTGCCTGCTGCTGATGGTGGGTCAACAGGCTGAGGCTCGTCAACAGCCAGTGAGTAGGTCATCATCAAAATCGTTACTATCATTATCAATATTAGTATCTACATCTTGAGATAATCCCTCTCGGTTTGCAGAGAAAACCTAACTTCTCCTTCCGAATCATCCAAATCATCCTCAGATATTTCTCCGTCATTTATTTTATTTAAATATTCTTCAATTTCTTTTGAATTTAAAAAACGCATATAAAAATATAATATGATACATGCAGAAGAACTGCACTAAATGCATAGTGTTGCAGATTTACAACATTCTAAAACATCCCGAATTAAAAGAATAACCAACATTTTCTTTTAAAACCAGATGAGTTTCTTTTATAATATATATTATTCTATATAAAAATAATTTTTGTTAACACTTACCTTTAAAAACCACAATATTATACTTCTAAATAAAACACAAATTTCACTTCCTAAGAAATTTTAAAACCGTTATTTTGTCAACGTGAAACTCACAATCGCAAATTTGCAATACCCAAAAAAGTGCTTCCAAATCATAAACTATACTAAGTACAACTCTTTTAATACACAACAATGTGTAGTGATCGAATCCATGCCAGTTTGAGGTGAGTTTATTGGCATGTTGCAGAATTCCAACAATATGCATTTAAGGGTTAATAACATCTTTGGCAGTCACTCCGCTAATATCAATGCAGTTATATTTTGCAAAATATACATGAATGAAATTAAATTAAGAATAACAATAATAGACAATTTTATTATCCAGCTAATAAGGAAGCACATCCTGATGAATTCGCATTATCTCTAAGGGCGAAGAAGAAAACTGTATCTGAAAATCAATTAACAGTAGATTCAGTAATGCGACTTCATTGGTTAACAAAAAGATATTCTCAAACCTTAACAGGGACAAGCATTGGTGGCTCTCAGATTGGATAATTTCATAATTTTTTCTTACCATTTTAATTTCTTTGACCAGAAGCTCTCTTTTACACATACGAGGATATGTAAAAGTACTGTTTTTCCGACATGTATGTATGTATATGCATGTATGTATTTTCACTACATATCAAGTATACAAAAGGTATACCACTAAGAGATTATAAAAAACACATTTAAATTGAAAAATACCTCATTATTTGTATGCTTTATACTTGACCCATCCGTGCGGGACTAAGTATACAGAAATTTTTAGTTAACTTTAACTTTTTATTTTTTTAAATTATACGAATTTACATATTTTTTAATAAACAATAAAAATAAAATAATAACACTAGCAAATGATTTACATCTACTGATAACCACACGCAGTGTTCAAAACACGAAGAAGGTCAAGTTGAGGATGTAGCAGCCTCCGAATACAGCATGTTATTCCGTTCTGCTAGTGTTCGTCAGTGTGAATTACAATTTTGTCTGTGTTTTAGTACCAATCACATGTAATTTTGATTGCCTAGTTGCTCTCCTATTTAAAATTAAAAATTTTTAACTAATTAAATAAACCGTTTTTTTTGGAAATTTTTTATTTTTTTTATCTTGGACCAGCAGTCAGGAGATAACCCCTACATTTGCGATGCATTGTGCTGGAACTAGAAGAAAGGTATAGTTAGAGAAATTACAGGAGGTGAAGCTTCATAATCATACAACTCTGCTTTTGCATTCTGGCGTTCTGATGTGCCTGTGAATTGGTTACAGTGACCAGTGACTATGCCTTCGCCACTAAAACGTTCCGACAACTGACACACTAATGCACTTCAGAAAAAATGCGAAATGTTTATTATAATTTTGTCTGAAACTGGGTGGAACACAGGAATTTTTTGGTTTTGTAGTCAACGTGCAGACACTTCAGCCATCGCCAAAAATCTGTTTGTAGCATATCTGCAACATTGCGCATTTAAGCAATTTTATTTACAGCATATCAAAAAAGTTATTTCTCTGAATTTTTTATGGCAAGAGATCCCAGTAACCAAGAATTCTACATACATATACCTTCTGGACCTGGATAAGAAGTATTACAAGTAGATGAATGAGTTTTCTATATGAACAATTCCAACAATTTAACAAATCTTTAGATGTGGCCCAATCGCTGCTGTGTATGGGGTGTGGTCAGCACCTCGATGAGATGGCGAGACATTCTAGGGTGACACTGGTATGGGCTCCTGGACACACGATGACACTGGATGAGTCAATAATTATTGAGTTTAAAGATAGAAAAAACAACTGTCTTCGGTGGAGCTGTTGAAATTTCTAAGGGAATCTGAATTGTTGTTTTAAATTAATTTCAAATTTCTATTAACTGTGGCTCTAATCTATCTATGTATATAAAGCGGAATGTGTGTTTTTTGTACCTTATAGAAGACCACACCTCTGGTTCGATGTTCGTGAAATTTTCAAACATTTATCTTAAACTCTTCTATGAATTATAGGCTCCTTTTTTAACCATGTGCATTTTTAAGCTCACTTTTTTAAATTTTGTTACTCTTTCCATATACATATATAAGTTTTGACCTAATTTTATAATATAAACGAGCATAACCTCGCCATTTATGGACCAATTTACAAAATTATTTTTGCATATGGAAATATTCCGCTAAAATTTTTTTTTAAAAAGAGGGAAAAGGCAAAGTGACCGCGCACCCATCATCATCGGTAGAAATTCGGTATGTAGACTCAGATATAATAAAAATTACTAATCCATATAAATGCTGCTGAAAAATAAATGTGTTTGGTACTCTTTCCATATCATAAAATATGATGATATCTCTGCAAATACAATATAGCGGACGACTATTTTTTACTCACTTCCATGATATGGGTATGAAATGAAAAAAATGTTGAGAAGGAAACCAAAAATAAAGTGAAATAGGTACTTTTCGCAAAATTGCGTTTTGAAAAGGGTACCACTTTTTTGTAAAAAGGACTGTTGATATAACAATAAAAGTACCGAAATTTTATGCAATATCTATACATACGTGGGTGAGATTACATAATTTAGTGTGGGGTAGCGAAGCGCACCGGGTTAATCTAGTTTTCTATAAATTTCATCTTTCGCGAATGCGCAATGTTGCATATAAGCAACATACCGTTTTTTCAATTTTACTCGAACCATTTTACCATTTCATTCATTAATTGTGTTTTATAGACCAAAAAATAATTTAAAAAAATTTTTTCAAATCAAATAAAAATTCGCACTAAATTAATTCGGGTTAATTTAAAAGAACAAAATCGGCCAGAAATAGTTGAAGAGAAAACGATATTAGTGTAAAAAAATTCCATTTTATAATCTGGAAAAAAAATTTATAAACAAAAGTTATTAAATTTTTAAACCCCTTGGTGACTTTTGGTCCACACTGTACAATACAAACATCAGACAATACGAATTCAGAAACTTTGAAAATTTTGTAAAGTCTGTCCCGAAGTTGTTAGTCTAAACGTAAGTCATTCAACTGAGCTACGAAACCATGAATAAGATATTTTTTAAACGTTGTAGCTAAAATCCAACATAACGATGATTTGATGCAGAGGACCACAAAAGCGATCTTGCCACTGGGAAGAATAAATATTCACTGGAAGTAAAATTACTTAGTAAACAGACTTTTAATTTTTTATGTTTTATAATTTTATTTATTAATTTATTAAACATAAAATTATTAAATGTATGCATCTTTACTCAGTTTTTATTATTATTATTAGTATAATATTACTTTAAAGTATATTTATGTATACTTAATATTCTTTGTTTTTTCTTATACAAAAAGTAATTTTATATGTAATATATAAGTAATAAACTTATTTTTTTATCTTAATTGATTTTTTTTTTATAATTTATATAAATTTTTTCTCTCGATAACTTAATAATGTATGCAGATTAAAAGAAAATTAAAAAAGGACGAGGTTAAAAGAACAAAACGAGAATATATGTGCTTTGATTTTACGTTTCAAAAAGAAAATTAACAAAAAGAATATATGTATATTAATAAAATATTTTCAAACGCTTAAATATTAATAAGTTATATTTTTTCAGAATTATTAAACAAGACTGTAAAATAAAATATATTATGTGTGTACTTGCTTGTTACTCCTCTTCAGATTTATTCTTTATAATAAACAAACCACTTAAAATTGTTGTTTTCATAAAAATTTTTGTTTCCGTTAATAATAATAAAACAAAACTATGTATATGTATTTAAAATCAAATAATTAAGAGGTGTTATAAATATAAAGAAAGTTTAAGGTTAAGAAAACAGAGTAATACAAGAATTAAGTTTGGATGAGGGGGGAATTCAAATATATATTCTTAAATTTGGAAAATTTATGGGATTTTAGAACTTTTTTTTTTGCAAAAATTAACTATAAAATCAGCTTTAGTTTTTTGTATATAAAAAATAAAAAATTTTGCGTAATTTGTTGCAATGATTTTCTTAATGAATGTTAAAGACTTCAGTTTTTATGTTTAATTGGGAGGAAGTTTGTCAATTTTTTTTTTAGAAAAATCTGTTTGTGAATTTTCAAAATATGGTTTTATTATTATAATATATATATATAATATATATAATATATATATATTGCTTGATTCTTTAAATTTATTTATTATTAAAATCTATAAAGTTAGCCTGCGTATATTTTCGGTTTATAGTATTTTAATTTTTTTTTCTTTTTTTAATTTATTTAATTACAATACTTACCTTCCTGCTATTGTGATTTTATTAGATTTTTTTGTATAATTTCCTTTAATTATTTATATATATTCTTTTATATCTTAGTATTTTTCTTTAACCGTTTATGAATGTATATATTGTATGTATGAATATAATGCATGTATATATGTATTAAAATTATAATTAATTAAAACGTAGTTTTAAAATTGTTTATAATTTTAAATTTGCTTTATCGGAGCTGGTTTATTTTGTTGTTTAAGAAATGTGCAAATTATTAGTAAGATTACGGGTTGAATTGGTATTATTTTATGCTTATGATGTTATTTATGATGTTGCTGATGATATTTGTAAAAAGGGAGAAATAATTTCAATATACCGTACCGATTTCAATTTAAAACTTTTCACAGGGCTGTTGAGAAAATCCTTTTTTTGCGTTCTCTTTTATTTAACACTTACACACTTTATTTATTTAAGAATTGTTGAAAACATCCTCTTAGTAATTTGTCTTTAATTTATTAAAACTCTTTTTCGTACCTATTTTTGCTAGTTAATTTTTAATTTCACAAGAAATAAAAGTTTACTTTTCCCGTAATATTTTTTTCTTTTTTATTAAAAAAAAATATTCTGAATTTATCATTAGTTATGAAGTCACATATTTTTAAATATATTTAAAGATATCAAAATTCACGTATTTTTTCGCGTCTCGATTGATTTTTTTTATATTTCTGTCTTTAAAGTTCGTAAATCGGCTTTTTGGTTTTGATATTTACTTTTCTTATTTAGCATAAAATTGTCGTCGTGTGTATCCCTTTGCATATAATCCTCTTGGTTTTATTATCTCTTCAGAAAAATTATATACTTGTTATAAACCTCTCAATTAACGCATTCAATTGTCTTCTTTTGACGAACCAGCATCGTTATCAGATGGTGTATCTTTTAATTTTTCTTCGCGCGGTTTAGCGGCTCCGAAAATAGCCGCAGCCTGTTTCGTTTCTGCCAATCCGTTAATGGGAACATCTACTGTTCGCGGCATAAGATTCAGTTTAGGACGTCCGCTGTCATCTATTATAAACAAACAGAAGTTCTTTATATTATAATGTATAAAATGAAAACAAATTAAACATAGCAAAAACTTATTCTTAAAAAATATTTAAAAAGGGAAAAAACAACAGAATATGCTTGTCTCAAGTTTGTCAAAAGAAACAACATTCGGTAGGCTCAAATATTGCAAATAAATCGTAAATGAAGATAAATAACTAAACTGTGGACTCAACTAATAAAGTAAAAAACGATAAGTCTGAAGTAAACCCTACCTATACTACCTAAAGTTGACACTGACGATGGTCTGTCATTGTGGTTGAAATGTCCGCTACGGGGTTCACGATCTCGATCACCACGGTTCCTGTTAAACATATTATATCTTTCATTATTGCCACCACCATCTCTACTTTGTCCACCAAAGCTGCCTTCACGATGATTGCGATCATGATGATTGCGATCATTATACCGGTCATCATTATTAAAACTTCCATAACGACCACGATTAGCGGGACGATCTAAAAATTGCAAATAAAACATTTGAAATAGAAGAGAATTAAAAATTTTTACAATTTAATATTTTTAATCATTTTAGATATTCTTAAGCATACAAATATCGTTTAAGGAGGTTTTTTGCTGAGAGGTGGATTGAGTGATTAAACAAATTTTTGCATGCATAGTTTTGTTTTGTGTATGAATACGGCCAAAGTTACTTATTTTGAAAAATGCTCAGAAGTGGGAGAGTAGTATATAAATAAGAAACAATTTCTAAGTAAAAATAAAAAGTAATTAAAATTAATTTTGACATTCAAAGTCTACTTTACAAATGTGGAATTAAAGTTGAAAATTGTTTGGTAGCTAATATAAGACTGACTTATAATTTACCATTATATCCTCTATTCATACCACCGCCGCCTCCACGATTTCTATCATTGTGACCAGCATGGTTATCATTGTACGAACCTCTATTATCTCGATCTCCGCCACGATCAAAACCTCGATCACCACCGCGATCTCCACCACGATTACCTCCACCACCACCACGGCTATAATTTTGCTGATGACCACCACCTTGTCTGGGAGGACCACGTTTATTAAAAGCGCCACCGCCCGCACTGTATTAAAATAAATTTGTACTTTATTTAAAGAGAGTCAAAAGTAATTACGATTATTAATTTATGCTGCACTTCGTTGGTGCTAATGCCATCTAACTCATACTATACACTATATACAATTTATTTTTTTTGCATCCCAAACGAGAATGGCTTCACCACCATGTTTCAGGTTTTTTTCAGGATACATTGTATTTAAGGCTTTATTTAGAGGACGCCTACAAATACTTTTCCATTACACTTTAAACTTGCATTCATCACTTCATTTATTTTTGTAATTTATTTGTTGATCCCTAATACAATACAAAGCCGTTTGGCCAAATATTTATTTATATCTCATTTATTTAACATATTCATGAGGTAGTGGATTCCACCACCGAGCAATTCTTGGTATCAAAACCTCCTTGTTCCTAGTAGAACGGGAGAAGATATATCGATTACATATTTGCGTTATAGCACAATTTTTAAGTTTAATAGGAAAATATAATATTCCGGTACTTGATAAAATTCTGAAGCGAACAACCACGAAATACATTCACATATCTATACTCCGTCCTCCGCACCTAGTAAAAGTACCGCACAATGGAGTTAAGAAATTCCCTAAAATTATAGCAATTGTGCCCGACTTGAGCTTAAGTCCACATGAACTATAATTTGAAAAGGTAAGTAAATATTCATACACTCTACGTATAATAAAGAAAACCTACCGAAAAATCGAGTTAATGTGAGGTTCAAACTTTAGTTTAGTGATGTGGCGAACGGGTTCAATTGAACGAATCAGTCAATTAAACGAGATGATCCGCTCTTTTCAATGAGCTGTTTTGGCGCCTAATCGTTCAATTTCTTTTGAAGTTTGCAATCTTCTTCGTTCATATTTATCTCGTTCGTTTCAGTTGTATCCAGCATGTAGTATAATACTACTAGTATTTAAGGCTGTATTTTCGCGTTTTGTTCCATAAAATAAAAAAGCCAACAAACGTAAGAAAATTTAACCATTTACCCTCAGTTAAATTCAAAATATATTTTTTTTATAAAATGTAAATGAAATAAATAAATTAACAAAAATTTTTTTCACTTTATTTTGACTTTAAAAAATAAGAGTGGGTTTTTCTACAGAAGCCAGCTAATCATATTTTACAACTTTCCTACCACATTTATGTTGAACATAAATTTTTATTTTTATTTTTATCATAGACTAACCAATTTACAATTTGAGTCGAATATCATCTGTCAAATTCAGCAACAGCGAAGTTCTAAAAAATTTAGTGCGAAAAGCATATTGTGATTTCAAAATTAAATTCACACACACATTCGTAATCTGCGTCTTTATTAAATGTTCCGGCACCTTAGACTGAGCAGGAAGATTTGAAATGGGTCTAAGATCGACCACACTACCGTTCCAGATTTCGGAATAAGTAGCATCCTGTAGGAACATTAGGTTTCTTTGCGCAAAGCACTCACGAAGTCGAAACTGTTGTAAACGCCTCCCTCCGTATTGTCCGTGCAGACATTTCAGAGATTATTTGCTTCAAAATTTCAGATTTTATTATTTTATACCAAGACCAGAATGAATTTCTCTTACTGCTCTTACAAAAAACTGTCTGGATTATCAAACTCTTTTGTACTTTTGTACAATTCGATTGTTCCAAATAGCATTTCCTTTTAAGGAAGAAAACTTTTGTGCCATGGCCAACATTGGCAATTTTTCATTTTGAAAACATTTTGCTATTAAGTACTTATTTCGCCTGTTTTATAAATTTCAACTAATCATTACTAATTAACTAATTCATTTTTCACCTGCAATGAGAAAAGTTAAGAATATAAAGCACTCTACGTTTATAAGTACGTGAAAATTTTAAACAATTTATACCGTTTTCTAGCCAAAAATTAATTTGCCACACTACAACAATGACATTTCTGCTATTACTAATCAATAGCGAAAACATTAAACCAAATCACTGTGTAATTTGCTTTTGTAAAAATAAAGTAACAGCTAATTAGCAGGTTGTCAAAATTGATATTCATCACCAGCGTATTCAACTCAGCATATTCATTGTAATTATGTGTGAAGTTTGAAAGTGTTTTTAAGAAATTTAAATACAAATTATAAAGCAAGCGAAATATAAAGAGAAGAGGGATGAAAAGTTGATAACAAAAGGAGAAAAATTTTATTTGGCTTCTCAAGAAATTTGAGCTATTTCGTGCAGTTTGTGTTTCGGCTCGAAAGCAAAAGTTAGGCGATATGGCAGGAGTTAAAGAAAAATTTTAAGTGCTTTGTTATAATACAGCGAGAATGATTCTACCTAAATATGCTTCGGGGCACCCGATAACTGCGATAGTGAACAAAGTATTGATCCACTCCAGTTAAAAAATCGAGCGTACAATGCTGCCAGCCGTATTTCAGTGAAGAACGTGCTGAGGCACGCAACAAGCTTAACAACTCGGACAGACTATATCATGCCCGCAAAAATAGCCGTAAAACATTCGAAAAGCATATACTCATCCGATCCCCTTATTTCATCCATAACTTGAAGAAACGTGTGGATCAGCTCATAGGCTGAGGAGTTCGAAAATCTAAATTTTCAGTAAGATCGTGTAAATAACGAAATTTTTTTTGTTGAAAAAATAAACAAATTTCAAGTCTCCAAGGAAATACTTAATAATTGTCATGCGTGCCAAAGCGTGAGAGTAAGTAATAACAAATTTTGAGGACCTTAAGAGGGAGTTTTTCCAAGTTCGAATCCAAAAAATCAGTAAAATTGATGCAGCCTTTTCGCTGTAATTAAACGGCAAGAAAACGGTCTAAATTACTATCGATCATTAGCACATTCTAATTAATTACATATGTATGTAAAAATGGCGTTCGAATTAAAGCACTATAAAACAATATATAAAAAAAATTTAATAAGAGGATTTTCCACACGGCATTGAGACTAATGTCGATCGTCTATACGATGAATAACTGTCCTTATAAAATATGTACGAGTACGTACATACAATGCAGTTATATAGCGATTATTAAATTACATAAATTACCTTAACCAAACTAAAAACATAAATTAATAATTGCAAAACATTTATATTATATAATTAATAATATGTTCTTTCAATGATATGAACACAATTACCGATCATTTTTCTTTCGTTCAGCAATGTCAATTCTTAAAGGTGCTGAGTTCTGTTCCAATTTTATGCGTCCATCAAATTCCAATGCTCGTTCTAAATTTTCCAGTGTCTCAAATTCGACATAGCAAAAGCCTTTAAATTGATCAGTTTCGCGATCCTTAACCAATCGTACATTTTTTACGTCATAATCTTTAAATATTTTGCTAACATCGCCTTGTACAAGTCCTTGTGGTAAATTACCAACATATGCAATGAATGGAGGTTCAGTGGGCAGCTGCTTGCCACCGCGATCTCCATAATTTCTATAAAGAAAACAAAATTATGAAAGTGTTTAAAAATACATGAAAAATCAGTGTGTTCTCAACTAATATTTAAATTAGTATTTAAAAATATTTGCTTTCAATAATAGTTCTCAATAATTAAAACTATTAAACATAAATATTTTCATAACCATTGTTTGAGGTTCCACCAGCTCTTAGTTAAAGTAAAATCTATCTACTACAAAATTTTTGAAATATGTTTAAAAATAATATACAACCACTTCGTTTTCAAATAAAATCAATTCATTTAATTTGTTCACACAGAACTCATAAACCCCAGTGAAGAGTATATTGAAGAAAAAAATGGAAAGAATTAATGATTTGGAGAAATATTTCGTCACAGAAAATGCAAGAATGCCGTATCTAACATTTAAAAAATTCAAAAGCCTTTTTAAAAGTTCAACGCCCCTTGGGTCATTTAACCTCAAACTAGAAAGATATTATTAATATAAAATAATGCGGCTAAATGACCGACTTTAAAAAGTGAATATCAAATAACTTCGTCGTTTGTAAATTAATTTCCAAAATTCTTTTTTCTTATGGAAAAATAAAAATTCCGCTAAAATTTTTTTCAATTGGTGGAAAGGCAAAGTGCCTCTCATAATGGGTTGAAATTCATATGTAGACTCCTCTTTCCATATTTAGATTCACTAAAAAGGTTAAAAACGGGTAAAATCGATACCTTAGTATCTCAGAGACTAACTGAGATAGAATAAAAATTACAAAAGCATGTACCTTGGACGTATTAGGTGAACTGTCTGCGGTGTAGCAAATTTCGGAACCTTGTAAAAGTATAGCAGTGTTTTTAATTGAAGATATCGTGTTGGAATACAGGCCAGAAAATTCATGATATATGTCGATACGTCCTCGCGATATGTAAGGCCATCAACAAATATAACAATCTTCCTAATAATTTTACCAATCTGCCATATATTGTACATAAATGTCCCAGAGTAGACCTCAGTACAGTACCTGATGGGTGACAAAAAAACTATGTGCGAGAAAGTTTCTGGCCGTTATCGGAAGGTGTATACCACTGTGTTACAGTTTTCTAAGTCCATAAGTAACGCGGGAAGCGAGTCCGTTAACATGTTCTTTAAAATTCAGGTATTGAGCGATCAAGATACAAAGACATCGCATGGCGTGAGTATAGAAAGTACTAACTCCTTTGATACCGACGTTAGGGTAAGTAACAGTACGATGCCTGGTACGGAATATGATCGCTATTGTCTTATCAAGATTTATCAGAAAAGAATTCTCGGTCATCCAATCGTTCATGCTGCCAAATAGAGATCTGCCACGTATAAAGATCAAGTGAAACCATTACACAAACCCTATTTTCATTCACCAGCATGCCCGAAGTATTGTGGCCGTCCCTGTATGCATGATGATAGCCGGAAATGAGGTCCATACGCAAAATGTTATTAATAATCTGAAGTTTCAAAGCGTGCTGCATAATCTTTGATATAGCTGGCAGTATGCTAATGGACCGAAAACTAGTACCAGACTCCCTCTTCGGTATAGGAACAACTCTGGAAAGTTTCCATTGATCAGTGTATGCAGAAGTGGTGATAATAGTATTAAAAAGATGAAGAATAGGGTCTATAATATATGGAAAGATTCTAATTATGATTTAATGGTAAACCCGTACGTACCAATAGAATTCGACTAAACTTTCAATAGAGCATCAAGCAGATCATCACTGAGTATAGTGTGGAACAAACTGTCCTTCAAAGCTGGAAAATGGCAAGAGGCAGGAACAGTGTTGTTGAAGACCTATTAAGTTCATCGATATCGACATGCAAGTAAGCGTTGGTATTGTTACATCTATGTCCCAGTCTACATAAGATATCTCAAATCCTAGTATCGCCTCCTAAACTTACGAATCAAGGACTTAAGCCTGTTCCTACATCTTTTTTTTTAAACTTGGACCAGCACTCAGGAGATGACCCCTACACATGCGGTGCATTGCACTGGAACTAAATGAAAGAGATAGTAGGAGAAATAATAGAAGATGAAGCTTCACTATCTTCCAACACTGCTTTTTGCACGATGTTTTTTTATAGGAGCGTTGTAGCGCCTCTGATGTCAAGAAGACGTATTAAATTTTGAAGCTTCATTTTAGTAGCCATTTTTAGTAATTATTTTACTTCGCAGGTGCTATACAATACCTACGAAGGAGGGTGTTCTGATGTGCACGTGGATTGGATACAGCTGAAGCCGTTACTGTTCAGCGACCAGTGACTGAAACTGGGGTTGAACCCAGGAAAGTTTTTCGTTTTTTAGTCAACGTGCAGACTACATCGACCTTCGCCACCCTGTTTAACAGTTTTTATTATTAACAAAATGTATTGTTTGTATTCAAAAATTAGGAAAAATCCACTGATGAGCTAAGTAAGCATTAGCGAAATAGTACTATATGGATATGCTTTCCTCCTCAGTTATTGAGTTGCTTTTGTAAAAAAATACTTCATGAGAATATCATAAGTATGTAAAAATAAATTTCACGTATAATTTTTAAGGGAAAAAAGCACAATTAGAATCATATATATAAAGAGATATTCTCAAAATAAATTCAGTTAATGTAAAAATATATGTATATATACATACATATGTATATACAGGGCGTCTGGTGGGAAATTTATATTTTTAACCCATTATATGCCACCGGTCGATTTTTCGACCAGTAACTTTGTGAGCGCATATCTCAAAAGTTTACTATAATTTTTTTGATCTGTTTTCACAAAAATAAAATCTGAACTAATTTTTAAAATATCTGTAGTGAAATGATTTTCTAAATAGTTTGAAAAAAATTTTGGTAAGAGGATTTAAAAAAGAACATTTTTAACACTTTTTTCCAATTAAAAAATGTACGTAATAATTGAAATTTTTGTTTCTTATTTTTCATTATTTTTAGAGCATAAATACTGTATTATAAGAACCGACGCAAATCAATTTGCATATGACACATTTTCTTATTCTTAAATTCGCACAATCTTTCGTGGTCGAAAAATCGACCAGTGGCCCTACAATAGAATTTAAAATTTTTTTTGAATTTCAAAACTGTTATTTTCATAATAAATCTGGATAATACTTCCTTGAAAGTTTTTCTGTTTGTGGCCCTGTGGTTTTCTATTGCTAAGTAATATATCGCGTATTTTAGTCAGGGGAACCCCAGATTATTTTGATTTACTTTAGTTATAGAAATATTTGTGGTAAAATGTCAGTAAGTGTACGAAGGTGAATGCAAACACTTGTACTGAAAACTAATTTTACAATGCCAATTTATAAGGCAGTAAATGTGTTTGAAATAATTAATATTTTAAATGAGCTAGACTCAGATGACGAGGAAGAACAAGCTATTACGGCACCCAAAGATGTAGATATAGTTTACATTCCACCAGCAACTATAAGATCTATAACTGATGAAGGAGATTTAGACGACGATAAAATTAATTGTCATAATGATGGACAGGTATGTAATAGTAACGAAAAGGAAACGTAGCCCGAAATCGGCCAACATCGCATCTCAACATAAGGTAGCTAGAGATTCGGAAACCGCTAGCGTTGCTTCTCAAAACCGATTTGCAATTCTGGGTAATGACGATAACGCCCGTACGACCTCGGGTAAATCCCCAAAGCCACCTCCAATATATCTAAGACAGACAAGCTCGAACATTATAATAAAAAATTTAATAGAAACTATCGGTGAGAACTCTTTTTACACCGTGCCGGTAAGACGCGGTAAAATCAGTGAAACGAAAATTCAGGTCCTAACAGAAGACAATTATCGAAAAGTTGTAAAGACGTTTGAGGAAACAAAAAAAAGCTTTTACACTTATCAGCTTAAAAGTGAAAAAGGCCTTCAAGTGATCATAAAAGGTGTTGACCCCAGTGTTGCTACAAAGGAAATAAAGGACAGCCTGGAGAGTCGAGGCTTTAAGGTAAAAAATGTAATAAACTTAATAAATAAAGAAAGAGTACCACAGCCCATCTTTCGTGTCGAACTTGAGCCAGGTAAAAAAAAATTAAAGAAGGGTGAAGTTCACTCAATATATAACGTGAGATATCTGTTGCATCGTAGGGTGACAATAGAGGAACCTTACAAGAGATCAGGACCTGTGCAATGCCAAAACTGCCAAGAATTTGGCCATAGTAAGACTTACTGCAAGCTACATGCTGTCTGTGTAGTGTGTGGCGACCTACATAGTACAGCAAACTGCAAAAAGCCAAAAAGTGACCCAAAGCCAAAAAATGCAGCAACTGTGGCGAAAACCATACCGCAAATTATAGAGGGTGCAGAGTCTACTCTCTCGTTAGAAGCTCGTCAAACCAGATACAAAATGTTGCTTCCCGAACACAAGAACAGCTCGTTACCAATGATTACCCTCAGCTCCCCACATCAAATAATCAGCAAATTTCATACGCGAACATTCTAAAAGCAAATTCAGCCACGCCTCTAACGCGCAGTGCCCTGAGGACAAACAATAACACCCCAAACATCAGCTCCAAGCCTACAGTGCAGCCACAACCCATAAATTCCAGCCAAATGGAAGCCAAAATAGAAATGTTGGTGCAAACAGTTCAAAATTTCGTTAATACCATGTTGCCAATGATGCAAACATTGGTAAATATGCAAACTGCGCTTTTGCAGGCTGTAACAAAAAGTCCATGAACTGCCTAAGGTTATGTTTCTGGAACGCTAACGGCATACGCCAACAAAAAAACGAACTTGAGCACTTCCTAGCGTATCAACAAATCGATGTTATGCTCATTGCCGAAACTCATTTAACACCTAGAAGTGTTTTTAAGGTAATAGGCTATACATTTTATGACGCCAAAGATCCCCGTGGTAAAGCATGTGGGGGCTCAGCTATATTAATAAAGAGGAGAACAAAGCACTACTTAATGGGTGCAGTCAGCAAAGACTATCTTCAAGCAACTTCGATCTGTCTTGAAGAATTTTTCAAAGGCTTAGTTATATCGTCAATTTACTCGCCTCCGCGGTTTTCAATTGCTGAGGATCAGTACTCTGAATTCTTTAAATCGTTGGGCAATAGTTTCCTAGATGCTGGCGACTTTAATGCATAGCACACGTATTGGGGATCACGCCTGATTACCCCAAAAGGTCGCGTTTTATACAACGTAGTTTCCAAAATGGGTTTCACGGTGGCCTCAAGCGGACAACCAACATATTGGCCAACTGATCGTAACAAAATACCTGATGTCATAGATTTCGCAATCACAAAGGGCATTGCAGCTAAATCCATTCTTGTTAAATCTTCTGTTGACTTATCATCAGATCATTCACCAACTATAATTACAATATCACTCTCACAAAACACACACGCGACTGATATAGCTGAAAAAATAAAAACATACACAAATTGGTTGAAATTTCGCAAATGCCTTGCTACTCACTGCTGTCAAAACGTATTACTTCGTACACCAGACGATGTAGATGCATCTCTTACACAACTGGACGAAAGTCTCAAGCTGGCGGCACAGCACGCTATTATTAATTCACGCAAAATTAGGCAAGACAAAATTTGCTCCACAGACATCGAATTATTATTAACTGAAAAAAGAAGAGCTCGAAGACAGTGGCAGCTTCATAGATCCCCTCAACTCAAAAGAAAACTAATAGAGTGTACCAAAAAGCTAAGAGAGAAGTTACAATCAAAAAAAACTGATTATTTAAATGACTATCTTAAAGGTCTTGATGCAACACCGCAATCCGCTCATTCACTATGGCGTGCTACCAGATATCTCAAAAGACCGGTTATTCGTAAACCTCCATTTCGAACCCCAACTGGGGATTGGGCAAGAAACGACACAGAAAAAGGCAAGTTGTTCGTTGAGCACTTAAAAAATGTTTTCACTCCCAATGCACCAAGCGACCCTGAAGAACTTCCATCGATAGTTACAGATGCAGCAGTTTCGATAAAGTTTAAATTGAAAGACGTCGAAGAAGCTATCGCCAACTTGAACCCTAAAAAATCTCCTGGCATCGATAAAATTAGCAACAAGATGCTCCAAGAGCTCCCAACTACAGTAGTTAAAAGAATTCTCCACATCTTCAACGCGATATTGTGCATTGAATACTTTCCATCTAAATGGAAGATATCACTAATAACTATGATACCTAAGCCAGGTAAAGACCACACCAGAGTTGAGTCCTACAGGCCAATTAGCCTTTTACCAAATTTATCTAAGCTTTTTGAAAAATTATTAGCTATCAAGTTAAATAAAATCATTAGCGAAAAGCGCTGCATTCCAGACCATCACTTTGGCTTTCGAAGTAAACACAGCACAACTGAGCAAACACATAGACTTGTGAATGTTATAAAGCATACCCTAGAAGAAAAAAAGTACTGCTCAGCCCTCTTTATCGATGTTTCCCAAGCTTTTGATAAAGTGTGGCATAAGGGATTAATATATAAACTGACCCAGTACCTTCCTGAAAATATTTGTAAGCTACTGAAAAGTTACCTGCTTTGTCGCAAATTTATTTTAAAACAAGGTGATTGGCTGTCATCACCGTAGCCGATTGAAGCTGGAGTTCCCCAAGGCAGCATATTAGGTCCATTGCTGTACTTGATATACACCGCAGATTTGCCAACAGTCGCGAACATCCACACCTCAACTTTTGCCGATGATACAGCTTTCTTAAGCATTCACGAAAGTGCTGACGAAGCATCTCGTCGCCTACAGCACCAAACTTCGCAGCTGGAAAGCTGGCTAAAAAAATGGCGAATCAAAGTTAATGAGAATAAGTGCGTACATATAACCTTCACCTTGCGCAGAGACACATGTCCTCCTATTCTGATCAACAACCAGTTAATACCTCAACGTTTGGAGGTCAAGTATCTAGGGATGCACATTGATAGACGGCTAACATGGAAACAGCACATCTTTGCAAAATTAACTCAAATGAAGTTAAAAGCAACTCAACTAAATTGGCTTATTGGTCGAAATTCTGTGCTAAAACTGGACTGTAAACTTTTGCTTTACAAAGCAATTTTAAAACCAATATGGAGCTATGGTATCCAGCTATGGGGCACTGCCTCAGCTTCCAATATAGAAAAAATTCAAAGGTGTCAAAACAAAATACTGAGAATGATAACAGATGCGCCGTGGTATATAAAAAATTCTAACATACACAAGGATTTAAATATTCCGACAGTCAAACAAGAGATAACAACATACGCAACGTCATACCTAACCAAACTCCAAGATCATCCAAATATACTAGCCCGAAATATTTTAAGCGAAAGAGGGTTCATTCGATTGAAAAGAAGGGATACTCTTTCCTTAGCCCGAACGTAGTAGACGCGGAAATAAAACTATACGAGCAATAAATAATTTTGTACAGCTAGGCTGTACTTAATAATAATTAGCAATTAGTTCTTAAGATTTGAATACTTATTGTTAGTTCAATTGATTTTGAAGATTCAATAAATAATATATATTGTGTAACAAAAAAAAAAAAAAAAAAAATTACCTCATGAAAGAAGTTGCTGGTAGTGTAGAATTACAGTATTCTGTAGATGGAGGTAATATACAGAAATTGGGTGATGGGTATGGAAGTACAATTAAAGAGCCGTCAACATCTAACTCACGCAATAATGGTATGGAAAGGGGAAGCATTAAAAAAAAAATCAGATTTTGCTATACCTGTGGCGAAAGCCAAGAAACTTTAGCTACACGACGTTTGCCAACAAATAATGAAGCTATTAAAATGGAAGAAATTTTTTTAGAAATCGGTGAGAAATTGGTCCGCTTTGTCTCTTTTGGATTCTTGTATTTACATAGTCGTTTATATATTCTTTATAGGCTCTAAATCTCCATTTGA
Source organism: Dexiosoma caninum (assembly GCA_963924685.1). Classification (NCBI taxonomy): domain Eukaryota; kingdom Metazoa; phylum Arthropoda; class Insecta; order Diptera; family Tachinidae; genus Dexiosoma; species Dexiosoma caninum. The sequence continues at coordinate 59,943,711 of OZ004726.1, read as the reverse complement.
ATTTTTTTCTTTATATTTTGATAATTCCATAATTTCCGATATCACAAATTTTTCAAATACATATGCAAATCAGAACAATGCTACAGCCAGTATTACACCTATTGAACTACGTAGATTTATTGGAATTTTATACTTGTCGGGGTATCATTCCTTACCACGTATAGATAATTATTGGTCTACTAAGCCCAACATGGGAGTTCCAATGGTAAAGCAAGCCATGAGCCGCAATCGGTTCAGAACAATTAAAAGATATTTAAATCTATCTGATAATAGCCGTTTAGACAAAACAGATCGATTTGCCAAAGTTCGCCCACTAGTGGATGCTCTTAATAAAAATTTTATGCTGTTTGGAATTTTTAGCCATATTGTATAAATTGATGAGCAGATGATCCCGTATTTTGGGCGACACTCGTGCAAAATGTTCATTAAGGGGAAGCCAATTCGTTTTGGATTTAAATCATGGAGCATGTGCTCTGAAAGTGGATATTTATTCTACAGTATTTTATATGGTGGTTCAGCCACGCCACACGATAAGGACATTGGTCTCGGGGCTCAAACTGTTTTGGACTTACTGGCAAACGTACCTGATCCCGACGGGTACTATACGAGAAAATCGAACGGCGAAAGCTCCGTTAAAGAATATAAAAAAAAGCAATCGTGGAGAATTTGACCAGTTGGTTGATAGTCAACAAGAAATATTGTTGGTGCACTGGAATGACATTCTGTTGTCAACGTAATTACCAATAAGTCAACAGTCGAACCAATGGCTAATGTTAAACGTTATTGCCGTAAGCAGAAAAAATCTGTTACAATTCCACATCCAAAAGCAATTCAGGAGTATAATCATGGTATGGGTGGTGTCGACCTTCATGACATTGCCGTGGCCAATTATCGTATATGTATAAAGGGAAAGAAATGGTGGTGGCCAATATGGACTAATGCGCTTGGTAACGCAATGGTCAACGCGTGGAAGATGGACTGCATATTGGCAAAAATCCAAAAGACAAAACCCCTTTTTTTATGAATACCATAAAAATGTGTAATAAATTCATTTGAATAAAGCAATATTTTTTCTTTCAGAAATATCAAATTATTTTTTTATTTTTTTACTGTTTTCAGCCAGTGGTCGATTTTTCGACCAGTCCATGTAAAGAAAACTATATATCGGGAGGGAAAATTTTACGAAAAATATTCTTCATTGGGGTCTTAATAACACCCTCCTGCAAGGTATTCAAAAAATTCCTACGTTTTAGGGTAGCGGCCAATAATGGGATAAATACGATTATTTCAAAAAGTATTAAACGGTGCGGAGGGAGGGTGGCGCCGTTGGAATTATCGATTGTGCGGATTTATCAGTCACGATGTCGCAGTGGTCGAGTGAGCATCGCGCGTTTGCTGTGGAGACATTTTTTAAGGGTAATGATTCTTACGTAATTGCTCGTCGACAATTTTGTTCAAAGTTCGGTATTCGCTCGAATAATTGATGGACCGAGTGTAAATTTATTCGTTCGTGGGTGCAGAGATTCCGCGCAACTGCTTCGGCTACGAATGCCCCACGGCCAGGGGCCACTCGATCCGAAAACATTGAACTGATTGAAAGCAGTTTATGTGAAAATCCGCGAGTTTCAATACGGAAAAGAGCAGCATTACTGCGACTTCCTAGAGGGATTATTCATGATAATTATTCAACTCGACGGAAGACATCTGGATGACATACTACTTAAAAAATAAAATCCGCATTTCCATTCTATCGTTCAATGCTCTTAATAAAACTTTGTGTAAATTAATGCGTTTTTTATTTAAGTTTGAAAATATAAATCTGCTACCAGACACCCTGTATATATTTTGTGTAAAAATGTTTACAGAGCCGGACATAAATCTGTTTTTGTTTTTTTTTAAGAGAAGTAACACTAAGGCAATGATTGCCAACTACTAAGTGTTAACTTCTAGGGAAGTAATAGTGATAATATTACACTTGGTGAAGGGATAGATAGAAGAAGGCTTCATTAGTTTTACAATACTGTTTTTGCATGTTTCCAGTTTTATAGCAGCGTTGCTGCGCCCTTGATATCAAGGCAACGCATTAAATTTATTAAGTTGTATTTATTTGGTAGACATTTTATTAATTATTTTACTTCGACGATATGTAAAATACAATATGTTTTGGCAAACATCATGTGATCAGGCAAAAAGTTATTTCTGATTAATTTCATATATACGCTCGTAAAAGCGTACATTTAGTACAATATAAAAATTATATAAACAATGAAAAGGTTTTTGTTAATTTTATGAACTTTAAATGAAAATTAAGTAAATACGTATTTAAGTACAAAGTCAAAAACTGTGCAAGACATTGCTCCCTAGCAAGTATTCTTAATATAATTAAATAATAATATAATTAAATAAAAAAAATTTAAAGATAAAACGACAAATCGGTCCTATGGGGAAAAATTCTAAGTAAGAAAAACTTATTAAAATGGCCAAACAAATTCAAATTAGAATGAACTAAAGAAATAATTCATAAGTTTCACCTTTGTTACTATGTGTAAAGTTCAAAAGTTAGCGACAGTCTGCCCTTTTTATTGATTTAAAAAAATTGTAAATATTACAATACGAACATAGCTTCAAATTGACAAACAAATGAGGATGGACCTTAAACAAAAGAATCAAAGAAAAACCTAGAAAACATAATTGATATGTGGCATAGGAACCGCATGTCCTATTCTTCTCATAGCATGTAATGCTAAAAAAAACCATTTGAACAGTAAACATTCATTAATATTAAGTTCAAGAAAGTCCTCGAACCCTTTACTGGCATTAAACAAAAGAAGAATGTCATATGTAAATAAATAATAGAGTACAACGGGAAGAATCGATTACATTAGCAAGATCGTTTATGTAGATGATGAATAGAATATAAGTTTCTGGGACGATAGAGTGAAGAGAAAGACAGTCAGACGCAACATCACCAATAATAACAAATTAAAACCTGCCAGTGTTTACAAACACTATTAGAAAAATTAAATTCACTAAATTAAAGATTATACGGTCGATGAATTAGTCTTGGAAAGATCTGTAGATATTAAGACACTAAATTTATCAATATTCGGTTAATTCTAATAGAATAAATAAAACATAAAAGGAGCGAGGTGGTATTCACGGAAAAAAAATAGTGATTTCGAATCCAGATAAAATATAAAATAAATAAATAAATATTTATAAGCGCAAATCATCTTAACAGCGTGTTATTCTGCCAAAACTGGTGCACTTTTAATAATTCCAGAAATTAGTTATGTAGCTTAGAAAAGATGTTTCCCACTCAGCCAGGACTACATGCACCAGATTTCATATATTTACATATGTATGTATATGCACTCAGGTTTAGCATATTTAATAAATGAAACAGTTAAGATAAATAAAACTATATTTTTTGGCAACGGATTGCGTCGGCAGCTCAGTTTCCGCTGGCAGAGATTTTAGAGGAAAAAGAAGACACATTTTCTGCACACTCTAAATTTTTTTTGATTCCCAAACAAAATTTAAAATTTTATGCTTCACAAACGTCTAATACAACAGTTTGATCAAACAATTTCATAAAATCCTTTTCAATTTTTTATTTTATTAAAATAATAAGCCAATATTATACGGCAACGTTGTATTAAGAGCTACCATCTCTTAACAAGGGCGAAATTCACACATAAGCAATATGAGAAATTTAACATTTTCCTTTCTATTTTACACGCACATTTAGTAAATTTATTAAAGTAATTCATTCACACATAAATATTTACACTTCAATTAACACGTTTTAAATAAATTGGTCGTTTAATTGTTGGTAATTTAACACAAAAAACTTTAATATTTACCTGGAATTATCAAAGGCACCTCTTCCAGCCATGTTGTATCTTTCGAATGATTTCAGACACACTCTAATTGTCCTTTTCTAATCATACAATTTTTAATTTAAGGCGAATTCGTTCTTTTTTTTGACAACTTTCTTTGGACTATTAATTCTTAATCTGGCAAAGCAACATACAGTGTTCCTTTTTTATCTTTAAGTATTCCAAGCGGCGTATAGTTTAATCAAAACAAAACTAAAAGTCTATACCTAAAATGTGCGTTCAGAGTTGCAATTTCTTTTGAGTAATATTTTAAACAATTTTTGGTGTAATAAATAAAAATATTAATTTTTTTAATGCTATTTTGCCTTATTTTTGCTTTCCACAAATTCCTGCTTTTAGCACTCCCAATCGTAGCACTTGGGGCGCTGTTGCGCGCGCACGTTTAATTTTGTACTATTTAAAAGATTAATTTTATTACCAAGCCATGTACTACTATTTTACCTGCTATTAACACATTTATATCCGTTTATTCCAATTAAAAATATAATTTGTATGTATATGTTGTAATCCCGTAGGAGGAGCTATTCTGTCGAAATTTGTTTGGGCTTCCCAGCCTTCAAAACCATAAACTACAATACATATACATATACAATATATATTCTGTGTTCAAAACTGTTGCAAGAAACCTGACAGAATGAAAATAATAACCCAATACACATTACTTTATGTTAATACTATTGTAGTAAATTTATTTAACCCTAGAATGGTTAACATACTTTTTAGCTCCTTCCCTTATATACTTTTAAAAACAACAAAAATAAAAGATATTTATTTAATGTTAGTAACGAAAATAAATAAAAACCAGTTCATTTTATAAATATCTTAAACATATGGCAAACTTTTTTTGATCACATATTTTAATCAGTAATTCTAAGAGATCGTTTAAAATAAAATGAAAAAGGTTAATTCGGGTTAAAAAAAGGCCTATTGTATCTTATTGTCCTGAGATCAAACAAACATTTTAAAAAATGATATAAAGCTTTTAAATGGAAAAAAACTGTTCATATCAAAATAAATTATGTACTTTTCCAAACTATTTTTTTGCGTCACATTGCCAACAGTTTAGTGATCTGTGCTCTAAACAGTATGTTTTCTTGCATTTTGCAGAGAAATATACGCTCATAGGTTTTGATTTCGGCAGACAGAAATCACATTTTGCTCTTTTTTATGCCTGGTTCGTTTGCATAATCGTCAGTGTTATGACCAATAGCGTCAGGTATTGCTGCACGAACTCTTTTTTGCATACGCGGCCTTTCTTCCAAACGAGTAGCGCACCAGTCGGTACAAAGTTCCTTGCTTATTTTCTTGATGATTTATGTTTAAACTTCGCAGGAATTTCTTGCTTATTACTGCAAATTGTTCCAATCAAAGTAAGGTTGTATGGTGGTTGAAGCAACAGCTCAGCTAGCGGAATAGATTTAAACCAGTTATCCGCAGTCAAATTCCTATTTGTTCTATGTATAGTTTTTGTAAGCAGCTTACAATGGTTCGTTTCTAGTTGCATTCCTAATTTTTGGCAAATATGATGAGGCATCAATCATATATTTTGATCTTACATCGCACACTAAAACAATCTTTATTCCATATTTGGCCAGTTTATTAAGAATATACATACGGAACGGGAAACGTCCCTGAACGCCAAAAGTTGCTCATCTATTGTCACGTACGAGCCTGGTTTATATGGATCTCTACACTGCTTGATAAAAATTACCCAAACGATTATCGAAATGTAGACACCTAATAAGAAACTCATATCGTTTACAGCTCATTGCAGCTAAATTTTGGGATCCACAAATCGTAGGATCAAACAGTTCATCAGTTGACAAGTGATTATTTTTCAACGCGCCTCTCAAGATAAACATACCAAGAGCATGAACTTCTTTTGTTGTGGCTTGTGATGTAGTGGTATATATAACTTTATACTTGGAAGCTGCTTGGTTAATAAATACATTAGTGCGCAAAAGTACTTCATCCATCAATTCTGAAGTAAAAAATAATCCGAAACAATTCAGGGAATCTGAAATGCCCTTGGCTTCTCCTTTTGGCACTGAGATAATATGGACTATGTTTCTGGAGGGTGTTCTGTTCGATACTCTTTTTGACGAAGACGGTGCAGTGAAAAACTAAAAAGGTGTGCGCGAAACTTTGTACAACACTCAACTGAGTTGGCACGAGAGCATGCTTAGGTAGGTGTAAGCGATCAAAAAATATCGTTAAAAAATATTGCTTCGCCTCACAGGCGATGTTTACCATTCTAGGGTTAAAAAAGTAACTTCCTGAAGCGAATGCTACACCATCAATGTTCAGCTTCAATATTTGTCATTGTGTGAGTTTTTTTATAAAAAAAATAGTCACACTTCTACGTACATATATACATATATATATATATATATAACGCACCCAACGACAAATATTGAAGTTGAGCATTGATCGTGTAGCATTCGTTGAACAACTGTTGTTAAGCATAATCGGCCCTTTAGATCTTTGGGAAATTTTATAATTAATTTTTTTACAAAATGATGAGTCTGGTAGCATTTAAAAAAAGCTAGTTAAAGGCGAATTTATTATGTGAATTTGCCACTCAGAAGAAAAAAAAAAAAGAGTAATTTGTATACACCAGGGATGGCAATGAGAATTTTGATATTGTACCAACAAACTTTAAAAATTGTACGTGATCGACTTATTGTACTAAAAGATATTTCTGTCCCATAAATCGCAAATACTTGAAGATTTTAATATTTCAGCGTCAGTAAAAGTTTTATTTTCAAAATCGAACTATGTTCTTAAAAGTTTGCAAAACTTGAAATAAAAATGATGTGCAATTGTTTTAAACTAAATTACTCCACCATACAGTTCCACAGTAAATGATGTCAAGAAGGTGTATTAAATTTTTGAAGCTTCGTTTGAGTAGCTATTTTTAGTAGTTATTTTACTTCGCCAGTGCTACACAATACCGACAAAGGAGGGCATTCTGGTGTGCCTGTGGATTTCTATGAGCTGATGCCGGTACTACTCAGTGTAAGCTGTTTTTATGATTTAATCTAAAAGTGGGTCGAACCCAGAATGTGTTTGGTTTTGTGGTCAACGTGCAGACTAATTCAGCAATCGCCACCCTATGGATGTAAAGGTGCCAGCCCACTTAGTTTAATTTATTAAGTTTCCAATGTCATATGTGTTGTGAAAAAGCTTTCACGTGTGTGATACATACCAGAGTCAAAACTAGGAATCGAACTTTCAACCTCCAAATGATAAACTAGCACAGTACTCACTAGACTACCTGTCTTTCAGTTTAAGATTTAAAGCAGTTCTATTAAATTTATCTATCACATGCAGTGTTTACCACTAGAACGCCCGCGGGCATTGTTTATGTCTCATACGTGTGAGCTGAAGTGAAAAAGAGCAATATTACAAGTGTTGCCAGTTAAGAATTGCGGACGCGACAATTTTTTTCGTAATTTTAATAATAATATTGATTGAACTTTAATTAAAAAAATAAAACAACATAAAGTTAACTTCAAGAAAATGATAATAATAAGAAAAATCAAATCGAAATAAAAAATAAATAAAAATTTTTCTCTCGAACTTTTTCTAAATATGCGAATTAATTGTTCCGATATTTTATGACTTCATCTATATCTATCGGAAAGTCTGTTTCTGTGTTCCGTGCCGTTGTTGAAACTGTTTCACATTTTGCACTAAGTCAGCTATTGATTTATTTTTACCTTGCAGTGAAAGATTTAACTGGTTAGTAAAACCTGTTATGTCACATAAGAAAGCCAAGTCCGGCAGGAATTTATGATCTTTGAGCAAGTCAAGAAGTTCAGCAGAATCAGACGATCTTTCCTCTACCAAAAACTCAACTATCTCCTTTCTTAAATGAAATAATCTTTCCAAACTTTTACCTCGGCTAAGCCATCGTACTTCTGTATAAAGAAGTATGTCACCATAGTTTGCTTCAAGGTCGTTTAAAAATGATTTAAATTTTCTGTGAGTTAAAGATCTATGGCCTCCACGTATTTTTTTAATCATTTGTACACCAACTTTCATGGCTCGCATCATACTTACAGCTTTTGCAAAGAGAGACTGCTAGTGTATAATGCAATGAAAAGAAGGAACTATAATATTATTCTTTATCAACTGGCCAACAAAACCTTCTTTTTTGCCAACCATAACTCGAGCACCATCTGTGCATTTCCTGCTAAGTTTTTTTAAACTGGAGAATGAAAATAACTTGTTATTAACAGCATCAAATATTGTATTTCCGGTGACGTTTCCATGCAGTGTGCAAAGCGCTCCTACTTCTTCTGCAACATTAAAATCTTGATCAACATTTTTAACGAAAATAAGTAACTGACTCAAGTCGTTTATGTCAGTTGTTTCATCGGGGCATATAGAATAATATTTACAATTAAGAATATTATATTTTAGTTTATTAAAAAGAAAAAAACTCCATCAGAGAATGGGCGGCATTGTTTTGCTAATTCTAACGCAATTAAATATGTGGATTTGGTTTTTTCTGCATTCTGCCCGGTTGTCACGCTATTTTCTCCCTGATATTCAGCTGCCATATTTTCGTAAAACCGTTTTTTTAATGTCATGAGGATTTCATTTCTTTTATCACTTTTAACACCTTTTTCGTAGTCCTTACGGATACTTCTATAATGTCTCTCAATATTATATTTTTTCATGGTAACTACACGCCCACATATTAGACATTCCAATTTTCCAGAAATATTTTCTGCATCAGCTCTCATTACAAATTGCGATATAGTAGCAAATAACAAAGAATAATAGAGGAAAGAAAATAATGCACATATGAACTTATAAATGGTACTAAATTATAAAGCGTTTAATAGTGAACTTTTCGAGTTCCAATAATACCAAATTGTACCAATTTTGCCAACCCTGATACACACTCTCCATCTTCACGCTCTTTCCTATAGAAATTTGACCGTAAATTGTACACGTTTTGCACTTAAAAAATAAAATTTTTTGAACAGTTCCGAAATTTCGCGCAATTGCATCAGCTTTTCAGTGAATTAAACAATAACAAAATAAATTTAAAGTTTGAAAATGGCTTTAAGTTCGCGTTTTTATAGTGAAAAATATCCAGAAGTGGAAGATGTGGTTATGGTCAATGTATTGTCCATAGCCGAAATGGGGGCTTATGTACATCTGTTAGAATATAATAACATAGAGGGTATGATCCTCTTATCTGAATTGTCTAGACGTCGTATACGCTCTATTAACAAATTAATTCGTGTTGGCAAAACTGAGCCTGTTGTTGTCATACGTGTGGACAAGGAGAAAGGTTATATAGATTTATCAAAACGACGTGTGTCCCCAGAAGATGTTGAGAAGTGTACAGAGCGCTTTTCTAAAGCCAAAGCTGTTGATTTGTTGCTGCGTCATGTTGCCACTTTGTTAAGTTTTGATTCAAGTGAACAGTTGGAACAATTGTATCAAAAAACTGCTTGGCATTTTGAGAAGAAATACAATAGTAAAGCTGCAGCCTATGACATTTTCAAACAATCTGTAACAGATCCCACTGTTTTTGATGAATGTGACTTAGATGATAAAATAAAAGTAGAGTTGTTGTCCAATGTTAAGCGCAAGTTAGTCTCTCCAACAGTTAAGATCCGTTCAGACATTGAATGTTCTTGTTATGGTTATGAAGGTATTGATGCTGTTAAGGATTCCCTTAGTAAGGGTTTGGAATTGAGTACAGAAGATTTGCCTATTCGTATAAATTTAATTGCCCCTCCACTGTTAGTAAAAATCTACTTGCATTCAAAACAAATTTTCCTTATTAAATATTTCTTTTTCCTAAAGTTATGTGATGACTACTTCCACTACCAAAAAAGCTGAAGGATTGAAGATACTGGAACAAGCGATTGATAATATTAAGGCTAAAATTACTGAATATAATGGTGAATTCAAGGTTATAATGGCACCTAAACTTGTTACAGCCATTGATGAGGCTGATTTAGCACGTCGTTTGCAACGGGCAGAAGCTGAAAACGCGGAAGTTGGTGGTGACGATGATGAGGAGGAGGATGACGATCAGGAGGGCATGCAGTTCGATCCAGAGACTGAATCAATAAATCATAAAGGAGGACATCGTTCTACCAAGAGGCATGATGATGAAGATGAGGAGGACGAAGATGATGACGAAGAGTAATTTCTTTTTTAATAACTTGATTTGTTTTCTTAAAGAAAACGAAAAAAAAAATTATACAAGATTTTAATAAAAATTTTATAAAGACCTTATTTCATTCTTTCTAAATAAAAAAAAGCAATATAATTCTTTATTTGAATATATAATCATTAAAACTACCTTACTACGAAGAATTAACTCTGCACACTTTGGGGAGTTTTATATGGTGGACAATTTTTGGGGGCTTAGTTCCTTTGAGGACTGAATTTATTTTGAACTGAGTCGATGATCTTAATGAAGAGTTAATTTCGATTGCTTTTTAATGACTGCCAACTATAAATTTCTGGTTGCCAGCCGGCAACTGAACTGAAGTTCGATTGCCATTCATATTCGAGGCAAAAGTTTGGTATATTTTCCTTTATCGAATGTGGTCAATTATTGTAATGCTTTTTTTATTTTTTAAGTTCTTTTCTTAAATACAAAATTAAATTAAAGAATTTTTTCAATTATTTAACGTTAGTCAATATTACGATTCATTACGATTATTTATGTATCTATGTTTTTTTATATGGTTTAGCTTGTCTATATGCGGCATTTCATTTGTTGCTAATACCAAAATCTTGAATAGACCTTTAACCAAATTCTTGAAAAAAGCTAGGAAATTTCACATGTTTATACAAGAATAAAATACAATCATTGTAAACCAAAGTGTTGACTAATTGGAAAGAAAGTTTAGAAAAATTAAATAGATTTAAAATCAAATAATAAAATGTTTGTTGTATAATGAAAGTTTTTAGAGAAGCTATTTGGTTTGTTTTGTTTGTATATTTCGTAATTCTGAAATATTTTTTGGGAGTTCTTGTAGAAACGTGAAATTATTAATTTTTTTATTTATTTATTTGACATTAAAAAAGGGCAGAATTAGTTAATTTCTGGAATCAGTGTTTTGCCGTTACTTGAAAAGAATTTTTCCATTGGGTATTTGGTTCACTTTTGTTTGCGGTATTAGGTCTTTCCTTTGGGGAGTTGATTCATTTTAAAAAAATTAGGTGTTAGTTCATTGTTAATTAGTTCGTATTGTTCGTGTAGACGGCAAGTATCAGAGATTGCCATAAGTACATCACACACCCTATACTTTGCCCAACAGAGTATTTCAAAAACTCAAAAAAATTGCACCGCTACCGCTATTATTTTGTAAACACAAACGCAAAACAGCTGTTTGAATAATTATTGCAAGTAAAAATTTTACTTGTAAAAACTTGCAATAAGTTTTCTGCCTCTCAATTTTTACGCTCTCTCGTTGCAAATTTTTTTGGGTTAACGAACGCTTTCTAGAAACAATTGTTCCAAATTTGGAAAAAATTTTAATAAATGAACACACTAATATATCGTAATAATTTCAAGCACTATCCATCTCCTTCTTTCACATTTCAAACCAAACACATCAATGCCGAAATGTTGTATACATATAAACAAATACTGTATTATAATAATAGAATGAAATTGAAGTAGAACATCGCTGAAGTAAAACCAATTGAAGTAGTGGTTCTACTTCAATTTTGTTTACAAAGTTTGCTGTTTTAATTTATTTACTTTTTTTTTTTGTATTAAGTATCAGTGCTGCATACGCACTTTTTTTTAACTCTTACCAGCACTCAGGAGATGACCTCTACACATGCGGTGCATTGTGCTGGAACTAGAGGAAAGGGATGGTAGAAGCTTCACTATCTTACACACTGCTTTTGCACGTTATTTGTTTTAATAGCAGTGTTGTAACGTCTCTAAAAAAATTAAACAAAAATATTTACTTTCTACTTATCTCCGCAATACATATACTTTGATGTTTCTTTTTAAATTGTAATAAAAAAAAACTATCAGTGTTCGCGTACAATCCCAATTTCTTACGATTTGTGCGCGCACAGCCCCATTAACAAATAGGAACTTTTTTATCAAGCAAATAGTGTCCGTTCGTACGGAGTTATAATAAACGAAGTGCAAAAATTGTAGCAATAATTATAAATTTATAACTATTTTTTCATTATGTGTATATTATGTATCTCCATTAATAAATTCTAGTTTAGCATTTCAATATGTTACATGTGAGTAGTGCAAAAACGCTACAAATGGCGTATTTAGAAAGCATTAAAACTATTGATTTGAACACTACGTTAACAACACTGTTCCTGAATTCTAATTTTTTTTTTGTTAATGTTCTACTACAGTCGCTATGCTTACTGTGGTTAACGGTTTATTTGCTTCATTCTGATGTTTTGTTTTCATTTTTACTATAAAATAGAGCTCAAATACTGTCAAGCAATGTAGCCAAAGGTGTTAAAGTTATGTACAGTTTGTTTTGTTTGAAAATATTGAAGTGAAGTACTTGATTTTTTTGTAAAGACTGCAGTAAAATACTGTGCTTGACACTACTGCATAGTAGTGTAATGTGTATTTTAGAAGATGTTGTGCAGCCCTTTAATACATACTTAAATATGTATGTACGTACGTACGTGTATTAAAATAATTTTTCTTAAAGAATTTTTGAGGGCAGCGCACTAATTTAATCGAGGATAATGTATTACGTACATACGTTTTAGGGCTTTTAAAAATAAAAGAAATGAATTATGGATCTATTAATTTGCTGATGTTTTATTCATTATTCCCATTTCAATACACACATATAGCATTCTTTTGTGGCGATGCGGAACCAAATCAGTTTTATATTTTATATTACATCATTATTTTTAAACACATAAAATTCTATGGCAATAAGGAAAGTTAGCTGAAGCGTTTTGCGATTATATGGCCACTTTTAGAAATAAACACGTTATTCCTATTAACATAGGTTAAGTGCTTAAGTCGACTTAAGCTATTCTTCCATATTGGCTTAGAATTAATAAATACATACATATTACAAATCAATTCTATAGTAATCAATCATGATAGTAGTTTTATTTATTTTCACAGAAAAACTAAAAAATGTATATATATTATTATAGATAAAAATTATACTTGAGCAACCACCAATTTCTTACATTACGTTTCTTTAAGTTTTCTTTTTCTAAAATTTATTACTTTTACAAACTTTAACTTTAACCGGACCTATAAGTTAATTAAAAAATTAGACTTATTATAATTTTAAAAATATTTTCCATTAAATTATTCTACTCTTTAATTTTGAATATGTTCAATGTTCAAGAACGTTTATAAGGAAAAAGTAAATACATTTCCGTAATGTGTTCAGTTTATATAAACGTATATACGTACCATGAAAGAAATACTTCTTTTTGACATATATATACATATATATGTGTATATATATTTAAAATTTTAGGAATAGACAGCAATGATGTGAGTATGCATTGTCTAGACAAATATTTTTAAAAGCTCATCAGTTTATTTAGAATTGTCGATTATTAGATTTGCAAATTAAAATAGTAAAACGTTCTTGAACCAGAACTCTTTTCCTCGGAATTTCTACTTTAAAATAAATTCTATTGTTCATTATTTATTTTATTCGATAAAAAAATCTATTAATTAAAAGTTATTTTTTATAAAAGCTTCGTTGATGTTTTATGATGTTACGGTTGTTTTTAACATATTTTCATCAGTATTATTGTTGCAGGTTGTATTTTTTGTGTAAAATTGTCTAGTTTTTTATTTAGTTCTTGATGAATTGTTTTACAAACTAGTTGTTATAAAAATGTTAATAATTTTTTTTCTTAATTTTTTAAGAAAAACCGTTTTATGAAATGCTTCCAGCCTGAGGTAGTTCGTAATTTTAAATGGGTAGGCTTTAATAATTTGTGTTCCTTCCTGTTGTAGTATAATTTTGAATTTAAATGTCAGTTTCAGATTTCATTTCTCTAGCTTTTTATAAAGTATGTTCGTTCCTAATTGTCAGTTAAATGTTAACTTAATAAATGTCAACATTTAATTTCCCTTATTAAAGGATTTTTTAAACGATTCTAATTTCTTTTAAAATTTTAATGTTTTTGCTATGAGTGCTGCAATGGCTTGAGTTTTGTTACCATTGTTTCTGCGGAGTTCCGTAATGACTTCATCACGTTTGAAGCCCATTTTAACGAGATCATTTACATCATTTTCACTGAATTTATCGCCGGTAGCAAGCGTATTCGCTGTGCTAGTGGAGCAGCCTTAATAATCAGATCATTAATAGAGTTTTACTATTTTAGTCAATTAAATACTAATTGTAATTAATAATTACCTCCACTTGCCTCACGTTTACTCTGTTCGATGGCGTCCTTAATTGCTCGCTCTTCAGCATCATTGGCCGATTCTGTCACAATTTTTAGATCGTCCTCTGAGTTCCCAGTTAGGCGAGCACACTCGGGAAGTTCACTTTCAGGCAAAAATCTTGTTTCTGTACCAGTTGTACCAATGCGCAAAACATTACGCTGCAAATCAATGTTACACTAAAATGAAGACAGAGAAATTATGTACTATTTAGATAGACGATGCTTATATATTGTTGATATGGCAGTGATTCGCTGCTTATCTTCAGCGAATTAATTCCATAATTATCTTTAAACAGATTGAGTAAGCTCAGCAAATTCTTAGAGACGGGAAATTTACTAAAAATATTGAATAGTAGTCTAATTGGAGTATTCCATGAAAAATTTTACTAGCAATAATTTTTTATATATTTTTGCACCTACATAGTGAGATTATTGCCCCTATTGCGGTTTATAACTCAACTCAGTTGAGTTGTAATTGGAACAACTCTACTCTTTCTTGGTTTAACATATTACAACTAATTCCAGTTGAAATTATATTGACGTTGTCAAACTAAAAACGGCAAATTTGATATTTCATCGTTAAAAACTTGGTGTTATTGTAGCAAAAATGTAAAAAAATTATTTTTTTAAGCTGTATGAAAACTTTTTCTTTTCAACAAATAAAAAAATGGATATATGTCACGCATTTCTATTTTTATATTTTTCTCTTTATCTACACTAGGCTTGACATCGGCCAGCATAACTAATGTATTTTTAATCAAATGAAAAATTAAAAAATTAAACCAAAGAATATTAAAACTCTACACCGTGCACATGTAGTATTGTATAATAACTGAATTTATTTTGGGAATATGTCTTTATATATGATTTTAATTGTGCTTTTTTCCCTTAAAAAAATATATGTGAAATTTATTATTACATAATTTATGATATTCTCATAAAGTATTTTTTACAAAAGTAAACTCAATAACTGAGGAGGAAAGCATATCCATATAGTACTATTTCGCTAATGCTTACTTAGCTCATCAGTGGATTTTTCCTAATTTTTTAATACAAACCAAAGATCTATATGTTTAAAATTCAACTAATCAATCGAGAATTGAAGTTGAATATCAAACACGAAAACCAAAAAATCTATAAACAAAAACATAACAATCCATCAGTTTACTTTTATAACACACACATTTCTATTTTTATATTTTTCTCTTTATCTACACTAGACGTTACTGTTCAGTGCCTTCGCCACTGATACCTTGCGACAACAACTGATACAAAGACACACAAATGCACATCAGAAAAAATTCGAGATGTTTTTGAGTCTGAAACTGGAAAATTTTTCGTTTTGTAGTCAACGTGCAGACTACTTCGACCATCGCCATCCTCTTTACCAACTTACTTACTTACTTTACCAACCAATGGTTGGAATCGGTAATACCACAAAAAAGTTCTAATAGGATATAATTTCAACTTTAAAATTTTTGACAGATGAGTTGTAATCGATAATACCAAATAGCAAAATTACAATTCTACTCTAGTTGAGTTGTAAACCGCAATAGGGGCATATGTTCTCATCTAAAATAATTTATACCCATTATTAAAATGAATAGAGCAAATTTTGTTTAATTGGCGTTAATTCTTTGAGAATAACAACAACATGCTATTTTACACCAATGATGTTCAAAACCGAAGAAAAACGAAAACTGTTGGTGAGAGAGCTATGCAGCATACATAACGTCGAACATTGGAAAAATTATGGTGCATTATAAATGTTTTCTTATGCAATGTTTTAGACTTTGAAACAAAAAATGATGTATTGTTTTAAGACATTAAAAACGTTATCTTTTCCTTATATTATTATAATTATTAAAAAATTGTTTTTGAAAATATTTAAACTCTATGTTAAATGGAAAATAGTGCAAAACTTAAATACATAATTAGAAATTCAAACAATAGTACTTCCATGATGCTATTACTAAGGTCGCAGCATTAAAACTTTTACAGGCGTTCATGTGTTTGTGTTTTGCGACACAAAACGTCAGAAAAACTTTCACTCGCAATATTTAAGCACAAATAATATATATTTTTTAAACAAAATACCGATTGCAATAAAATTAGGCAAATTAAATTGCTTATCACCTTTTGTTAATAATAAAAACTGTTAAACAAATGTTTTTGTATAGAATTTTGACATTTTATGTCGCACAGAAAAAAACTAATCACCTGTCGTAGCGATGCCACCTGGTTTAATTACATTATCTACTCATAAGTGAATAAAACGCTTCAAATAAAATATCTGTCTGTCTGCTTTAGACAGTTGCCGTGTAAACAACTGCTCTCTTTTTCTCTGATTAATTGATTGTGATTTCTTAACCGTTGAGTGTTTATATATCGGTTTTCCTCTTTTTCTGTGGGAAGAATACAGCTATTTTTTGTTTTCGTAAATTTAATTTCTCATATTATTGGACAGTTATAAATTTAAAGACCGTCCCTCGCTATCTGGTAGCATCAGCCACAACGACAGACTCCAATATTGAAACTGCTCCCCTTGCATCTTACAATGTATTTCAAGTAGAACGAGGCCTTGATTTTATCAGCAAAAAACGTCTAGAAGTTTCTGAAATGAGAAGTGGTGACCTCTTAATCAAGGTTCCAAATAACAAAGTAGCGCAACTATATCTGAAAGCTCATTTCATAGATTGCATTTCAGTTAAAATCACTCTTCACAAAGTCCAAGGACGCACCTTTTCGAGAAAAATTATTAACGTAACACAAGAAGAATTCATAGCATCACTTAAGTCCCAAAAAGTTGTCGATGTCCGCAAGATAACAAGACTTGATGGTAAGGAAATAATAGCCACAGGTGCAGCAATAGTAACTTTCGACCTTATATATCGTCCTGAAACTCTTAAACTGGGATGGGAGAAGGTTCCAGTAGAAGAATACATAGCAAACCCCATGAAATGTAGAAATTGCCAGAAGATTGGACATACCCAAAAATATTGTGTTAATTGTCAAGTAGAGTCTCATACATCAAATGATCGAAACTGTCCAACCTTTTCGAAACACAAGTCAGTTAATTTTTTGAGAATGTCAAGAAGATGCACAAATCGTGAAGCTTGGGAAATATACAATGACAATCCTGCACTAAACACACTAAAACCCATTAATTAAAAAATCAAAGAATGTACAAACATATGCACAAGTGCTAAACGAGCAACCGCCAAACAATAATTCAACAACGACAAATCCACCGAGTGAGAAAAAGCATGCATCTTCAGTAAGTTTTGCAAAATCTGACAACAAAACAAAAAAAACTCTACATCGTCCAACACTTCAACAATAATATCAGAACCTCAATCAGAAAACGTTAACTCATCAACTTCATTTATCAACAACACTTTCATTTCTTCTCAAAATTCAACTCCCACATAAACTACATTAACAGAAATTAATTTTACGTCAAACGATTTTAACACAGAAGATGCAATTTCCAGTGATAACAATGAATCTAGAGATAACTTATGTTCTAGCATGAACATTGATAAAAACTTAACAGATGATATTATAATCAAAGACATAAATGAGGGCCTAGGCTTAACTACTCCTCCTAGATCATATTCTTGTAATCCAAACAGTGAAAATTCACCAACTTCTCAATTATATAACAATTTTCCCGAACTATCCGAACATCATTACACCGGAAACATTAAAAAAATCGAAACGTAAATTGGCAAGTGCCGGAAAATAAACAAAAAAGAATATTTTATGAATATTGGGCTTAATTTTACTCTTCTCCAGTGGAACATTCAGGGTTTCATTAATCATAAATTCGCACTAGAACTACTGGTTGCGTCCCATAAACCGAATTTGATAGCGTTGCAGGAGACGCACATTACTGGCACCTGCCTGGGTACAAGGTATTTCATCACAACAAAGATTACGAGTACGCAAAGTCTGGTATTGCTCTCCTGGTCAAAAACAACATTAACGTCACGAATCACACCACATCAACCAGAAATCTTCTTTTTCAAAATATAATTATTAAATGCAAAATGGAAATTCAGATAACTAATATATATAGAGAATGCGATGTAAACTTAACACCTGCTATAGTTGAATGCATTCCAATGGTAAATGGTGCCCTTCATCTGTTGGTGGGTGATTTGAATTAGCGGAATACTTTGTGGAGATCGGCCACTGGCTCTCCGAGCGGGAAAATATGGGAGGATTTTGCGGATAATGGGGACTTGGTAATATTGAATGACGGTTCACCGACTTTATTAAACACCAGAAACACCTTGACTTCTGTTGATGTCACTATGGCAAGCGTGGACTTTGCTCCAGGTCTTGAGTGGTGTTGTTTGTCTTTACCGGAAGTTGGTGATCATTTTCCTATTAAGATTTCCAACAATGTGGAGGTAATTAAAAGGCAGTTCTCCCCACGATTTAATGACTCAAAAGCAGATTGGTCGCTTTTAGAAGATAAGGTAACCAGATTTAACAACGAGTTCCATTTTTCAACAAATATTAACAGGGAAGCGTCTCAAATAAAGCGTATTTTAAGGAAGTCAGCTAATGAGAGTATAACCATAAGTCGAAGACCTAAAGACAAATATAATCCTGTTTGGTTTAATTGTTGTATTGCTAAGCTACTGAGTTTAAGACAGCAGGCTTGGAAAATCTTTAAAAGGTGCCGTAATCAGACAAATGGTTTAGAATATAGAAAATCTTGTGCTAAAGTGAAAAGAGAATGTAAAATTTCAAAAAAACGTACTTGGGAAAATTTTTTAAATTCCTTAAACCCAACAATGTATGTTTGTTACTTATGGAAAAAAGTTAACAACTTGAGGACCGAAAGGACAAACAATTTTCCTACTTTATGTATCAGCGACGACAGTTTTTCTCATCCCCAGGTAATTGCTGACAAATTTGCTGAATATTGGACATCTATAAATTCAGATTCATCACTTGATGCAAGAATCGTATCGGCAAAGAAAAACCTCGATATTGATCGTTTATCATTTAATGGTCAGCAAACAATTTTATCTTACGAAATAAATTTATCTGAACTGGATGAAATAATGAAAACTTTAAAAGGCTCTACACCAGTACGTAACAAAATAACTTATTCCATGATTAAAAAGGCTCCAGTACAATTTAGATTCCGGTTGTGCAAGCTTTACAACAATATTTTGGCTGATGATTGGAAAACTGCAGTTTTAACACCAATCCCTAAATCTGGCAAGGATCCTAACCGATTGGACGGATACATGCCTATATCATTACTTCCAGTGCTTTCCAAAATTTTGGAAAAAATATTGGCCAAGCGTTTCTGGAAGTTTGCAATCAATAATGTCTCTAAGATACAACACGCTTTCATACCAAAGCACGGTGTTCATAGTAAATATATGTCATCAGATGAAGGAAGTTTTACGGAGAAATTTTAAGAATCGTGTGCATAGTTTAGTCATATCCGAGGATATAGAAAAAGCTTTTGACAAAGTTGTTCTAACGTCTATAATTATTGAAATGAACAATTGGGGTATACCCAAAAACAGGCGGCATCGATACGATCCCCAGGAGGCTGGTGCGATTCTTGGATGTGGTCGGGTGGATATAGATGCAGTACTACAGTTCACATCAGTTACTTCCATTTTTAGGCATCAAAACGGCAGCTTGTATTAATAAATATTGAAGCCTCTAACCGACTAGAGCAATATTTCTCATCAATATTAATTTCTTTGCGTTTTTTAAGTGTAAACATATAGAAGTTACCGTTATCATCATGTCAGCTCCTGCAGAAGTCGTTATACGGCAGACCCAGGAACTGTCATGAAGAGGAGGAGGAGACGGTTGAGCACTTGCAGTGTCACTGTCCCGCTCTCGTAGTTAGACGTGCGTCTGCGATGGAGTTGCCCTTCCTGCGGGACCTTGCGTGGTGTCGGAGTGCGATGTGAGGTGGATAAGATTGTTTATCCGGAACTCGGGGTGATTTGAGACCGGTAAAACGGGATGAGGACTGATCCCGCTCAGGCAACACAATGGGACCCATATACATATGTGCAAATTTACATATTTACGTATATGTCCGACTATTTTTTGTAATCAAACGCGAACAAATACAAATATTGGAGCTGAATATTTTTATGCGTCTGGCATGCACTTTACAAAGCAAGCTTTGTTTGATTAAGATATATTAAAAGAAATTATAAGACCTAATTAAAGAATCAATTCATTCGGGAAATATTCGAAGACACCAAATCCATTGTGATACTTTCAATTGTTGTAGTGAACCAGGCAGTCTCTGCTAGGAATCGAACTCAAACTGATAAACTTGCGCACTACTCACTAGACTATCGGCGTACGGTATAAGCCGCGATGAAGTGCATGAATACATTATATGACCCCACACATTTCTTTTAAGGTCTCTAAAGTATACTATACTATACTTATGTACATATAATGGGGTTTTATTAGAATTGCACTTAATTATTTATATCTCACCTCTCAACCCACAACACCTTCACTAACATAGATATTTCACTCTGCTCAATAAACCTACTCCCCTTGATCTCATGGTCCACTCTTGACGACTTAAATAGCAGTGACCACTTTCCAATTAAGATATCTATAAAATTATCTGAAGCGACATGTAAACCAATGAAAACTAATAATTACCTACTCCACCTGGCCGATTGGAAAAACTATACTCACAGAGCAAACATCGAAATCCAAAAACACCAACCCTCCTCCTCAAGCAACAAAGATGCGGCAGTCATCACCAAATCTATACGCATTGCAGCTAACAACCACATCCCGCGATCTAAGCAGGGTACAAAAAAAGAATATATTCCAGTCCCATGGTGGAGCCCATCTTTAGCAACCATACGGAACCTCAAAATGAAACGCTGGCAACGTTTTAAAGCCAACCCTGTACAGGAAAACCTAATATTATACAAAAGGGCAAATGCTAAATTTCGTAGGGAAGTAAAACTTGCAAAACGCTCCAGCTTCGAGGAATTCACAAAGTCAATAAACAGAAACAGCACCACTTCAGAAATTTGGAACAAAATTGGCAAAATCACTCGCAAGGGCCCATCTAACATTATAAAAGCAATAGAAACTCCATACAATACTTTAATCGACCCAACAGAAATTGCTAACCATTTTGGACAGAACTGGGCAGAATATGCATCAGACTCTAACTTCCCTCCACTTTTCACTACATCAAAACAAACTCTCAATCCATTTACCAATAACACACACGATAAAAGAGCACAAAGCCTTGAAGCCCCAATCACTATGACTGAATTAACACACTGTTTAAACAAGGTAAAAGGAACAACGCCAGGTCACGACAAGATACCCTACCAAATGGTCAAAGCTCTATCTCATAACAGCAAGGGATTTTTATTAAAATTATATAACACCATTTTCAAATCTGGCACTATACCACACTCTTGGAAACTATCGCTTGTAGTCCCTATACCAAAATCCAATAACCCGTCTTCAATTAAATCCTACCGTCCCATTTCCCTCCTACCATGTCTCTCCAAAATCATTGAACGGATTATAGCCACTCGACTTGCATGGTTTTTAGAAAATAAAAACCTTATAGCTAAGGAACAAGTAGCTTTCAAGTCTAACAAGGGATGCGTTGACGCACTTCTTCATATTGATTTCTACACAACACGAGCTTTATCTGCCAGGAATCATGTGACAATTCTATCAATTGACTTCGAGAGAGCATTTGATAGAGTTGGATCCCACGTAATTTTGGGCGCATTGAAAACATGGCGTGTCGGTCCAAAAATTTTTAACTTCGTCAAATCCTTTTTATCGAACAGACGTTTCAAGGTGAGAGTCAACGGCCACACATCAAAATCCTTCAGACTAGACAACGGCATTCCGCAGGGATCGCCCCTATCAGTCGTGCTATTCCAGATTGCTTTCAATGAAATTGGCAAAATAAATAAAAAACACTGCCACATCGAACACTGCTTATATGCTGACGACCTTTACATCCTCTGCAAGAAAAACGATAACAAAGAAACCAAAAATGTCCTACAAAATGTACTTCAAGACATAAAAATATGGAATGAATACTCCGGCGGGAAAATTTCTATAGACAAAACAAAGAAATTTCACATATGCAGGAAACACAATTGTGACTCCGACACCTACACCATCCAATTTGAAGGTTCTACAATTGAAAACGTAGAAAGACTAAGAATCCTAGGACTAATTTTTTCAAGAAAGTACAATTGGAAAGATCAACTATTACAGCTCAAAAACGCAATAACATCCCGATCAAACATTATACGTTATCTCTCAACTAAAAGCTTTGTGCATATAAACACATTAACCTACCTTACTAAAACCATTATATTAAGCAAAATAGGCTACGGCCTTTTCATATACGGAAACAGCTGTAAAACCAACATCAACATCATAAAATCCGCTTACCACCAGGCCGCTAGAGCACGCGTTTATGCATTCAGAACAACACCCATCGACAACATACTGTTCGAAGCCAACCTCCCATCAATACAAGATAGAATATACCAATCGAAAAGCAGAATGCTGCCGAAACTACTAAACAGCACTAACTCAATCATAGACAAAGACATTGCATCAATTACAAAAACAAAAAAAGAGAAACGAATACCATCCGCAATAGCACAATCATTATCCCTCCGCGAAGAACTGCATATACCCCTCTCCTTTACTAGGAAGCATGTTAGAAAACCCCCTTGGAAATTCAACAGCATCTCACTAAACTTTTCGCTTTCACGGTTGAACAAAGCGTCCACCCCAGCAAATGCCTATGTCAGTCACCTGTCCGAAGAGCTAACTCATTTAAAAACCAACAATTGGCGTATCATATACACAGACGGCAGTAAATCAGTAGCTAATATACCAGGTTATGGGGTAGTAGACGAAGCTGGAGCAAACATCATTCTGGGTACCCTCACCGAACAATCCTCTGTTTTCACTGCAGAAGCGTGCGCTATTTACCGGGCTATTCAAAAAATTTTATCCAGCAAACATAAAACTGCAGTGTTCACGGACAGTCTCTCGGTTATCAAAGCCATAAACAACCCTTTCAACAACAAATGGAACACCATAATCAAAATAAGAGATGCACTTATCGACAATGAAGACAAAGTCAGAATCCTATGGATACCCAGTCACATCGGCATCCGGGGAAATGAAAGAGCAGATTCAGCCGCAAAATTTGCTATATATGCTCCCATAATAATGGATGATACCGTGGAAAAAATTGACATCCAGCGATATATTGCCAACTACAACAAGAACAGAATGAAACAAAAGGAATTTACACATCATCATTATTCAAATATTATTGCTCATTGCAAACACCCCGTATATCCTACGACGCTTAACAAACATAAAATAAAAACAATTTCCAGATTACGCCTTGGTCACACCCAATTTTCCCATGGATGGATTTTAAATAAAACACCACAACCATCTTGTAACCATTGTAACACCTCACTCTCAATCCAGCACATCCTTACAGAGTGCCCATTATTCTCGGAACAAAAAACAAAACTGTTTGGCAATACATCACCTCTAGATACCCTAAAGGACCCAACCGTTGACAATATCAGAAAAATATTCAATTTTATAAAAGTAACAAAACTTCAAATATAGCCCAACAATATTATAATCAATAGCACATGATCCAAAACTGTAATTAAGTAATACACTTACTACACTAATACTTATAGAGCTGATGGCCACTGCTGCTAGTGCTCCTCTTTTTTTCTAATTTAATCTTAGAATTATATTCCTTAAGATTAAATAAATATAATAATAATAATAATAATAATATTTATATCTGGCGCTATCCAGATTTTTGTACTTGCTGCTTCCTGTAAAGTATGTACCGCGAAAAAACAAAATTACGTGTAAATAAATTACCTGATGTCTTTTAAGCATATCCAAACCTAACAACATATCCATGGGTTGTTGTTCTAAAACTGTAAAGCTTGAAACCAAATAATCATTTTCTATTTGTAATTTCCCCATATGAATACGACCGATAATTCGTTGTGTGCCTACACCTTTGGCAATACCACTCCATCTAAACAAATATGAATTGAAATCAATGGTTTAATACATGTATATATATATGTGTGTATATATGCATATATGTATATAAAAAAATTACTTGGTATCTATTAAATGTGTGACATTACATCGTTGAGCGCAGGCCGAACTCATAATAGTAGTCTGGGCACCAGAATCGACAAACGCCTTAACGGGAACTCCATTCACTTTGCAATTTATATAACTGAAAGAAAAACAAACTCAATGAGACAGACTGAAAACAAGATATTTATTAAAAACTTACAGCATTGTTACTGTACCAAACACTTCGGGATGCAATTCGATAGCTGCAGCCATATTTTCTTGTATATTCTTCTGTTTAATCTCTTCTTCAATCATTCTTTGGGCTTCCGGATCAAATGGATCTGCATGTAGCATTCGCAACCTCTGAACATTACGAGCGTTACGGGCATCAATTTGTTCTTTCAGAACTTTTTGAAAACTGTCTAAATTTCCTGACAGTAAAGCATCAGCTAAGCGAGGATTATTCTGCTTTAGCAGAGCCAACGATTCTGGATTATCGAGAAACATCTTTCGCACAGCAGACGGGTCATCATCATAGTTGACATTGAATTCATCCGAGTCATTATATTCCAGAATAGTACTGCCCGAGCTAGTTCCAGGTATATTTATATTGCTGAAATCCAAATCACGTATGACAGCTTCATCTACAATTTTAATTTAAATATTCTATTTTAAATTTGTGTTCCTATTGGAATAGGTTTGGGAAAGAAAAAATTCCATCTGCTAATTATTCCTTCTTAAATAAAGTCATTTATCGCTTATAATGTAAACAAATTTTATAAAGAAACTCTAACATTTTCTGTTAATCATTTTCAAAATTAGCAATAATATACATATACATACACATTTGTGAACGCAATAAACATCCTTGACTTTACCAATGAACTGTATACTTAAATGATGATACTACACCTTTTTATTAATTTTGAAATTTCAACAATCTTTTTTTTAATGTAATAAACAAACTTAATGCTCATATTCATAATAAAATTCGTTTTAAAAAAATAATACTCACACAAAGATTGTCTACTATTGGATGTTGCCTTCAGTGCGGTCACAAACAAAAAAAAATTTCTAACCAATATTTAAAAAAAAAAGTCATCAAATGAGAAAAAAACAAATTTTTAACATTTCGCTTTTTATTTAAAATTTGGTTTTTTTTAAACTTTGAATCGAAATGAATTACGATTAATTTATGTTCGTTGTTTGGTTTAACTAGACCATATGCTGAATTTCGTTGCTGATAATGCCAGTTCATCAGGTGACCTTGAACACAATTTTTGAAAGAGCGTATTTTCCCATGTTTATACCAAAACTCCCAAATAATATTAAAAAATTAGAAATATGTATATATGTAAGTAGAAAATACTTAGTAGCTCTTGCAAAAATTTATATACAGCAAACATTTCAGAGAACTTTTTTTTATGGGTGGCAAAATAAATTTTAAAATTTATAACCCTAGACACAAACCAACGGGCTTAACAGAGCTGTTAACATGCCATTAATAAACAATTAAAACTATTTTTAGCTTTCAAAGTAAAACACATTAAAAAAACAAAAAATATAATTAAAAAATCTAACGGGAGGACTTCTGGAAGTGTTTAAATAAATGCTCAATTGTTCGAAATCTTAACAGCTTCATTTTTTAGAAATTATACGAATATTGTGAAAACCCCATTTTCATATACATACATATCTCTAATTCTTTAAAGTATAGATCTGAAGATTCTGGAAATTGTGAATACTTATGGGTGGAAATAGTGGGGGTTGGAAATTTTCTATTATTAAACTCTTGTCAATTTATTTGCTCTTTTACAAATTCTTTCCACAGCTATATGCATTTGTTTTGATATTATTCGGGAAGTACTCAAATTTCGAAACTATAGGGTGGCCCAAAATGACCGCAGGGGTTTGAGTTCAAAGAGCCATTGTGTCCCTCGCAGTGTGCGCTGTGGAACCATACTTGCGGATGGTTTTCCACGGTTGGTCTTAAAAAATTTCCAACATTATTTTATATCTAACATCAGTGATGGAAACGGCGACACCGTGTTCATTTTCAAAAAAATATGGGTCATTATCCTTTCCGACGAAACTCCGCACTAAACGGTACACTTAAGTGGGTGTAATTCTCGCTGTTGAACTACTCTTGGATTTTCCGCAGCCCTTTTTGCTTATTAACAAACCCATTTAATTGGAAATGGGCTTCGTAGCTCCTAATTAAATTATGAATAAAATCGTGCTTTTCTTCTGAAATAAGTTCAACGATTTATGCACATTTTTCAATTGTGTACTGTTGCATTTTAAATTCGTCAAGTCTTCTTTGCAAAATACTGAAAAAAATGATAATAAAAAGTTATAAGAATTCAAACACCATCGCTTCTTTTGAGCCACCCTGTATAATGGAATTGACTATGGCGATTCTCTTCCCAAGTTTTTTTCTTCAGTTTGGCAATAGCTTGATATATGTATAAAATGGAAACGAAAACGAAAATGGATTCCATCACACATTGGTATCTCCGGTAATGAACACGTAGACATGGGTGCTAAAGAAGCGTTGCATACAGACGAAGTTACCGAAATACCTTGCTTTTAAAAGCTCCAACATGGTCATTCTGAGCTCTTCAAATTTCAGTACCACAGATGTATAATGCTTGCTCGTCTTAGAGTAGGCAAAGCAATGTTTAATTCCAGACATGGCCGATTTCGAAGATAGAGATGCTTCTTGATTGTGGTGCACGTTTGATGTTGGTGCACAATTGGATGCTTTTAATATATTACTTTATAAACATCATGCTATAGTTCCTGTATCTACTGTGAACTGTAATCGTAATGAAGTGAATTTTATAAATTCAACTAATGTTATTCACTCTCGATCTCAATCTTATGCAAACTGGATATTTTATTGTAAATATAGAAATAGGGCAAAGGCAATCATAACAGCAGAAGAAACTGGGTATTCGTTTTTTTCAAACTAGTGATTTGAAGGAGACTAAAGAATCTTGGTTTTACGGCCAATGATGGTACTCCCTTGTATACAATTGATTTTGAATCTTTAAATGATAAATATAAATAGGATTGCTGATTTTGAGTTTGATCCTGGCTTATTTTCTTTTCGTACCTCTATAGAGAGTAAAATGGTCTTAACAATAAAACGGATTAAATCTAACTCTATGGGACCTGAGTTATTTTCTAATCTAATTTCTAACTTATTGTTCCATTGTACCCAAGTGGGTTGGGCTCTTTATTTTCACAGGCGACCTAATCTAGTATGTACTTAAATAATAGCCCTCAGGTTTAAAGTGAACATTGGATAATCTATCGAATTACACTGAATCTACTTTTCCATATTGCCACGGCCTTAGAAAAGTAATAAAATTTTCATGTCACTTTATCTTTCATTTCTCATAAAGTAAGATTTTTGAGACTGAGAGATGAGGAGATGGAAGAGATGAAAATGTGTATATACAGGGTGTCTGGTGGGAAATTTATATTTTTAATTACGATTATTTCAAAAAGTAATGAACGGTGCGGAGGGAGGATGACGCCGTTGGAATTATCGATTGTGAGGATTGTTCAGTCACGCAGTCGCAGTAGTCGAGTGAGCATCGTGCGTTCGCTGTGGAGACATTTTTTAAGAGTAATAATTCTTAGGTAATTGCTCGTCGACAATTTTGTTCAAAGTTCGGTATTCGGCGAATAAGTGATGGACCGAGTGTAAATTTAATTCGTTCGCGGGTGCAGAGATTTCGCGCAACTGCTTCGGCTATGAATGCCCCACGGCCAGTGCACAGTCGATACCGAAAACATTGAACTGGTTGAAAGCAGTTTACGTGAAAATCCGCCACTTTCAGTTGGGAAAAGAGGAGCCTCAATGGGATTTCAAAGAGGGATTATTCGTGAAATCTTAAAAAAAGATCTGGATGACATACTCTTTAAAAAATAAAATCCGCATTTCCATTCTATCGTTCGATGCTCATAATAAAACTTCGTGCCAATTATTACGCTTTTATTTAAGTTTGAAAATATAAATCTGCTACATACAGGGTGGCTGATGAAAGCCGCTACCAAAAAGAAATTTAATAACTTTTTTTCTATTTAATGAATCTGGTTAATTTTTTTTTATTTTGCAGATTGATTTTCAGATTTAACAAAAATGGATAACTGGGACACTGAAAAAAGAATTTGGATTGTCCGCCGCTATCACGCACTGCAGTCCGTAGTTTCGGTTCAAAGAGAGTATAGGCGCACGTTTGGCGGCAATCCTCCGAGCAGATGGACCATAATGAGACTTGTGAACAATTTTGCCGAGTATGGAACAGTCCAAAGAAGACCTTACCATCGAAACCCTTCAGTTCAGACGGAGGAAACAATCGCTGCTGTAGCTGCTGCCATACAAAACAATCCAAGAGTTTCGACAAGAACCTTATCTGCTCAAATGGGTATAAACAGATAGTCATTGCAGTCAATTTTGCACTATGATTTGGACTTATTCCCATATAAAATTCAAATGGTCAACAAACTGAACGCAGCAGACTTACCGATTCGCTTGGAATTTTGCCAGGAGATGCTTCAAATGGTAGAAGAGGATGAAAACATGTTGAACTGTCTTTTTATATCTGACGAGGCCCATTTCGATTTAAACGGCAACATAAACAAACAAAATTGTCGAATATGGAGTGCTTCCAACCAACAGATACTCCATGAGACGGAATTGCATCCACTTCGTGTCACAGTGTGGTGTGCAGTTTCAGCACGCTGCATTGTCGGGCCCTACTTCTTTGAAGAAAATGGTCACACCGTTACAGTTACTGGAGACCGTTACTTGAGCATGTTGAGGGGGTTTTTCTATCCAGAATTACACCGAATGAGAATTCCTTTCAACTCTGTGTGGTTTCAACAAGATGGTCCAACTCCTCACATAGCCCGGCCTGTTATGACAGAATTGCGACGAAAATTTAAATTCCATTATTTTTCAAACTAATTAAGCATATTTAATAAAATTTAATGAGCTTTGACATGAATAAAAGAAAAATTAATTCCATACACTGAAAAAAAACTTATTTGAGTTTCTTGATGTAGCAATATTCATCAGCCACCCTGTACATACATATTTATTTCTTTTTTTGTTTCACCAGCACTCAGCAGATGATCCCTACACATTCGGTGCATTGTGCTGAAACTAGAGGAAAAAGATAGTAGGAGAATTGAAAGGAGGTGAAGCTTCACTATCTTACAACACTGCCTTTTGCACGTTATTTGTTTTTTTTAGCAGTGTTGTAGCGTATTTGATGTCAAAGAGACGAATCGGTGCTACACAATACCGACGAAGGAGGGCGTTCTGTGTGCCTGTGGATTGGATACAGCCAGTGACCAGTGACTATGCCATCGCCACTGAAACCTTGCGACAACAACTGACACAAAGACACACAAAGACACACAAAACCACATCAGAAAAATTATGTACATACATATATAAATTTAAATCAAAAAAGTATTTTTCAAAATAAAGTAAAATTTAAAAGCAAACTCATCTGAATGCGATTATTAGATACCAAACAATGTATACGCACATTTAGCTCATTGACCCAGTTCTAAAAGTCCAAAACAAATTGTATTACACCACCACATACAGACGACGTGGTGACAATTGGACAAGCGGGCAAACAAGTAATAAATAAATGGATGACAAATAAAAATAAACTGTGCAAAAAACACACAAAGTAAATGTGTGTACGTTTTTGTCCACATATTTCGAATTACTGCGCCTACATTGCAGTTTCAATTAGCATTTCACCAAGGCAAACAATTATATAAAAAACGTTCACTTACCTAGGTCCATTGGAGTAGCACGACTAACAGCTGGAGGACGTTGAATTTGCAGCATAACACAATCCCCATCTTTTATGCCAAAAGATTTCAATGCTTTTTTATTGTCTATCAAAGGTTTTCCATTGAAGACTACAACCATTTGCGAGCCGGTAATACCAGATTCCACCTCACAAAAGGCTTTAAAATTTTCCAGCTCTAATTCTTCCGAAACATCAAGAAAAAATATTTTATCTGTCATTGTTGTTACTGTAATTTTCATTTTAACAAAGAATTTGTGATGGTAGGTAATTTTATCAACTTTTGCAAAATTACACACTTTTAGTTGAAAACAAAATTTGTTTTTGTTAAAATGTGTGTTTCGGTTTTTTTAATCTTGAAATTGGTTGGTGACAGCGTTTAGTGCTTAGACCTGCAATGTTCGAAAGTATAAAGCAAAGTGAAAAATAAATAATGGAGCATATATTTTTCGACTTAAAAACAAGAAAAATTGGCTAAGTGATTTAAATATATTGGACGTAGAAGACTTTATATATAAATATTTTGGAATATTTGTCCATATTATCATTTCCCTAATGACAACACTACGCTTTGTTGTTCTTTTCTTTGTGGCACGTTTTTGTGGAATTCGCAATTTTTTTAATTTGAAAAAAAAAAAACAATTTTAAGCGTTCTTTTCTTAAATTATTAAAAATCGATTTACATATTTATATTTTTTACCAATTTTACAATGAATAATTTGGAGAATAAATTAATTAGTGTCGAGAATAAATTGAAAACTTTTCTAAATATAATGTTGCTTCTAGTAGAAGTAAAACAAAATTTGTTTGAATCAAACAATCTGTCAAACAAAATCAAATATTGGAGTTGCCAGATTATTTTCTTCGTAATGCATTGCAAATACCCAATTCCCAAGATTGTTTTTGTATCAGAACCAATGTTTTATTTGATTTGATACTCGTTACTCTCGCCTATAAAGTAGCAATCATGTCAGTTAAACAGAGTCGTCTGAACTTAGATAAAAGCTGCTTACTTTCTCTAATAAATTTTATTTTAGTGATTTTACACGCTTAATAATAAAAATACCAAACACACAAAGCTATGTATAAATATACATTTTATGCCAGAAGAATTAATCTCGTGTGTTTTGAAAGAACAAAAGTTGTGCGGCTTAAAAATTGTTCTCATGTAAATTGGCGCAATGAAAATAAACTGGAAAAAGCAAAATCCATTTTTTTTTTATTAAATAGAGTGATAAATATGCACAAATATACATCTGTGCTTACAACTTCAAGTTTATTTGAAGAATCTTCTATTTTGCTTCTTCTTCTTAAATTTTTAACTAACAACTTTTGGCGTTTCTTTGCAAATTTTCTGATTACATAATGTCTTAATTTCATATGTAAATAAAAAACAGCCGATAATTTAATTTTAGCCCGAACTTACCCAAAGATAAAGTTCGTGCAACTACTGGAAATTAAAAATTTTACTCTCTAATTTTCTCTCAAAATTGCACAAAGTTGTTATCTGGAACACTTTTAGGTAAATTTGTGCAAGTTCGGGCACTTTTGTTATGCACCTGAAACAGACCTAATGTATATGACATTGCACGTATAATAAATATCTATACACATGCATATAGAAATACAAAAAAAAGCATACATACATAAAAACACAATAATATTTCTTATACATATTAATAATTAAAGAAGACCCAAATAATTTTTAATTAAATCATGAAATAAAATAAAATTAATTAATTAAAAAAAAAATTTGTTCATTGCATTGTTGGGAAACTTTTAATTTTATTTCATTATTTAACGTATATCCATTATCCTTATTATCCAATCCAACCAAAACCAACATTTCCCAGATAATAAAATTTTTACATGAAACTAAGCTCTATAAATTAATTTAAAGGAGAACAAATTATGAAAAAAAGGAAGGAAAAAGATATTAATTAATAACAGTAATAATAGTATTTTGTATTTGTATTTGGTTTTCCTTTCTACAACAAGATATAATATTTTATGAATAAGAAAATCTTAATCCGATAAGTTATCATGTATATATTCAAAATTATACACAAATATTAATAATATGCCATTAGATTATAAAAAACTTATACACATGATATACAACCCACAATTTGTACGTTATATAACAAAAAAAAATTTTATTTTCCTTTTCTTTATAACTATAGAGCCTAAGGCCTAGTAGACATGGCCTTATATATACGTTATATTGTAATTTATAATTACCCTCTAATGATTTAATAAATAAATAAAATAAATAAATACTTCATTATTGTTTAGTTATGAACCAGGCGATTGCCCACATTAGACTTCTTGCCAAACTATAACAATTATTATGGATAGAAAATTTATCTAAGTAGATTACTTTTTTTTTTTTTTTTTTTTTATCTAGGACCAGCACTCAGGAGATGACTCCTACACATGCGAAGCATTGTGCTGGGAACTATAGGAAAGGGATAGTAGGAGAAACGACAGGAGGTGAAGCTTAATTAATTATTTTGCAGCTCTGCTTTCGCACGTTCTTTAGTTTTTTATACTCGTAGCAGTGCTGAAGAGCTTCGGTTTAGTAGCCATTTTTATTATTATTTTACTTCGCCGGTGCTACACAATACCGACGAAGGAGGGCGTTCTGATGTGATTGTGCATTGCTATCAGCTGAAGCCGGTACTGTTCAGTGACCAGTGACTATGCCTTCGCCACTGAAACCTTCCGACAACAACTAACACACAAAGACACACTAATGCACATCAGAAAAATGCGAGATGTTTATTTTTGGGTTGAACCCAGGTCTGTTTTTTGGTTGTGGAGTCAACGTGCAGACTACCATCCATAGTGTCATCGCCACCCTCAACTGTTTCTTTTTTATGTTAATTAGAATATTACTTTTTAGTCATAAGTTTATTTATTATCTATTTGTTGCTAATAGCTTTTATAAAGGATCAAGAAGTTATTAAATTAAATATATAAATAATTGGATCATGCTCTAGACTTAAAAAAAAGTGTCAAAATAATTATGGTTTCCGTTTCAAATGCTAGAAAATTTATAAAGTTAAAAAAAACTTTAATTAAAATGAAAAAATTAATACAAGCGTGTTTTGTATTGTGTTTTGTTGAAATTTTGTACACATCCTGTTATTTTTACACAACTATAATACACGTCGTTTTTTATTCAGCTGAAATGCTATTAAGATTTGTGAATGACACGAATAAACAAGAAGAACATTTTGTAAAATAGCAAAGCCAAAAGAAAAACATTCGGGAAAAAGTTCTATAGAGAAAAAGTGAAACTTTGAAAAAGGAAAAATATACTAATTGAACTAAAAAAAAAAATTTGTGAATATATCATTTTGAAATAATAAATTTTTTAAAAGTAAAAACCAAATTTTAGAGTACTTACACATAAGAACGAAAAATTAATAAAAGTGGCCTAATTTTGTTCCTCATCGTGAAAAAATTAAATACGTACAAGAACAAAGAAAAGGTAATACATACATATATAAATTATATTTTTCGCGAGGTGACAAAATTTTTATAAAAAATTCAATAAATTTGTTGAATAAGGTTATAGTTTGAATATATGTATAACTAAAAAAAATTATTGTATTTATAGGTGAAAAACGAATATAAAAATAGTGCTGCCTGAAAATTAAAGCGAAGAAAAAAAAAATTAAATTATTTTGTGATTTTCCACAAAAATATATAAAAGTGTGATTAAAATGAGTAGTCACCAAAGTCCCGCGTGCATAACTCCACAAAGTGAGCAGGATAAAGTAAGTTTACATTTTAATTATTCAAAAATGTTAACTAATTATAGACTTTATATATACATATATATAACTGTATATAACTGTATATATGTAGTTATAGACGTATAGATATATATATATATATATAAATATATAAATATATATAACTGTATATACATATATAGTTTTGTGGCAGACAGCTGCTCTGTCCAAATATTACGAATACATTTTCTTCATTCTGGTTTATTATTTGTTTTTGTGTTCTCCTATAGGTCTCTTTGGTTTTGCCTATATTTTTTTCATCATTTTATTTATATAATAGTTGCCAGGTGTTATTCTGAAGAGTCAAAATAAAAATGGCTGTTTCTGTTTTATATGATGGATTTTTTCAAGTATTTTGTATTATGTATCCATACAAATATATATATATATATATATGTACATATATACATGCGTATATACACATATAAATATTTCTTAAAAAATTAATGCAAGTACCAACGACCTGAAATTGTGTAAAATCCTTTATTGAATAAAATAATGCCTGTATAAAAAACATAAACTTCAGCACCACACTACTATTGACTTGGCTATATTTAACAAAAAGCAAAAGCACAACTTTTTAATACCACAACATTGTGTTTTGCAGTGATGCTAAATTATCGTTGTAAGTTGAAGAATAAACAAACGTTCACGATTAGTCCTTATAAGTCTAGGATTATAAAGGCAATGGCATAATTATGATTATTTTTTTTTCAATACACATGTAATAACAATTCTTTTATTATCTAATAGTTGCTTTTTGCTAAATTATATCTTTACAATTACCATTTATATTTAACAAAAATACGGGTGCGTCCGTAGCCTAGTGCATTAGCAGTAGATTTATCAATCTTGTGGTATCACAATGGCCCTAAGTTCACGCCCAGTAGGGCGTGATCCTTCAAGGACGGTCCGTCATGCAACGCATTTTCTAAGCAAATTGCAGTTATGTTGTAATTAGACATTTTGCCATAAGGTGTTACTAACTAGTTGACAAGCGATTGTGAGATTGATGTTGGATTTCACCATGAGACGAAAAGATATATTAAATCTGCAACACGCCCCTGCAGCCCTTCAATTTCATTGACCATACGTCATCTTTTTTAGAGGACAATCATATATTTCAACATGTGTGTGAAGATAAATATATATTTAACTCCCGAGACACAACCCGTTTCTTATAACATAGTTCTTTTTCACTGTAAACCAGCTAACAGCGATAGTAAATTTGATGAAGTTTTGAAGAATTGGTCATTCCGGAAAAATGGAGGCGTCTAACACGTTCCACTATATACAAACTTTTTCTCTATGGATGCTTGGGAAGATAAATTCATTGAGTTAAACATAACTCTAACAAATTTAATTTTTCAACAAAAATCTTTTTCCCACAAAAGTGTCCTAATAATGAAAAGAGCACAAAAATACATATTTTGAATTAATTTTTATTAAAAATAATATAAACAAAACAAACAAAAAAATTTAAACAACAAAAATCTTATTCTTTCCTCGATTTAGAGTGGTTCCCTATTTTCTTTAGTTTTTGTTGGAGTCTCTGATGTTTTTTCTCTACTTACATTGCTGCTTAAAACTAATAACACAAAAAGAATTATTTAAAACTAAAAATATTCCATTATCCATAACGTTATAAAAAACAAAGAACGTACAAAAAGCAGAGTTGTAAGATAGTGAAGGTTCACTTCCACTATTCTCCTACTATCCCTTTCCTCTAGTTCCAGCACAATGCATCGCATGTGTAGGGGTCATCTGCTGAGTTTTGTTTTTTGAAATAGAAAAATTTTTAGAAAAAAAAACCACGGTCATAAAAATCCATAATATTATTAACACGGCACAGTTGTATTAAAGAGAGAATATACTTATTAACACTGGTGTAGTACTAAGGAGTGCAAACCTTAAACCTTAAATAATATTTTCATCATATACATATACTCTAAATTCAAAATTAATAAACAAAACTTGAAAATTTCCATGAAAACTTAAATTTGAAGCAAAGAACTTAAAAACTATTTGGCATTTCAAAAAAAAATTAAACAAAAGGAAAAACGTTGTGTATGACCTTTGTTGTGAGCTTCTGACTTCTCTCAGAAATGTGGCCACTGTGCCAAACGCTGCTTCTTCAGAGAATCAAACTAATTTTAAAATATACAGAATTTCTGAATTGCATTTGTAAAATTTTTTAGAAGGACATCCGGTCAGTTTATAGCGCCATAATTGACGCGTCATGCTTTTGTTTATGTATGTAAAGGGTGGTTAAATTTCAAGGGCCGATGTTGATTTTGAATAAAACACAAACTATTTAGGAAATTATTGTAATTTTATTTTATTATGATATATTGGTATTACTCAATTATGTATGGAACAAAATATCGGCCAAATGGGCGCCGCGACCACGGCGGCACACCTCCATCCGATGGTCCAAATTTTCGATGACCCTGAGGCATAATGGAGGTTCTATGCCGTTAATGTGCCGAATTATCTCATCCTTTAACTCTTGAATTGTTGCTGGCTTATCGACGTACACCTTTTCTTTCAAATAACCCCAAAGAAAAAAGTCCAACGGTGTCAAATCACATGATCTTGGCGGCCAATTGACATCGCCATTACGTGAGATAACACGGCCATTGAATTTGTTGCGCAAAAGAGCCATTGTTTCGTTAGCTGTGTGGCAAGTGGCACCGTCCTGCTGAAACCACATATCGTCCACATCCATATCTTCCAATTCGGGCCATAAAAAGTTCGTTATCATCTCACGATAGCGAACACCATTCACAGTAACTGCCTGACCGGCCTCATTTTGGAAAAAATACGGCCCGATGATGCCGCCAGCCCATAAACCGCACCAAACAGTCACTCTTTGTGGGTGCATTGGTTTTTCGACAATCACTCTTGGATTCTCATTCGCCCAAATGCGGCAATTCTGTTTATTGACGAATCCACTGAGGTGAAAATGTGCCTCATCACTGAAGATGATTTTCTTCGAAAATTTATCATCCACTGTTGCCGTGGTCGCGGCGCCCATTTGGCCGATATTTTGTTCCATACATAATTGAGTAATACCAATATATCATAATAAAATAAAATTACAATAATTTCCTAAATAGTTTGTGTTTTATTCAAAATCAACATCGGCCCTTGAAATTTAACCACCCTTTATGTATAGTATGTATATGTACTACCTTGTACGACCCTTGATATGACTTCCGGATACTATCAGATTCGGTTAAGCGAGGCGAGTAAAAAGTATACCCCATTTCTGACTCCAGGTGGATTATATGAGTACAATGTTATGGAGTTTGGGCTTGTGAACGCGCCTATGGTGTTTCAAGAAATGAGTACGCAAATGGTGCGAAAATTTAACCATAGGAGAAATGTCATAAGCTACGTTGACGAGCTATTTATTCCAATGAATTAATTGAGTTGCGGGTTAAAAAACGAAATAATTAATATTAATATTTACTTAAAAAATTAATAAAATATAAAGAAGAAAAACTAAATATATACGAAGTCGTGGTAGTTGAAATTATAAATATAATAAAAACATTTTGTTAATTTAAATAACAACAATCAAAATACCTGCCTGCAACAAGTGCTGACAAGCAATTCGTGGTGAAACAGGAATACAGTGTATGGGTGTATGTAATAAAGTTTTTCATACGTCCAATAAATGTTGTGGTATAAAACAATATGCATCCCGAATGTTGGTGGAAAACTCCTATTTAAGATTTATTTGTGAGGACTGTATGCAGTACATACAAAATGTCGATATGGTTCTAAAAGAAATACTGGATGAAGTGAGTAGAAACAAACAAAACTTGGTTGAATATAAACATTAATTCAAAACTTCAATAAAGGAAAATGAAATTAAGCAATTATTAGAGGCTATTGAAAAACGCTATGACGACAGGATGAAAAAAATGATCTCATATCAAAGATCGTGTGAAAAAATGTAGAAGTTAAAAAATTGTTTTCTACTATAAAAGATGTTGAAAATAACAAACAGTTATGCACTTGCGTATATCGGAAAAATTATAAAATTAAAATCAATCATTACGTTGTATTACAACAATAAATGCTACAGAAATTCCAGTATTTATAACTGTTTAAAGCTAGATCAATAACAAAAAAAAACACAAAAGACAAAATTAAGAGTCAAGTACTAGTGACAATGTTAACGCAATCAGCGTTAAAAAGAAAAACAAAAAACCAAAAACAATTGATAATGAATTAAATTTACAGTCCAACAACTATTTTTCACCGCTTCAAACAATTGAAGACGATCAAATTGATGTTGATGAAGTTATAGTACAAACGACTATTAAAGTTCATATACTTATGTACCACCAATTACTATTTTAAGAAGTAAAATTGAAGAAGTTCACGAGCAATTTAAAGTAGTGAAAATATCAGATTACGCCATAAGAAAAATTTCAATTGGTCTTAAACTGTTTCTTAAAACTCAGGCTGATTTCGAGTGTATCCGAAATAAACTTCATGATAACTATGAGTATTTCACCTATGCTACAAAAAATGAAAGACCGTACAAAGCACTCCTTTTTGGTCTGGATAAACAAGATCCAAAAACCGTCATGGAAAAATTGTCTGATTTTAGTCCTATAAAATGCTTGGACGTCAAAATTGTTACAACAACTTCTTATCACAACTCAGAATATGTATTATATGTAGTATATTTCCAACGACAAAGTATAACGCTAAAAGAACTCAGGCAAAATTACTCCGTAATAAATTTTCTTAAAGTAAGATGGGAACATAAGAAGCCAAATAAATCACGGATCACCCAATGTTATAACCGACAAATGTTCGAGCATGGCTCAAATAGATGCAGAGTCAGAACCTTCTGTGCAAACTGCGCCAGTCCACTTAAGACTTCGGAATGTAAGGAACCACACATAAAATGCGCGAACTGTAATGAGACTCAAAAATCTACATCCGACCAATGTCCGAGCAAGGTTAATTTCTTAAATATAAGACAACGTTCACAGCCAGTTCAACGACGTTGCATTCACAACAATTATGTAAGTCAGCACAAGAATAACTTTAATGACAATTTCCCCAACACATTATGTCAAAATGTAACCAGTCAGTCCAGCACCTGGATATCAAAAACTAATGGCAGCAACAACTTCAACAAATACAATAGCTACTATTTACTCCATTAGAATTAAAGAATATAACTTTAGAACTAATTACTAATCTTAGAAACTGTAAGTCTAAGGCTGAGCAATTTGAGATAATAACTGGCCTGGCAATTAAATTCCTACCACAATGAGTAACAATGGCATCTAAATAGTAACTTGGAACGCAAGAGGTATTAGAAACAAAAGTACAGAATTGTTTGAATTCTTGACTTCTCATAATATACATATTTGTTTAGTTACAGAAACTGGTCTAAGACCGGGTATAGGTATTGGACATAACCAATATAAAGTATATAGGAATGACAGAATCAATTCTAGGGGAGGTGGTGTAGCAATAATTTTTAGAGAAAATATAACCAAAATATTAAGAAATAAGTCCAGGAGTGTTCCCATATTAAAAGAAACCGGTCATCGGTATACTACAAACCAAGAGAAATGTAAAATTTTGGCTCAAACGTTTGCTTTGAATCATTCTATTTCTGTTAATCTTGGATACCCTGTTACAAATTCCCTGGTCTACGATACTTTGGAATCATTTAGAGCATCAGATTTTATTCATACTAATGAATTTTCGATAAATGTTTCGGAAGTTGTTGCCATAATTAGGTCACTAAAGAACAGAAAAGCAGCTGGAATCGACGGTATTAACAACATATGCTTAAAATCACTGCCCAATAAAAGCTTAAAATACTTAACAATTATTATAAATGCCTGTCTAAAATTGTGTTTTTTTCGTAACGAATTTAAAGTATCTAAGGTTGTTCCTATAAGGAAACCTAATAAGCCGCCTGATTGTCCTTCTTACCGACCGAATAGCTTATTGTCCTCAATCAGTAAAATTCTGGAAAAAATAATCAAAGTCAAATTAGTTAATTTTATCGAGACTAACAACGTTAGTATATAATATAAGATTAAAAATTGATAATGAGACTTATCAGAAAGTTATGGAACTGGCAAAAGTTAATATTGGATGGGAGAGGTGCAAAGTTTATGACGGAACGGAAATAACGCAGTGTATGAAATATAGAGGATATAACCACTTGGCGAAAGATTGCAAAAATCAGGAAGTTTGCGTAAGATGTCATGGGCAACATGACACAAAAAATTGCCAGAGTAATGGAAACATAATGAAATGTATAAACTGTGTAAAAGTAAACAACCAGCTTAATTTAGATTTAGATGAAAATCATCATACAAATGATAGAAAGTGTCCAATATTTCAAAATAAGGTAACAAATAAATTGAGAAGAGTTGGTCTAACAGGCTAACAATTAAATAAAATACGTTTTTTATATACCAATGTGCAAGGCCTTGTTAATAATTATACTCAAGTTGAAATTGTAGCAGTTACAGAAAGCTCTGATTTTTTTATACTCTCAGAAGCACATACAACCAAAGAAATAAATGAATCTGAAATTGAGTTGAAGGACTACAGCCATATCATATGTTTATCAACATCAACAAGAACAGGTGGAGTTATGATATATTTTAGGAAACAGTGGAATGTAACAAATATTATTGAGAATATCGAAAATACTAAGTATTGGATTCTGGCCTGTCGAGCTATGTTTAACAATTACAGCATTATAATTGGTGCAATATATGGATCTCCTAGTCATAGTGAATTTGAGTTTTGTAACATATTTGAAAAAAATAGTTAAATATTTACGCGCCAAATCATCAAACACTCCAGAAACATGGACAGAATACAAAATAATAAGAAACAAATATAAAGTACAAATTGCAAACAGAAAAACGACTATATAAATAATAAAATAAACAACGCTATTGATCAGAAACAGATGTGAAAACAAATTAAAAGCTAGTACTTAATAAAATTAAAAATGGGATTGAGTCTGTGATATTTGAGCAAAAAGAATATAACAATCACCATGAAATAGCTAATAAATTTAATAAATATTTTGTAGATAGCATTAAAGATGTAAGGGAGTCAATAGATGAAGTGCAATATACAAACCAAATAACAGTTAGTATGACCAATATGTTTAAATTTGGTGCAATAAATATTTTAGAACTTAAGAATATAATAAATCAAAAGAAGAAAAAGGCTGAACATGAAATGATATCAAATAAGATTATTCTTGATAATTGGAATGTAGCGAGTAATACATTATTAAAAATAATAAATGAGTCGATAGAGACAGGAATTTTTCCCGAAAGCTGGAAGGAAACAATGGTAGTACCAACTGAGAAAGTTCCAAAAACAAAAAAATGTGCGGAGTTTAGGGCAATTAATACATTAAAAACTTGCGAAAAAATTTTGGAAACAGTGGTGAAAGATCAGCTTGAAGAATATCTTATTCAAACAA
This sequence comes from Dexiosoma caninum, assembly GCA_963924685.1. NCBI lineage: Eukaryota > Metazoa > Arthropoda > Insecta > Diptera > Tachinidae > Dexiosoma > Dexiosoma caninum. Next base: position 59,902,082 of record OZ004726.1, on the reverse strand, counting down.
TATACTGACCAAATATCAATCAGGATTCCGCAAAAAGTATTCTTGTGAGACGAATGTAAATTATGTTATAAGTAAATGGAAAGGAATTGGAAACAATAAGAAGGTGATGGCAATTTTTTTTGATTTCAAGACAATTGACAGGGAAATAATGATTAGGAAGATGTACATATATGTATGGAGTAAGAGGCAGAGAGTTGGAGTGGTTTCAATTCTATTTAAAAAACAGGAAGCAAACAACAAAGGTGAATGCTATGCAAAATAATTAATGATTTTGGTGTTCCCCATGGATCAAAACTAGGTGCCCTGCTGTTTGATATTTATATAAATAACATGCCTAATATTTTGGAAAAATTAAAATAACTATGTATGCTGACGATACCCCTTTATTTAATACTGCCGATACTGATGAGGAGTGTCATACAAATATGACACATGATATTAATAAAATATCAAAATGGTTAAATATGAATAAGCTTAATCTAAATGAAAATAAGACTAAAATAAAGGAAATAAATATGGATTCAAACATAGAATTTAAAATAAATGACACGATAATTGAAACAGTATACTATATAAAATATCTTGGTTTTATAATAGACAAAAAACTAAAATTTAATGAATACATAGACTATATATGTATGTAAAAAAAATTGGTAAAAAAATCGGTTGTCTCGAAAGAATTAGATCCAAAATGTCAAAAGCTACAGCGATTACTATATATAACACTTTAATTAAACCTCATTTTGAATTTGGTTCGTCAATTATATATATGTACATGTAGCAGCACAATGCAAATAGAAAGAATGCAAAAATTGCAAAATAAAGCAATGAGAATAATATTAAAATATAATCGGTATGCACAAATAAACATAATGCTTAACAACCCCAAATGGATGACAATTAAGCAAAGATTGCAGTTCAACACTCTTTAATTTATAAGAAAAATTAATCAAGGAGAGCCGCCGGAATATCTTATCAAATAAAATACGTGGGTGAGAGTCAACCTTATGGACTTAGAAATGCGGATGATTTTCTACATCAACACAAATGCAAAGAACAATATTCTATAAAGGTTTTCAGCTTTTCAATTCTTTGCCAAATAATATGAAAAATGAAGTTAACAATAATGTATTGAATAAAAAGTGTGTAAATTTTGTAAGATTTCGTGTAAATGCAATTAATGTAAATTTATAATCAGTTTTATATAAAATTTCTTAAAATATATTTATATATATATATATAATTTGTTAAATATTCGAACACGTTAATATAAAGTATTTTAATACGAATAATAATAATGAAAAAAAAAAAAGTAAGACGTTCGATGAAGGTGTAAAAATTCTCAAGGAAGTATACGTCCACGTTGTATGCATTAGGGAATTCCCGTCTCCAAAAGATATATCAGATGTTCATAAATTTCTTGGAGTCACCGATTTTTTTCGAAAATTCATCGCTGAATATAGCCTTAAAGCACAGCTACAGACGAAACTTAAAGAAAAATGCAACTTTCGTATGGACGGAAGAAGAAGAGAAGGCCTTTACTGAACTGAAGACCAGTATTACATCAAAACCAGATCTGGCGTTATTTGATGCCCATAAAAGGCATGAAGTGAACACAGATGCTAGCTGTGTTGGACTGCAGCAATTTTGCTGCAGGAAGAAGACGATCGGAGGCAGAAAGCAAATACGGATTTATTTGCTCGGAAGCGTATTTAATATTATAACGGATTGCAACGCGGTAGCAACGAACAAAGCAACGTCGGCATTGCAACATCGTATAGCCCGTTGGTGGTTTAAGCTTCAAGAGTTCGATTATAAAATGATTCACCGATCAGGCTCTAAAATGCCTCATGTCGACGGAATGAGTAGAAGTCCAACGTTACCACCAGAAGGAATGCTAACTGTTGCTGAACATCAGAGACTGGGTTTACCAACTGCTGATGGCTGAACACAAACATAAAGAGGTCATTTACGTCTTGATGAAAACCAGGACTGTAAGCACAAATGAAAAGTCGCAAATAACAACCGATTACGAAGTCGATAAGGGTGGTAGAAACAGAGATATGGTGACTAAATACTAGAACGGAATGCAGAATATGCGGCTTCTCGAGACAAAAACATTGATATATCATTCTTTAAAAGTTTAAAAAGGCGATCCCCCTTCGTCCAAAAAAAATTTTTTTTTTTAAATCACTGTCCCAAAACACATTATATTAGGGGGTGTACGGAGCATTTTTTTTTAGCCTGTAAGGTGGTACGGCCTTGAGTACATTCATTTAATGTGGTCAATTGTTAAGTTGCTGTTGTAGGTGGCACATACATATATGTAGCCATGGGTGAATATTGCGTGTCCGAGTCTAAGTCTTGTGAATGTTTTTATTTTACTTTTGTTGAGATCAGTCGGATAAATACATACATATATAAATAATGTTTGCTCTACATGAGAATACTATGCATTTAAAAAAGTAAGTTTTAAAAATAAAAGACTCGCACTGCGCATTACAGAGAAAATTCGTTTTTTTTGGCCGAACGGCACGTATGTGGAATGGACTACCCGCAGAGGTGTTTCCTGTCAGTTTAACTTGGGAAAATTTAAATCAAATGTCAATGAACACTACTCCCTCTATCCTCCTTCCCATAACCTAATTTCCTAGTTCCAGCACAATGCATCGCATGTGTAGGGGTCATCACCTGAGTGCCGGTCCAAAAAAAAAAAATATTTATCTATATTTGTTATATGGTTTAGCTGGTCTATATGTACATTTCATTTAAATCGCCAGTAGACCTTTGACTAAATTCTTGTAAAAAGTTAAGAAATTTTGTATGTTTATACAAGGGAAAGCTAAGAAATTTCATATACAATTTCTTAGCTTCTTTCAGGAATTTGGTTAAAGGTCTAGTAAAGATTTTGGTATTAGCACAGAAATTAGCATATAAATATACAACTAACTACATGTAATTTTGATTGCAGAAAATATTACAATCAAATGTAATTTGTAATTGAAATAATTTCAATTACAATTACATGTAATAGTAAATAATAGTAATTAATTCTGACTCACGTCCAATAAATAAGAAAATGCTGAAGGAAATAATTTTTTTCTTGATTACAATAACATATAATTGTAATTGAAATTACCTAAGTCTTTCACCAACTATTCTTTACATATTCAAATGTATTAAAATATTTTTTAAAAATAAAATAAATGGAAAGGAAATCTTTTTTTTGTTTACTTATTAAGAGTTTTTGCAATTCACATTTATATTATAATTGTAATTATAAAAAACTAATAAAATGATGGTAAAAAGTAATTAAAATATTTATTTGTAGGTATTTCAATGGATTAATGAATTATCACATCCAGAAACGCGTGAAGCTGCTCTTCTGGAATTAAGTAAAAAACGTGAAACTGTAAACGATTTGGCACCAATGCTCTGGCATAGTTTTGGTACAATAGCTGCCCTCTTGCAAGAAATCATAAATATATATCCTTCAATTAATCCTGCCACATTAACTGCTCATCAATCAAATCGCGTTTGTAATGCCTTAGCATTACTACAGTGCGTTGCTTCACATCCTGACACTCGTACGGTATTTTTGCAAGCACAAATTCCTCTGTTCCTATATCCTTTTTTGCAGACAACCTCAAAAACGCGACCATTCGAATATTTAAGATTAACGAGTTTGGGTGTTATCGGCGCCCTCGTTAAGGTGAATTTTTTTTCAAGATTATTTTTCAGCGGTTTGTTTCAATTAAAGTTGTTTAATTTTATTTTTAGACTGATGAACAGGAAGTGATAACTTTTCTTTTAACTTCGGAAATCATTCCTTTATGCTTACGCATTATGGAATTTGGTTCAGAGCTGAGTAAAACTGTGGCTACATTTATTTTACAAAAAATTTTACTAGATGAAAGTGGTTTGTCATATATTTGTCAAACATATGAAAGATTTTCACATGTGGCCATTATTTTGGTAAGTTAATAAATAAAATCGATTAGTGAAGTATAATGTGATTGTTAAGAAGCTTCGTCTTAGTTTTCATACATATATTGTAGGAGTATGAGAATTTTTGTTATGATTTTAAAAATTTTGATTGGAGGTCTGCTGATAATTTGGCATTAGCAGTAACTAACTAGACTGGATTAAGCAAACAACAAACATAAACTTAATAGATTTTTGTTAACTTGAAAAAGTATATAATTTTTTTAACTTTCGCAAATTACTGATGTTTTCATAACTAAACAATTTCAATATATGAAATTGTAAGTCCCTCACCACTAATTAAGTAAGTAATATCGTTACCTTCAGTCATAAACGAGCTACATTACTAATACAAATATTTACATTTTACGGATATTCGTTCTTGCTAATCCGAACAAAATTGGGACTGTTGTTGGCTGCGCAGCGATAAAATAATAAATGAAAAGGCTCCTCTTTAACGTTTTTTGTTCTAGACCGGCACTCAAGGAATGACCCCTACACATAAAATTCATTGTGTTAGAACTAGGAAATGAGGTTTTGAAAGGGGTTGTGTTTATGGATATTTGATTCGACAAGAACAGGACAAACGTCCGCAGTCAGATATTAAAGAATGATATATTAATGTTTTTGTCTCGAGAATACCAATCGTCATTGACTTCAAGTATCCCGTTCTATAATTTATGCACCAGAGATCTGTTTCTACTACTTTATATGAGAGGGTATATGGGGACATTCTTTTAGATACGGTCTACTGTAAACGGTCGAGTTAATTCAAAATAGACTTTGAAGCACCGCCCCATACTGTAAGGTTAGGTCGCCAGGTTGCTGGCCCCAATTTATTATGGTCCCATTGTGAAACCTGTTGTAAAAAAACTTTAACGTCTTGTAGTGATACAGACCAGAGTCTCTGTGAAGAATCGAACCTAGAACCCCCAACTGATAAACTAACACACTACTCACTAGACTACCGGGGCAACCGCCCCATATACAAAAATTGTATTTAATTTTCGGTCGAATGTATGTGAAGAACACCAAGAGCTTCTAAACCACAATATTTATACCACTCATAATTAAAGATGAAGCCATATGACGCCATTGCTTCTTTTTAGTAAGGTCACTATTCAATATATCATTAGTCGTCATAATAAACTATCTACTGGGTTGGGCAGGATGAGCTGTATGGCTTAAATAGTTTATAACTTTTTTATTTATGCGATTATTATAATTTTTTTTCTTTTAAAAATACAGTATATTATTGGGGAATTTTTTGCAATTAGCTTTGTAAATGATGTCCATTTTTTGCTTCGCACATACGTGCTCTTTTTACCATATTTTCCATAACTTTTCGCAAAATTTCGGGTATAATGGCCATGATTTCATTTCGAATGTTGGTTTTTAGTTGGAGTATGGTTCTTGGTTTGTTAACGTACACTCTTTCTTTCAAATATCCCCAAAGAAAACTGTCAGAGCTGTTAAATTAAATTACAATTCAACTATTTTTGTTAAAATTTTTTAAAATTATTTTTATATTTGTTAAAATTCAATTATTTTTGTACGTTGTTCGATCGTGTAATGATTCATAATTAATTCCCCAAGTCTTCTCACAAAATGCTGAAAAAAACAAAGAAAAAATAATAATTAAAAAAGTTATAAAGAATTCAAACCATATAGCTCATTCTGCGCCACCCTGTATTAGTCTTATCACTCACCAACTGTCTCTTCGCTACATTACATACGTAGGGCACACTCCTTGTAGTATTTTCAGAATTTGTTTTTAATCTTACGCCATAGTGTATAATCTACTATTTTCCAATCTGAAATATTAACACAATTTATTCCAATAATTGTGAATAAATGACTTTCTGTTAAGCTTTATATTTTTGTTAATAATTTTAGGGTAAAATGGTGATACAATTAGCTAAAGAGCCATCTGCACGTCTGCTGAAACATGTTGTACGTTGCTATTTAAGATTATCAGATAATCCGAGGTAAGTGTGAAATCCATTTTTATATTTATTTATTTTCATTTAATTACGTAAAATATTTTTTCATTAAAACATAAAGAGCACGAGAGGCTTTAAGACAATGTCTTCCGGATCAGTTGCGTGATGCCACATTTTCAGTATGTTTACAAGATGATAAATCTACCAAACACTGGCTACAGTTGTTAATTAAAAACTTAGAATTAGGTGTTGTGCAACCCACAGATCCTCGTCAAATTGGTATGTCACCTTTGACCTCATAAATTAATAAAAAAGAACAGACCAGACTTAAAAAAAACAAATGATACATTGCAATCAGCTTTTTCTAAAAATAAATAAGTAAAACAACGTTAAAATACAGTCCAATGGCTTAAAGTCTGTCTGTCTTTTATAGATATATTTTCGTTATTAAATAAATAATTAAATATAAATATTTTTTACTTAAAACAATAATGAAAAAGATAAAACTAGAAATAACGCAAAAATTACATCGTATAAGATAAAACATACTTAATTATAACTGAAATCTTAATAAATGCAAATCATATTTAAACATAATGTAATGTAAACGTGATAAATGTGAATATTATTAATAACTAAATAACGCTTGATTAATTTTTATTATTATGAATATAAAATCCTTACAACAAAAATAAAAGTAAACTTTGTATATGCAAACATAAATTAAACAAAATACATTTTAAAATCAACATAGGAGACTGTGAAACAAAAACTATATAACTAAATTTAAAATTCAAAAATTGGTTATAAGAAAATTTTTATTATTACTGTTAAGCAAGCGTACCTTATTAGCAAAAGAAGAAATATTTAATAATATTTTACTACATACATACACAAAGTCTTTAATCAACAAATTAATGCAGACGTAGTATTCTAAAAATATATAAAGCAGCCTCCAAATTACAACACTCGATATCAACAAAATCCTCCATTTAAATTCTATGTAATGCGATAATTTGCCTCAGAAATACGTTGGAGAATTTTTGTAACGCTACATCGTCAGCTTATTCTTGGTTTGGCGCATATGCCACAAACTCTGAATGGAGGAAAGCGGCAAAGAAGGGTTACATAACGTTTTCTCGAAATACACCCGATAGAATTTTTTGTATTTCACCATTGCTTCTGGCACATATTCTGAGCAAAAATGTTCATACCCTGTTTTTGAAAATGAAAAATATTATTTTTGGCTGCATATGAATTTTTTTTTTTTTCAATCGTTGCTTTTTCTTGCTCGATATCCACAGACAGATGTGTAATTTTTAATTTATGAACTGATTTGGAAAATATTTTTTCCTTTCCTTCAATCTTGGTTCCATTAGTTTATTTTTGAAAAATGGGCTGTGCCTCACCCTTAAAAGTCAGTTATACGTTTTCCACCGGTGTTTATGAGTGTGAATTTTTTGCAAGGCAATTCTCACTATTCCATTTGAAGTTTGATGTAGGTGTATTGGTGAAAAAAGGCGTTAGAAATATAAAAATTGCAAAACTAGAATTTGATAATGTACACATTAATGAAATGTCGAAGCATAATTTTTAAAAATTTCAGCAACATAAATTGCATGTGAGGACGGGGACTAAGAAGTGTCAAACAGAAAAACCGAGTTGAATGTTTGGCAACCTTCTGCAAAATTTCTAAATAGTTTGCATACATCTAAAACAAAATATGTATACAAACGAAAAATTTATTACATTTTTAAAACCGATGGTGACTTTTTGTCCATCCTGTACATACATATTACATTAATTCAACCATTGCCGCAGGCCTAAAAATTAATAATTCTGTGAAATACATAAAAATGTTGTTAATTTGTCTTCAGTGTTGCTTTAATTTTAATTTTGTGATTTTTTGGACAAAAAAATAATTCACATTTTTTCTATTTTCAATAAATATAAACACAAGTGTGACTATCCACTTAAAAAACTCAATAAAAAGTAACAAAATATGTATGTATGAAAAGATTTATGTACAAGGCAAAGCAAATAATCTGTAAATCGATCGCCTAAATGTATAATCAAAGTATATCGTCACCTCGCAAAATTTAAATTTCCAGAAATAAGTTTGATATCCTTTTTTACTTATATTGCAACATTTATTGTTAATTGTAAATATTTTTTTTTAGTTTTACATGTTTTTTTGCTTCTGTAGAACTTTTAAAATGTTAGAAAGGGCTTCTTGCATTTTCTGTGACGATATCATATACTTTGAATATATTCAAGTTATGGAAGTTATCCAAAGTATTTGGCAGGTGTTGTGTATGTATGTATGAACTACATAAACTTATTTTTCTTTTAAAATATTTTTACGCGTGTAAAAACAGGAAAAGTTTATTATTGAAACCGGGTTTATTTAAAGTCGTGAAAAAAAAGATCGTGTAAAAACATATATAAACGATAACAAAACTTATAATCTGTTTATGCCGTAGATATAAATGTACTACTAGATATATACATATATTTATATTTACAATTATGAGCGGTTAAAAAACTATACCATAAGTCGTAATTATTGTAGAAGGGTTGAGTGTAAACGTAATTAGGCCAATCATAAATAATTTTCCTTTATTTCTCACTAAAATATTCTTTTCGCGAATAAATGCCTTTACTTAGCGTTTGCACATTCACAATTTTGTACTAATCGACACAAATTTTTCGCAATGAAGTGGCAGTGACATGTGTAAACATATGATCCAATGGTAACATATTTGACTATTTCGAAGAATTGTTTGGTGATAATATGCATTTGCTATTGGCATGCAATCAGTAGCATGTGTAATGGCAGATGTTCACACATGACATTTATTTAACTTTTCTGTAACAAAGAAGTCAATTAAAATGCTTTGCATTAATCTTTGCACGTTTGCAAAAAGAACTTCATTTGAACTCATAGTAATCAAGCAATCAAATAATTTGTTAAGCAGTTGCAGAATATGGTCAAGTACAAACTAATTTCCATAATCATGGGAACTTCATACATAAACTTTTTACCTTGAAAGGTTCGATTAAAATAATCTTGGAAGTTTCAGTGAAAGCTGAGTTAGTAGATTGGTTTAGTTTTATATTCGTTTCTCTTTGCAGAAATCTATTTTTATTATAAAAATAATACTCCGCAGATTTAAAGTGGGCACAATTTTGAACTTATATATATATATTTTTTTATTTTATTGAAAGCTTTCTTCTTAGATAATCCTTTCGCATACGCTGCTAAAAAAAAGTATATCAAATAACAAATAGCGAAATGAGTAAAAAGAAACGGATTTTCCGAAAAAGAAGAGCACGCTAGTTTCGGCTTTCAGTCCCTGAGAACCCCAAATAGCAAATGTTATCAAAATCGTTAGAACCATTTCTGAGAAACTAGTTATATACTTACATATGTATATATTCACAGAAAATGCAAGAAACCTTAACATTTTAAAAATTTACTCATTAATTGTGGTCTGTTAAGTCCAAAAAAGTCAGCTCGCGAAATTTAAATTTTTTCTAGAAATAAAATTATTAATCCTTTTTTTCTTATTATGGAAAATTTTGTGGTAATTGTCAATATATTTTTTTATTTAAAGGAGTTCTTTCTGCTTCTGTAAAATTTTTAAAATTTAGATAGGGCCTCTTGCATTTTCTGGGACGATATATATGTATATATAAACTCTGGTTATTTAAAGATATTAGATGTATATTTGTTTTGTGTGGGATCTCAACATTTTTGATACTTAAATTGTATGTATACCTCTGTCGAACATACTCTTTAATTTCGTAATTCGCTTGAGACTTCCGAACTAAAATTGACTTTGTGGCTTTTCTGCAAACTATAAATTCTACTAGTTAATAACATAAAAATAAATGGCAGAAAGAAATATAAGTGGAAATCTCAAGCGAAATTTTTGTTTATGATTGGGCTAAATATATAATGAAACTGCACGTAGTTGGCAGAAAATTTTGCAAAAATAATATCTCATTAAATCAAGGATTCATTATTAAGTAGTTTTTTTAAGTGTATATACCTACATATTAGTTCTTTTTTTCTCTACAAATTGTATAAATGCATAAAATTGTTGAAAGATTTTTAAAATTTTTACAGACATGTCTTCATTTGTAATGGATCCTGCGTACTTAAACAGCTACCGTCTGAATTTTAATACACATGTTACGAAACTCAATTGATCGCAAGTTTTAAACATTTTCTGTATGGCCACATATGTTTAACTAAAGTATCTGAATTTAATTTAAAAAATAACTGTAAAGTAGATGATTTGTATTATTATTTAAATGATCAATATAAATTATACGTACGATTTTAAATTTATTAGAAAAAGAAACTGAGAATGTGTTTTTTAGATCATTAAATTATGAAATATTGTTTAAACCATTGTTCTTTTCAAACATCTTAATAATTGTAAGCTACCTTTATAAATAGTATATAAACATTGAAATAGAAAATAAACCATATTGTAGTAAGCTGAAATTTAAAAAAAGCATCAAAAAACTAATATTATTTGTTGTTAATTGAGAAGAAAAGTAAAAAATTTAGTTTTTATAAATTTGATAACACTACTCAAGCTAAAGTGAAATTAAAAAGAGAAAACAACTGATATTGTCCGATAAAAAATAAGATTAAATAATTATCAGTGAATACTCAACGTATTTACAAATGTGTATGTATGTGCAAGTGCTACGGCACTTGTGCGGTATTAAGTTTCAGAAGAGTAATAAAATTCTTCATATTTTTATCAACAATATTGCAATACAGCCGATATAGCAGTTTATATATTAATAGAATAACATGATTTTTTTATAATGTATATTAATTAAATGTAATTAATTAAGTTGTAATTGAAAGTTAAATTTGAATTTCATTTTCTGGGCACGTTTTTTTAGTTCCCAATACTCCTATATTGTGAAAATAAAGCACACAATTGTGAAAACTAAATAATTTTTCTTAATTATGTTAAATTATAGCTCGAATACATAATACATAGTTGAACTTTTTAAACATCAATAAAACTATATATAAATGTATCGAACCGGAAATAACAGTCACTGAAGAACACTTTTAAAATTAAAAATAAATAAAACAAACCTCAAAAAAGTTTCTATAGTAAATTTCCTTAAAAGCACATCATAAATAAAAAGAATGCAAATGTATGTGTGTTCGTTTACTTTTCAGGTAAAGTTCGGTAAAATGAGAGTAAGTTATAATTTATCGCAATAAGAGACCAAAATGTACAAAAGTAAGAAAACGCAAAAAACCATAAAATTTATCACAAAATAGGTCTGTTCCACGTGCATAACATAAACATTTGCATCATTGGCAACGACTGTAAAATGTGGACAAAAATAAATTGAAAGAAAAAGTAAAAGCCATTTTTTATTAAATAAAGTGATATATATGTACTTACATTTTGAAATTTATTTAAAAAATCTTTTAAATTTTTAAATTAAAAACTTTAGTCGTTTCTTTGCAAATTTTCTGATTAATTTCTTAGTATCATATATAAATAAAAACAGCCTATAATTTAATTCTAGACCGAACTTACCCAAAGAAAAAGTTCGTGCAACTTTGTACAGAAAATTAAAAATTGTACTCTCTAATTTGATTTCAAAATTGTTAATAATTGATGGCACGCTTTTGGGTAAATTTAGAGGATTCTATCTTACAAGTAGTTCACACAAGCATTTCTCGCAATTGAACTGATCTAGATTCTGAATATATGTATAGTCAAATTCACGCAATACAACTTCCAATTTATTTAGTAGCGCGCTAATAATATAACTATTATTTTTTTCATAAACATTATTTCTATTTTATTTGTTGCCTACAAATTTAATTATTCTTATGTCACACTTGTAGTCCACCTATCTCAATATCTATATGATTCTAATTTTTAAATTGTGCTTTTCCCGAGAAAAATATGTGAAATGTATTATTACATTCTTTATGATATTCTCATAAAGTATTTTTTTCTAAAAGCAAACTCAACAACTGAGGAGGAAAGCATATATATATATATATATATATATATAGATGAGAAGAAAAATCTAAAAATAGAAATATGTATGTGTTATAAAAAAAAAGTAAACTAGGGATTGTTATGTTTTTGTTTATAAATTTTTAGTTTTTTGTTCGGTATTCAACTTCAATTCTCGATTGATTAGTAGAATTTTGAATTTGTAGTCAAAAATCGGGGAAAGTCTACTGCTGAGCTAAGTAAGCTTTAGCGAAATAGTACTATATGGATATGCTTGCCTCCTCAATTTTTGAGTTTGCTTTTATATAAAAAAATACTTTATGAGAATACCATAAAATATGTAATAATACATTCACATATTTTTTCGGGAAAAAGCACAATTTTAAAATTAGAATCATATAAAAAGAGATATTGAGATAGGTGGACTACGAGAGTAACATAAGAATAATTGTTATGCACCTGGAACATACCTAATATATATGACAATGTACAATTACAAATCTACACACATGCATACATCCATAAAAACACAATAATTTGGCTTATACATGTTATTTAAGGGTGCTTTAGACCATAAGATTTGTCGTACGTAAAATGAGCGAGAAAATAAAATGAAATTGCATCCGTATTTCAAAAAAAGAGAGTAAAAATCGAATGGTTGTTTTCTGGCTTTTATACCATTGGTATGGATAAAATGAAGTAAGATGAAAACATTCTCATTTAATTTAACTACATCTGTTTGCTTGTTTTCCCAGGGATGGAGTTCTTGTGCAAATGAATTTTTTTTTTAATAACCTTGAAAAATATTTTTATAACTGGAATATGTTATTTTCGTGGTCAAAATTTTTAGTGCACTTTTAAAAAATATACGTATATTTTTATAAAATTGTGCTGTCGTGGTCTAAAATGTTCATTTCGATTTTATAATTGGTATAAATTTATGAAACCAGTTTTCCCTCCCTGGCTCTCTCACATTTGTTTACATAAAAATGCATCCCTGATCTAATGGTGTGTGTTGGTTTTTGAAAAATTTTAAAATATCAAGAGAGCCATACGACTCAAATTTTCATCCGTATTTCCTCTCAAAATCTTATAGTTTCATTACATCCCAGTGAAATTTTTGCTACATACATCTTTGATTTGAGACCAATGACAATGTAAGCAAGACCCATCCAATGTCTGTATACAATTTCTATTTACATTTACACAGCGATGGCCTAGGCTGTAAGATATATCCAACATAATATATATTGTAAGCGAAGGTTGGATGGGTCCAACACAATATACATTGTAAGCGAATGTTGGATGGGTCCAACTATTATGGTGAATTCGGAGTGCAATAAGATGTATCTGAATGCCATTGATCTTGGAATGAATTTTAACTATTACATAATTAAATTAGGAACTTCATTTTTTTTTCAATATTTTAATTTTTTATTGTTATATATATTATTAATATATATTAAATTAATTGTTATAATATGAGAAATAAAAAACAACACTTCACTTTTAAAAACACTTATGAACTTGATACAAATTTTACTTTGGAATAATAATAAAAATGAAAAAGAAAGAATAACGGAAAAATTACTTCAGAAAAAAGAACAAAATTCATTATTAAAACGAAATGACAATATGATACATTACAAAGCCATCCAAATCAGATGGTAATGCGATGCAAAATTTTTATTTGTGCTTGTTTTGATCTTCATTTCTAATAAACATTTAACTTTACAATTGGATGGGAAAAAGACACATCCGAATCAGATGCGAGTTGTAAGGGCTTAACTATTTTCATTTTATTTTTCCTATTGACATATTATTATACAATCGGATGGCTTTCAATTTGTAATGAGTAACCGGACTGCTGGGATATTACGTTTAGACGATCCGACTTGAGCTCTTCTACACAAAAATTTGACATTTCGTACGACAGATCTTATGGTCTAAAACACCCTTTAAAGAAACCCCAAATAATTTTTAACTAAATCATGAAATAAAATTAACTATTCTTTGTTCATTGCATTTTTGGGAAACTTAATTTTACTTCTGTAATTTTGCTTTGTTTTTTCAATGTTTATTATAAACCAGCTGATTGCTTGTTCTTCATGCCCAAACTAGCCCGAAGAAAAAGTAAGGGCGTTCTCGTGCGTGAAGAACAACAATATTACTCTCTCATTTACCCAATTTTTGCGTAAAAAAACGCTATTTGGTAAAATTGGGCGCCCACGCCCAATTTACAGTAACTGAACACAACTATTGTAAATGTTGGTAATTTGCAAAATGAAAATCAATAACTAATCTTACAATTAAGTAAAATCGCAGCTTAAAAGTGCAAAGTAACTTTTAACGCCTTTATTGCGTTTTGGATTGCAACTGTTTGCAAGTGCAACTGTTATTTCACTGATATTGAGCGCTATTAAGAAAACTTTGCAATACTATGAACTTTTCAAAAATGCTCAGCTCTTTGTACAGTTTCAAAGTAATTTAAAAATTTTAAATATATTTTGCTTCGTCTGTGGTTCACTTGTTATTTGATTTTTGTTTTCTTTTTTTAAAGCATCAGCTGATTCCGGTGGCGAATTTTCTTGTTTACAAATGACAACTATTTAAAGTAAGTGATGAAAACACAAATCCATAAGAAAAGTTACGACATTTTGCATTTGCTCTTATGCAGAAAAATGTTAAATGTATACATATAAAGAAAACTAAGTAAACTGCGACGTTCAATATCGATAGAAATTTCAATACATCTGCTTTCGCAGATCGCAGGCTAAGTTTTGGTGTGAACGGCGACGTTGACTTTTAAATACATATGTATATAATAATAATATATATATTATATATGTATGTACGTTATATGCATGTGCTAAAGCTTTAGGAAATGTTTTTGAATTTTTTTTTATATTTATTATACTCCTACAGCAACAGTTAGTTGTAAATTCTTTTAATATGAATTTTTTTTTGAAACCTCATATATTTGTTAACTTGTTGAGTAGTGTTATAGTTTTATACGTGTCAAAACTCATTAACTTTAGCCCTTAAGAAAGTCTAAATTATATGGAATACTGAAGAATATATAATCCTAAAACTTTAAACTCTAACTCAAAAAACTATTGACATTAAAAAACTATAAGAAAATATAAATTTCTTTGTTTATTTTGATTATTTATTTATTTTTGTTATATGGTTTAGCTGGCGTATATGTATGTATGTAGATTTCATTTGGTGCTAATATCAAAATCGTCAGTATGCCTTTAATCAAATTCTTGAAAAAAGCTAAGAAATTCCACATGTGTATACAAGAACTCTAAAAAATATTTGCTAATTACGAAATATAAAAACAAAATAATAGATCTACTGACGATTTTGGTATTATCACCAAATAAAATGTACATACATATATAGACCAGCTAAACTATATAACAAACGTAGATAAGTAATCGTAATTAAGTTTGACTCATGCTGAATAAATGCAAAAATTGTTATATATTTGTTTTAGTATTATTTTTTAATACTATAGCATTGTAAAATTTTTTCCATATATTTTTATTACTCTTATCACTTTTTTGTATTTATAATTAATTTTATTAATATATATATAGTATATATATAAATTAATGTGTGTTTTTGTTTTTGTTGGCTGAGTAACCAAAATGGACTCATATATTCAGGTATGTTCTCACAATCGGATTTCGCATAAATTTTGCGATTGTAATTTGAACTCGCAAGAGATGTGTTCTCTAAATCTCAGTCGCAATACTCTTGGCGAGTTAAAATCGTTTTGAAGTGAACTGGTGTATTTAAACCAAACCAAGCTTTAAAGAAGCAATAAAATGATGAATAAATTAAATTAATGCTTTTTCTTTATTTGAGTCAAAAATATTAATGGCTTCGCAATATTTTTATTAAAAATATAGAATTTTGTTGTGCTAATTGTGTGTTCCTATGGCTGATCTAAATGATTTTCGAAAAATGTGTGTTTCCAGTGCTATGAATAATTCAAAGGAAGTAGCCGGTTGTTTTTCCGATAATGCCATATAAAGGTGAACTCTCGTAACAAGGCCCTAACTAACATAATTATAAATGTACAGGAGAAGGGAAAAATATCATAGAAACTATTATTATTGTAATTATCAAAATGTAAATGCTTGCAAAACCCTTATTTTTCAGAATTGAACTAAATTTTCGTGATAAGGTATATTTGTTTGAAATTAATAGGAATCACTAAGGGTGGCGATGGCACGATGGATGGTAGTCTGCACGTTGACTACAAAACCAAAAACATACCTGGGTTCAACTCCAGTTTCAGACTAAAAAATTATAAAAACACAAAAACATCTCGAATTTTTCTGATGTGGATTAGTGTGTTTTTGTGTGCCAGTTGTTGTCGGAAGGTTTCAGTGGCAAAGCCAGTCACTGGTCACTGAACAATACCGGCTTCAGCTGATAGCAATCCACAATCACATCATAACGCCCTCCGTCGTCGGTATTGTGTAGCACCGGCGAAGTAAAATAATAATAAAAATGGCTACTAAAGCGAAGCTTCAGCACTGCTATAAACAAAGAACGTGCAAAAGAAGAGCTGTAAAATAATTTATTAAGCTTCACCTACTGTCGTTTCTCCTACTATCCCTTTCCTATAGTTCCAGCACAATGCTTCGCATGATAAATTAACTGGTGAACTTGACCACGACAAAAAATTTTAATTAATTTGTAATAACTGTAGTTCGATTAAATTCTAAACATTTAATTAATAACTAAATATAATAGAAAAGTATTTTGCTACGTATTTTTGCTCATTACGTGTTTTATAGTCGGTTAAATTATGTCGCGGCCAAATGTCGAAGGACGACGTTAATGTACAAAACATAAGGATGACGGTCTAGGGCTAACTAGCAATCTTACGTAAATGTAATTTACCTAATACACAATTTCGTAGCTCTTGTAACATAAAATAAATGAATAAAGTTTACAATTACTAAAAGCATATTCTTCATGTACCACACATTTATTAAAAATAGCCAAAAATTGGCCTCCATTAGAAAGATACTTAACTTCGTTTTCTTTGCAACAAGGTGCATAGAATCTTCTAAATGATGTAAATACATAGTTACACGTTTGTTTTTATTATTTTAAATTACATTCATTAATAATTTAATGTTGAAACGAGTTTCGTTAATTATTGCATGATCGCGTTATGCTTATTCCATTTCAAACGTATAATGTTTACGACCGTCGCCTGGATACTGTTTAACAGCAGCTGAACGATAATTTTTGTAGTTGTCCAGCCAGTAGAATAAAATAATACAGGCAGCCATCCATCCCAAGAAACCGAACCAATAGGTGCTAATGGCATAACGAGGTTTAGCTGGTTGAGACCAACGGTCTTCACTATAAAAATCAGCATCCGCATGAAACTAAAAGGAAACGGATGTTTATTTTCAAAAGTTGAATTATTTTCTTTAAGTGTAAGTAGAAATATGTAACCGCCTTTGGCCTATGTTGGCAAGGTTTTGATTAATAAAGAACAAACAAATTAATAGTCAGCTTAAATTTATTGACGTTTTAGTAGTATTAGAATTAGGTGTATATACTTTAATAGTTTCGGTGTTTCAACATTTCTAAGAAAAAAATAAAAATTGTATACTCCTAAGCAAGTGCAACGAAATGTATACAAATGGATAGTTTCCTAGAGTACCGATGTGAAAAAGCGTTTTTCTCACACTAGTTATATTCTTCATTAATAATTAATGTATAATATATGTGTATGTATTTACATATTATGCTAAGTCCAAAAAGTAATATTTTTTTAAATTAATATAACACTTACAGTCTCTTGAGCATTACGTTTCAATTCAGGATAATCATAAGGATAGAAAGGATCACGGGCTTCAATACCTAAGCCACCCTCCAATTTAGGATAATCACCGTACCCTAAACCATTATCAGGATATGGCTCGTATTCTTCGGGTAGTAAATTGTACTTCTTAGCGGCAGCTATACGTTCGTCTTCTGTTTTGGGGAAGGGTCCTGGTTTATAATCTTTATTCCAGAGCGCCACTGCCATAACATTAATAATATAAACAACATTATTGTCTTATTACGTAAACTTTGAAAATCGGTACATATTTTAAGTCGTATCTAAATGTACAAAATCTTACTACTTCTGGCTGCTTGACGCACCAATGCTGGATGGGAGACGTTTAATTTTTGTACCAATCTGTAGGTATTTATTAACGAGGCCATTTTGCAAATACTTTACCCGAAAGTTGCTCCAGTGCAGAAGTTTTTTCGATTTTATTAGCCTTATGCCGTGTGCTGCGTTTCGCCAGTTCTTATTTTACAACCAAACATGTCAAATTTTTTCTGTGTGTTTTGATTATATGTTTTCAGTCATGGTTGTATTTAGGTGTATACCATTTTGAAAATATTGCGAAAAGTTGCCAGATCTTACTTAACGTAATAAACCGGTAAAATATTGTTTAATATTTCGTTTCAAATAGTAACGTTAAAAATATATCGTTAGGTGAAATGCAAAGCCTCGGTCGGGAGGAAACTTTATAAATAAGAAAAAAAATTCAATTTTGGGAATCGAAATATCGAAAAAAAGTAAAATTTTTACAGTTTTTCAAGGAGTTGCGCCTGTAACGTTAATATGAAATTTTTTCTTCAACAGAAACTCTTATCTACACTTAAGGATTGGTAATTAAGAAAATTTAAGTTTAATTCCCAGATATAATTATCAGAATCATGAAATTTTGAACTTATAATTTCTTCTTATAGTACGAAGAAGTTAATAAAATAGCAAACATATCCCTGATTTTGTGTTTTCTATATATTTTTCCTTTTCATATTTCCTCATCTCTATTTCTTTTCTGTGAGGGCAAACTCGTTTTGTGATAAGGTCTTTGCTTTTAAAATTTAAACTCATCACAGTGATCATAAATTGGCTTAAATAGTGAGTAATTACGATGTGAAAAGAAACACATAATTTTTCTCATTGGTTTTACATTTTATCAAAAACAAATTCAACATTTGTTGTAGTCAGTAAAGTTCGACTCAAAATAATTTTTGTTGGTATATTTTCTTTGATAATGGGATTCAATCTTCGGTATTATTTCTGATCGGTTTTTCAAAAAATTTGTTCGTTTTGCTTGCTGAAATTATAGATTATTCACAAATGTGTACTTGATGAATTTTTGTGGATTGGATATTTGTATTGTTGGATATTTGATGTTTGTCTATTCAGTTTTAATAATAAGAAACAACGTTAAAATATGTTCATGTTTGAAACAATCATCAAATAAGCACGGTTGGATTCACACTTGAATTCAATCGAATAGTAATGTTTAATACAAATGTCGCACATGCACGGTTGTATGGTTGATTAACACTTGAAATAATTAAATCAAATGTTGTGTATGATTTCATGGGCATAGTCAGCATACAATCATTGTTTTTCATCATATAAGTCGAAAAGTGACCATACTACTAAAGCATTTGTGATTCTTTGAGTGAAAAACTTGTTTTTTTCGATTGTTGACTAATGACAACTGTTAACAGCAAGTAGTATAAATTGCCAAAGTATGATGGATTATTATTTATGCGTATTTGCTCAGAAGTATATTTTATACGATCGGACTCACAATTTCGCTTACCACGTTAAATAACATTAATATCTTTTAGTACGGTAAATCTTTCCTTTTTTAATAAAACTGATTTATATTAGCTATTTACTTTATCGCCTATATCTCCTGGAACATCGGCAATTTTTCTTACACTGTCCATTACTATATTTACTTGGGAAATCAATGAAAGATTTTTTGTTTTCAATTTTATGACAACCCAAAATTTGCAAATACGTACAATATTTGGTTACGCAGTTCACTTTCATTCATTAATGACTAGCATATAAGCACAGCTAAAGAATCAATAGAATCAGAATATTTGGCATAGTAATTAGTAGCTATTATCCACGTGCCCCATCGAGGTGCAACTGGTTGTAGAGGAAGTTGTATATTTGGCGCAGTTCCTCGTAGAATTTGAACTCTTGTAGGAGATTTAAGAAACGTTTTTTTTTGTATTTGCAATAAATGCGACTAAATTTTAGTAGCATTCTCATACATATTCATAAACTCTCTTTATGTAATTTTATTTTTTCAAATTAATTTTTGAAATAGGAAATTTATATATAAGAAAAAACCTTGCAAAACTTTATACATAGCAAACATTTTATTTAATATTATATATATTAAATTTTCATATTTTTATACAACAAAATTCTCAGTATAATCACAATAACAAAAAAAATGCAATGCTCTTATATATTAAGAAAGAAAACAATAGCCCAACTCACAATCTTGTGCATATGGTGTTGCATCATTGCATTTGCAAAAAGGTATAGCATATTTTTGGATTGCTGTGTATTTTGTTACTGTAGAGCAAAATATGCTATACCTTTTTGCAAATGCAATGATGCAACACCATATGCACAAGATTGTGAGTTGGGCTAATAAAACATAAAATATAATTTTAATATATTTGGATATCACACTATTGCTGTTGTAAAAAATATTGTAGAAAATGTGTAATGTTTCCATTTTTCCAAAATTTTTTTGTTAGTTTTTATTAAACATGAAAACATTCGTTCGGCTGCAGTTGAACTAAGTATATGGCGAAGAGATTACATTTTGTACAAAATATGTACGGTTTTCAAATTTCGACACTATATCCTAAAATTCTGATGCATATGTATTTAAATGTCACTTTCTAGTGCTATGTTGGATAATCTCAGTAATTTCCATTGGATTAAAATGTTTACCGCCTATTAAATTTGGAAAAGATAACAATGTTCTAAAGCGAATTCGGAACTAGAAAGAACTTATTGCACTTCTTTTTGATGTATATTAAAAGTAAAAAGTACATATTTTGATTTTATCCCGTATATTGTTCCACTTCGAATATAACATACACTTTGGGGATATTATTGTACAATACGAAAAATTCCACAATTATATTGCAAATTTATGGGCCGCTTTACTTGTAAAGAGCAAATTCTTATACATTGAAAAAGCTTTTCTAAAAAAATAATCGAAACCTAGAAAAAATTCACATCTATACATTGGGAAAAAATATAACCAATTTTGGTTAGAAATAACTAAAAGCGGCATCCCTGTATCCATGTGTGCATACATATACGCATTATTAAAGTGTAAGAAACTTATAGTAAAATTAAAATGATTTTTTTATGTTGGATACTCGTAGTATACAAGTTCAGAAATATTTTTTGCATTTGCACCAGCGAAATGTGCATATTAGCCAAAAAATAACTATTAAAAAGTGTAATTCAATCTTTCAACGCATTTATTTAAATACATATTTTCAATGGTACATAATTTAAATAAAAAAAAATTTTAAAGCGCTACGAAGTACAGCTACACCAATTGTAGTAGAAAGCTTTTTGTGAAAAATGTTTTCACTTACATATCTTCTTAAAATTATGAAGCTTCAATTTTCCAATGGTTTGGATCTATTAGATAATCTCTGAAATAGAAAAATATCCACAGTAATCAATAAAATAAATATAGCAGAAAATTAAGCACTGCGTTATATAAAGACTGCTTTACCTTTTCTTTACAAAAATTTCCATGAAATTCTCTTTCAAATCTTTTAATTTGCCAGCTTGTCCACCATATTCATTGGGCAATAAGTACTTTGGCACATACTGGTATAAAGTTTCAATACCCGTCGTATGGAAATGCATCTAAAATCGGTTTGCAAATAAATGTGGATGAAATTATTTTGAAATAAATCTACATACATATACATATATATTTTTTCAACTTACCATATTATATACTTCTCTGTTAATAAATGGTTTTACTACAGTAATCAAACGATCTAAATACGGAGGACAGTTAATCATGTGCATGGCTTTAATACGTACTGGAAATGCCTGCTGTAAAAATTTCATATATGTGCGCATCGTACTTATTGATAAACGTGTAGCATGTTTCAGACTGTAACCAGTCATATCGAAAATTTGTATTTCTCCCTCCGAAAGAATTGAACGGTTACCATTAACAATATCTGGCATCGAAAAACGGCAATCTGTCACCATGATAAAGGCCTTAGTGTCTTCGGTGTGACGCATCTTTAATAATAGTAACAATAGTAATAATAGCGATACAATAATGGAAAAAATAATAGGTTATGATTGCATATAAAGCAGATGTAGCAATTATCAGATAACAATACGGCCCTAAAAATGGATTGTAGTGTGAGGGTAGTACTAAAACGCCCGTGATACGAGTAACAGGAGGGGCAATGCAAGAAGGGAAAGGAATTATATATGTGTGTACCAGCACTACGTCTTTCACAATTCCGAGTTATTACCTTACACCAAACTGTAGTATGAAAGAATTCCAAGATGTGACACGGGCAATTGGAGGCCACCTCTTTGGTGCTTGCGTGTATGCCAACCCCAAGCATCGGACTTAGTCATACATATATTGGATATGGTAGCAAAAGTAGATATGCTGTTTCAGTGGCAGCAGGCATGGTTGTAATGGAGACGATACCAATTTATCTGCTGGTTTTATAGTGTAGAAAAAGACGGTGCCAACGAAACCAAAGCTAGGCGCACAAATTATACGACAACAAATCTTATGAGGTTGACAGCAGAGATGGTATAAACGATGGACGGCAAGAAGGAAAGTTATGGAGGTAATGTAATACCCAATTTCGTTCCTCACCCGATATGGCTACTTCAGGAACTAGAACTTTAACAGAATGCGGAAAGCAGATATGCCGAGCATTGTTGCGAAGATGCTAAAAAATTAGGATAATTGGAAACTTATCGCTGGATATTTTGAAAACATCGTGGAACTGTAGGTAGAGTAAGAGGCCACTTCGTAGTAATGCAATAATAACAATTTTCTCGGGTAGGGAAATGAAATGCCTAACGCATCTCAGCTATTGTCATCACAGTTATGGTATGTAAGGCTTGTCCCCACTAAACCTCTCTCTTTTTCCCTTGAGATATTCCTCCACCCCTGTACCGCTTTCGCATTTCTTCAGACTGACCTCTTTTGTTCCTATCGAACAACTATCGTTATACCTACGTGTAGGTCCCGTTTTTTTGTATCGAAACACACTCTCCACATAAGTTGCTAGCAGTTTCTAGTTCTCGCCGTTCTCCACTATAACCTCCATAATGTTTTCCGGAGTTCAGTTCACTAACGTTTCGTTCTAACCTCCATCTTTCACATCTAAAGAATATGTGCTTGGTATCGTCCGCACAGTTTTCTCCGTAGATAGAGATAGATGTTTCCAACTCTTTCATCCTGTAGAAAGTAAACATATACAGAAAGCATCTGTGGGAGGTAAGAATTTATTTTTCAGTGGTATGATATGTTCGTGCTGAGCTTCTAGTTTCCCTGTGTACTCTTCCGGTCTAAGCTGGAGAATGATAGAACAGGTGAAGGAATCAACGAGCCCGATTCAGGAAATCGATTCCAATGGGTGTATACCTAACAGTTTTACAGGCAGATCTTCATTCCATCGTCATATGTGTGGGCGAGTGTCTC
This sequence comes from Dexiosoma caninum, assembly GCA_963924685.1. Classification (NCBI taxonomy): domain Eukaryota; kingdom Metazoa; phylum Arthropoda; class Insecta; order Diptera; family Tachinidae; genus Dexiosoma; species Dexiosoma caninum. Next base: position 59,878,544 of record OZ004726.1, on the reverse strand, counting down.
TGTAGGAGCATGAATGGCGTCCACATCTAAATACTATCAGATAGGAAGGCGGTTCTTATGGCCCTTCAGTCTACAATGATAACCTGGATAATGGTATGTGAGTACATGAACCTTCTAAATGTGTTGGGAAACTTTTACTCCGTTACATAGGGCTGGGTTCTTGGACCAGAGGGTTATGAGGGCAATAAAATGGCGGACTATCTGTCAAAAAGAGGGGGACAAATTTGCCCCTAATTGACCCCGAGCTATTCTGTGGACGAAAAACCACAGAATCGAAATTCTTAGAAACTGGGAGGAAAGGAAAGTAACTGCTTAATGACGCGATTGTGCCGGTCAGCGACAGCCAAACGCTTCCTGATCCCGAATAGGGTAAACTCAAATATGATGCTTTCGCTGAATAACACGAAGTTAAGCGTCTTGAGGGGGTACTTCATAGCTTATTGTGGCCTGAGGTACAACCTGAACAAAATAGGGCTGTCGATTTTCTGAAAGTGACCCTGAAAGCTCTGAACGCGTTCTTTGCGATTGTCCTGCATTCAGCGGACATAAGTTTCACCATATGGGTGGAATTTTGATGCATCCACACAAGTTGTGGAACACTAGACTACAAATTGTGCTTGGATTCCTTAAAATCCTTAGATGACGTCTAATATGATAGGCTTGGCACAATAAAACTTCTTGGTAGCGGTGATTCCTGGCACCAACAATAATAATAAAAATAAAACTCTTCCGGTTTGGCTGCACTCGCTCCAAAATGCCTATCGTTCCTGAGCCAGGTCAATCGGGGTAGTACCGTTTATAGAGCATCGGGACTTTCGAAACCGTGCGTTATGCTTAGGCCACTCCAAGAGGTGCAGTACGTTGAACACATGCCAACACTGTTTGCAGGGTATCGGCTCAAATTTCACATCCTTACAATAAAATCAACCGAGTCGTTACCATTATCAGCGTCCCTTTCCTGTACATTCTTCTGATATTAGCCTTGAGTCTGCTAAGAAAAGCAGTTTCTTGAGCTGCTTTTGTTGCACCATCGCCGAGTTTGTCCCCGAACCTTGGTCCGGGGTTTAACATTAGCCCTAGATATTTGATCCTCATACTCGTCTTAGCCGTCTCAGACAAGACTCGCATGTTCATCTCAAGAGGGATGGGGATGTGCTTTCTTGTAAATATAAGTAATTCTGTTTTTTCCATTGCTAGCTTGGGACTATGGCAATGCAACGATGCTTTTCTAATAAGCATGACTTGGTTTAGCTTGCTCTATGTTCATCTATATTGCGGGCTATAATAACGGCTGCAATGTCATTCGAGTAACCGACATATATTTATCGCGTGGTATTTCCTTATGAAGAATATCATCGTAACTAATGTTCCAAAGGGTTACGATCGAGTCTGAGAAGCACCTGCCGTAATCTACTTTTTGTAAATTCTGCCAGAATTTTCGCATATGAGAACGCGATTTCTAATATAGTTTCTAATCATCCTCATATTGTATGCGGGTGCCAAAAGCGTACCTCTAGAGCGTCTATCATGTCGGTCCATGTTGCGCTGGTAAAACCATTTCTAACGTCTAGAGTTGCCAGTAAAACAATGCGTCTCGAAAAATAGTAATCATAATAATAATAATAATGAAAAAAAAAATAATAACGTTCAATTAAACGTATGTTAGGCACATATACATATGTAACTAAATTATCTTGCTTAAAATAAACATACCTTTCTGGCATCTACATCGCATAATCTAAAGCATGTAATACGATAATTCTCAGGTGTTAAGCCGGGCAATGGCACCATGTCACTAAATAGTTTACAAACATTATGAAAATAATATGTAAAAAACACTGTGAAACTAAGTATCATGCTTACGCATATTCGAATGTCCTTTGACTGTCCTCATCTGTGGGATCACGATCAATAAAGATATGTGGAGCTTTATTTCTTATTGCGTAGTTAATTTCGATTATTTTTTTAGTTTCTTCTTCATCTTTGTGCATGCACAAATAGAAACGTTCTAGTAAGAGACGATCTGAAAAATAAATTACATATTAATATTTTTATACATAATATTCCAAAAATTTCTTTTCTTTTCAATGTAAATAATATTTGTATATGTACTACAAATGTATACTATTGTAGCATGCACAGTTTGTCAATACAGCCGACACACAAGTAACGCGACAAACAGTTATAAATGCCGACACATTTACATTAAACTAAGGGGTGTCAAATAACCCAAATTCCTCAAGTGCAATAGCCCAATTCACAATTTTGTGTATTTGGGTTGGTAAATTTATGCAATTGTAAAAATTTCCTATCAATTGTGAATGGTTCTTTTGGTTCAGATGCAAAGCAAAAATTCACAGCTGATTGATTTAAAAATTATTATATTGATTTTCATATTTATTTATTTACCTTATAAATAACAAAAAAGTACCGAAAACGGGTAAAATTTTACCCCTTATGAGTGCGAATTTCCAAAAAGTACCAAAACATATTCGAGATTCTTTCTCAAAGTAAAGCCTATGTACCTTAGTATCGGAGATATTAAGTTACCGATTTTACACCTTTTTGACCTTTTTTACCCCTTTCCGATTCGAATATCAAAAAATCCCTCCTTAGTGGATCTATACATGATATGGGAAACCTATATACCGAGTTTAAAGTTTCTAGCTTCAGCCGTTTGGGCTGGGCGAAGATGTATCAGTCAGTCAGTCAGTCACTCAATAACGTTTCTCTTTTATATATACAGAAGATTAGTCAAATTTTACATATTTGTCTATAGATAAAATATAAAGAGATGGATGCTTTTTGTTTTGGCTGCAGAATTTGACAATTGCAGACACTAATTTCCAAATCATATCCTCAACACATTTTAAGTATTTCTTAATCGACGGCGGCTACAACGATCGCCTTCGTTCTCTAATAGTCAGCTGTTAGATTTACAATTGGATATTGTACATTCAGAGTAAATATAAACTATAGCGGAACTCACTCTTTGGTGCATACTTACAAAAAATGCAAATATGCTACAGTTTTTTGCAATGAAGCGTGAGTGTCTGTTTTATAAGCATATAAAATTTTTGATAAAAGCTGACTGCTTGCATTTTTAACAAAAAGTAAATAAAGAAATTGTAAAAATTAAGAAATCCAAAATCTTTTTCAATTCATCGTCCATCCACTTTTTGTTATTTGGTTTTTGCCGTATTTGTTTTATTTTCTTTTTTGGTTCTTCAATATTCATATTTTTATTAAATTTTATTTTTTGTGTTGTCTAATTACTATAATTTTATTGCACAAACTATGCTAAAATTTTTAACGCCGGCAAAAAGTTAGCCGCTTTTAATATCATAACGCCGTTGCTCAATCTACAGCGAATGAAAGGGAACAAATCTGGTTTATGAAAGCACTTCCAAATAAAATAAAATTTAAATTAGGTTGTAGGAAATTGAATTCCTAGAAGATAAGAAGTTTTTCATATCTCTTGCTATTTCCTTCATAAGATTTTGATTCCGTGCACAAGAATGATATCCAAAATTTAACTTTTTATGCTTGAGATAACATTTTTTTGGCATCTAATACGCATCTTGACAAGCTTTTCAATGATATCAATATGTGCAGATATATTACGCAGAATCACCATTTTCTATTAAGTTTAGTTTACTTTAATTTTTATACCCTTCACGTTAGGTGGCAAAAAAATCCTCAAAGCTCAAGAACACTGCCAAAACGCGGGAAAATTGCCAAAACGCAAAAAGTTGCCAAAATAAATAAAAACTGTCAGCTGTTTTGGTTTAGCATATTTTGGCCTAGCATATTTTTGTGTTTCTTGCAATGAATTTTTTTGGTGCAAATTGGATGAAGAGGTGCAAATCGCGGTTACATGTATTTGTTTTTGTGGTATTGCATTTTATGTTAGATTTACACTGTTTGCAATGATTGCAAATGATTTGCACCAAAGAGTGAGTTCCGCTTATGGTTTTGAACGTTGTATATTAATACATTTCATGCAAATGTATATCTGTATATTTTGCTTGTGTAGTGTAAAAATTTACTACTTCATTTTACAAATGCAATAATACAAGACCATTTGCACTGGATTGTGAATTCCGCTAATATTTCGTAATGTCTGCATTGCATATGCAATGAATATGCAATGCATATGAGTTCACAATTGTTTATGTTGTTGTTGTTAGCGGCAAGCGGCTAAAATAACTTTACCCTAATCACGTTACACTGATAATTCCCAGGCTTCATATTTACAATTAATTTATTTTATATGTATAAGAAAACTTAGGCATAAGAATTTGAGTGCATTATGAAATGTCACTCAAATTATAAATCTAGAATCTACTCATAAGTTAGTATATAAGTACGGTTAATTTTAAAATTGTCAACAAGAATTAAACCAGACTTTGAGAGCTTCACTAGGAGCTCTAAGTCGATCAACAAATAAACAATTAAAGGAGCTTCACTTAAGGAGCTCTAAATAAAAATTCAATCTTTTATTTGATTATACCACACTATATAATATAAATGTATATGTATGAAAAACATATATATAAACATTATACAAATTTATTGCATCTGGTGTATAAAAATGTTTATTTTAATTTTCGTTTCATTATTTTTTGTATAACAAATGACAAATGTTGTGACTTTTCATTAAAGGCAGCTTAATATTTGCAGTTATTTTCTAATAAAAAAAAACCGGTCACCGTTTTTTTTTTGGAATTTCCAAACCCGTAACCAATTTTTTGAAATATCCAAATATGCCAACTGTGGGGGCGTGATCCTCTTGTGGTTACTGATGATGACTTCCTTTTTTTGACTCGCGTTGATTAAATATAAAAAAAAATTGTGATTAATTCTCATTTTTCTTTCTTAGATTCTTATATTTTTTATTGACAGATTTTTATTTCTAGACTTTTGCGAATTGGGAAATAAGCTATTCATATACAAAGTAATTATATTTAAAAGCATGTTCACAATTTATAAAGATAAGTAAACATTTTCCAAGTAAATGAAGTAATTAATATGTTAGCAGTAGAGAATGTATTAAATGGCAATAATTTATTCAGAACAAGTTTAGTTGGTAAGCAAATAAAAATAATCTGTTATTATTAAGCCCAGATTCAAGGGGGAAATCTCCCTTTCGCCCAAAATGACAAAAGTAATTGTGATATTTCGCAAATATCCAAACGATTTTCCAATAATATGATATTTTAATAAATTTTTTCCCCAAAGTGAAAGTGAAAGTATACTTAGTTGTAAAATAAGAACTTTAACTGGGCAGTGTTCGATCGGGCTGATGATCAGCCGATACGTTGGTTTGCAAAGCGGCAGGCTGAGGTGGTATCGCGGGCGTGATATTGGTGATATCAGGGGCTTCATTGTAGGGATAGGCTGACTATCAAGTGTTGACTTAGCGGGACCTGACTTCTACTTTTTCTCTTTTCTATTCTTATTTTTGTCTTCTCTATACTTCCTTTTCTTCTCTCGAGGGGATTCAGAGAGGATGATATCAGAAAAGTATAAGTTCTAAAACTTTTGTAACATCTCCCAGCATGTTTCTTAAATAATTATATGAATTGCTAATTATTTTGGTTCCATTATTACTGGTTCCTTCATTGTTCTTAAATTAGGGTTAAAAATATTGTGGTTTATTTTTATATTTATTTATTATTTATTTAGTTTTAAGATTCGCATGTTTAGTACTTAAGGTTAATATTGTAAATTCCAAAGCAATAAAGAAAAAATTGTAAAGACACATAGTTGTAATTTTCTTATACTTAGCATAAGTACTAAACTATACTCAACTAAGTTTTAGAATTATAATAAAAGTGAAAGGACGTGTAGTCGTCTAAATTTGAGTGCATAATTGAACGGTTGTTTTCGCTGTCCTGAAAAGTACCAATTTGCATATTGGATAGTTGGACATGGTATTGGCGAATCTGTGAGAGCCGTCACTCTTGAAGAATACAGCAATTATTTTATGAATATCAGAATAAAATTGCCATTACCTGTTTCTGAACCTTTGCATTACGTTATTTTATCTTATTATTAATTTTGTATCTTTTTACTTAATTATAACTTTTTTCTTCTATTTTTCCAACTGAATTTGATACGGAAAATTCGAATTTCAACTAAAAAACCTATAAACATATTGAACTAATTTTATTTTTCATTTTAGTTTATTGTTAAGTTTTTGTTTTTTAATATTAATAGTATTTTTTTATAGACTTCCAAACACAAATTTTTAATTTTGTACGATCAAAAATTTACACTTATTATTCTTAAACACGTTCGAATGTAGTTTGAGAAAACATAAAAATATTCAATTAATATTTTAAAGTGAAACCTTGCAGTGATTTGGTAGTTAAACGCATGAAAAACGAATGAAGAATTAAATAAATTAAATAATTGGTAAAATAATGAATAATTTTGTTACCATATTTTTTCGAATATATAATTAATTACATTCACAAAATTTTACTGCACTAAATGCATTAAATAATTTTTGACAGCTTTTTTTCTGAAATATTTTTCTCTTTGTAATATTTATTTCTGCAGAGTTGTCAAATTTGTTCCAATGACGAATAAAATTTATTCAAATATAAGCTATTCGAAGAAAAATGATATGGATTATTATTATTATTTGTAATTAATTATAATATTTTTTTTATAATTTTTTAGGGTATATTTAAAAAAAAATTAAAGCAATGATAGATAGACTGCAGGTGCTTGGATTACAACATGCCCTCTGAAAGTGTCTCTCTAATTGATTGGTCACGAATGTACTATACACGTATGCCCTCAGTTGATGAGCAAGTAGAATTTGTTGAAAACAATATTCAACGACTTTTTGATGAAACAGTTCCACTAAAATCTAGGATAACATATGATAAGGAAAAGCTCTGGTTTTCTGCTAAAATAAAATATCTAATCGCTAAAAGGTACTGCGCTTATTTAAGGTGGAAGCAATTTAGAACCCCAGAGTTGGAAAATGAATTCAAAACTGCTAGACGTAATGTTAACACTAGCATTCGAGTAGCTAAAATTGAGTATTACTGTAGACGCTTTGGCTCTGCAGCAAGCTCTAGGAAATACACTCATGAGATTGGGGTTGGTAGACCAGAGAGCTCGAGTGCTTGTCAGGTCGATGTCGATTAGCTTAATAGAACTTTCATAAGTATACCGCTTCTTCCAATAGACAACAATTTCTACAACATGAAATCAATAGTAATATGTTTCATTCGCTTGTATGGGCCTATCTGAAGTATATTTAAGCTTCAATTTAATTAAGTGGAATTCGGTGGGCTCGGATAACATTCACCCTAAACTTGTAATGATTTTGTTGCCGGTGCTGTTTCCATATATCACATATTTATGCAACACTATTATAAGCACTAGCTGTTTTCCGTTGAGATGGAAATATGCGAAAATACCACCAATACCTAAAAATTACTCTGTGTTCAGGCCAATTGTCATACTGCGCTTCCTATCTAAATCCGTTGACCAAATTCTTCAAAAACAAATTATTATTAAATTAGCAAGGGAAAGCTATACAACATTAACAACAATATTATTAGATACGTATATGATTTGAAAAGATATGATCATATTTCACAAATTTTTTTTTTTTTTTTGTTTCATAAAGTGAACTTAGTTGGCCACTGATTATAAAACTAGGATTTATTCCTCTTAAAGACTTAAATTGGTCGTCAAAATTAAATCTTTTTAAAATTTGCTCACATAGTTCAACATAAAAGTCTATACAGGTATTAACAATTTCTCTAATTTCGTTTTCACTTAATTCTGATTTTGTAATTAAATTGTTAGCATATATATGTATGTACCTAAATATACATTTTTAGTATCTAAACAATTAAATTTGTTTTTTTAATCTATTAAATACACTTCGGCATTCAATAAATTTGGCTTTAAAAAGTTACTCATTACAATTTTTAATAGTCTATCTATTTGTATATACTCGTATAGTATAAGTTCTATATTTCAGTTGGTTCACTTTGAAACGTTTTGTCACTACTAGTAATAATGCCAAGTATATACATATGTACATACTTTAAAAATGAGAGATAAATGTAGCTTTTATGATTTAAATTGGATAAAATTGTTTTAGCTGTATCAATATTGTCTACATTTACCACAAATGCAAAATAAATTTTTAATGGTTCGTATAGATCTAATAAACGGTTAACAACGCCTTCCAGTGAAAGAGAGCGGATTTGTCCTATCAAATATCAATAGCTTTCTCTTTTTCTTTAACAAAATGATGCTGTCAAAAACATGTCGGATTAAAACAAGTGGCGTCGAAAACACATCTGTGGTACTTTTTTCGGCTAATTAGATGCCGCTATGTCAAAATTTATATATCTTTTCAGAGAGGCCAATATGTCACTTGTTCTGTAATTTTTGTAGATTCAACGCCACCTGTATAAATACGCCTTGGTTAAAGATAAATACGAAACAATGATGTAAACACGGCCATTTCATAAAATCTACAGTTTTAGGACAAAAGTCTGCGAATCTCACCTTGTCATTTTTGCAATGAAATATTATTATGAAATATTACCGACAAATTCGTTGAACACGACAGAGTTCGTCTTTCGACCCAATTGTGTTCCTAGCAATAATCAATGTTGCACAGTTATTCTCCCACGTTTTTGCTTTATTTCTAACATATTTATTGCTAGTATATATAGACTAGTGTGTCCCAAAAAAATTTTTTCTGTTGTTCAAAATTGAACGATTGAACGAACGCGTTAATATTTTCCAGTTGAAGGAAAAATGGCAATCAATGAAATGAACGATTTGGCACAGCTTTAATAAATGTACTCTGCTTTTTAACAGGATTATACGGTTTGTATACAAATTAAAAATTCATGATAGGAAAATATATAATCTAAACATTTGTAATATAGTTGTAATTTTATTGTGTTTAGAATGCAATTTTTCGGTACAAAATTTAATTTTATTAAAATAAAAAATTTAAAATATGAAAATAGCGGACTGGAAACTGGACCAGACCATGAACTAAATATATAAGGTCTGCTTGATATTGAATGACAGCTGCCATTTTTTTTTAATTTGACGTCATCGTCGGGAAATGTTTTGTTGTTGTGGTTAAATGGAAATTTAAAAGCTAGTGATTCAAATCATTATTATCACATATTTATTAAGAAAATTAAAGGATTATTTTATTGACAATTAATTAAAAATAAATGTGAACTGAGTTAGAGCAAAAAAAAAAGAGTTTTTAATAAACAATTTGTGTAGAAAGTGATAAAATTTATTTGGACAATGAAATACTGTGTGGTAAAAGATTGTAAAAGCTCGAAGCAGGATGATAAAAATCTAAAATATTATACGTTTCCAAAAGATCCAGAAATAAAGAAAGTGTGGATCAATGCATGCGGTAAAAAAAATGTTAACTGGAAATCTGGAACAATTTGTTCTAGACATTTTACGAATAATGATTGGCGTTTAAAGGATATATTATTGAACACATCAATAAGAAAAAGATTGTTAGATGCGAAGGCTGTCCCATCTTTAAATATCCATGTAAACAGCATTTTACCAGTCCAAAGATCGAAACGATACGTAAAAAGAGCAAACAAACAAGTTGTAAAGGAATGAATTGGTGAATTTGATTTAAAGTAAATACAATTTTTTTAAAATCCACTTTTTTTAATGAAATAATATTTACAATTATTTATAGTCTGCAGAAATTACAAGAAGAAAGTATTGAAAATATTGAAAATGAAAATCCAAATAAGTCAGTTGCAGTTCAAACAGAGGGCTCTATAAACCCTGCCAAGGATTTATGGGAAACATATTAAAATTAGAAAATATATTTAAGGAAATTAATAATAATACTTTAAGTTTTCGAAATAATTATTTAAAATACCATAACATTAAATGTGATAACATAGATGTGCCTGAAAATGTAAAATCGTTATTTTTTAAAAGTCGTTTATATTTTAGAATAAGAAATTTAAACAAAATATTAATACAAGAAAAAAACGAAAAAAGAAAATTAAAAAAGACTATAACATAACAATTTAATTTGTTTTATTTATTTTACCTTTAAATTGCAAAATATTTCAACAAAAAAACAAACCCTATACATATTAAAAACAAATCTCGACGGTGACGTCACAGTAAAAATAATTTGAACTGTCAAGCAGACCTTATATATTTAGATCATGGACCAGACATAAAAAACTGGAATATCCAGGCGAATTCAGGCCATATGGCAAGCCTAGCTGTATCCAATCCACAGACACATCAGAAAGCTCTCCTTCGTCGGTATTGTGTAGCACCGGAGAAGTAAAATAATTACTAAAAATGGTTACTAAAAACGAAGCTTCATAATTTAATATGTCTCCTTGACATCAGAGAAACTACAACACTGCTATAAAAGCAAATGACGTGCAAAAACAGTGTTGTAAGATAGTGAAACTTCACTTCCTATCATTCCTCCTACTATCATTTCCTTCTAGTTCCAGCACAATACACCGCAAGTGTAGAGGTGATCTCCTAAGTGCTGGTCCAAGATAAAAAAAGGATTTTTTGGGATTTATCTTCATAGACTTCATTGAAATTAGATTAATTTTTTTCGTTTACTATTTGATTGTTTATGAGAGATCATTTCATATTCGAATAGTTAAGTGCTGGAACTCGCTACCACACAACTTATGAGTAATCCACTTTTCACACAATTCATTCGGGGGGAAGCTATATGAACATTTTTCTCAGTTGAAATAACTTTAGTTTTTATTTATTTATTTTTTTCCATATTTTTTTGTTTTTTTCTTTAAATATTTTTTTATCTTTGTTTAGCAGTTCAGGAGATGACCCCTACACATGCGTTGCATTGTGCTGGATCTAGGGGAAAGGTATAGTCAGAGAGATGACGGAAGGTAAAATTTTACTATCTTATAACTCTGCTTTTTGTTAATAGCTGTCCTGCAGCGCCTCTGAATATCAAGGAGACGTATTCAATTTTGAAACTTTATTTTAGTAGCCATTTTTAGTAATTATTTAACTTCACTACTGATCACTCATGCACACACACATAAAAATTAGTAATTTGGCATATACATGTTAATTAAAAAAAACCAAATTATTTCTAACTAAATCATGAAGTAGAAACGACTATTATGTGTTCATCGCAACTTTTTAAATATTATAAATATCAAATTTCTAACATTTTTCACTGTTGGGAAACGTTTGCTTATACGTTTTTATTGTTTATGTATGAAACAGCCCAAACAGATAAGATTGGGATCCCGCGGTGCCGAATTTGGAGTACAGATAATATTTGCAGGTTCCTTTGCACATGATTAATATTTACATCGTTGTTGATGTCTGCTTCGGCCATGTAATATCGATTAAACACGATTACTGCTCTTCATTTCCCATTTTTTTAATTACCATCTCTAGAAATGTTTTTTGGCGCTTCTTTTATTATTTTATTAAATTATAGTAAAGTTAACCTGATTAAATAAGTTTTCAATACTCATAAACACAATTGTAAAATATAAACGAAACTTTATTGAAATTCTTTTTTATTATTTATTTTTTTTCTTTCCCAGCAACTCACCGATTTGTTTTGGTAAGTTTTTATTGTCTTCAAACCATTTTTGCAATTTATCTATTGTTATTTCATATTCTTCATCTCCATTGGTAGCCATTGTAATGTTGAAATTGAATAAATTTGTTAAAATAAAAAACACTTATACAATTTTCTTAAGAAAACTTGTTTGCATAATCTTTTTTTCATTTACTGAAAGCATGTGTCTTTAATTTATGGCAATAAGAACTCGTATCTATATCTATAAATATATACTGTATATTTTTGCAAACATTCTGGTTAAAAAAAGAGTTCTACACCAATCGATTCCTGACTCTGAACTAAAACTTTTGCTTTTCTTTGTTAATTTTGTACTTTGGTTTTGGTTGCTGTTTCTATACACCATTTCGTTTTATTTATACCAATGCATATTTTTAAAGGTAGTTTCGCCAGTAAAGCTGTCAGTTTTTTGCTCTACTTACTTTTGTCCCAGCAAATGTCAAAAGGATGTCCATGCTTATTTACAACAAGAGAAAAGAACCAGAGCGGGAAAAAATTCTGCTCATGAACACAAATTTATATCATTATCATAAGAAAATAAAAGTAAAGAATTTAAAAACACATCCGAAGAACAATTTTACCATGTATAAAAATATTGCTCTTAAAATAGCTAAATGTGATTAAAAAAATTGCTAGAAATAATACTAAAGTTTTAAAAACAATTTTGTTGATTATTCATAAATCATAAATGATAATTTCATAAATAATGAATTCGAATTGAATAATCGCCCAAAAAGCAGATATGAAGCATCTCAGAAAATTGTTGGGTAACCATCACAGTAAAGAAACACTCAAAAACACTACCAAACTACCAATACTGGGTAATTAATCATTATGAAAAAATACCCACATTGCGAATGAAGAATCGCCCAAACTATTTTTTTTTTCATTTTACTATTTCAGGCGAGCTCACTTTTTTTTTTTACTAAAAATTGTCAATATATACAGCAAATGTTTTTTCATATTATACTGCCTTGTGATGTAAAATCTTCAATTCACGTGTCTTTAATGTAAACAAAAGCAAAAAGAGTACATTTTATACAACTTTGTCATCTGTTTTTCATAAAGACAAAAATAAATATTTTTATTTTTGTCATGAAGTCTGCAGTAAAAAGCAACTATTTTATTATCAATTAATTTACCCCCTTAAGTTATCCCAAAAACATGCAGTAAAAATTGTGAATCAGCTCAGAGCGAATGCCGTAAATGATTTCTCCGGTTAATTGCATCACAAACCATGCATTTTTAACGACAATCAAAAAGGGGAAATTATTTTCAAATTGAGAAATGCATTTATTTCAAACCTTTTTCAAATGTTGATTGCTATAAAATGTGGAACATAAATGAAATACAATTTTCACTTTGTAATCTTATTATTTCTTCACTTTTGCTTTTAATTTTTTTTTATTCACCTTCTTATTATAATAAATACCCTGCAAATAATGTGGCTACTCCACGCATGCATGTATTGTGTAGTCCATAGAGGACTAGGACCAGTCCCAGGCTAACCCAAATGTATGGAGAAAGATTGGGTTATTTAACATTACGATGTCCTTGTGGTGGACCATATAACCCATCGTACTAACCCAAAAACTACTCCATGTAACCACTCCATGGAACATCTCAGAGTGTAATTTTAATAAAACGGAGTAATATTAAATACGAAGAAAATCACGAACACTTGTTGTATAACAATAGGCTGTGGTTTTCAATAATATGGCCCACTGCTGCATTACATAGGACCATGTTGAAACCAGTCCATTTCAGCTGAATGGACCACATAGTCCAATATTTTTTGCAGGGTAATTTTGAACTCACATCCATACAAATACTTTTTTCACAAACAAACCAAAATATGTTTCCAATAATTTTTTTTATTTTTAGTTTTTTGTTGAAAACAAATGGATAAATAACTAATTTTCAAATGTTTGTATTCAAATCATAAATTCGAATTGAGGGGTACATATGTACTTCATTACGCTGCACGAATAATCGCCCAATAAGCAGAAAAGAACAATCGTCCAAAATTGTTGTGTGAACCATGACGCCCAAAAAAACGCTACGAAATCGCCAAAAAAAATATGAACAATGACCAGTGGCCCAAAATTATGGGCGATAAATTAATTAATTAATTAATTGGTATGAAAAGTTACACAAAATCTGTATGCTTATTCGTTTGAAATTTGAGTAGTTTTTCATAATTCGTTACAGAAGATATATGCGAAGCCGAAAATATTTCAACCGCGGAGGTGCTATTTGGTATTCACGGAGAAGTAATAATTTAAGCCTACCTATGCGAAGAAGCTTTAGTTAGCGAAGCCGGTGTTGGTTATTTCATTGGAAAGCAAATAATTTGCATAACTGGGAGAAACAAAAACAAACTATTTCATTTCACGAAATCCATTTTTAGAGCGTGCGAAAAATTGTAAACAATTCGTATATAAGATTTGGCAAAATTGTTCAATGTTCACGTGATTTTTAAGTACTGTTGTATATTTTAGGTTTACAAAGAACAAACGTTTCGACAGAAAACAATCAAGTACATCTATTCCACAAAAATAAATATAAAATACAAAAACTATATAATTATCATGAGAGACGAACTAAAAAATAATTTATTTTTACAGAACCAATAACAAAACCAGCTTTTAATATAGTACTGCACTCATGCTTTAATTAAAATGAGTGTTGAACATGTAGCATTTTTTATCTTTTTAACGGGAACGTCATCAGAAAACAACGCGTTGCACTTTTAAAGTAATACATATTTTTCAGAAAAGAACTTAAAGAAATCTTAAGGGTAGAATAAATGCGGAATATTACTCAGAAAAGAAAATACCATAACTGAATGATAAATTTTTTATGTGTATAATTTAGTTGTGTATTAAATTGTTTGATATTGTGTGTGTTGTGTAGTAAATACCATCACAGTGTTAAGATCAATTCATTGTTGTGAATAGCAGTGAATGGTCTTTTGCAGGTGCATAAGTAGTTTGTTTAGTACTTGTGTTGTTACTATTATAACCTAAACATACAATTTAAATTAAAAAAAAATTAAATTTTCAATAATTTATAGACGCAGACAATGGAACTAAATTTTCAAATGTAGCAAATCAAATTGTGAATATTAAATTAAATACTATGTTTGATGAATTAAGACATTTTTTTAAATAATCATTATGAAAAAATAAATTCTTGAATTTTGCGATTGTGATTTGGCTGCTTTGTTCTTTATCTACACAGCAAAACAAATAAACTGAGAATATGTAGCGTAATTAATATTGATGCATCAGTATTTTCCAATCCAGTCGACTCTGTTTATTCGACACAAAATTTATTGTATATAAGTAATTTTTTACCAAATGCTCCTTCCAATTTCTATTGGGATTCAACGAAAATTTCCAAAAATTATAAATTTTCCTCGAATTTTATTTCCATTTGCATCTAAAATAAGAAAACGAGGAATATACTAAAAATCTCCAAATATACGTCAGGAAAAAGGATCAGCAAAAAACATTGTATTCATTTGACACAGCCACAAAAATAATGTCACTAATAAATTATTTCGTTAAAAAGCCAAGTTTAACTAAATTAATCTCCCTCACACTATATAGACCAGCTAACCATATAACAAACATAGATAAATAACCGCAATTCAAAAAATAGTTATATATTAATTTACTATCGTTTTTGTCTTGATATATTTTTATCTAATATGTTTAAACGGAAACGGCTCTAACGATTTCGATAAGATTTATTATTTGCGGTGTTATATTCATTCATTTATAGGCGACATCATTGTCCTTGTGTTACAGTTTTATCAGCGGACGATATTTGTATCATACGAAAGGGTTTTCTAATAAGAAAGCTCTAAATAAAGCGGAAACATAGTAATTACAAAATGGCGGCCGCTTTAAACAAAAATCGTCGTAGTATTATTTTTATCATATAAGAGCGTAAAGCATTAATGTTGCGATCACCACTAACATTTATTAGTAGTGCAAAATTATTGCATCGTGGCGATGGCACGATGGATGGTAGTCTGCACGTTGACTACAAAACCAAAAACAGACCTGTATTCAACCCCAGTTTCAGACTAAAATTATAAAAAGAAAAAAGAAACACGTCGCATTTTCTGATGTGCATTAGTGTGTCAGTTGTTGTCGGAAGGTTTTAGTGGCGAAGGCATAGTCACTGGTCACTGAACAGTGACGGCTTTAGCTGTATCCAATCCGTTCTTTCGTCCGACTTCTTTTTCCGTGACTATGGCGTTTCTATTTGGAAACACGTTCGTAACGGAAGATTTCACTGAATCTTGATGCATCTATTTTGGGTTCCTCCGAAGAGTTCATCTTCTTATCGGGGCTTTCACCTCCTATATGCGGAAAACTACTTTTGATGTTCTTTGGTTGGTCAATGGTGTACTGTTTCTCAGCTGACATCGAAACATCTTTGTGCGCTTGCTTGTTTATTTGATTTGTAGTCTCTTTTCTTTTCACACCAGATAGATCTTCACGTTTTGTCCTGAGTTTTGTCCGCCTCGTTATTTGATCTGGAAGAATTGGTTTCCCCGCCAGTCTTGTTCGGCTGCATCTCCTTGTTTCCTACCCTACATTCCCTACTACTCTTGATCCTTCTGCAATAACGAAGGATCAGTTGCCCACCTCCTATTTTGTCTTATAGTCACTTGTTGATGATGACTGTGGTACTGTTTGTTCACCATCACTAGTCACCGTTAATTATCATCTAATAACAAATTTGTATATTATTTAACCTTAATTCCTACTAACTACACTTCGGGGCTAATGGGTATAGTAATGTGAGCGAAGCGGCTAATAAGCTAATAACTAATTTTACGCAATAAAATTACAAAATATGTGTGTTAGTTTTTCTGTGTACTGAAATTTTTTAGTTTTACTGCTGTATTCATAAAATTTATTTCTATCTATTTATTTATTACACAAATTTCCATACAGAATTCAATAAATCCAAAAAATTATTTATGAATACGGCATTTAATTTTTATCATTCAATGCAAAATTCTAATGTATGTTTATTTTCATTAGTAAATAGCTTCCTTGCAAAGCCGAGCGAGCATTAGAAAATATTGCGACTCTTTACGGTATAAAATATCTAAAATTATTAAATGTTTTAATAATTTAAATTCCATAGTTTTATGTGGTTTTACCAACAGTTACTATACTTTATTAAGATAGTTCGTAATTTTAATATAAATTCTATTATAATAACATTTATAAAATTTTTAAGTGTTGTCAGCCATTTGAATTTTATTTTTCTTTTAATTCTTAATTATATACATTAGACCGTACCTCAAAAAAAAAAAAAAGAAATACCGGTAGACCCCCTAATATAATGTTTTTTCACGGGAAGCCAAATATTCTGCATCAATAGTCATATACTTCCAGTATTTCCTTCTAGTATTTATCCACCACATCTCTGTCTCTATAACCGTAATGTAGACCCTAATATCAGAGAAATAAAGATCTCAAAAAGCAATAGATGTTTGTAGTTCGATAATTCCAGCAGAAATATTTTTAAATTTAATTATATTAAAAGAATTAAAAAATTAACCTAAAATAATATTGCTACGGAAATGCATTTATTAATAGCGATTTAAAAATATAAAAATGATATAAAAATATTTCATTAGAACGTTCTGAATTTTCATCGACTGATGATACAATAAATAAACACACAACTCACATATAAAACTTACGCAAAGCAAAACAGTAAACATTTACATTGCCTGACAAAACACATTCACACTAATACAATAATAGTAAAATAACATAAACAAAAGATAAAGATAATTATAGCACAAACACAGATGGAAATTCAACTTAACGGTTCTTTGGCATATTCTACACAAATGTCAAAAGTAGCTTTAAGAAAATAGAATGTTCTAACAGGCTCTAGTGGCAAATGTCTGGAGTATAAATAAGGCTGATTGTGAGCAATCGTTATGCAGTTGTAAAAAACACTCTTGAAGAGAGAACGTTTACATTACGTGCCTGAAAGTAAACTAACTTAGATTGTGAACATTATTCAATTAAAGTAGCATTGTGAAGAAATTATTAAGTAAAAGGACAAATAGATAAAATCTTATCAAACTAAATTATAAATGGTAGTAAATAAAAGAATACACGTTTTAAAAGGTAAAACGTACATATATGTTAGAAATTTTGCTCAATGATATTTCGACATGATTCAAGTTAGTTGTATTTTTGGCGGCTCTAGAGCTTAGAAAAAATATGGCCCATGGGTCACCGCCTTGGAAGATACATGTACTACATGAACAGAACGCTCGGTGTTTTGTGAATGGCTTGGGTAAGTTGTGAAAAATAATTACGTTTAGCAAAATAAAATATCAAATGAAGTAATTTTCCAGCTATCCTGGTAATTCCATCATTTCGCTTGAACACTGATATGCTTCCAGGTGGTCTTGTGTATAAAAATGGAAGCATGGAGACTCTGTCAATTCGAATTTGGTGCAATTGATCATATCGATGTAACAGTCCCTCGTGAAGTTTATGAAATTAGTGTGTTTGGCAATAGATTTTAGAGTGATCATTATAGATCACTTTAGTATCAAGTTAAACATCTATAGTTTTTTTGAGAGCTTTAATTTTCTTTTTTTTTTATCCGAGGACCAGCACTCAGGAGATGACCCCTACACATGCGATGCATTGTGCTGGAACTATAGGAAAGGGATAGTAGGACAAATGATAGGAGATGAAGCTTCACTATGCTACAACACTGCTTTTTGCACGTTTTTTGTTTTTACAGCAGTGTTGTATCGTGTCTGATGTCAAGGAGACGTATTAAATTTTGAAGTTTCGTTTTTGGTAGCCATTTTAGTAATAATTTTACTTCGCCGGTGCTACAAAATACAGATGAAGGAGGGCGTTCTGATGTGACTGTGGATTGGTATAAGCTGAATCCGTTGCTGTTCAGTGACCAGTGACTATGCCTTCGCCACTGAAACCTTCCGACTACAACAGACACAAGAACACACAAATGCACATCAGAAAAAAGGCGAGATGTTTTTATGAGTCTGAAACTGGGGTTGAACTCAGGAAAATTTTTCGTTTTGTAGTCAACCTGCATACTACTTCGACCATCGCCACCCATCGGGCACCTTATTGTGGTGGAAATAGGAGATACTGGAAGTCATTAATCAGAATATTGGGTTTTTCGAGGCAAAACCATTGATATATCATTCTTTAAGCTCCGACTGCAAATGCCAAAGATATAAAGAAAAGTTTAAAAAGGCGACCGCCACCTTCGGCCAAAAAAAAAATTTTTTTTTGAAATTACTGTCCAAAAATAGATTATATTAGGGGGTGTACGGAGCACTTTTTTCTTTGCCTGTAAGGTGGTACGGTGTATTTATAATAAATATGTATGTACCATAAAGCAATTAATTTTTTAACCTTATTGCTTTTAACAACAATATTAACATATATTATCTTTTAAGCTTAAAGGTTTGTTTTTATTTTTCTATTTTGATATTTCGTTAACCATCGGTTACCATTTTCAGGAAATTTTATTAATTTTTTATAAAAATTTTTATAATTCAGTTATTGTTATATTTATATATGTATATATATATAGTTTATATTTCAAAAAGAATAAGTTTTATAAAAAATAATGAAAATTTCCTGAAGATGGTAAGCGATGGTTAACGAAATATCGAAATACAAAAATAAAAAATAAAAACAAGCCTTTAAGCTTAAAAGATAATATAAAAATTGTAATAAAGCAAATAAATAATTTTTTAATTATATTTATTTTTGAGCGATGATCTTTTTTATGAAAAGTTTTTTAATAATTATTTATTTTTCAATATTTCGCTACCAAGAATGTAGATCGTCAGGAAATAATAATTTGTATTAACAAAAATATTTTTTTTTTTTTTTTTTAATATTTTTGTTAATACAATATATTATTTACTGACGATGCTACCTATTTGGTAGCGAAATATTGAAAAATAAATAATTATTAAAAAACTTTTCATAAAAAACATCATCGCTCAAAAATAAATATAATTAAAAAATTTTAATAAAGGTCAAAATAAAAATAGAAGTGAGACTAAGCAAATAAATAAATTAATTTTCTTTCTTCTTCAACAAAAATTTCCTCACTTGTATGCAGATCAACATTCAAGCGTTGGCTGCTTCTTAAAAATGTTTAGTTTTATTATTTCTTTAAATTTTTATTTATTTAATACTTCCTATAAATATTATTGACAATAGTATTGATTTAAAATGTTAACTAATATTGTTGTTAATGATTATGTATATAATCATTAATTCTTATAATTATTTATATTATTCTATTAATATTATTTACAATACTCTTTTGATGTTTATTTTTTATGTCAGAATTTTTCTAAAAAAAAAAACCCTTCTGTGTTCAGAGAATATAAAAAAATAAAAAAAAATATTTCATTGTATATTAATACATACATAGTTTTGGGTTTGACGCTAACTCTAACAACGACTTATTTTTAAACTTAACTTGATGGAACAAAATGAAATATTTTGGGTTTTAAACGATAATTTTATCCTATTGAAAAATTGCAGGAACTAAAATCTTGAGAGTGAAGACATTTAATTTTTCTTGCGGGTACTTCTCTTTTTGTGTCCCGTAGGTGATTCACTTTGCTGGATCACGGCTGTTACAAAACCGTTACATTTGCTAACTCAAAGATGTGAATGTTTATGAAGATATCCTATATTGTGTTCATATGTATTCACCTTCTAGTGCTGATTCCCAGGAGTAGAATACTGTTTGAAAGATTGGGAATGTTATTTATGGTTTTCCGTGTGTATTTAATTAAATCGAAGTGAATATCAAATACAAATTAGACTTCCATAACTTCCTTGATGAACTAAATCTACCATTAATCGTTTGAGATTGAGTTAGAAACTATCTTTTATTGACAATTATTGTTCTTTTAATTAAATAGCTCTTTAAAATATTTACATTAAAAGTAAAAGTCACTTTATATAATTTCTAGGGAAACATTAAAATGGCGAAACCATACGTTTGTATTTGAATACCGAATTGGTGATTCGGTTGCATTTCGTATCGAACTGAAATTGAGCTTGATGGGTATAAACGATTCCATTTCTGTGCGATCTTTCCCTGATTTGGGAATCTTGAAAATCGTTGATACCTTGTGGACAATAGTAAAGGCGTAAAATGATATTAAAAAAGTTAACAGCTGAACGCTTATTTCTATTTGAGTATTAGTTTCTACCAGCAGATCTTTTGGAGATGAGTGCATGAATTGTCACCTCAATGTCACAGTAGCTGGTGTGCATAATTTTGATATTATAGAGGAAATTGTGAATAAAGTTTATGAAATTTTGGAAATATGTTTATTAAAATAAAAAATCCAAAAGGATTATTAGTTTCAACTAACAAATTACAAACACACTGCTACTATTGCAAGATGTGACTTAATACACTACACCGAAAGTTCAGATATAAAACCAATTAACTGATAACTATCATTCTCATCTTTTCCAAAACGGTATGTAAGTTGACATTTCTTATTATTATATATTTTTTCCTGTGGGTCCTGCTTTATTTTAATTTATCACTTCACCACCTGTTTATTCTCACACTTTGGCTTTCCAACTTTGCTATTAAGTATGATTATTTGTAATATACTTATGTAAGTATTTACTTTAGAATATTTATAAAAAGGGAAAATTTTGTTACTATTTTAAATTACAAATGCATATTCAGTATGCAGTTTTTGATCTTCCTTGTGCTTATAAATTATTATATATCTTTGTGTTTTCTTATTTACTTATTAATACGAAGAAGTCAAGGTTTGGCAATAGCTCTTTTTCTTCAGGAATTAAAAGGTATATTATTAATAATATATACATATATTAATTAATTGAATACTGCTACCAATAAAAAAATTATATGTACGTATGTATACATAATTAAATTTTCCATAAATTTTCTTTTACACTTAATCCCTGTTATGGCACTAGTGTTACTTTTACACTGCTTACATGGTATGAGTACATGTCATAGTACTGTGCCTTCTTGACTAGGTGAATAGGCTGCGTCATAAATTGTTTAGTTGAGCTTTGCGTTGAGACTCTAAACGTATTTCTAGCATTGCATATGGCAGCACGCTCATTACTAATATGATGACTAACGTTATGATTTTTGGAGTTTCACACATAAAACCATGTGCAGTAAATGTTATGCCCAATCCAAGGAAACGTAATGATTGTAATGGTGATGCAACTTCTGCCACATGATTTGGATGATTTAGTGTTATCAAGGCCAGTAATAAAGTTTCCCACATGCCATTGCAGGCACCCCATGAGGCAGCCAAAACGTAGAAGAGTGCCCTGTCATCACTAGAGGGCTTCCAAGTGGAGAGGGCCAACAAAAGGCAGGAATGAAAGAAAAATCCAGCCACTGAAAATTAAGAAAATATGTATTTAAATTGTTTTTTTTTTTTTTTTTTTTTTTTAACTTGGACCGGCACTCAGGGGATGACCCCTACACATGCGATGCATTGTGCTGGAACTAGGAAAATAGGTTATGGGGAGGAGGATAGAGGGAGTAGTGTTTATTGACATTTGATTTAAATCTTCCCATGCTAAAAGTGACAGGAAACACCTCTGCGGGTAGTCTATTCCACATACGTGCCGTTCGGCCAAAAAACGAATTTTCCCTGTAATGCGTAGTGCGAGTCGCCGTCAAATCGACCACAAATGGATGCGCTCTTAATGATGATCGCGTCGTGCGCGCGAATAACCGGGTTTCGGGAACAAGTTCCCTGATTTCATTAGAACACATCCCATTATAGTAACGATAGAACAACGAAACGCACCCCACGTTGCGACGATGCTCAAGAGAGTCAATAGAGTTGGCTACCCTACTGTCTCCTATGAGTTTCTTCGCCCTTTCCTGTACACGGTCGAGTAACTTCAAAATAGTCTTTGAAGCACCGGCCCACACATGAGAGTTGTATTCCATTTTCGGTCGGATGTAGGCGGTATAAATAGTGAGGAGATCAGATGGGGTGAAGTATGTCTTACACCGCCTTAAAAAGCCTAGGCACTTGAATGCTTCCTTTGAGACCTGAAAAATGTGCTCAGTCCATCGGACATCACACTGGATTTTCATGCCAAGAACATCAAGAGCTTCTGATTCCTCAATGTTTATGCCACCCATTTTTACAGATGAGAAGATTTAAAATAAAAATTATGTGTCAATTCAATTCATTGACCGGAAACTTTATGTTTTTCTCTCTGTAATTTTAAACAACGAAAAAAACTCGTCATGCATGCAATGTATTTTGACATTAATGCAGTGAAATTTGTAATTAAAAGTCACTCATTGTATCAATGAAAAATGTTTCATTACGTTTATGAACATCATTTATGGCGTTTTTCATACATGTAATGAAACTATTTCTTTAAATTTATGAAACATTTTCATCTACATGTAAATGTTTTATTGATATAATGACGTCATATTGTCATAAATGCAATGAAAATATTTTATCAATAAAATGAAATATTCCTCATGTAAAATAATAAATTTACTTACATTGTGTGTATATATGTATGTCTGTTGTATCGTTGAGCTAGTCTATATGTATATTTCGTTGGTATCTATGACAACTCATCAGTAGACCTCCAACAAATTTACTCGAAAAAGTTAAAAAAAAGCTAATGTTTATATAAAAACTTGAGAAAGTCTTTGAGAATTCCTCATATACGAACATAAAAAACTAAGTAAAATCGAAATGTATGTATAGTCTAGCTGATCGATACAAACAACATGCATATACATAAATACGTAAGTGAATTTATTTTGTTTTATATGAAGAATATTTCATTCTATTGATGAAATACTTTTGAAAGAAAAATTTTTAACAATTCATAAAATTACAAATATAAAATATTTAAGCAAAATAACTCCAAATTAACAAATTAAAAACTTTCCTTTTTTTTATAAGAAAGAACATTATGAAGCCGTTTTATTATATTGATGATGGATTTTTTTCCAGTGAAGGACCAAAGAAAACAAAAAAGCCAAAGGAAAGACTCTGAAGAAGAAAGTAGTATTATATATACATATATATAAAAAAATATACATTATAAAAAAAAAAGATGTGCTTTTTGATTGCCGGCAACAGCAAGTTGGCAAAATTCTTCTGGTCACCATAGATAATTGAAGTTTTATTAAATTTTTTCAAGAATTTGTTTAAAATTCTAGTGACGATTTTGGTATTAGCACCAAATGAAATGTACATATAGATCAGCTGATCCATATAACAAACATAGATAATTATGCGAAATTCTCTCACGTTGAATAAACGAAAAAATAATTACATAAATCCTTCAATGAAGAGTTGTTAAAAGAATGGAGTAATAACATTGGGTTATCCATATTCAACCTGGAGTGAATGTTGGCGGCTTATAGAAATAATTATATATGTATGTACATAGCTTGTCAACATTACACAGTGTAATTGTGCTGGATTCTTCAGTTTCCAAGAAACTGAATATCAATCTATTTACTGGTATTATCGTATGCATCTTAATCTAACCTTATCTTGAAACATTAAGATACCATTAATTTCATTATTTGTACATACTTACATATTACAACAATGCGTTTCGTATGCCTTAAAAGCATACTTAAAGTACATGACACAATTAGTTGCATTATACCCATGCCTATAAGAGCTCCCGGCACCATACTTATTCCCAAAGAACAAGAAACAAAGGCCTAAAATAGAAATTAAAGATAATTAGTGAAGAACTTTAATATTCTACATCAACAACAACAATAACTCACCCTTAAAAAGTCACTTAGTATGTAGGCCTGTTCCGTGCCAATAAAATATGCCATGGGACCAGCAAATAGGAGAGTATCTGTAATGCCTTTGAAACGTTCACGACGAAAAGTCGCCTGAATTTTACCTATCAATAAGGATAGGAACAAAGCCAGAATCGCAAATACCAAATATATGCAGATTAAGGTAAAGCATCCCTGTCTAGGCTTCTCATTTATGAATGGAGCATATAAGGTATCGTTTTCGCCGTCATAATACTGCATCTGTATGTCATTTTGCCACAAAGGACACATGTCAGCACCGCAAATGCGTTGGCCATGTTCATCTAAATTGTAGTACTCACTTCTATAACTGGAGACTTGATTCCAAATATAAGGTGTACTGGAGATAAACGATTGATAAGCAGCTGCAACTGGAGCAGTGCTGTTAGAAGTTGGTATATGTTTTATCCTTGACAAGGCAGTAGTAGTGCTAGTTGTTGTAACAAGCGAGACTTGCGTAATGCTACAATTCCAATCATTTGAAGTACAGGATAATACTAGTGAAGCTATTATGGCTCCTATTATAATACCAAAGTCTTTCGAAGCATGAAACCATCTCGCGAGTCTTCGTACTTTCTGATCTCGGTTACAAAAAAGTTTATGTTCTTCCCAAGAATCCAAGGCATGTGTTGAAAGCAAAGTACATTCATGTTGCGAGCAGCTTAATTTACTGCCATAATGTACTACCACAGCTATTTTGCTTATGAACGCTGGACTATGCGTCAAACCAAATAGCATATACACAGGCAATAATGTATAAATTGAGGGATATAAATGGCATAACAAAAATAAACACACAGCCATATAGTTGGCTCCCATCAGCATGGAGTAGCCAAATTTATGTATAAGTTTTGGTGTCACTAGGCACATAATTGCCGATATGAGCAATCCAAAACTGAGTAGTATTGAACCAATGTTTGGTCCTACTTGCAGCCATTGTTCTTGGTGATGCCACAGCGAATTAGAGCCTTGCAAACCAAATATGGGTACTAATACGGCACACATAAGACTATGCGCCACGGCTAGTAAGGTAAATGATTTACATACTTTTTGTCTCACATGAGCTGGTATTTTATAGCGGCAGTTACGATTGTTTAGCGTTATTAAACGTCTTATAGATGTTGCGCCTATTGAGCTATTGACAGATTCTCTACGACGTGAAGCTGCTAAAGCA
This sequence comes from Dexiosoma caninum, assembly GCA_963924685.1. Taxonomy (NCBI): domain Eukaryota; kingdom Metazoa; phylum Arthropoda; class Insecta; order Diptera; family Tachinidae; genus Dexiosoma; species Dexiosoma caninum. The sequence continues at coordinate 59,852,805 of OZ004726.1, read as the reverse complement.
GCCTGTACGTGATATGACGATACGGGATTGATACGATGTGATCTAGTTGATATGGGGGAATAGACTGGTAAATTCTGAAAAGAAAAGAAAATCATGTTTCTTCTTAATAAAAATGTCCAATATACTTATGTGGGTATTGTAATGAATTTTTTTTCCTCATAATGGTTGAACTCCTGCCTAAGCGATAACGTAAAGAGAAGCGGCATTATACACTTTCTTCTAGGCTTACCAACACTCGTTCGCTTGAGGACTTATTGCTTACTATGTAATTTGGTAACCATTAGCGAGTTAAGTACGGAGGTTGTACCCATATAATAAAAATTTTTGCAAAAGAAAAAAACAGAAGCCACTTAAAAAAGGAACTAAAAAGTAAAAAAGAATAAAATTTTAGTCGGTTAAATTTGTTTAATAATTTTTATTGTACACTTTCTGTGTCCCATTACGTTAATTTTTTTTTATTATTTTATTTTCAAATTGCATTTTGTTCGTTCCGAAGATGCGGAAATAGCTCCATACCACCCAGCGTGGTCCCAGTTTCTAAATAAAATATAGCTTATATTATATATAATCGTTCTCAAAAAAATATGGACCGCCGCCAGCCCAAAATCAACAACAAACATTTACTTTTTCGAGATGCATTGGAGGCTCTTGGATCTCATGTGGATTGGTATCGTCTAAAATTCGACAATCTTCTTTGTTCAGGTACCCGTTCATCCAAAAATGGGCCATATCGCTGAGGAAGATTTTTCGATGAAAATGTTCAACGAACAGAACACCCATTTTGATAAAACAATTTTATTATTTGCACATGTCCATGGTGATTTGGCAAAACTGACTGAATATATGATAATTAATTTGACAGATGTAGCTTCAACAAGATGGCCGTTATTAACTACCAAAGTTCGGAAGTCCCTGTTGGAAGACCCTATATGTGTATTTGTCAAAGTTTTGTAGAACTTCAAGTTCCTTTGGTGGCAATGCTGGCTAGTACATAATATACGTTCTCTTTGTTTGCACTTGCACACTGCAAATGAACGCTTCCAAGATAGATTGAATGTTAAAGCCACCTTACTCGCTTCTATCTTTTAGTTTTGTTTTTTTCTTAGTTCTAGTGTTGCTAATTTTCTCCTAATCTGCATGTCGACCGAAAAATATCTGTTTTTTTATTAAACATTGTCAATTGATACGAAAAAACTATCTTCAATTGTTCTTAAAGCTTTAACAAATTTTCGCCTGGACTTAAAAAATTGCGTAGGAGTCGTCCCCTAATGTTAGGGAAAATAGAGATATGAAAAAAATTTCTGGAAACCGGGACGAGAGCAAAACAAACGCCTTGGTATTCGCATAAATTAAACAACAAAGTGTCAGTAATACTAATCGTTGTATTATTTATTAAAGTAACAATCAAATTCTTTAAATATAACCATCCCCAGCGGAATACAGCTACAGCAAAGTATTTGGGAGCAAAACTGTCTCCATTGTCCAAGACAAGATGAGTGGACCGTTACTATTTATTTGGAAAAAATATCTCAGGAGAGATAGAGATAGAAACATATCAAAAATTACAGAAGACAGACTGAATGGCTTTGTCTCACAAAGAAATCAGCAATCAATTATTTAAAAAGACTGATTTTTTTTCATCTATGTATGAATATACAGTGGCTTACAGCCAGCAGTTAATATTTTTCCAACTGAATTCTGAATTTGATATGGAAAAGTCAGAATTTGAAGTTAAAATCCTATAAACATATTGGATTTATCTTTATGTAATCGAAGAGCTAGTTCTCGAGTAAATGCAAATTATGTGATGCAGCCTCTTCTTTTTCTATATAACGGAAAATCTCGAGATACAGAGCCAATTCAAAAATAGTAATTTATAATCTTTGGACCTCAGCACCAAATGTACACAAATTGACTAAGAAAACCCAGACAATGGAATTCGTGTTGACCTGCGTTATTTATTTTTTAAAATTGATTTTAAGTGGTAAAGTATATCTTTAACAAAATAAATAATTGATGAATTACTTAAGCCAAAAATTAACATTGATACAACACACGTGAAATGTTTCTTTATTTTACCTCATTCATAAATACATATTGCATACATACCACACACACACACGCAAATTAACTCTTGCAGGGAAAAATGTGGGGATTTACAGTACTTACCTCTAAAGTTTGTTCGTCCCATATATTATGTGTCGCCCCCGAACTTCGTGTACGCAGTACGCGATGTCGATTTGTCAATGAATGGCGATAATGATAAGGATGTTGGTGTCCATGGTGCTTTGCAGTTGTTGAACTCACACAAGAAGTAACCCCAACACCATAGTTTAATAGGGTGGCACCGCCTAGTGTTAAACCAGTTGTTTGTGTAGCGGCACTAGTTGCTGTTGCTGCATGTAGTGCAGTGCCACCCATACCCAAGCCAGCCATTAAATAAGAATTGTGTGCTGAATGCTGAGAGAAGAATATATTTTAAGAGTTTGTTTTTATTTTTTTAAGAGAATAGTACAGACTGAGTGATAAAGACAGAAAACAAGAAAAGAGTAGTTATGTTCTATCAGCGTTGCTATTTTAGTAATAACGAAAGGCCTCAATTAAAAAATTACTAAAAAAATTAACATGGGGGTTACACGTTCAATTGTTGCCTTTCAAATTTTAAAATTCTCTAATTTTTTTTACTAATCCACTCATACTTTTAAAATTTTTTGAGAATTTGCTTTCAAATTTTCTGGGCAATCATGTTCCCGGATGTTGTAGAGTATCACTATCGATCTTTATATTTCTAAAATTTTTACAATGTGTAGATATGAATACAAAATGTGGATTTCTTCAATATATTATATTGTTTCACGAGTGCGATATATGATAAAATAACTATGTATCTATGTAAACAGCTGTAAAGTCTTCGAAAAACTTCCAAGTCGTACAGCCAATTTCGAATGCTGACTCAAGTTGACTCATTTACGAAATGATTTCTTCAATGAATGCAAAATTTTGGCATATTTAGACCAGTGCAATCGTCAATTTGGTACTTTCGGAACCAAAAATCGCGAGGGTGGCGATGGCACGATGGATGGTAGTCTGCACGTTGACTACACAACCAAAAAACAGACCTGGGTTCAACCCCAGTTTCAGACAACAATTTTAAAATAAAAATAAACATCTCGCATTTTTCTGATGTGCATTAGTGTGTCTTTGTGTGTCAGTTGTTGTCGGAAGGTTTCAGTGGCGAAGGTATAGTCACTGGTCACTGAACAATACTGGCTTCAGCTGATAGCAATCCACAATCACATCAGAACGCCCTCCTTCGTCGGTATTGTGTAGCACCGGCGAAGTAAAATAATAATAAAAATGGCTACTAAACCGAAGCTTCAGCACTGCTACGAGTATAAAAAACAAAAGAACGTGCGAAAGAAGAGCTGCAAAATAATTAATTAAGCTTCACCTCCTGTCGTTTCTCCTACTATCCCTTTCCTATAGTCCCAGCACAATGCTTCGCATGTGTAGGAGTCATCTCCTGAGTGCAGGTCCTAGATAAAAAAAAAATAAAAAATGACGATAAATCGTCAAAGCTGGCAGCAATGTTTTGCAGAAATAAAAACAAAGGAAAAATTGAAAAAATAATTTTTTCTCTCTCTTTATGTATGTAAATAAAAACAGAATTAATCTGAAAATTACATATGACAGCCGTAATTTTTTCAGCGTAATTTTGCGCCACACGGCGTATTTACGTAACGAACTAGTACCGTCGAATTCCTTGTACTAACCGAAATTGGTCGTTCATCCCAATTGTGTTCCCAGCATTAATCATATTCACCGCAGCATGCTACAAGCTACAGAGACTTGAACGACATGTGAAGGACATAAATGAGAACATAAATATATTTTACTTTGTTAATGAGAAAACACCATCACAAATGTAAAAGGTTGTGGATATATTAATAGTCTAGATTTCTTAAAAAATTAATTTAATTGTTTTAAGTAAGTAAACTGTTGTAAATTTAAAATATTTTGGTTTGGCAATATTGGAAATGTATTTATACAACAAACATATCAGTTTTCAGTTGGTTACAGTGTAGCTGCTGTCTTCAAAAGAATTAAGTAGCCGACGACAAGGCAAAGAATCAGCCAACTACATTTGTAGACTACGTATTTCGTACCTTACTGGCTTGAATGTGATTTATGCTTTACTTTAATTTGACTAGAATGAACAAGACGCTGCAGCCGTGTTGCATCGTTGCAGTTAGAGCATAATGGTGGTGATGCAGCCATTTGTATTTTAATTTTGACAGATTATTGTCCGTAATCTATTGTTAGCTATGTGTTTTATGCTATAGATTTAATACACTAATTATGACTTTCCTTCCTTCGGAATGTGTTTTACAAATAAAAATTCAAAAATAATTTATTTAAATATTAAAAAAAATCAAAAATACTTTTCTTTTCCCCCTTTTAAAGTTTACACTCACCTCTCTCTGATTCAATTGTTCTCTTTCACGACTTGCTTCTCTGGCCAATTGCTCACGCATTTCGCGCTCACGTCGTTTTTCGCGTTTGCGCTCAATCTGCTCGAGTTCATGTAGATTTGGCAAACTTCCCATGATGTTTAATGTTGCATTAGTTCGTTCTTATTCGCTTAATTATTATTTTCTACTGTTTTCAATTTATTTTTGTTGTAGGTATTATTTAATCCACTTTATTGCTTAAAAGTTTCTTATTTTGAAACTTTATCGATAGAATTTGTAAAACCAAATTGGGGACGGATGGTCGCAATAAGACAACATGTAGGCGCTCATACACACATACATTTATTATACATACTTATGTAACTGTACACATTCTTGTTCTCACACATCAAATTTCATTGTGTATAAGGATTTGAAGTTAAATTGATTATAAAATACTCTTATCGTTATTGTTTTTGACAGTTGCCCATTGTTAAAATATATTTTTTATTATTCTTGTAGTTGTTGATACAATATGAAAGTATGAAAATCCATAAAAACAAAATGCTTAAATAAATGAATTCGAACTTTAAGTACAAAAGTTCATAATATTAAAATGTTATGAAAAATTTAATGCAAAAAATATACCTACATATTTGAGTTTCGGTTCTTATAAAACCTAGGATTATATTTGCAGAAGGTGTGGAATGATATATACAGTGAAACCTCTCCTGACGCGCACCTCCTATAGCCGGACAAACTTTGTAGAACCGAGATTTTCATAAATTTTTCATAATCGAGCACTCTATTAACCGTACGCGGACACTAAATTTTAAAAAATAGTGAGCGAAAAGCCTCTCGTAAGCGGACAGAAGTTTTTGGACGCAGATTCAATTACACAAATACATTTCCGCACTTCAAGATCGCGTGGAGAAAAAAATTACAAAATTTGTTTTCTAATTGTTCTTTTACAATGATATGTAAACGTGCTAATTCCAACTACCTCCCTGTTGACACAAAGAGTACTAATAATGAAAGTATGCTTTATTTAGGCTAATAAATTAATCTTTATCAAAGTAACAAATATATCTTAAATTATAATTCTCGATAGCTATCTAAACATTAAAAATAATTATTAATATTTTAAATTTTAAAATTAGATCATATATAAAGAGATATCCCTAAATAAATTCAGTTCATATTCAATTATTAATATTTTTACTATCAACTGTATGGTGAGTAAGACAGGAGACCGGCTTCGTTCTCATCCCTTTAGGGTCAGTCATATTGGATTTAGGTTGATGATGAACTTTTTAAAATCTCCTCATCATACTCGTTCATTTGATACAGATATTGCAAATAAGCATTAAAAAAAGGTTTTTGCAGTTTTAGGGACCGTCGCCATGTTGGATTTACGTTGAAGATAAACTTTTCAAAATCTCCTCATCATACCCTTTCATTTGATACCCATATTGCAAAAAAAGAAAAAGTAGGTAAAAAAAAGAGGGAGTAAAGTGGGCGTGCTTAATTTTAGGGGGATGAAAAATAGATGTTGTCCGATTCTCAGACGTACCCAATATGCACACAAAATTTCATGAGAATCGGTCAAGCCGTTTCGGAGGAGTTTAACTACAAACACCGCGACACGAGAATTTTATATATTAGAATTTATATACGTGTCCATTATATATGTGTCCATTATAATAGCTGATCTTGATATAAAAAAATTATATAAATAAACGAAGAATTTACTTACATCTTGTATGCAATTCCCCAGCAAAAATGATGTGAATAAATTAAAATGAAAAGTGAAAGAACTCACGGTTAAAAAACATTCACGATATGCGAAGTTTTATTTTGACGTGAAATTATTTACGGGGAATTTTTTCACGATTGTAAATTTATGGAAAGGGAAAATATTTCGAGGGAAAAATTATTCACAATAGTGCTTAATAAAAAAATGAAGCTAAAAGAATAAAAAAAATAAAGCTTAAAATAAAGACTTGGATAAATTTTCTTTAAGAACTAGAAAATTAAATCTATTATACACAGCCCTATTAGCCATTAATCTAACTTCTACAATAAGTGAACGTGTTTGCCTTCGTCGCTATTTGACCAATAAAACATTTTCCGTTAGCTTAAAAATAGTGCTTCAAAATTAACATCTGAGACGTGGAAACTTTGTGTTATAATTAACACGAAACTGACAAAGTTGTGCAATAATTAATCTAGCTCTAACCTAACACTTTCACCACCTGTCTATTCTTCACACTGTACCTCTCTCTATGTAGTGGCAGTGCAATGCAATGCATATGCAGCGGTTTTCCCCTGAGCTCTGGTCCAAGATTAAAAAAAGAAAATAAAAAAACATTTCTATGCATGATTATTGTTACTTTTCTGCACATGAATGACTGCAATGTCATGTACATGGAAAGTGCTAGTTTAGTTTCAAATTAATGCCAACGAAGCATCAAGTAAAATAAAAATGTCTCTTTACATTAAATCAATATTAATTTCAAGTACACTTCAAAGCATATTAACGCCAAAAATAATACTAATGTCAATGTAAATATCTACTTCTTTAACAAACGTTTTATAAAAAACAAATCTATGTTATTATCTTTTCATGTACAAATAGTTAGATAGTACATTAATAAAGTAATAAATTGTTTTCGCAAGATGAAGCCACAGAAATACAAATTTATATTGCTGTGCAATAAAAAGGTCTAGAAAACTGAGGAAAGAAGAAAAATAAAAAAATATATGGTTCCTAATTATGCCACGCATTGCTCCGGAACTGAAAAATAAGTTATGAGTAGAGGGTGTATGATTGTTGACATTATATTTAAACTTTCCAAATTGACACGAGTAATTGCTTCAGAAAACTACTTCATTTACAAACTACTCCGTTGAGTAACGATATATGTCTGTTATATTCTCAATAGCAGACTTACGTCTCGCCAAATTAATATATTCTGACATTTATGGCTATCGGTGAAAATATTTAGAAACATTGTCCCTCACACGACGTCTTGGCAAGCTTGCCAAATAGTGAAGACTTCCGTCTGGAAGACAATGTAGGTTCCCGGGAGTCTAAAAGAAACATATACTCTTAATTCGTCGGAGAAGACACCCCCTCCCTCTTGATTCCATCTTGGACCAATCGGTGAAGGCGGCCATGGCACTATTCCCATGGACCCTCCCTTTTTTCTAGTAATTCGTACTAAGAAAAATGGCCTTATATGAAGTAGTGAAGTGAAATTTTGGAATGGAGGTATACACTGAGTAATCTGTAATGGAGTGGGGTAGTGTCACGAGAATGCTGTTATGGCATGTTATGTTATACGAACCAGAATCGTATTAAGACCAGCGATATGCATGCCCTATCTTACTTACCGTTACCACCATCTGATTTGCGGCCTGTTTGCTTGGTACGGGCCATCCTTTACTTCAGTTCTTGTTCTTTTATTTGAACACTGCACTAGAATGCTGAAAACACTTTTAACAGACGAATAGTTGGGCAAAGGGAACATCATTCTACTTAAGTATATATAAACATTGTTCCGTACGAAATACTGGAGTCTTAGTAAAAGAATTATAAACTTCTTTGGCCTTGAATAATACCTGCAAAATGTGATCAGTTCAGTTTTAATGCCAAAGAAATGAGGCGGTAAGTGCTGTTAAACGCCTGTGCATGAGCATGAAGCCCTGGCTATAATGAATATAGGGTTGCAAATTCTCAAAAGAAATTTATTAAAAAAGATAATAGCCTAACTCACAATCTTGTGCATATGGTGTTGCATCATTGCATTTGCAAAAAGGTATAGCATATTTTTGCATTGCTGTGTATTTTGTTACTGTAGAGCAAAAATATGCTATACCTTTTTGCAAATGCAATGATGCAACACCATATGTACAAGATTGTGAGTTGGGCTATTAATAAGAAACAATAAGTTGTCTTTTCGCTGAAATTCCATTATAACATTTTACACTATTTTACGCTGATTATGGGAAAGCTATTGCATCTGGAAAAATTGACTGTTTACTGCCTATTATGGGCTAGAGGTGTCATTGGGCCATATTTCTTAGAAAATGACTATGAGAAAACCGTTAACGTAAATTTAGAGCGCCATGGCCGTATGATACAAGACCTTATTTGCTCCTCTGCAATTGAAGAATATAAACTGGACAGTATGTGCATTTTGGGTTTGAAGCAACGATATATGTTATATATACTACTTAACTTGTACGAAAATATATCAATTGTATTAATAATATTATTATTCTAAAAGCGCCTTAACTTCGTCGTCTATATAACTATGCTTTTTCTGACTAAACGAAGTCAGCGAGTCAATGTGAGATCATCGGATTCGGTGCATAATATGCTCGCTCGTGGCAATTCCACTGCCTTTTCTGGAGTGTCTGAGGCGATATTTTTTATAGTATTTGTTACGACTTTCCTTAGCCTCTTCGGATAGCAACACTACAAGAAAAATACACTTTTCAGTTATATCTTTTGTGGAGTGTAGGTCGCATTTTGATCCACTCGAACAGTGCAACAAACTCTTTTGCCGTCTCCATATAAAAATCAATAAATTTTTTGGATCTACTGCCTCGGTGATTGCTATAGCTTCGAAATTTATTGAAAAGCAGTATAAACTTGTATTCCAATCTTCTCTTTCAGTTCCCGCTTTATCAAGCATTTTCGGGCTTCTTTTATCCTGCGAGTATTTGAGTCGTCACTCCCATGTTTAAATGCAATATTATAAGCTACATGCAAAAGACATCAGCTTAATACGTGCATGAAGTGGTGACATACCAAATTGCAGTGCTTGCTCAATTACGGGTATAACTTGAATTTCTTAGATTTTATTCATCTTGGATGTTATGGCTCCACAAATAAAACAAGAAGATACTGCTGGTGTTTCTGTTCCTGATTGTGTTGTCTTGCCGTCAATCATTGTATAATATAATTCATGTTTTACTTTAATGTTACGATTATTTACTGTTAACTCAAATTCTTTTAGTAGCGATAGGTCCCCATCGATTCTTCTCTTTTCTTTTCCAAATGAAACCACAAAAATTTTCTATAAAATAGGTGCTACCAGTTAATTGTGAATGAAATCAGAATTTATAAATGAATTTTAATGAAATTAAGATCGTTTTATTTGTAACAAATGCGAGTACCAAAGTTAATAACAACAATTCAGATTTTGTTTATTTTATATATTTAAAAAAAAATAAAAAATAAATTATTTTTTAATTTTCTTGAAAAAAGGGCTTTTTTCTCAAAACATTCTGAATATCTCCTAAACTATAGAGATTTGCAAAAAATGTGTAAGAACATAAATTTACAAGCTTTTATTTTATTCTCAATCTTTCCATGTTTTCCTTAGTTCCGTTGAAGAGCTAGTTCTCGATTTATTGCTAATTAATGGTGCAACCTCCGTTTTTTTCTATATTACGGTAAATCTCCAGAATTAGAGTCAATCCAAAAAAAGTAATTTATAGGCATTGAATCGGAGTACCATATGTATTTAAATTGACTAAGAAAACTCAGTCCAATAAATTCTTGTTGACCAGTGTTATTATAAAAATAAATTTTCTAATTTATCTATGTTTGTTTTAAGCTTTAGCTGGTCTATATATACATTTCATTTGGTGCTAATATCAAAATCGTCAGTAGACCTTTAACCAAATACTTATAACAAGCATAGATAAATAATCGTAATTAATTTTCACTTACGTTAAATTAATGAAAAAATTGTTATGAATATATTTATTTTTAATTAGTCTTAGGCTTAAAAACTCAGATTAAGTCCATTTCTTAGAACTTAGATATTGTGTAGAATTTCTTTTTTTAGTCCTTTAATTTAGTGTGTTAAAAATTATCCAAACATGTTGATAACATTTACCGACAAATTGATCTAGCGAAGTCTTGTTTTTGTTTCGCATGATTTTCAGTCATTTATAGACAAAATCGATGGGCGTATGTTACATTTATCTCAGAGCATGATGTGGGTATCATACGAAATGATTTTCTAAGAAGAAAGTTTAAAAAAATATTTAAAAGTTCGAACGTCCCAAATCGCGAAGTATTATTTTTATAAGTATCCACAAATTATGTCTGTCAGATGAAAAATATTTCTGAGTACAGAACCGAATATTAAACGAAACAACACAAAATAAAAACAAAGTAAGTTCCTAAACATCTAAGGCTGAATTATTTTAATTATATTATAGAAAAGGAATAAATATTTTCGGTACTATTTTCAACATTTTTCGTTTTTTGAACGAACAGCAAGTATGTGGAATGGACTACCTGCAGACGTTTTTCCTGTTACTTTTGACGCGGGAAAATTTATGTCAAATGTCAATAAACACTACTCCCTCTATCCTTTCTCCCAAAAACCGTATTTCCTAGTTCCGGCACAATGCAGCGCATGTCTAGGGGTCATCCCCTGAGTGCCGGTTCAAGAAAAAAAAAAAACAAAAAACAAAAAACAGAAAATTAATTTAAATGTGAAGTTGCTTTCTAATTATTTCAGGACCCTTCTAAAATTTTTACTAAAGATAGTTTGTTGGAATGTCTAGTTTCTAAAACACACAAACTCCAACATTCTTGCAATAGCAGAAAGATATCCCGATATACGCATCAATATGAATACCCAAATTAAAGAGAATTTCGTGCAGATTAATAATTCAGAAAGTATTTTTCAGTTGGGGGGACCGCTCCAGAAATAATACGAATAAGGTAAAAATTATGCAAATATTAAATAGCACTATATCTTTAAAACTACTGCTAAGTAAAATAAAAATTGATGCCATTGTAGTTAATATTCTTAATTTAATCAAAACCACAGGAAAGAAGCCTGAAAAATTTATGAGTATTGCCCTGTGTTATTTCTCCTCAACTGGTATATATCTAATATTTTCATCGGCACTGCATAAGATGTTTTTAATACATATAACCAATTTTAATATGTACAATAAGTTGCAAATTTATTAAGAGATTAATTAACAATTAATTCATAAACAATAATTAATTTAACGCTATTTCGAATATACTTTTTTAGAAATGGGCAGTTTTATGTCCGTTACCTGTTATCTAAAATTGTTTGGTTTATTATACCGTAAAAAAAATTCATAAAAATTTAAATTTTGTAGTCGCAATTGCCAGCACACCAATTTTTTCATCAACAATTTTTCAGAGTATTACATGTCGAAATTGAATATTCAGGTAAAGTTTTGTCTGTATATTTTGTAAACTTTTTAAATGCAAATACAATTTGACTTACTTGTGGAAGGAATTTTTTTATGTTTTTTAAATCAAACCTGGAATCTAAATAATCATTTACATATGTATACGTAGTGCATATGATTAATAAAAGCAAACAAACAAATCACATGAACTAATAGAAAAAATATTGATTAAAAATAATTATTACTATATGCTTTTGTATATTCATGTGTTGATTTGTTTTCTATTATAATTTTTTCTTTCATGCTTAAATCTTTTTTCTTTAATTGTTTTATTTCAATCATTAGTTAAAGCTTCTTTTTTATATCGAACGAGGTTTTACAAGTACATATTTCCCTTTTCAAGTAGTTTTCCATGTTTTTTTTTAAGATATAATATGCAAATCTCAACTAGTTTAAGTATTTAGGTCATTTGTTGTGACAGAAAAAATAAAAACCTTATAAATATTTTTTTTTATTTAGAAAAGAAAATATTAAACAAAAGATATAATTACACATACTTTTTTATTTAAGTTCTATTATTTTATGAATATTTCATTATTACACAATTTTTTAATAGCTTCTTGTATGTAACATTTGTATAAATTGTATACATTTTTGTTCATATACATACAGACATTGCATATGAACCAGTGTATTATACATATATTTTTTTAAGAATATGAGAATGTGTGGCAGTTAAATATTGTTTGATTTAAAAACTCATATATCAAGTCTTATAGATTTGATTTTCAAAATGGTATTCCGTATATATATTTAGTTATTAACTGAACCAGTTTCAAGTATAAACTAAAAATATTTAACAAGTATATTATGCATCCTTAAAAATAATAAAACTATAAAATGTAACGCAGGCGTATGTGCAATAATTCTCTTATATGTACGTAATCCTTTTAAAAACTCTCTTTATTTTGTACTCTTTGAACATATGCGGCTATTTACAGGTGCAAGAATGTTTGTTCGTATCCACGTGTTTAATGTTCATACTTTTGTTATTTGTTTTTTTTTAATTCTACTTATTTAAGATATGTACTTACGAGTTTGGTTGTGAAATTACTTTGTAATAAATAAATGCAGTAAACTCTTGATAATTGGAAACTCAATAATTTGAATCTCACGATAATTTTAATTGTTTTCCAGGCACTTTGAAAAACAGTCAGTAAATTGAAAATAATCAATGGAATTTTGACCACCGACGCGCTATAATTTAAATTTTTTCAGCTCTAAGCTCTATATATATATTTTTTTAATTTATATACATTGCTTTATAAATAGAAATGATATCTTGCTCGCCGACATTCTATACTTTGAAATTTGGCTTTTCTACACTTCCTAATTTGAACTCGTAATGTGAATGCGTTTGTGTTTATTACACAAACAAGCAATTAACCCGTTTTCTTTAATATCGCAATGCTTTTACCACTTAATTGTTAATTTGAAATCTCTATAACTTGAACGTTTTCTTTAGTCCCTTGGAGTTTCAAATTAGCGAGACTCAACTGTATATGGAACCCAAATCGCGAAAATAACGTAACTGATATATTTTGCAAAATTGAATTTTTGATGCAGAATAGTTCTCCAGCCTCTAACACGTTGACTGGTAAAAATATTGAATCGGAGGCAATAATAGTTACATAAATTGAATGGCTTGCATTTTAAAGTAAACGGCACCCTCCTTTTTATGTGACCGCAAAAATAACGAAACTGAAAAAATGTGACAGTCGCCGAAGAATTACCAAAGATATAACAAACGAATTCAATATAAAAAGCGACCAATATTTATATACATACATACGTAACTCACTCACGATCGCGCAACTCACGATATTACTAATTTGTATTGTACAAACCCTTGTTCTTTTTTTGTTCGTACGCAAGTACACTCACGTGAATATAACTAAAAATTAACCGCCATCAAAAAACTAATGGTCAGGGGATACTCCTAACGAAAAAATCAAATAACTGAATCATTTAGTTTTAACCGACTTCAAAAAAGAAGGAAATGCTCTATTCTACTGTATTTTTTATGTGTGTTACCGCAGAATTTTTTACTGGGTGGACCAATTGGAGAGCTCGTGCCTACAATGTGGTCCCAATTTAATGGTGGCCGGATCGGGGGAATGCAGCCACCGAACTTTTTACTGGGTGAACCGATTTTGATGATTTTTTTATCACTGAAAAGGTGTGCCTACAGTGTGTTCCCATTTTAATTTCGGTTGGATCGGGGGAGTACACTGACAAAAACTTTTATATTATTTTAATAAGTTTTGCTTATTAAAGGTGAGTTAAGAAAATTTACTTTTGTGTTCGTTGCCATTGAACTACTATTAAAACTTTGTTAACCAGAGGGAAAAATTCATACAATTACACACGTATAATAATTGACACATAACAACTGACTAGAAGTTATGTTAGAAACGAAAGCTAGATTTCTTAGTAGCAAGGGCAAATGGATATAATATTTTTTTTTTATCTGGGACCAGCACTTAGGAAATGACTCCAACACATGCCAGGCATTGTGCTGGAACAATAGGAAAGGGATAGTAGGAGGAGAAACGAGAGGAAGTGAAGCTTAATTAATTAGTTTGCGGCTCTGCTTTTGCACGTTCTTTGTTTGTATTCGTAGCAGTGCATAAGCTTCGGTTTAGTAGCCATTTTTTATTATTATTTTACTTCGCCGGTGCTACACAATACCGACGAAGGAGGGCGTTCTGATGTGATTGTGGATTGCTAGCAGCTGAAGCCGGTATTGTTCAGTGACCAGTGACTATGCCTTCGCCACTGAAACCTTCCGACAACAACTGACACACAAAGACACACTAATGCACATCAGAAAAATGCGAGATGTTTATTTTTATTTTAAAATTTTAGACTGAAACTGGGGTTGAACCCAGCTCTGTTTTTGGTTTAGTAGTCAACGTGCAGAATACCATCCAAGGTTCCATTTCTGTATTTTTGCAAAAATCTTTTATCCGCCGGTTTAGCAAAATAATTTTTTTAACCTTCTCACTACCAAAGCTCTTTATGTACGTATTGATCCGAAACCCACTCGCGTGGGATATTACACATATTTTACACAAAAATTTTGCATTTACACCAACATTTTATATTAAATGTTTTAATATTTTGTATTAAAACTAAGAGTCGCTGGGGCGAAATAATTTTCAGTTTAAATTAAAATTCAAAAAATTATCACTGATTGAAAAACGAAAATGCCACCCGCGTGGGTTTTGGGAGAGCGAATGTTGAAGTAGACATCAGTTTCCAGAAATGAAAAAAATGTTTTTTTTTTCTAGTAATTATTTTCAAATCGGTTAATAAATGTCCGAGTTCTGAAGTAACAAATGTAAGTTATTTAGATACATCGAAATCTACCAAGCTATCGAGTGTCAAACATACAGACATTCACTTTCAAAACTAACCAACAACTTATATCGGGTGGTTAAATTGTAAGGGCCGATGTTGAATGTGAACCACACCTAAACGCCCAAGCTTTTTTCCGAATTTTATTTGACATTTCTCTATTTCAGACTTACTCAATTTGAACCATGGAGAGATACACAATCCAACAACGTGTTAAAGTTATCCAGACTTATTATGAAAATGGGCGTTCAAATCAAAATGCATATCGTGCACTTCGTGATTTTTTTGGTCAATTTGATCGTCCAAATGTGCGTACAATCGCAAAAATCGTGGAAAAATTCGAGCAAACCGGGTCTGTAGAAGATGTGAGAACACCAGTGCATGCTCGTACAGCTCGTACTGCAGAAAATATTGCTGCTGTTCGCGATAGTGTGGCTGAAGAGGCGTCCACCTCAACTCGTCGTCGTGCCCAACAATTGCACCTCTCACGCTCGTCGTTGATGAACACTATGCATAAAGACTTGCACGCTTACAAGGTGCAATTGGCTCAAGAACTAAAGCCTCTTGACCATTCCAAACGTCGTGAATGGGCAGAATGGTGGCAAGAAATGGCAACAGTGGATGATCAATTTTCGAAGAAAATCATCTTCAGTGATGAGGCACATTTTCACCTCAGTGGATTCGTCAATAAACAGAATTGCCGCATTTGGGCGAATGAGAATCCAAGAGTGATTGTCGAAAAACCAATGCACCCACAAAGAGTGACTGTTTGGTGCGGTTTATGGGCTGGCGGCATCATCGGGCCGTATTTTTTCCAAAATGAGGCCGGTCAGGCAGTTACTGTGAATGGTGTTCGCTATCGTGAGATGATAACGTACTTTTTATAGCCCGAATTGGAAGATATGGATGTGGACGATATGTGGTTTCAACAGGACGGTGCCACTTGCCACACAGCTAACGAAACAATGGCTCTTTTGCGCAACAAATTCAATGGCCGTGTTATCTCGCGTAATGGCGATGTCAATTGGCCGCCAAGATCATGTGATTTGACACCGTTGGACTTTTTTCTTTGGGGTTATTATAAAAAAAAGGTGTACGTCGATAAGCCAGCAACAATTCAAGAGCTAAAGGATGAGATAATTCGGCACATTAACGGCATAGAACCTCCATTATGCCTCAGGGTCATCGAAAATTTGGACCATGAGATGGAGGTGTGCCGCCGTGGTCGCGGCGCCCATTTGGCCGATATTTTGTTCCATACATAATTGAGTAATACCAATATATCATAATAAAATAAAATTACAATAATTTCCTAAATAGTTTGTGTTTTATTCAAAATCAACATCGGCCCTTGAAATTTAACCACCCTTTACAAATTCACTACACCCTATCAGAACGCCCCCCTTCGCCGGTATTGTGTAGCACCGGCAAAGTAAAATCATTACACCGCATGTGTAGGCGTCATCTCCTGACTGCTGGTCCAAGTAAAAAAAAAATACATTGAAAAACCCATGTAATTTGGTCCCAGCGGTAATTTGAAATTATAGATAGAAATATAGAAATGCCCATCTTGGTTGCCGACGTTCTATAATTTGTAGTTTGTCTTTTCTACACTCTATAATTTGAACTCGTAATGTAATGTGAAGCGAACAAAAAATTAAATCGTCCGCTTTGCAATGTGTTTTGCTTTCAATTAAACTCTTGTTAATTTAAAATCTCGATTATTTGAACTTTTTCTTTGGTTTATTGAATTTAAAATTATCGACTACATTTTAGGTTTTCTTTCACTAAATAACGTCTTTCTTTGTTTTTTTTACTAAAATACACTAATGAATTGAGAAGGGATATCAAATTCTTAATTTACCCTTCCGGTAACCTTGTGTTATGTTAATCATTGAAAGTTGTTTTTATATACATGCATATGTACATATTGTCCATCTTAATTTAATATTCCGATGTATGTATTTATGTCAAACATTATTGTTGCCATGGTGATATCTTCGTTAGAACACAACAACGAATGATTTGTTAAATTTATTAAATTGGCTTATTATCTAAAATTGGATAGATTGTGAATAAAAAAATCTGTTGTTGGTTTGTTCAATGTTTTCTTAGCAACCGAGATAGTAAGCTGTGCATAAAAGAATTAACTAGTGTGGTTTCTTGGCAACAAAAACCTCTAAATATGTAAATGTATTGAGAAGAGAATACGGCAGGTAGTATTTATTTTAAATCACATTCCGTCGATAAACAATGAAAATATTCCAATAGTATCACCAGGCGCCGATTCTAGGGGATAAGTATAGTGCCCCCTAAGAAGACAAAAATATGTTAAGATATTTCGCTAATACACATAGTATTGATATGCGTGTGAATATGCAGCACATATGCCGCATATGAGTGGTCTAATCGGTACCCTGCATATATCTAAACGATTTGCCAATAATAAGATTTTTTTAACATTTTCTTCCAACTCAAATATGTATTGACATTTACATGCGAAAAGCAAACGTTTGATTTGAAAGTGCGTTTGATTTCAAGTTATTGTTGAAAGTACCTATACATAGTTATAAACATTGTACTATATGAGTTGCCGGTTTTATCGAATATCAAGAAAGGTCCTTTTTGTCAATAACATTGCACATTAATTGTAATACGAAATGAAGGGGGATATCAGAAAAATATGAATTTAAAAGCGTTGGTGGCATCTACCTTTACTAATTTTAATAAGCTAACCGGCATGCAAAGCTATTGAGAGAATCATTCCAAATACCATAAAGATGCTGCTACTTCTGGAAAAATAAAATTGAAAAAGCATGAAGATTTTCGTCTTGAGGCACTAAATCAGGCACATATGTATATATTCACTTCAACAAAAAATTTAAAACCGAAAAGGTTTTCTCTCAGTTATAAAAACCACATTTATTCTTGAAAGCTTTAATAAACCGCATTGTGAACATCGAGATGATGGTTCTTTGTTATCTTCCGAAAATAGAAACTCAAATGGTATTTCTCAATCGCTTTTGCGATTTCGTAGATGCTGGCGATGAAATACTAGAGAACCATTTGAAAATATCTCCTTCAAAACAACACAAAGTAACCTAATTCAATATTATCATTGTCTCATTTTAGAAATGATTGTCAAACATATTCATGAGTCTAATTGCATTCGCTGACTTCTGACGCAAGCACGGATTGATCGGGGAGAAGCTAAATTATCTATCTCAAAAATATTTCAACATATGTACTACAAAATACGGTAAAGAAAGAATATATCGGCTTTGTCAACGCTTTTCAATAGACTCTAAGGGATATTGATGATGGTGCTGAAGTGTCAATTAATGCGAAAGCACTCTCCTCAATAGTTCATAGATCTTTGATAAATTTTAGTTTCGACCTAATGTAGATGGTTGTTCTATGATGTTAGCAGAAAATGGAGCACTTAAAAAGTCCTGCAAACCTATTCCCATCAATTAAATAACTCAATTTCTAAAAGCAACAAAGTGCCAATAGCACAAACCCTTGAATTATTAAAGTGTAAAAACCTCATGTATCATACATACATACATATATAGTATACAAAACTTTTAATTTAGCTAACGAGTTGATTAAGTTCGAAAAGACGGAAAATATCTTAAAATCTATCAGATAATGTAGAAGCACTAATAAACTGTGCCGAAGATATTTATACAAATCTAAGAAAAATATTGACAATTTTTATTTCAATGCCTGAAAGTAATGGTACGAGTGAAAGGTAATTTTCTACCCTTCGTTATATACATAAAAACATGGTGTAGATCAAAAGTGACAGAAAACAAACTGAATTGCAAGTTAAAAATATGTAGTTTCGAATGTCTGGTAAGTTGGTTGAGCGTTTACACAATTACGCGTTAGTTCATTTTAAAAATGCTGTTAACAAGTAAAGTTCTAGCAAAAATTTGCTAAATAACTATGGGAGTTCAGTATTGCCGTGTTCGCAATATCTGAAAAAAATGTTATCATAAAACTTATTTTTCACTTAAACTTTTAATTATTGCTTGAAATTGCCATTAGAACGTGTTTTGTATAGTTGTGTTCCTTTTTATTTCTTATTTTTTTTACAAATACAATCACATTCAATCAATCAACACTTTATCCATTTTAATACGTACTAGCAAATTAATAGAAAACTCGTAATTGATACATTCGTATTTTAATACCAGTCATTTGTAAATAACAATATATAAAAATTAATATAGTTTTACAATGTGTGAAAAATATTTGAAAAACTGTTTGATTTAACAGAATTGAAAATACAGAAATTGTTC
Organism: Dexiosoma caninum; assembly: GCA_963924685.1. NCBI lineage: Eukaryota > Metazoa > Arthropoda > Insecta > Diptera > Tachinidae > Dexiosoma > Dexiosoma caninum. The sequence goes on along the minus strand of OZ004726.1, from coordinate 59,833,424 downwards.
CACATGATTATCTTTCTTAAAACACTTTTTAATTTCCAAAAAATAAAATTAGTTTATTTCTTTAAACGCGTTTGCCTTCACTTTTTACACTTGAGTTGTTAGCAGAAAATCGTGTACTCGTGTACTCTATTCCATTCCCTCTACTTTCCCTCTACTATAAACTTATAACTTTCCCAAGTAAACTCTTCTGGTTAAAATACAGTCTTACCGAACATGTCACGTACCTTTTTTTAATCTGAGAAAAAATACACTGAAAAACAAAATAGCAAAAAAACACCATTTGCAATGACTAAAAGTCTATCTAAATTAACTTACAATATCAACTTGTAATTGTACATGATTTTTTAACTTTAAATTTGCACACACATATCTTTTTATAATCTTCCAATAAAACTTCACAATTATTTTTTATTATCATTGTCTTTATATTTTTCTTTCTTTTCTCAATAAAATATTCATCATTCTTAAATACATGATTAAATCTTCTAATTATTTGATTAATTTGAAATTGTTCATTCGTCAAATTGTGTGTATAAATGTGTGAGTGTTGGTTGTTTGGCTAAACGTATTAGTCTGTTAGTGTTGTGTGTATCAATTATTTTTAAAATTTTATTATTGTTTTAAACATTAACATTCAATCATTATTTGTAATTTTTTTAATACCATTTTACATGAACGCTGGTCATAAATAATTTACTTTTTTAATGAAATGATACTAATTACTTAGACTAGACTACTCGTACTATTAGTTTGTTTTGTTTGATTTCTTTTAATTTTAATAAATTTTTTTTAATTAAGATTAATAACACATACATACAGATAGATATTTTAATTTTTCAGTTGCATTTGGAATGATTTTTTCTTAGGATTTCATATAAACTTTATTTAATTGCTCCAATTTTTTTTTAATTATTGTGCATTTGGTTTTAATAATTTATTTGTTTATTTGTTTCAGTTCTAGTTATTGTAATATCTTTTAATAAACTAAGGTAAAATTTATTTACCATTATAAATTTATATGAATATTTCGCCGCAATTCGTCTCCCACTTTTCCTTTATAGTAGTTTAGAATTTTTTTGCTTTAGCGATTAATTTGAAAACCTCTGGGGGGAGATGATACACAAGCGCATACTATAATCCTGTGTGATTAAAGAGGATTTAAAGAGGATTTGTGATAATATAGAATACTGTACAACGGAACCATACTTTGGTTATCTATTTTTTTTTACTTCTCCCGCTAGAAGTAGGTATTTATGGATTTCATTTCTGGGACAATACATTGCAACGCCACTAGTTTGAAAAGGATAGTGTAAAGACGAGAAGGGTGTTGAAGTCAAAGTTGGAAGGATAGTTCCAAGAAGAATAATTATGTAACAGATATGTTTGCGTTGCCAAATGGATGTTGAGTTTTGCAAGCGGAAATCTCCGCTACTACCCAGCAGTCCGGTTACTCATTACAAACTGAAAGCCATCCGATTGTATAATATTATGTCAATAGCGAAAATAAAACGAAAATAGTTAAGCCCTTACAACTCGCATCTGATTCGGAATTGTCTTTTTCCATCCAATTGTAAAGTTAAATGTTTATTAGAAATGCAGATCAAAACAAACACAAATAAAAATTTTGCATCGCATTACCATCTGATTTGGATGGCTTTGTAATGTATCATATTGTCATTTCGTTTTAATTATGAATTTTGTTCTTTTTCTGAAGTAATTTTTCCGTTATTCTTTCTTTTTCATTTTTATTATTATTCCAAAGTAAAATTTGTATCAAGTTCATAAGTGTTTTTAAAAGTGAAGTGTTAGCGGCATTTTTTGTGGTAATATTGTTATAAATTATTAAATAAAAATAATTAAAAAAGGTAAGTGACTGTTTTATTTTTATTTATGTGTTAATTTATATACATACATATGTATGTATGTTTTGTATTTTTATTTGTTGTAAAGAATAAAATGATTGGATTTAGTAAAAGAAATTTAAGAAGACTAAAGAAAATAGAAAGTGAACGTTTGAAACAAAATTCCGAAATTACAAAATATTGAAAAAAATGAAGTTCCTAATTTAATTATGCAATAGTTAAAATTCATTCCAAGATCAATGGCATTCAGATACATCTTATTGCACTCCGAATTCACCATAATAGTTGGACCCATCCAACATTCGCTTACAATGTATATTGTGTTGGACCCATCCAACCTTCGCTTACAATGTATATTGTGTTGGATAAATCTTACAGCCTAGGCCATCGCTGTGTAAATGTAAATAGAAATTGTATACAGACATTGGATGGGTCTTGCTTACATTGTCATTGGTCTCAAATCGAAGATGTATGTAGCAAAAATTTCACTGGGATAACACCTGACTCAGTTTACTAAATGACGGCTTGCATTTATAAAGAGAGATGATTGAAAATTTTAAAAGCAATCCAACCCGCAAGAATATATTCTTCTGCAAATATGCATTTATAAATAAAATCTTCTGTAGAATATTTTATTCTAAAATTTGACACGATGACAAGAGATAAGGCAGTTATTATAAACTGTTTATGTTTATTATAAATGCAATAAACCGAACTCACTTTCATAGTTGAATTTTTTTCTATTAATATGTAAAGTCATATACGAAAGTTAATATACAACTAATAAGTTATCAATTTCAATAAAATTAAAATTCTCAAAAATGTATTTAATATGCGCATTTCTATGATCTAGAACGCGACACTCGCTCATACACGCAATATATCGCATGTGTAGGAGCCATCCCCTGAGTGCTGATACAAAACAGAAAAGGTAGCTTTTATCGATTTTTGTTTCTGATATAAGTATAAGCAATACACATGACATCACGAACGGCACAAAATTTACAACCCTTTTCAACCACACATAGAAAACTTAAAAAATCTGCGAATTAGAACATAATTTTTGCAAATTTGTGTACCGGTTGTTAGTATTGGACACGTAGTGGTTGAAACCATACGTCGGGAGAGTAGTCTTCGGTCTAATACTCTATCTATCTATCACAGTACTCTATTTTTTTTAACTGAAATGGAGTAGTATGATTTTTGCAACATTTATAACGGTGCATATTTTTCTTTGTAATAAAAATTAGTTGAAGTTTAGATTGTATTAAATACGAAAATTTTAAATAATAAAATTTGTTATACCGAAATTTGACTGTATATCTTAATAGAGTCTACAATTCAACTGAAAATCACGTTAAATATTTTATTTGATAAAGCAATGTCAAAGTTTGTTTACAATTTACTTAAGGCTACGTGTGGATGAAAATACATATCGTTTTCTTATTTTTACATACACATACAACCGAATTTTAGAGTTTACTCTCATCGCTGTGAACAAGGCGAATTCATACCAGGTGAACTCGTCCCTACAACAACAGCATATTTTGTTTACAAATACGACAATTTCATTCTAGTTGTCAAAATAGTTTACAGTTTAAAGACAACTGAACAGAAATCAGCAGAAGAGAATTTTAGCTAATGCAGCCACCTGGTATGAATTCGCTTTAGCTGTGATATTTTTACATACATATTTCTACCAACAAAATGCGTGTGTTTTTTGGTGTTGTACAACTGCGATTATCTTGTTGATTGCATCATGGTGCTAGAATATTGTTTGCACAGTGTCAAAAGTTTCCTCTATTCTCAATTCTGAAAACAATTTAAATTTTAGAAGCTAATAAAAATTTGGTAGACTTTTTTCACTTCAAATTTTATTTTCTTCTTATATATGTATGTATGAATACGAGTATAACTCGAGAACTTTTAAAACACATGTTTTTAAATTCTACATTTCATTTAAATTTTTTTCTCTAAGTTTAATATTAAAATAAAAATTCTTTGAAATGCTAAAACTTCTAAACTAATTTTTTTTAAATATACTCATAGTAGTTTTCTAAGATACATACATATATCCATGTGTGTTTAAATTTATTTCAAATTTATATTAAAGATATTTTAAATCCATTTTTATTAAAAACTAAAACTTTTAAGCTGAATTTGAACAGAAAACATAAATGTATGTACTATGTAAATATAAAGCAGCTGAAATTTCTTTGTGTGTAAAATAATACGTTCGTTCTGAATGTCTATAAAAATTGTAAAGTATACCCAAAAATGACACGTGATAATCGAACGTATTACATACATGTAGTAGATCTATGCTATATAAGTTTCAGTTAATTTTAGTTGATAATATTTATTACTAAGTTTATATTGCATCTAAATATGTATGTTTTTATATTATTAAGATTTTTTCTTTAAATAAATTAACAAAATTAAAGCTTTTAAAATAGTAAAATATGTTAAATCCAGTGAGGACGGTCAAAATTAAAAAATTATACACAATTTTTATAAACTTTTAGTTAACAGCATTAATCATAATAATATTTAACTACAAATACATATATGTACATACATATGTATTTATGTAAATCTGTATATTTAAAATTAATTTATCACATTGCATACAACATATAAATTTCTTTGAAAAACTATTCAATAAATAATATAAATACAATAAACAATTTATTTTAGACTAGAAATATACAAGTATTCCTGTTATATGTATTATTTAACGCTCATATAATATGCTAATTATTTTACTAATGATAACTCAGTTTACGTTAAATGGAGTTTGTTAATAAAAAAATTTTATGGCATGTTTACTTAATGTGATTTTACAAAATTTTTAATTTGTGTTTCTTAATGTTTATTTTTTTTTCTTTCTCTACTAGTCGGTTTTAAGTGTTGCTAAAGCTGATTTTAGACAAAATGTATTCTAGAGTGTGAATGTCAAATTTCTCACTGCAAAATGTGCACAGTGAAACGATTGCTTTTTTAAAAGTCAGCCAGCTTTCACAGTGTAAAACTTTTCAATTAGAGCGTGTTCTATTTTGTACATCAGCTGTTTAACAAGTCAATTGTGTTTGTGGTTTGCCAAATATATATTAATGTATTTAATTATACGTATTCATTAAAAAACTAAATTTTAATTAAATTACATTATTGTGAAGTTTTATAGGTTATGTCAGATCAAACTAAAAACGCAACTGTAAAAGTAATAATTATAAACCGTCTGTAAATTGTATTTTTTTACTGGCATGCGGAATTTATGATGTATAATAAAACTGACAAACACACTATAAAATACATAGTGTCTAAAAGTAGCCATCTTATTGGCTTTGGCTTGAACTTTGTTTTTTATTATCCAATCCCTGAAATTAAAATTACTTGCTACATCGTTCAAATAATACAAATAATTAAATGCAATATTTAAAGATATGCCATAAGTACTTCTCAATTCTAAATAGTTAAATTTAGCTAAAATTTTTTGCTTCTGAACGATCTAACGATTATCTATGTTGTTCCCACAGTAAAGTAAAATAAAATAAGCTGAGGATAATGCGAACGTTTTATTTTTCTATAAAAAAATATCCAGTTAAATTTTTTATTCTTCTCGATTTGAAGGTATGAAGCATAACATTATATGTACATATACATATATATGTATGTATATATATATATATATAATGAAGGAAATAGATTACATACAGATACACCAGCACATTTTCCTGACGGAAATTAATTGACTTTTTCAATTTGTTTCATTCCGGAAAGAAAAATTTCATGCGGTGAAAACGATATGTTCTAAAACGCTTGTATCACTAATCACGGCATTTTCGAAAACCATAATCCACGTGCTCTACTTGTACTTGGTGTTATGGCGAGTATACCTGGTGTGAATTTGATAGACTCTATAAGCAATAATAATTTAGGAAGAGCAAGTTTATTTGACTTTGGTTGTTTATATTCCCTAGCAGTATGGCTTATATTTATATATCAACATTTCCTTGCAAAAAATAACTAAATAATCATAATAATAATAATAAATACCTAATATTCTAAGGAAATTATGAGAAGTAAATTTCACTTTAAATTACAGGAGACCTGCTAAATTATTTTGCTTCATATAATATTTAAAATTTTACATTGATCGAAATATATATAATAACTTTAAAAATTTTCACTTAACAATTATTCCTAGCAATTATGAAACTAAAAAAAAATATAAAAATAAATTTAATAAGGAGAGTTTTATATAAATCGTGCGATCAGTCTACCCTGTATCAGTAATTTTATTATTTGTTTAGAAACCAGAAGCCATATACACAAAAAAATTATTATTTAAGGCAAACGTATTTTTAATAATCCTAAAATTAGGTTTTTTTTAGTTTCAATAAATATTTCCAAAAGTAGGTATAAACTGTTCTTTTGAAACACTCTAATTAGAATGATTTATGTACAGCCTCTTTAGGCTGGCTGTTACTGTATAATTTAAATCCTAAAACTATAAATAACTATTATCAAGTTTATGATATTTGCTTTTATAATAATACATAGTATAATGTCTTCGAATAAAAAGTGACTCCCTCGGTTTTTTATTACAGCCAAAACAATTTAATTTTCTTAAATAACATTTTAAGAAAACGATGTTTATAAATTTGCCTTCTCCAAAAAGATAATTTAATTGTGGAGAAGAGAGAGCGAGAGAGAGAATAGATATTGATATTATTGTATGTTTTTTTGTCTTATATAATATTTTCTATTTGTAACAAATCTACTTTCAATGATTTAAAATATAGAGTTTTTTTGGAATTATTTTACTCTCTTTCACTTTTGTTAATTTATACTTTGTATTTCAACAGTTAGTTGTTAATTTAAAATATAAAAAAAAACTTTACCAATAGCTGTTTTATCTTTGGCACTATTGGCACATCTTTCCGAGTTGCTATAAAATATTTAAAGAAATAAACAACCATTAACCATTTCATTGGAAAACTAGTTTTAAGCATAGTATAATTTTATGCTAGTGTAGCCTGTTTACGCCAACAACAGAATACCATTCGTGGTATTTTCACTTCCTGATCTTCTAATTATAGATTTGTTTGTGTTCCTCCGCCACCACCTGCACCGCTACCACTGGCACCCAATACAACATTAGATGCCAATTGGTTACTGGGATGTACACTAGTTAAACCCAGAGTCATGCTGGTCAATAGTTCGTGTTCATTTTTGGCCTGTCTTAGCCAATTGCGTAAGTCTCTAGTACGCTCAACCAGGCTTGTGGTGTAACTAACTGCTCTGGGATTTTGAGAGACGATAGTGTTGGCTGCTATAATAGAGGTTTGCATGCGCCCCGTAGCCATTTGACGATAGCTTTCCAATCGGTCGGCTAAAGTTGGAATAGAATGAGCTGTATATAGTGTAGAAGATACATTGCTAACTACATTAAATTATTGTTGTAGATTATTTTTAGTGTTACCTGATAAAGGATTATTAGCTGCTACCGATCCTGAGCTGAGCATATGCGACCAATTGTATTCAGATGGGGAAATCATCGGAGTAGCTAAAGTTTTAAAAGAAATTTTTTCAAATAATTTGTATAATTTGAATCGTATAAATGTAATTATAGTTAGAGATAATGGGGCAAGCAGAAGGTAAACAAATGAATAAATTTCTTCTACTCAAAAGTAAACATGTAAAAATTTTTCGCAGGAACTCCAACAGTCAAGTTCCAAATCTACGAGAGAATTAACTTCTCTCTAACATTTTTAATATCGAACTAATCGTCTTCCTGTGTCCAGTATAGCGATTCAGTAACTGTTTGGCTGTTTAAAAATATACTGATTATATAAAATGGCTCTAATGTCGGTTACACATGGATCGTACCTTATTCCCTCCAGGTCTAATTCCGTTATACTTCATCACTTTAGGACTATCATATTTTTTAAAGAAACTAAACTAATTTTGACTCTTATGTAATTTTTGGATCTGTTCGAATAGTTTTTTCATTTCACGAGTAAAAAATTTTTTAAAATATTATTGAGGGAAAAAAGTCGAAACTATTGACATAACAACTTAATTTTAACTTTTTTCCAGGATACGAGGTGTGATGTCAGCCTTATTAACTACGAAAATTGTTGGGCCTTAAAATACCAAAAGATGATTAATATTAAAAGATATTGAAGGTGGAACTTTAAATTGAGATAAGAGGGTTTTCTCATTTTACGAATCGTCATTGTAAAGCTGACAAGAATATTTGCAATTTTCTTCATTCTGTAGTTAAACCAAATTAGATTTCTCAAAATACAAAAAACAACTTCGAAAATTATTATTTATTATTAAATAAGGTATTATTCAATTAAAAATGTTTTTTATGGCATTGACACTTACCGCCACTATGTTGTCCTGTTTTCCCCAACAAATCCAAAATTTCTCTTATTTCTGCATTTAGAATTTCCAAATTTTTGATACAATCATTCGATTCAAACTGATATAGATCTTTACGCTTATTTAAGTTTTGGGTATCACCACTGGCAAAATCAGTGCTGCTAAACCCTGAACTTGAGTGTGATGATAAATCACTTAAAGTAGCATCTTCTTTCTGCTCAACGCCCAAAAGTTCCATACTGGGCTTTTCTTTTTCGTAAATGCGCAATAAGCTTTGCTCTAAGTGGCGTAAACGAATAACTTTTTCACCTAACAAAGCTCTTGTTCGATGTAAATTAACCTCCATTTCAGTAAGTTCCTTTTCTTCCTGTATTAGTTGATCTAAATTATGGCGATTTACCATGGCTTTATGTCTTTGTTTGATCTCTCGTTGTCTGGCCCGGAAATTAGTTCTTTGCGTACGCAAAGATTCCTTCGCCCGCCGCACTGAATCACGTTCAAGATGTATTCGATGTTTGAAGAATTCTAGTTCAGAACTGGCCGCACCAGCAGCTGCATAATCAGCATTCGAAATGTCAGAAAAGGGATAGCGTAAGTGATAAGTAGCATCTAGTGTATTTTCTGGAAATTGATCTTCCAAATCTTCTAGCTTTTGCAATTGATGGCGCAAATTTTCAACAGGAGTACAAGGACGATCAGATTTAAAATTTTCGGAATTGTTCAAACGAGAAGTGGAAGCAGATTTGAGGCGAGAAAATTGTTTCTTGCGTTGGACACCACCACGAGAGTTATTATTGTTCTCTTGGTTGCTTTGGAAGGCTTCAGAATCAGAATTGCCATTATCACTTAGTATGGGTTGAGGAGCTGGTAAATAACGCCCTTTAGAGTAGTTATTTGAAATAGTTGTATCCGATTGACTCATTGAAGTGGTATCATCCTGAGCTTGCAAGTGCCTAATATATTTAGAAGCTATACCCGGTTTACGTGTGGTAAGTACTGGGCCTTTTTCAGTATCACGATCACTTTGGTGCTGCTGATGCAACGGATCTTTGTTTGAGGCATGCAAATGAGTTTTGGGTGGCAAAGGAGGTTTGCCATTTTTTCCCGTGTTGTTAGTGGAAACAGCTACACTATTTTGGCAAGAAGTTGAGTAAGACAAAGAACGATTGTCACTATTACCTATAGAAGGCTTATTTGATATTGATCGTTCTGTTTCTGACCCTGTGGTGCAAGTGTGTAAACTTTGTTGCTGCAGTGCTTGAGCCTCACGACGACGATGACGTCTTTCCAACGATAGTTTAACATCGGTCTTAAGTCTTATGTATTTCTCTTTTAGGCATCTATATTTATCTTCTAACAAACGTTTTTCACAGCGCACTTTTTCGTAGAGTCTATCTTCTCCTGTGTCCCTCATACGTTGTTTTTCCAACTCTAGTTCATGATTAAGTTTATCTTTCATTTCATTTAGTTTCAAAGCATGTTCCTTTTTCAAAATTTCCTCTTCACTCTTTAGGTCTCTTTCTAAATCTTCCAAGATTTCGGCATGATTTTTTTGTAACGTGCACATTTGTATCTTGTGTTCATCCACCACCACTTTACGTTTCGTATCAAGTTCTTCCTCCAATTGACGGCGAATATCGTCAAACTGTAACTCGATCGCTTCTTCTATTTGATGGCGATGTGAAGTCAAACGCAGATCGTATTCGTGTCGTATGCTTTTCAGTTTCTGTTCATGATCTTTTTTTATCAAATCAATTTCATTTTGCAGCTGACTTTCTAAATGTTCCCGTTCTTCTTTCAACCATAATTGCTTTTCTTGGTCCAATTTTTCGTGCAAGACCTCTGCCATTTTTTCTACGTCTACATCTTTAGATTTTTCCGAAGTTTTATCACTATCTTTCTTTAAGAAACTCACCAACTTAGAGGCCACTTTCAAAGATCTTATACTAGATTTGTCATTATTTACTGACTGTAGTTTCATCTCTAGTTGTTCAACTTCACGACTGTGTTTACGACCTAGTTCATCTAGATCGAAAGGATTGTTTGATGGTCCCACTGAGTGCAAGGAGTCTTGTTCAGACTTATTTATTATAAAACTTCGTACTGAACTGCCTTTAGAATCGGAATCGGTGTCTTCATAAAGAGGTTTAATGGACGAAGTTTCTTTAAGCTTATCTAAATACTGTACAGCTGATCCGTTTGAGGTTTGAGTATGCTCTACACTTTGACTTCTAGTCAAATCAGCTATTTTAGCCTTCTCTCTATCAGGCAAGTCCATAGAGAAGCTTTGGGATTTTAGCATTTGTATGGTTTGAGTCTTAGAGACTGGTATAACCTTAACTTCTTTTATATATTTCTCATCATTAATTAGGAAGGGATTGAGACTACGTTGATAGGTCACACCATCTAAAGGTAAATTACCAATGCCCACGCAATCATTTAACTCATCACCATCGTCGTCTTCATCATCCCAAGGATCATCATCTTCGGCATCATCATCTGAATTAGCGGATATTTCAGGACTTTGAGTTAATTTTCGCGAGCTACTTGGATCCTCCTCTGGAGAATTGCGCATTTTAGTACATTCCTCCAAATTAAAATGAACTCTCTTTTTATCATCAGCCATGTCATCAGGATGTTCCTTTTCTATGCGTCTACGCATATCAGTCAAACTGGAATCACGTAAAATGCCTTTAACACCCGGAGGATTACCAGCCATACCCTCAACTATTATATTAGAACGATTTACGATAATATTATGAGGGTTGGTAATAATACTCGAAGCCTGATTCAAACCAACTTCCAACTGTCGACGCGATTTTAAAAACATTGCTCCCGTACCCGAGAGAATGAAGCCTTTCTTTTCAGTGTGATTTTCAGAATCTGTTTCTTGATTCTGTTTATTCACCAAAGGAAATTTCTGCATGGGATTATCATTTCCTAAACGCATATTGAAACCTAGTTGTGGATTAATTTTGGTCACCTCAAAGCGGTTATTTTTAACTGGCATAAAAGTGCAACCAAAGTTTTTCGTTCTTGATTCTAAAAAACGACTGACACCACCACTAAAACCACTTGGTGTTGTGGAAGATGACGAAGAATTATTTGCAGTCATACTGTTACTACCACCACCGCCATTAACACCTAATGCAATTGTTTGTTTGGGAATAGCTCCTTGAGTTATTTGAGTTGTACTGGGTGAAGACATTTCTAAGGTGTTTGTCGTATTATCACATTCATCCGTGCCCTGTAAACTACGTATACCGGAATCCAATTGTGAAGCATCATCTGAATTATCCACTATATTTGTATTTGCATTAATTGTTGAGATTGTAGTGGCATTAGTAGTTGAAGCTGTAATGACTACATTCGCGGCGTTTTGCGGCTGTGTTATTGTAATATTGTGATGCTTTTGTCTTGCTTGTTCTACTAAATTTCGATAAACATCGTCGAGTGGGTGCTCCCATTGTGATGTTTTTGTTTGAAAATTATAATAATAATGACCACATTTCTCTTCCGAATAACTATAAGAAATAAACACACACACACATACAAATGTCAATAGTATTTTTTTTATTTACTGCAGCTTTAAAGCATTTTCGTTTTCATCATTTTGTTGTGTTTTATATGATGATACTTTATGTACTTGCATAAAACTTACCATATTTTCCACTCATCAGGTAGTGCCTGCATCAAACCATCTTTAGCCAAATAAAGCAAATGTTGTTCTTTAACTGCATCAATGCCAAGCAATATAGCGTAATCGTTGATTTCTATAAAATAGATGAATATAGTATGTATTACAAATTCCCAAAGGTTATCTATATTTGCATATATATTTAATAGTTATGTGCATCTTGATTGAGTAATAAATAAAGAAATGTGAATGCTTAATGCTTATATGGATATACATATATTTTTGTACTAATTTTATTATTATAATTGCAAACAAATTTAAATAAACAATTTTCAGTTCTTTTCTCTGAAGCTGATGGTCAAACAACAAAAGTTATATTATGCGCGATGAATTCATTAAATATTAAATCAAACTATGTATAGATGCAAATGTATAAAATTGTCAGAAAACAAGAAAAAATGGAAACACGGCAGCATCTTTTTGAAGGCGCTACTGAAGAATCGGGTTTCCATCTATTGTGCGAATGCTTGGCGCCATGTATAAGCAGACTTACAATTACATTATTACTGATACCCGTGAAACTCATATGAACAAAACTATCTCTGGAAACAGAGCAACGATGTGGGATTGCGGTTATAAAGGAAGATTATTATTAGTATTGGCAGTATTGGGAATTTTCAAAACAAACTAATACCAAGAGAGACATATCGCGACTCAATCTCTGAAATAACAGAGGAATGGTGTTACGTTTGACATATTAAGCGAAAGGAAATGTCTTATACACTTGTGTGGAATAGGCGATGCATTGTTTGTAACATCGCTGTCAAAAAAGTTTTTCATAGTGTTCTGTGCTTGCTTTATATTTAACACACAACTGCAGAGTTGTGCTAGAATTATCACTTTCACTACGTATCTATTCTCCACTATCTCACTCTCTCTCCAGTTCCAGTGCAATGTATTGCATATGTAAGGGATTGTCTCTGAGAAGTTGTCCTTAAGGAAGAAAAGGGAATCCCTTGTGGCTTCAAAGTTCGACTGGGAACTTCAAATTGGTATTATGGAAAGTGGTAGCCAAACTCTATTTCTTCGAAGCTGATATGCTGCCGCTCATCTCGACTTGAGAATAGCGGACCAGAACTTCGCGCCTAGCCCCCGGTGGTTAAGCTGATAACTGATGCGGCTAGGTCACTCTACCGGTTATTGTTGTTGTTCGTCCAATACCGGATATATCGTCATCTATATGACATTTGCCCTTATGCGACTCGATACTGTGCCAGGTGCTGTTACCCCTTGCTGGGAAGTGCCTTGTTATTGGGTAGAAGTTCGCATGATACTCTATTCTCCTTTAAACGTATTTATGATCATCGGAAACCTACACGAAAACAATCATTGAGCTAAAGCATTTCAAGTGACCTAAGTTTAGACAGTTCAAACACCTCATAGTTAGGCATAAGTCACAAGGTGCGTCCTTAGTGCCCATGGGGGTGGTAGTGCACGTTTCAATATCCAATAAAGCCATCTATATATTTTGGAAGTTGATTCACGATTTATCAATTATTCAATTCGCAGTTCGACATACTTTAAAAGCAATAGAATACCTATTCTGTATTATTTATATATATGTATTATAATATATATGTCCTTAGAATAACTACAAATTGATTACTATTTTAACGATAAGAAGGAAAAGCACAAACAATGCACAGTGAATATATTTTTTCTTCTGCGGATATGGGAATAAACGCAGTGAAATTATGTTTCCGATTCCGATGTGGAATATCTGATATTCTATATTTTTATTTATTTTTTTTTTGTTGTATGAATCTTGAAAAAAATTATCAGCCAAATGTAGAACATTGAATATGCGAATCTTGTGAAGATAATTTACCAGAATCTTTACGCCAGACGTATCATATATTTACTTTACGGACAGTATTATTGGTTCCGCACGGAAAGGAAAGAGTTTTTCGCTATATGTCTGAAGATATGTAACAGATTAATGATAGACAGTAAGTTGGAATAAAAGAATTTAAATCTTAGGCACTGCTGCGAGAAGCAAATGTGTGGTGCGAATAATAATTATAAATAATGCTTCTGAAAAAACAAAAACTTTTCGCAATTGCGGAAGGGAATGAATAATGAGAGTGTACATTTCTTAATTAAAAGAAAAGCTGTACTTCACAAGTAATAGAACATCAACATTGTGCACAACATCTTAACGTATCTTTTGTAGTCGCTGGCACTTTATGGAAGATTTTCTGCGAAATGTTTCTTAACATTTAACATTTATGACAAAGCCTTTTCTTAAGAAAAACCAAAGTTATAAATCTATGTATACAACCCGAATTTAAATTACATATATAGGGACTTTTCTTTTCAACAAGTTGAGTGAATATTTACGAGTTTTCTTTAAAAATTGTTGGGTATCCTTTCAAAAGCAGTATAAATATTCGCATCTTTAAACGTTCATAGATATGTTAGCAAACTAAAACCAACAAGAATTGGCCGAGTTTCTCTTTTTTGCTAATTTTTTACTTCCATACTAAAATATTAATAGACATGCAACTTACTCGTACGTATGTATATGTCAATCTTAATTATACAAAGTAAACTAAATTTTAGGTTTTTGTGTTAGATTTTATTCATAATCTCACTCATAAGCTCACATCATAAATTTAACTTATTTTTCCTTCTTAAATTGTTTTAGATTTGAGTCAACAAAACTATGCGTTAATTATGTGTATTTTAAAAATACCAAACTACTGCCAATTTTGAAATGCAACTGAAAGAAAAAAAATTCATTTAAAATTTATTTTATAAGATTTATTTCTGTAATTCCTGCGTCATTGTAAGAACTGGAATAAATTGTATGGTTTTTGTCTACATTTGTTGTATTATTTCTTAAAAATGGTCTGCACGTTGACTACAAAACGAAAAATTTTCTTGGGTTCAACCCCAGTTACAAACTTATAAAAACATCTCGCATTTCTTTTGATGTGCATTTCTGTGTTTTTTTGCCAGTTGTTGTCCGAAAGTTTCAGTGGCGCAGGCGTAGTCACTGGTCACTGAACAGCGACGGCTTCAGCTGTATCCAATCCACAGCCACGTCAGAACGCCCTCCTTCGTCGGTATTGTGTAGCACCGGCGAAGTAAAATAATTAATAAAAATGGCTACTAAAAATAATGCTGTAAAATTTAATACGTCTCCTTCACATCAGAGACGCTACAACACTGCTGTAAAAACAAATAACGTGCAAAAAGCAGTGTTTAAGATTGTGAAGCTTAACCTTCAATCATTTCTCCTACTATCCCTTTCCTATAGTTCCAGCACAATGCATCGCATGTGTAGGGGCCATCTCCTGAGTGCTGGCCCAACATGAATAAAAAAATAAGTGAGAGAAATTTTTGTTAATCGCAGTTTACCGAACTTTGCCCAAAAGTACGGGATCACATCTAATATGTAAGAAATTTCATAATTTCAAAACACAATATATTAGATTACGAAATCCAACAATTTAGATCTGAAATATTAATAACTATGACGCAAAAAAACCAAAATATTTGGTGTTATATTTCTGATTTCAGTACGTCTAGACTAATTTTAAAATGTAGACTGTAGCCCTCAATCGAGTTTTTTTGTGTTTGTTACTTTTCTTTTTACAAAGAATTTTAAAAGGTATTTTTTAGGAGCTCTTTGCTAAAGGTAGCTACTTAAAAGTGAGAACTGTTACAATTTTCAAAAATAAAAAATTATAAAAATATCTACGAATATTAAATTTGTTGTTTTCAATTTTGTAATTCATAGCCTTATATAATTTTTGTACTGTTTTAAATGAAATTTTGTTGTTAAATTAGCATTCATTTCAGCATTTATCATAACTATTAGGTTCACTATCTCGTAGACAACAGGCAAATTTTGTTGTACCAGCTTTAAAAGAATGTCGCCTATGTGTGCAATGCATTGTAGCGGAACCAGTTACAGAGTAACTGAGAAGGAAAGAGAAGGAAAAAAGGTGATGAAGGAATATGACTGAATTGTTGAGCAATTTGATGACTTCCAAAGCAGATTTGCTGCGTCTCCGGTGGCATAAAAATAACTTGTGATACCAAGTGTTGTTGTTTTAGGTTTGTTATTTGTTAATAAATATCCACATACATGACGCGCATGTACGCCCGTTTCCCACACGTGTTCACTCATTTCGCCTATTTCGATGCAGCGAAAGCGTCCACAGGCACATCAGAACGCCCTTCTTGGCGGTCTTGTGTAGCACCGGCAAAGTAAAATAATTACTATAATGGCTACTAAACGAAGCTTGAAAAATTTAATACGTCTTCTTGACATCAGAGGGGCTTCAACACTGATATAAAACAAAGAACGTGCAAAAGCAGACTTGTAGCTATTTTTAGTAATTATTGTACTTCGCCGCAGCTACACAATTCCCACGAAGGAGGGCGCTCTGATGTGCCTGTGGAATGGTTACAGCTGAAGCCGTTACTGTTCAGTGACAACTGCATATGCCTTCGCCACTGAAACCTTCCGACAACAACTGACACAAATGCACATCAGAAAAAATGTGAGATGTTTTTATTAGTCTGATGCTGGGGGTGAACTCAGGAAAGTTTTTGGTTTTGTAGTCATCGTGCAGACTACTTGAGCCATCGCCACCCTAAAGTTCAGTTAACACAAGAACTTGTGTCAATGGTCATCAACAACGTCGTGACTTCGCCGATTGGCCACCGAAATATTGTGATTTTATACCTATGGACTTTTTTTCTTGCGATAAGTGAAAGATAACCTGCATGACAATGGCCCACAGTCTTTTTTTTCTTGAAACGGCGCTCAGGCGATGACCCCTATACATGCACTGCATTGGTCCGGAACTAGGAAATAAGGTTTTGGGAGAAAGGATAGAGGGAGTAGTGTTTATTGACATTTGATTTAAATCTTCCCACGTCAAAAGTGACAGAAAAGACCCCTGCGGGTAGTCCATTCAACATGGTTCCTGAAAAAATGCTCAGTCCATCGAACATCACACTGAATTTTCATGCCAAAACATCAAGAGCTTCTGATTCCTGGATATTTATACCGCCCATAATTACAGATGAAGTAGCGCAATCGGGAATGCGTCGATGCGTAAGCGTACAGCATTGGGTCTTTTGAGCATTGGAATCTACCCTGTTCGCGTGACCCCATTCCGATATTCTCGTAAGGTCACCATTTAGCGAATTACTCATATTCTGCCTCGTGACTGCGATCATATTCGATGTCGGCCTACGATTAAATGAATATGAATAGCAGATACTGCTGTAATCTGCAAAAGAATGGATAGGGTTGGAAGTTTGACATGGAAGGTAATTAAGAAAAATAAGAAATAGGGTAGGAGAAAGAGTGGAGCCTTGTAATACCCCTGAATTAATCTTGAACTTGTTAGATGAGATCCCGTCTATAACAACTTTTATAGCGCGATCCCTGAGAAAGCTCGATATAAATCGAGAGAAGATATCACCGACACCAAAAGCAATAAGTTTGGGCACGAGTGCTCCATGCCACACTCTATCAAATGCTTTGGAAATATCTAAAGCCACTACCTTACTTTCGCCGAAATGGTGGATGGATCGACACCATTTTTACGAAAGGAAGGCCAATAAGTTTCTCGTCGAACGTCTTCCACTGAAGCCATATTGCCGGTCATTAACTAAGCTATTGGACTCCAGATACTTCAGAAGATGGACATATAGCAGACTCTCCATTACTTTAGAAATGGTAGAGCATATTGCGATTGGGCGATAATTTTCAGGGTTGCTTGCCTCTCCCTTCTTGGGGATCGGAGTTACATTTGCAACTTTCCAGCACGACGGAAATTCGCCTGCATGGTATAGGATGCTGAAAAGAATTGCCAAAGGTCGCGATAACGTCAAAGAGCACTGCTTCAAGACCAGTACCGGAATTCTATTCGGCCCAGCGACTTATTTATGTTGAGGTCCGCTAGAACCCTTTTAACTACACGATCTCGAAAGTATGTCTTTGGCATAGTTACACTCTCGGGAGCCGGCAGTGGTTGATTGCTTTCCTGCAGGTGAGAATTACCTGCAAACATTTCAGCGAGGAGGTTAAGCTTTTCAACTGGGTCAGTGAATATTTGATTATCTTTTAAAGGAGGCGGAATAGAGGAACTAGCATTTTCCTTTACCTTTTAACGAATGACCAAAAACTTTTACTTCCCCGTGGAGCAGTAAGAACTTTAGCGCGAAGACGCTGCTCGAACAAAGCTTTTGCACGTCTTAGCACTTTGGCACACGAACATCTCGCCCTTTTGCGCATCATATCAGTATCTGCGTTTTTATCATTCCGCCAGATACTAAATGCTTCCTCTCTGGATCTGACTGCAAGTCTGTACGTCTGATTAAACCAAGAATTCGGTCTAGGCCTAATCGAGATTTGCTTTGATGGTATGAACGTTTTCATACCAAGCAATATTATATTTTGGACCATTTCAGCCATGGCATTGACATCATTGTCAAGGAAGCAGAGCCTCCAATTGAAATGCCGAAAGAAATCGTTGAGCGCAGCCCAACGTTCGTTTTCGTAAATATGTATATTTCAAACTTTTTGTAGCTGGCGGTGAAAAGCCTCGAAGTTCCGCAAACGAAAAGGAGGCAGAAATGGTGCAATGATCCGAATTTCCGAACACACCTCTATTAGCGCACCGATTTTAACTTCATACTTGTCAGGGTGTGAATAGCTCAACATATTGGCCTACTGGAGTCGTATGGCTCGAATTACAGAGCCACGATCAATTATGGACATTGAAATCACCAGCAATAACGATTTCACTGTAATTTTCGAGGATATCCGATATAGTGTCGAAAAGGGCATCCAAGCTGTATATAGTTTTTCCACTTTCCGTATTTGGGCTTCTGTAAAGAAACGTGAAATGCAAAAGATGTGCCCTGATTTTAAATTTAACCCAAAGACAGCTAAATTCGGGATCATACGTGCCTAAAGATTGTTGGCACTTATACATAACCTCATTGCGTATATAAATTGCAAGGCCCCTGTTTAGATGGAAAAGAGATAGGAGGTGATACCCAGGTATATGAAAATCCTGTGTTTCAGCATCTTCAGACACCTGGGTTTCACTTAAGGCGAAAACATCCGGCCGATGGAGGCAAACGTGAGCATAGACAGAGAAGAAGTTTGCCCTTAGACCACGTATGTTGCAGAAGTCAATTCTGAATCGGCCTGTCTTTATTGACGCAGACGCTACTGAGCTAATCGCTGCTTGTACGACTGCCGGGGATCAGTGTTACTCCTTCATCAGCAAACAGTCCAGCAGCAACCAACACAATGACATCAACAATACAAAAGATTTAGTCGGGTATGGTTAGGAGATTTAGCACAATGACACGAAAAAATGCCATAAAGCCCCTGATCCGGTCACCGTAACCCGACGTGACAACACTGGTAGTTAGTGTCGGCACTGGTGTCTATTCAGTCTATTGAAGACCTCACAGATTGAATTTCGTAAAGTTATCGAGAACATACTGCCGAAAATGTGAGAATTGGTGAAGGAACATTTCATGGAAAGAATATGGACCTGCTAGCCTAGCCATAGTTGCCATTTAGCTAATATTGTTTTCCATGATATGTTCTTCTCTTTACAATTAAATAAACATCTTCTGATTTCTTTTAAACATGCTCAATTTTTACATATCAAAATGGAACTTCTTATTGGACGACCCTTTATAATGTGGAGGACTGAGTACAGCTCGGCCTCCCAAGTAATATTATGTATATAATCGATAAAATATTATTGCTTTAATACATATATCGTTTCTTATTGAAGATTCCCGTTATTTTCACTGGTAGGACTGTACGAGTATACACGTGTTTTGTATGTATTTGTACATATGTGTAGGAAACTTTTACCGTAAGTGAAATAAATGTAATTTGTTGTTAGTTACTTGTAACTAATAAACCAACCACGTTAAATGAAATTTTAACATGCCATCAACACCAGTTAAGAATTTATAGTTGGAAAATCTTGCTAATTACTTTTGACAGTCCTTATTCTAAATTTATTTCATTCCAAATACATACATACGTATGTATGTACTACAACATTTTAATAAAAAGCATTTAATTTATAACTGACTCATAGCTCAGCACATATGTGACAGCGCATAGAGAAAGGGACCTATTCTATTTTTTTATTTATTCTATTTATTTTATTTCTTATTTTTTATTCTTCTATTGTTTTCAGTTCATTTGATGCATTTTTGTTAGTTTACTGTAAAAAAACATTATATTTTTGGGTAAAAAAGTGGAAAAAGTAAGAAATATAACATTTTTATGATTTTGCGCTATGAACAACTGAAAATGGTAATTTATCAATATTTTCACGAAAAATTTGCACTTTCACAAGGCCAAAACTGCCTGAAGGAGCGTTCCAATGCTTTTGCGATGTACTAGAGAGTTCTTAACTATTGTCCTGGCTACAATTTTTGTCTTAGTATTGGATCGAAAATCTCAATGGTTTGGCTGTTATAAGCCAAAATATCCAAAAAAAACGTGATAAAAGTCTGATCAAGTCAAAATGGGGAAGCTCGATTTTCACCGTAGACGTATGGTCTAGTGGATTTTTTTGCTTAGTACAATCCCAAGAATCAGAAACGCGAAGCGCCCATTAAGATTTTCAAATCGCCCCACCCTAATGTGTCTACATATTTCCTTTTCGTATGTTAACAATGCTTTTGTGATAAAAAAATGTGCAAAATAAGACAGCCCTTTAATATAAAAAAAAATATTTTTATTATATAATTTTAAACTGTAATACTATTTCGTTAATCATTTTTGCATAAATAAACATTCATAATAATGATAATTGTACAAAATGTATTAATGCTGCGTAAACAATCAAAACAAATAAAATGAAACTCATTATTCGAATGCTTGTTTATCGTCAAAAAAAATATTCTGATAAATAACAATTTTTACCAAAGATTCGGTTTGCACAATTTGTTCTTTTTTTTTATGAAATATTAGTTGGGATGCATTTCTTATTTTATAAATACAATATTTTTCTGGAGTGGGACAAAAAAAAAACAAATTAAGTACAAGTATTTTGGTAATTAATAATCATTCTTTTGCAGAACTAAAATGCAAGTGACAAGTAAAAAAGGTAGTGTTGCCACGATTATATAAAAAAATTATTTTTAGTTAAAATTTTTAAAAACCTTTTTTAAAAAACCTTTCTTCAGCTCGAAATGTTTTTAACTAAAATGTATTTGAAAAACGAAATAGTTTTGAATTATATTAAGATAATCAAGCTTAAGGTCAGTTTTTTTTAAGAAAATTTAAATATTTATGCTTTTTTTATATCAAATTTCGCCAATATCATTGATTGGCTTCTTCAGGAAAATAAATTTCTTTCTTTCTCATTATAAGAATATTTACAAATTACAATGGAAAAATAAAACAAATGAAAAATTTTTTTAGGAAACGTACTAATATAAATATATAAAAACCGAATATTGTTATCAATTAAAACCCAGAGTGGTTTTAATTAAAGGCTGTTTTATTCCTAACATAATTAAATTCTTAAGCTTATACTACATCATAATATATAATAGAGATAACTTAATAATAAGACAACTTAATAATAAGAGAACTTAAATATAAATACATATCATTCCTCTCAACTCAAATAACTCCCCACTAACATTCTCATCTTCCTAGCCATACTACGCGTAACCGCTTTCCTATCACGCTCATCACTTGTACTTGGTGCTACACCAGTTTCATTCTGTAACCCAAATAATCAATTTCCGCTTTAAAAAATCCACATTTGTCCCGATTCACTTTAACATTATATTGTAATAATCTATCCTATACTTTCGTTACGTTGTTTTTGCAATCATCCCACCTATCAAAATGTCATCAAAATACACCTGAACGTTTTCAATGCCCAGTACTATTCGGTCAATTATAGAACAAAATATTTGAGACCGAATACTAGCCTAGTGAATTGGAAAAGGGCTATGTGTATTGATAGTCAGAAGCTCCCTCGAACGCTCAGAAACATCGACTTGTAAATAAGCAACCTGTTAAATCAAGTTTAGTAAAAATTGGCACATCCTGCCATTGATGCCAATATATCATCTATACGTAGTATTGCACTATGCTCCATTTGCATTAACTTATTACCTGTTCTTTTGCAATTCACACAGTGTCTGATTGATCCATCCCCTTTGTTAACAACCACTATTGGACTTGCCCAATTACTTCTGGTCACTGGCACAAGCACACCATCATCAGATAACCTTAGAATCTCCTGTTCCACTTTAGCTCTTAACCCGTAAGGTACAGTGTTGGCTTTACAAAAGATTGGATATGAATCATTTTTCAATGCTATTTCCGCTTTAAAATTCCTTATAATTAAATCATTTGATTTAGTAAAAATCGCATAATACTTTTCCAAAAACTTCGTTTTATTAGATATTAATTCAGAATTAATCATTGTTACATTTCCATTACTATAATTCATTACTTCAGGCCTTAATTCAGAGTCATTCATTTTATCAACATCATTACCACATCATAGACAGTAAAAAACATCTTCAATCCACTAAAAATTTAGTCTAACCAATTTCTACCTAATAATGGGCAAAAATATGAATCAATATTCAAAACAATTAGTTTTAGATAAAATTTCAAATTTCTAAAATCCACATTAATCATAAATTCACCAAGAGTTCTACATTCTCCCCAGAAATTAATTAATCCATAACTTTTTCCCCCATTTGTCAATTTCATATTAGCAAAATATTTATAATAATCAACCTTATGAATTACCGCCCCTGAATCGATTTCAAACTCAATATTCTTATTCTTAGACTTATTCTTAAGAGAAGATATATTATTTATACAATTAAAACTATTTTGCTGCTCTTTCGACTCTTCCTCTAAGCTCTTTAATCTCAGTTGTTCCCTTCTCTTTTTACAAAATCGTCGAATATGCTACCCACGCTGTTTTATTGTAAGTACTATCTGGTTCATTTGTTGCTTGTCTGATCCGCTTGATCATCTCTTTTTGTTGTTCCATAGAGTTCATTTTTCTCACAATATTAAGTTTCACATTTTCTTCTTCATCTTTAATCATTTCTATATTTGTTGTTGTTAATTCGACTGCATTTGCCAATTCTGTTGCCTTTTCAAATTTGTCTAGATTACTTTCAATTAGCAATTTTTGTTATATTGTTTCGTCTCCGACTCCACAAACAAATTGAATAAGCAATGCCTTGTTTAAAAATTCACCAAAATCACAATACTGCACTTGCTGCTTTAACTCAATAACAAAATCTGAAAATTTTTGCCCCACAACTATATTTGTTTTAAAAAATTTGTAACACTCAGCAATAATATTACGTTTTGGTTTCAAATGTGTTTTTAATTTATTCACCAATTCAGCGTATGTAACATCATTCTCTGTTTGAGGAGTTGTTAAGGAAACAATAATATTGGATAACTCTGCACCATCAAAACTGCACAAAAATTCAATCTTCTCTGTGTCTTTAATCGAGTTTAATTTGAAAAGATGATCTAATCTTTTGGCGTATAATTCAAAATCCTCCCCTAACACAAAGGGTTCAGCGGTACCAATAAATTTTACCATTTCTTCTTTATTTACAGCATTGTCTTCCCCTTTAACGATTTATGTTTTTTTTTTCTCTTTTTTTTCGTAGCCAATGTTATCAGTTAAAAGCCAGAGTGGTTGAGCTTTAATTAAAGGCTATTTTATTCCTAACATAATTATATTCATACGCTTATACTACATCATAATATATAATGGAGATAACTTAATAATAATGAGAGAACTTAATAATGAGAACTTAAATATAAATACATATCAGATATAATTCTATATTACGTTCTTATATAATAAATATGTATGTGGAATTCTGTGCAGCATTAAACGTATCTGCTTTAAAATTCCTTCTCTGATCTGTTGAAACATTTATAATCTGTAATATTTCTAACATATACGTATAAGTGTGACTATTTATAAAATAACGCGCGCAATGACAAATATTGAAGCTGAACATTGATCGTGTATCATTAGCTTTAGACGCTCACATTTCTTGTTGAAATATAAAATTGATACTAATTTCACTGTTCAATTGTTGGTTTAAACTTTAAGAGAAACACAAGTGTATGTATTTGTATTTATTGATAATAGCATATTTTTTTTTTTTTTTTTTTTACACAATATATATTATTTATTGAATCTTCAAAATCAATTGAACTAACAATAAGTATTCAAATCTTAAGAACTAATTGCTAATTATTATTAAGTACAGCCTAGCTGTACAAAATTATTTATTGCTCGTATAGTTTTATTTCCGCGTCTACTACGTTCGGGCTAGGGAAAGAGTATCCCTTCTTTTCACTCGAATGAACCCTCTTTCGCTTAAAATATTTCGGGCTAGTATATTTGGATGATCTTGGAGTTTGGTTAGGTATGACGTTGCGTATGTTGTTATCTCTTGTTTAACTGTCAGAATATTTAAATCCTTGTGTATGTTAGAATTTTTTATATACCACGGCGCATCTGTTATCATTCTCAGTATTTTGTTTTGACACCTTTGAATTTTTTCTATATTGGAAGCTGAGGCAGTCCCCCCTAGCTGGATACCATAGCTCCATATTGGTTTTAAAATTGCTTTGTAAAGCAAAAGTTTACAGTCCAGTTTTAGCACAGAATTTCGACCAATAAGCCAATTTAGTTGAGTTGCTTTTAACTTCATTTGAGTTAATTTTGCATCGATGTGCTGTTTCCATGTTAGCCGTCTATCAATGTGCATCCCTAGATACTTGACCTCCAAACGTTGAGGTATTAACTGGTTGTTGATCAGAATAGGAGGACATGTGTCTCTGCGCAGGGTGAAGGTTATATGTACGCACTTATAACTTAATTCTAACTTTGATTCGCCATTTTTTTAGCCAGCTTTCCAGCTGCGAAGTTTGGTGCTGTAGGCGACGAGATGCTTCGTCAGCACTTTCGTGAATGCTTAAGAAAGCTGTATCATCGGCAAAAGTTGAGGTATGGATGTTCGCGACTGTTGGCAAATCTGCGGTGTATATCAAGTACAGCAATGGACCTAATATGCTGCCTTGGGGAACTCCAGTTTCAATCGGCTACGGTGATGACAGCCAATCACCTTGTTTTAAAATAAATTTGCGACAAAGCAGGTAACTTTTCAGTAGCTTACAAATATTTTCAGGAAGGTACTGGGTCAGTTTATATATTAATCCCTTATGCCACACTTTATCAAAAGCTTGGGAAACATCGATAAAGAGGGCTGAGCAGTACTTTTTTTCTTCTATGGTATGCTTTATAACATTCACAAGTCTATGTGTTTGCTCAGTTGTGCTGTGTTTACTTCGAAAGCCAAACTGATAATAGCATATGAATTATAAATTCTTTATAAACTTGCAGATTTTAGCTGCCGTAAATAGATCTTTGTAGCCAAGCTTAAAATACGTTTTTTATTAATTCTGTTTGCAAAACCAAACCAAGCGACCGAACACATACATTCTAAAGTTGTTCTAATGTATACATATACATACTATATATTTTTTTCAGTCTCTTTTTTTATATATCTTAGACCAAAGCGCTTTTATACAGGTAGCGTTATAAGCGAAAATGCTTTTCGTACCATTTTGTGGTTATAGTAGTTCCATTTTATATTCGATTATAATGTTTCCATGATAATTAAAGTTTCTTCTTAGAAAACCCATTCGTATTAACATGCGTTGCTGAAAGGACTGTAATATACAGGCATCGAAATAGACGAAATGAGTGAAAGCCTGGCGCAAACGGATTTTCCCAACAACAAGGCCACGGTAAATCGATTTTCAAACCTGGCATATTCCAAAGAGTAATTCTTATCATAATCGTTAGAGCCATTTCGGAGAAAAAATTCGCTATCATAACTGCTTTTGTGTATTTTCGACAAAGAACTTCACAACAAAAACAGGGTTTTTTATCATTTGCGATATTTTTTCAACGTTTCTTTCATGTACATAAGTGCTCCAAATTAACAATTCCTCCCTACTATTTTCAAAGGTATTAAAATTTAAAAATTTTGGCATTTTCCGTTTTCTATAGAACGTAAAACGCCTTCATCATCACTTTCGTACAAATTTGATTTCTGTCCTCCACCTGAATATTTCATTGAAATCTAAGGACAACATTCGATTTTTTGTTCAGAGCAGTAAATGTATCTAATTTTCTAATATTTCGCCTTGTTCAGAAACTTGGAAATGGGGTAAAGCTTCAATACTGCTATACTATTATATTTTATTTTTTCTTTACACTACATTTTGTTCGCTTACCTTCTTCAGATGGCTGGCAAGACTCATCGAATACTTCTTGACAGATGACCGAAGTTGAAGGCGACGCACTACCCAAACGGCTGGATGAAGATGTTGAAGGTGATGATGTGGCCATTTTCGATTAAGAAAGTTCTTCTATTTATTTCAAGATGAGTGTGTGTGATTTATGTATTTTATAAGTAAGTCTGTTTAATTCCGTAACATTTTTTTTACGTTCAACGATTTAGTATTTCTATTGTTATTTTCTCTAATTTGCTTTTCTTTCATAAATACGTACATACGAGTATGTATGTATGTATATTTATTGTAATAGAATTCAAAGAAAAATTGATTTTCCTTAAATTTATTTCTATTTATACATATACAAATGTATGTATCTACATATGTATATACAGTCAAACTGCGATAATTAGTACCGCGTTAATACGAAAACTTCAACAATTCGAAATAAACGAGTGGTCCCTTGTGAAAAACTCTTTAATTCGTAAAAATTCCACACATTTTGGTTCCCTCGTTAATTCGTATTTTTTCAGTTCACAGTCTGAAGAAATCCTTATAAATCGCACTTAATTGTTAAAAAAATAAAATTATAAAAGCAATGTTTCTTCAACAATTTAGATTAGTTTATTTGCAGTTTTGCTGAAGAGTATGACGTAGAAATGCTAAGAAAAAACAAGCATAGGACATTATTATTATAATTTTACAACATAATTATAGCATTTAATAATAGAGAAAAGAAAATTGTAGTTGCTAATAATCCCATCCCTCTCACAAATTTTAGAAAAACAGAATTTATAGTGGAAACTTCTTTAACATGTAAACTAAAACGACAAAAAGAAGCTGAATAAACGGAACTATAGAAGCGCCTTATTTTATGGTTTGCACAGTGTCCCGCTTGATAGAAATATTTTTATTTCGAAAACTCTTGTAATTCGTATAAAATATGTGGTTCCTTTGAATTAACGGTATTCCACTGTATTTATTGTTATTTTGTAGTGTATTTTTTATTTTCTTTTAAAATTCCTCTTTTTGTGCAAAGTTGACGTAAAACTAAGAACAATAAAATGTTTATATTATTTGTTGTGTGTTTGCACAAAATATTTTTATGTGTCCGAAAACTGCCATAACCGGTCATATTTTCACGCAAATTCGGTTAGAATAAGTACAGTCTGTATAATACGTTAGACTATGGTCTCGATAAAAATATTTCCATTAAGTGTGCTTTTCAAGGATGTATATTGAAACCAGCTGACCCAGCAAGCGTTGTTCTGTCTTTTCTGTGATTTCGTTCCCATTCATCACAACCAGTTATACATATATGTAGTTTATGGGAGGCATAAATTGCCCTAAACCTTCCTCTTGATTCTATTTTGGACGGATTACGTATCCATAGATTTTATAAATAAATAAATATGTGCCCTTCTATAATAACATCTATCTATATGACTCTTCCCTGTCGCTAATATATTCCTTTCATACCCCGATCTATCTAGGTTTTCAATTTTATTACAATCGGTTTGATATTTTGGAATAGGAATAAAATGCGTCTCACCTCCCTCTTGGTCATACTCCATATTCCATATTTATTGTAAATTTCTTCATAATCGGCCAGATAATTTCAGAGAGACAATAATGACCCCTTTACCTGTGTCCTAGTTTCCGTCAGACCGGTGAAAAATACTTTACTTTTTATTCTCATAGCTACCAAATAAATATAAAATTGTTTTTATTTCATTAAAATCCGTCGATCCATTTCAGAGGAGTGCGACTACAAGCACCGTTACACATGATTTTTATATATTAGAAACTATATAATTTAAACTTAGTTTTTATTTATTACAAAGTTAATTGTATGCATTTTAGGTTTGCATATAATTTCATGCACGTGGAAATCAAATTTTCAAACCATTTTTCAGCACTTAATTTACTATTACGGCAATGTCGAGAGGGCTATTGTTTTTACAACTGTCATAACATATCTCCCAAAGTGCAGGTATGTGTAAGGCTTTCAACCTTTGCTAAGCATGCACTTAACGTATAGCCTCTTCATCAGAAGACATTCACCCTTATTCTACTTGGCGTCGTCAATCCAAACCACGCTTGAGGGTGGCTACGGCTGAAGTAGTCTGCACGTTGACTACAAACCAAAAATTTGCTGGGCTCAACCCCAGTTTCAGACTAAATCATAAAACATCTCGCATTTTTTCTGATGTGCATTAGTGTGTCTTTGTGTCAGTTGTTGTCGGAAGGTTTCAGTGGCGAAAGCATAGTCACTGGTCACTGAACGGCAACGCCTTCAGCTGTAACCAATACACAGGCACTTCAGAATGCCATCCTTCGTCAGTATTGAAATTTTCTGAGTGCTGGTGTTTTTTATCTTTTACTGCAAATCGGTATTCCAGTTGTCGACATTGCCGTTTCTTGTTTAGTATTCTGTAAAAAAAATGTGACGTTGATATTGCCTTGAATTGACTTTGATTTTGTCGTCGTCATTTTTGGTATTGTGTTCTGTTATGTGCAAAAATAAGTTGCAAAAAAAGTAAAAGTTACAAAAGATTAATTAAAAATGAAAAAAATTACAATCACAATATATGCAAATTTGCTTAATTTTTTCAAATATCTGTCATACTGACATCCAGAATCTCAGACAAAATCTTTGCCACCACGAGCTGTGACAATCCCATGTTAAAATCATTTCCAAATCTGCGAAATCAGATCACTGAGCCAAAAACCATAATGTCGGTGCCAATTTATGATGTTTGGAATAAATGTTGATCTAGTCCCTTTTTCTTAACTAGGCTCTATTGTATCCAATACTTGAAAATAAGCCGATAATAATTTTGAAATATTAAATACGTAGCAAAATTAAATACTGGGAAAATATGATTACAAATTTATTACTTCTCATCCAGCAAGTAAAAAAATGCACAATTTCTGTCTAAGAAGTAGTCTTTACACTATTACATTTTCTTCGCTACTGTAGTCAGAATCGGAAAGGAAAAACAGTTTATTTTATTTTCAAATGTTGCTTTAAAATTTTTTACACAGATATGTAACTTTGTCCAACTTAAAATATAGGCTATATTTTATTTCGAAACTAGAACTATCAGAGGAAGTAGATGGCAATTTCAGTGTCTTCTAAACTAACTAATTGGATTGAAAAAATTAAAACTTAGATAGGCCTGCCTCTACAGAGACACATATGATATATATTTTTTTAAACATAAGACCACGAAGATACGAAGGTGGTAAAATATGCCTCAGCAAAGCTATTCAACCGATTTTGATGAAATTGAAAGCATTCATACTTTAGTATGCATCTGAACCTAAAAAGGCACTTAGACTATACATTAAAAAAATAAGACCAGGAGGCGATGCAAAGTGGTTTCCCTTATAAGGGCAGTAGGTCAAAAATCGATATCTTCAAAACTAAAAAGCTAGGATTTTCAAAATTTGTCAGCTCATAGCATGCTCGAAGAGCTTAAAGCTTGCAAATTTTTAGGAAAAAATATTAACAACTGTAGCCAATGTAGCCATTTGATCTTTGAGGGGTTAATTGGCTTATAGATTTGTTTTAAGAATCTTTGAAATAAAGTATTTCAATATGAAAATTCGTTTGATTTAAAAAATTTTTTTTTAATTTTTATTCCATTCGAAATATATGTACACTGAAAAGAAAACTAAATTAAAAAGTTGTACAAAGTTATATAATGCAATATGACGTATTATTAAGCAATATATGGTAAAATAGGATATTAATATATATCAAATATTAAGAAAATTTCAAACTTCTTGACTTAAACTACTTGTTTTCTTTGTTGGTAAGTTTAGGGTTTATAAGTACTATTTCAAGTATGAGGAAGGTTTAGAAAAATTAAAAAGATTTAAAAACAAATAATGAAGTGTTTGCTGTATAAAGAAAACTTTTAAAGAAGCTATTTGATTTCTTTTGTTTGTATATTTCGTAATTCTCAAATATAATTTGAGAGTTCTCGTATAAACATGTGAAATTTCTTAGCTTTTTTCAGGAATTTGGTTAAAGCTCTACTGACTATTTTGGTAGTAGCACCAACTGAAATGCCATATATATACCAGCTAAACCATATAACAAACATTGACAAATAATCGTAATGAATTTTGACTAACGTTGAATAATTTTTTTTTTTTATCTGGGACCAGCACTCAGGAGATGATTCCTACACATGCGAAGGATTGTGCTGGAACTATAGGAAAGTGATAGTAATATAAATACAGGAGATGAAGCTTAATTAATTATTCTGCCTGTGGATTGGTTACAGCTAAAGGCGTTGCCGTTCAGTGACCAGTGACTATGCTTTCGACACTGAAACCTTCCGACTACAACTGACACACAAAGACACACTAATGCACATAAGAAAAATGCGAGATGTTTTTTTTTATAATTTTTTAGTCTGAAACGAGTTGAACCCAGGTCTGTTTTTGGTTTTGTAGTCAACATGCAGACTACCATCTATCGTGCCATCGTCACCCTCAATAATAATAATAAGAATAATTGAAGGAATAGTTGAATTAATGTGAATTGAAACTGCTTTGTGCTACTTTTTTGCACAGTGAAGCTGGCAGGGGCCCGCTATGTAAAATCAAAAATCTATTGAATTCTTTTTTTTCATTCATTCATTACTTGTTTGAAATTAAAATTTTAACGTAATATTTTTTTAAGCTATTATAACAGCAACTGCAACGCGTGGGCGGGTCAGCTAGTGGCATGTACATATAATTAAAAACTACTTCTTATTAACTGTGTCCTTTTTGCTCATTAATTTTTTTCAGTGGCTCATTTTATGAAAATTTTGATAAACTCTTCCAAATCGCACGACTTGCCAGTAAAATCGGTCACACAGATGTATTTTTAAAACAAACTTATTTACATTTATGACACGCATGTCATATTTAGCAGATCGTGCATTGTGGGGGATAGTTAATCATGGCCTTTAACTTTTTATTACTTTTCTGTGGGAGTTTCAAAAAAGTTACATTGAAAAGCGTTGCTAATCTAATTTATTTACGTATGGAAGTTGCTCCCCGCATATGCACTGTGGAGAGAAATATACTTTCTCTTCTTCTTAAAAAATGTTTGCACCAAAATTATTTAATACCTTTCACAAAGAATACACCACTTTTCATGATCTACTGAAACTTAAACTGCATTTTTTTTTATCTAGGACCAGCACTCAGGAGATGACTCCTACACATGCAAAGCATTGTGCTGGAACTATAGGAAACGGATAGTAGGAGAAACGACAGGGGTGAAGCTTAAATTTGAAAATTACGACGTGCTATAATTATCTTTCATCATAGAGTTGAATTGGATCCGAAATATTTTTCAACTTCCTTGGGGTAAGTATCGTAATTGTTTTATTAAGAAACTTTTTTTTTGTCATTATTATATTCAAAATTAATTTTGCGTAAATAATGCTTAAAACATGCTTAAACATGTGAGATTTTGATTTTCTACCGCTGATTTGGTATAAGCACCAAATAAATGTACATATAGACCAACTTAACCATTCAACAAGTATATATATGTATATAATTATACAAAAGAGTTTTTATTGCATTATTCAAAAGTAATTCTCAATCCCTATTCATAGTTTGAAATTTATTAACATTAGAGAAAAAATATAGTGACGAGATTCCAATAATGAAATTTCTCTAAAGAAGTTGAAGAATACGAATGTAACATCGGCCCCTGTAGGTTTAAATATTTATTTACCTCCACATTGAAGAATTTTTTGGAATAAATTTCTGAAACTGCTTCATAAAATGTGTACATATTTTATTCAAATGTTTATATTTGTGATATAATATAATTTTTAATTATTTCCAATTTTAGTTCTGATCTGATAATAACTTTAGCTTTATATTTTTTACTAGAAAATTATTCAACTCATTCCACTGTGCTTTGGGTGTACAATTGCAAAGTATGTATGTATCTCTATTCGTGGATATGTACTGTATGGATGTGTGTATGCATTTTTTTGTTATATGTAATAAGTATTAAAAAACAGCGCATTGACATCAGTATATAACAATTACTGGTTAAAATCAGGATACAAAGGATACAGATTTTTCCTTGCTATTAGAAAAATAACAATTTTTAATAATAATTTGAGGTATTGATTGCAACTACATTTTCTTTCTATATTTTGATATATTTGTGTCAATCACACTTATTTGCAAAGTTCTATGTATTAAATTTAAATTTTAAATTTTATTGATTTTTCAAAAAGGAAATATTTTTTTTCTTTTCTTTATGAGTTGCAGATAGTTTTGCTATATTTCATTCCGTTTAATAGTTAATGTTTTTTTAGTACTCAGGTATATATATATATATATATATATATATATATATATATATTATTAATTATTTAATTCAATTATATATGAATTTTAACTTTATAATAGATATTTTTCACATACTTTTTTTCACACACATGTAAAATATTTTTTATATTATTTTCGACCAGCTGGTTGCTTTGCTGAAAACGTACTGATTTCATTTCTGTAAGGCTTTTTTTTTTGTTATACAGGACATTTCTTTTGTCGCTTTTATAGGTATATACGAGAAAGCTTTCTCCTGTTCTTTCGGAAAAATGTTTAAGCTTTGTCAGAAATAGTCAGAGTTTCGAAAACATGTGTTTTTTGTTTATGCTTGGCGATTACCTAATTTTTGTTTTTGTTTTGTTATATTTCTTTTGTTCTTCGTCAACATAGCAACTGTTATGCAGAAATATACACTCCATTGCACTTGAATAAGACGCCTTTTCTATATTCATACATATGTTCTGAAATAAGTTTCCAATGCTCAGAGGATACCCGCCACGTATGCAATGCGCCAAAACTATTTGGAAAGTGATAATGTGGAGAAGAGACAGGTGGTGAATTGGTTAAAGGATAGAGAGCTTAATTGTTGCACAACTCTGCAATTGCACATTTTTTTCAGAATTTGTAAAACATAGTTGGTGCATCTTGAGTATAAATTTTTGCAATAAATATGTATATTATAGTCGAACTTCTCTAAACTGAATAAACCTCTTCCTCCTTATTAAGAATTGTTTTCGAAATCACAGCCCTTTCGTTTCAAATTTAGTTAAATTTTACCATCCCGTAATAAATTTCTGTGCAAAGACTAAAGTTTGGAAGAGTAAATTTCACACAAATCCTTTCACATCAAACATTTTTCTATTACTAACAACACTGTGTAAAAAAATATAATTGCATATATGCGTTATACTGCCCGGTGAAGAGAGGGCAGATTTCAATAAGATGTTATTTGGTTTTGGGTGGCGTTTCCTCATCAATTAACGCACTTCGAACCTTTGTGGAGATAAGTAGTACGTGCCGATTAATGCACTTAAATATCTAAACGTATTTTTTATATTTTGGACCAGTACTCAGGAGATGACACCTACACATGCGATGCATTGTGCTGGAACTAGAGGAAAGGGATAGTAGGAGCAATAAGAGGACGTAATGCTTCACTATCTTACAACTCTGCTTTTGCACCTTCTTTGTTTTTTTATAGCAGTGTTGTAGCGCCTCTGATGTCAAGGAGACGTATTAAATTTTTGAAGTTTCGTTTGGTAGCCATTTTTTGTAATTATTTACTTCGCAAGTGCTACACAATACCGACGAAGGAGGTCGTTCTGATGTGCCTTGGTTACAGCTGAAGCCGTTATTATTCAGTGACCATTGACTACGTCTTCGCCACTGAAACTTTCCGACAACAACTGACACAAAGGCACATCAGGAAAAAAGCGAGATGTTTTTATGAGTCTGAAACTAGGGTTGAAAATAGGAAATTTTTGGTTTTGCAGTCAACATACAGACTACTTCAGCCATCGCCACCCTCAGAAGGTATTGTGAACGAGAACAAATGGAACAATGTTATTCAAACTTAAATACCTGATTTATTTAAATAAAATTTTAAAAATATATAATTTTTGTATAACTGATTCTCTCGTCCCATCTACATATGTATATTCAAATTCAACATAATTTTTGGATGCCAAATTTTTCATATGAATTAAAAAAGTTACTCAAATTGTTCCAAAATATCGAACTGAGCAGACGAATATCAACGTCAATATTACACAGAGCGTATATGTGTGACTATTTTTCGCACACAAAGACAAATATTGAAGCTGAATATTGATCGTGCAGTATCCACTTTAAAACAATCGCATGAAAAACGGAGGTTGAAGGAAGGACAGCAGTGAAAAGTAGTTTATGGGAACCGAGGCATAAGCTAAACGAGTTGTACGTGTAATGTAGCACGCTTTATATAAAAAGTTTAACTTTGTGTCTTATTCAAGTAGCTGGAAGTATACGTTTCATATATTCATTCTTAACCACCTACGCGTCTTAAAATGAACCCCAAATTACAAAAAAAAGTCCACAACATCTAAGGGTTGTTTTATATATTTTTTATAAAACTATCTATATACCCCGTGCAAGAGTTTAAAAAACTAACTAAATGGTTTTATGTGTACTCGTAGTATTAAGCTATTAAACTACTTTTACTACATTAATTCTCATTGAATACTTGTTCGCATATAAAACCTTTGAAAACTGATTCTTGAAATTCAAAACTTGGCCACATTTAAAAAAAGATAACTTGAAATTTGTGGTGAGTACAAGTGTTGTTAATTTTTATCAGAAAAAACAGTGAGCACAGTGTTACAAATTACAAGTTTTACTTTTACTACTGGTCAGATTTTCAAAAAGATGTCATTAAGAAAAATACTAAAAAAATTTATGGAATTCATTCAAAAAATTCACATATACGACACATATGCAATATATACCTCTTTTATACGCATTTCTTAGTTGCAAATGAAACTACATTATAGTTTGGTTATAACAAATTTTCACTCTCAACAATTTTGCATTAATATTTCATTGAATTTAATACGGTTATAGCAAACTGTTAAGTCCAATAAACAAAAATGCATGGAAATTTATACTTTTATAACGAACAAAAAATTACAAATTTCTCTGGCGTATTTTGAAACTTCAAACTATTTATCACAATTTGGTAACTCAATCAGTTGTTCTCTTAAGATACGGTCACATATGGCTGAAAAACGTAAAATATTTATTTACCGTAATATGACCACAAAACATTTATTTGGCGCAAACAGAAAAACGACCGATTTTGAGCAAACAAATTTGTTCAGTCGGAAAGCAGCTCTGGGTTGAAGAACAACTCTCGCGTCATCGTAATTATTCTTTAAGTGCGGTCAGGCCTGTTTTTGTTGTTTGGCCTTCGAGAGTTTTGCGTCTCACTCGCACTGGTTAATGGATTTGCCACGGATAACTGGATCATTTACGGTCGTTCTGGTTTTTCGTTAATAATCACGTTGCTGTTACTGGTGGAGACAATCATACCCAAGAATTTTATATATTTTTATATATAATTTAACTTCCTATGTGAACGCATAGGTCGTTTAAATATATATTGTGTGCGATACCCTGGCAATTTGCGTACTTAATTCTGCTATCTGCCACATGGCTAATTGATAATTTATAATAATAATAATAATAATAATAACAAATTTGTTTGCTAGCAAGCAAAAATGATTCTAATATGACCACCCAATGTCAAATATTTGCCAATTTTTTGGACAAATAAATATTTGTTCTTACAAAATTGTTGTGAGAGCAAACAATTATGAACTTAAATCGTGCAATAAAAATTAGTAGCTGTTCGTATCTGGCTAAAACTCGAGAACCGACGAACTCATTTGGTTACTTTTGGTCTTGAAATATTCGTCGAAGTTCAGGTAATATTTAAGCGGTAAGAAAAATAGGACCAAAAGGGCACGTACGGAGCAATATATACCGCTCCAAAACTATCCATTTTAAAACATTTAATACATAGATAGATCTGAGTACAGAAAGACGTACAATTTTTTTTAATAAATAAATAATAAATAACTATTCACGATCACGGAAACTCACGTTCCCGAAGTAATTATGAAAAACAATTTATTTATAATATCTTTAATCAGAGATCGTTCTAAATAACTTTTTAAAATTAAAATTTTTGTAGAATGTATGGTCATATTTTCTTATTTTTTATATTTGTTTTGAAAATGTTATTACCATCAACGTACGAAAAAGCACAGCGCAGCATGGCTCTTTTGGCTCCTTTTTGCTCTTTACGAAAAGAGCAGAGCCAAATTCATTTGCGTTTGCTCTGAACCATTATATTCACTCTTCACAGAAAATAACCATGTTGATTTGCGATTCTTTTGTTCCTCGTTTTTTTTTATCTTGGACCAGCACTCAGGAGATGATCCCTACACATGCGGTGCATTGTGGTGTAACTAGAGGAAAGGGATAGTAGGAGAAATGATAGGAGGTGAAACGTCACTATTTTACAAACTGCTTTTTGCACGTTATTTGTTTTTATAGCAGTGTTGTAGCGTCTCTAATGTCAAGGAGACGTATTAAATTTTGAAGCTTTGTTTTTAGTAGCCCTTTTTAGTAATTATTTTACTTCGCCGATGCTCCACAATACCGACGAAGGAGGGCGTTCTGATGCGCCTTTTGGATTGGATACAGCTGAAGCCGTTACTATTCAGTGACGGATTTTGTTATGCGTATTGCGCAAAAGGACCAAAAGAGCATGAAATGCGCTTAGCATTTGAAATTTTGTACTCATATTGATTACATTTATTATTTTCCTCCCTAGTTATTGAGTTTGCTTTTATAAAAAACTACTTTATGAGAATACCATAAAGTATGTAATAATTTCGGGAAAAAATATATATATAAATAAAATATATTTGTTGTGCTTTTCCCGAGAAAAATATGTAAAATGTATTATTACATTCTTTATGATATTCTCATAAAGTATTTTTTTCTAAAAGCAAACTCAACAACTGAGGAGGAAAGCATATATATATATATATATATATATATATATATATATATATATATAGAAGAGAAGAAAAATCTAAAAATAGAAATATGTATGTATGTATATATATAAAAAAAAGTAAACTAATGGATTGTTGTGTTTTTGTTTATAAATTTTTTGTTTTTTGTTCGGTATTCAATTTCAATTCTCGATTGATTAGTTGAATTTTGAACATAAGAATCTTGAATTTGTAGTCAAAAATTTCTTTGAGCTTTCCTCCTCAATTTTTGAGTATACTGTTATATAAAAAAATTCTTTATGAGAATGACGTAAAGTATGTAATAATACAATCACATATTTTTTTCGGATAAAAGCACAATTTTAAAATTAGAATCATATACATATAAATAAAATATATTTGTGCGAGTTCGGGCAATTTTGTTATGCAACTGGAACAGACCTAATATATATGACCCTGTACAATTACAAATCTTCACACATGCATATGTCCAAAACACTATAATTTGGCTTATACATGTTATTTAAAGAAACCCCAAATAATTTTGAACTAAATCATGAAATAAAATTAACTATTCTTTGTTCATTGCATTTTTGGGAACTTTTAATTTTACTTCCTTTGTTATTTTCAATGTTTATTATAAACCAGCTGATTGCTTGTTCTCACGCCCAAACTAGCCGAAAGAAAAAATACGGGCGTTCTCTTGCGTGAAGAACAAGAATATCACTCTCTCAAAATCTCTCTCATTTAATTTTTAATTTTTGCGTAAGAAAACGCTTTTGGGTAAAATTGGGCGCCCGCGGGCAAACGAACAGACCTAGAATGGCATGCAATAGGCACAGATAATAAACAAAAGTATCAACAATGAAAAATTGGCATGCACCAAAATTTGAAATAGGTGTAAAATTGGGGACAACTACAAATGTAACTACGTGTGGGAGTAGCGAAGCTCACCGTGTTAATATAGTATTTCATATTTTTTACCTATCCTGTAAAAAAAAAATTTTGTATCTTCTATATTTTAAATTTTTTATAAAATAAAAACTATTTTTATAAATTAAAAAATTTATTAAAATCAAATTATTTACAATTATTTATATATGACTGGAGTTGAATTTATAAAAAAGAAAAGTTTAATTAAATTATTTAGCAAAACGAATTCGAAAAAGTTCAACCGTATGCAGATGGATGGATGCATTTACATATATAAAATATGGGGGTGCTGATGGCGACTAGTTGGATATGAAGCAACGACAGAAAATTGCGAAGGGTGAAAAGAGAAACTCTGCCTCCCACTCTCCTTCTCAACAAACTGCGTTTGTCTATCTTGTAAAGCAAATGTAAAAGTAACGTAGAAGTAGAACAAATAACTCCTTATTTGCAAATTGATTTCCGGACTTTTTACGTTACATTAAAAAAGTTATTTGCAAATAAGAAGTGCGTATAAACGGGAGAATACATATAGAACAAATATGTAAAATTAGTTTAAAAATTAATGAGACTTAAAAATTCAGACTTACAAAACAAAAATAAGCGGTACCATTTATTTGCGAAAGCAAAATCTCAATAAAAACAAATATGTATTGATAATGCTCTTAATAGATGTGTTCGTTTACTCTAAATTACTAATCTTACCAAAAAGCGTTTTCTTACGCAAAAATTGGGTAAATGAGAGAGGTTTTGAGAGAGTAACATTCTTGTTCTTCACGCACGAGAACGTCCGTACTTTTTCTATGGGCTAGTTTGGGCGTGAAGAACAAGCCCAAGAACAATAAACATTGAAAAAATTACAGAAGTAAAATTAAAAGTTTCCCAAAAATGAATTGAAAAATAATAGTTAATTTTATTTCATGATTTAGTTAAAAATTATTTGTGGTTTCTTTAAATAACATGTATAAGCCAATTTATTGTGTTTTTATGGATGTATGCATGTGTGTGGATTTGTACAAGGTCATATACATTAGGTCTGTTCCAGTTGCATAACAAAATTGCCCGAACTCGCACAAATATATTTTATTTATATATGATTGTGCTTTTTCCCGAAAAAATATGTGAATGTATTATCACATACTTTATGGTATTCTCATAAAGTAATTTTTTATATAAATTTACCCAAAAGCGTGCCAGCAATTATTAACAATTTTTGTACAATTTTGAAATAAAATTAGAGAGTAAAATTTTTAATTTTCTGTACAAAGTTGCACGAACTTTTTCTTTGGGTAAGTTCGGTCTAGAATAAAATTATCGGCTGTTTTTTATTTACATATGAAACTAAGAAATTAATCAGAAAATTTGCAAAGAAACAAGAAAAGTTTTTATTAATTAAAATTTATTAAAAAAAGAAGACTTTTTAAATAAACTTGAAGTTGTAAGTACATATATATGTGCATATTTAGCACTGTATTTAATAAAAAATGGCTTTTACTTTTTTTCAATTTATTTTTGTCCACATTTTACAGCCGTTGCCAACGATGCAAATGTTGTTGTTATGGACGTGGAACAGACAAATTTTGTGGTTTTTTGCGTTTTCTTACTTTTGTACATTTTGGTCTCTTATTGAGATAAATTATAGCTTACTCTCATTTTACCGAACTTTACCAGAAAAGTAAACGAACACACCTAATATAAGGATTATGAAAACTAGGACAAAAATTTTGCAGATGACAGCGAGTTAACATAGAGGACGTGTGCTAAGCGTGGACACTTTTGAATTTCTCTTCGGCTGAAAGAATTGAAATTTTAAAAATATATGCGAAAAGCTCATTTAGCATAAATCGATTACAGAAAAAAAATTTTTTGTTTACTATTTTTAGTATTTACTATTTCAAACGTGAATTTAATTAACAAAATAAATTAAAAATTAAGAACAGTCACGAAAATATTACTTTTTATATATCACGAAGCGCATCGAATGCAGCCAGCGAAGATCGATATCGAAGGCAACTCATAATAAAAAAATAAATTATTATTTAATAACAAGAAAAAAACTGGAAAAAATTTTAAAAAAACTTGTTTTTTCAACAAAAAACTGTAAAACGCAAAATCTGCTAAAAACAAATAAAACTTAACAGTTGGCAACGATGCTTTTCGGTACAATCATTTCTGTCCCTTTCCTATTCTTCGACCCACACAGCCATGCTTAAAGAAAAATTGCCTAGTCTAAACGCACACTTAACAATACTGAATACAGCTGATTTGTAGCTCTACAAAAAGTATTATACTAAAATGTATAATTGCACGTTATAAAATATATACGGAATAAATAAATATGTTATAACAACATGAACACACATAGTTATTTTCCAAACTACTTTGCGGTGGAAGATTTATTTGTTACTCAGGAAAAAGTTGAGTGTAAAGTAAA
This sequence comes from Dexiosoma caninum, assembly GCA_963924685.1. Classification (NCBI taxonomy): domain Eukaryota; kingdom Metazoa; phylum Arthropoda; class Insecta; order Diptera; family Tachinidae; genus Dexiosoma; species Dexiosoma caninum. Next base: position 59,792,845 of record OZ004726.1, on the reverse strand, counting down.
TACAAAACTTTTAAAAATGGGTAAATAAAATTCTTTATTATGTTCTCCCTTCGGGACAAATGAAGTTTAGTGAAGCAGCTCCAAAAAACTGCATTTAAGGCCGTATTTCTTTTAAAATAATGATTACCTCTAGGTTTCTTGGATTCTGGTTCTGAAACGGAAGATCTCACCTCTGGTCGAAATATTAACTTACCTTTGTGGTATATAAAGGAACTAAAAGTTAATAACCCTTATTTTACAGTATGTGTCCCAGACATCTATAAAAATGTCCACAAGGCCGTATGTGAAGCAGAAACTACACACATAGAATTAGGCAAGTTACATCCCTTCTTTTATGAATATGGCCGCTATTTAACTCCATATGACAGGAATCATATCGTTGGTAAAATTGTTTTTCAAACAATGCGCCAACGTGTTAGATACTTACTTGACATTTCTAAAACCACTACGGACAGTGGCAAAGCCGAACATCGTTTGGATGATATCGAAAATAAGCTGTATGATGCCGGAGTGAAAACAAATACTTTGGTAAGCTATACGGGACTTATTATTAGATCAAAAAGCTTTATTTGCTTTATTATTTATAGTTCACTAATTGGCTGCAAATGAAATTTAATAACATAGCTGCATCGGAAATGGTGCAGGAACATACCAAGAAACGTAAACGCGGACGTCTAAGCGGCGGCGATGATTATTATCCTGATCAAAGAAAACGTCAAGCGATATAGCACTCAGTTTTAAATAAAGAATTTATTTACAGAAATACAACAATATTAAATAAATCTACTTGTGATGGCCAACAGTTTGGTGTACTCAGCACCTTTTTTATGGGTTTTTTCTTTTAATATTGTACGCAATATAGTGGGCACCGGTACGTGTATTCTCGTACCCAATGGCGTACCATTATCATCGATAAGCACTAAGTTGTTGGTATCAAACTTGGGAATTTTTGGTTTCTGCTTCTGCTTTAGGCCCACTAATATACCCCTCTTCATTTCACCTTTAATTGCAACTAACACTTTGTCCCCTAAAAAGCCGACTCCTCGCTTATTGTAGACATGTATACAGCGAGGCGGACGACCCTCGGCCATGGCTCGTTTCCCCAAATCGCTATTATCAACAACACGCAAACGTGCCAACTTCCGTATTTCATTGCATACTGGGGTAGTATGGAACTGATAATTTTGTATTGTGTTAAAACGAATGTGTTTAACAGCTAATGCAAAGTTCATTGTGCTTAAATTTTGCAATATAAAAGACATTTCTCATTGGATATTTTATTCACAGATACTTATGATTTTATTACCGAAGTACTAAATATAAAACGATAATTTTCCAATTAAATAACAAGTTCGTAAGGGATAAGAAATGTCAAATTAATGTGGGTTCTATGCGGGTAATCAATAACTAGTGAATAACACAATTTAAAATCAGACCGCTTTTACAACACAGAAACTGAAAATCAAAATTTATCTCATTGCCTTTGTCCCCGTCCACACTTCCAATTTTAGTTGTAGCAATTCTTTAGTTTGTTTACGTGAATTGCGAGAAGATTGAGGAGGGTTACAAGGTTTCATGTGTTCAACAATAATTTTTTTGCTTTGAAATGCTCACTATTCTAAAGTATTTTGTACAAAAACAGCGTTGCTTATTGTAATTTCAGCGAAATTAAGTAAAATGGTTTAAAAACATAAGAATCTTGAATTTGTAGTCAAAAATTGGGAAAAGCCCACAAGTGAGCTAAGTAAGCATATATGGATATGCTTTCCTCCACAATTTTTGAGTTTGCTTTTATATAAAAAAAATACTTTATGAGAATACCATAAAGTATGTAATAATACATTCACATAAATTTGTGTATCAGCTGACAATCGAATTTGCTAGTGAGTTTACCTGGTAATGAATTTGCCTTGGACAGAAGATCATGCACACTAAGGTAGAGCAAAAAATTGTTATCCGGCGTAGTAGCATCATGTACCATAGCAACAAAAACGTAAATTTAGTAACTAGTTGGAGTTAATACGTCAAATCATAGGCTAATGAGAAAACGAATTCTCCTCTTTATTAAAATAAAAAATATGATTATAAATCCTTATTACTTTATTACAAATTACAATTTTTTGAAGAAAACAGTATCAAATCAAAATACAACAAAATTTAAATAAAACAATTTGATTATTTTTAAATTCATAATGAAAGAAGAAATTTTTATTTCTTATTTCTATTTCTGGATATTGAATTTATGTTGAGTGGTAGTTTTTCTTCCTCGGCATGTTCATCGGCAATGGCAGTGTATGAAAATATAAAAGAAAATTAATTAATTCGTTTTATAATTTACTGCCTGGCCCACTACGTTTTTTTTCATTCATACAAATACATTGGAAATAAATACAAATTCCAAAATATTGTTTTTATATTTTGAATGTAATTGCACGAATGAAAAAATTCTTTCGATATCGGCTAGTTAAATTCTTAAATATTGGAATTTCTCATTTGGTTAATTTCTCATTTATTTAAATATTAATAACACCAAAAAGAGACATTTGATAAAACAAGAAGAAAAATATATAAGCACAGCAAATGAATCGCAGGTTTTAATTCGGTTGGCTCATGATGGTATTACAATAAACCCTCAAATTATAATACCACAGAGAGAAGAAATATACTTTAGGGAAGTTGATCCACATTAAACAGAGGTTTTTAGCTAATAGAAAATTGATTCTATTCCAATTGTTTTTATGGAGCAGCTTTACTACCGTATATTTCTTCAGCAAATTCTAACACGTCAAAAACAAAAGTCTTACCTGATGTCGTCCTTCGGGAAATGATGCAAAGTCTTCCCTGGAGCACATCCCTTTATACAGCTTCCACTACTATAGTTTAACCTGATTTAAATAACATTTTTAAATAAATTTAAAATATTTTCCATTTTTCTTTCATTTCTTTTTTTTTCATTAATTTTACAATTGAACATAAGCAGCACATTCAATTGCTTTTATTTATAATTTCACTTTGTTTGGTACGTACACTTATTACCGAACACTTTTTTCTTTTTTTAATATTAATATTTTGGCGAAAAATTATATAAATACACCAAAATATTAAAAATTTTGCACATTGTTAGGAATTTTTTTGTTAATTAAAGTAAAAATTCCGAAAAAACATTGAAAAGGGAAAATTGCAAAAACACACATTTGCTATCCCTTTTCGATCTTTATAGCGAAAGGAGATGTTAAATTTTCACGACCCTGTTTTTATGTCGAGTCTATATTAGCCTATGCGTCAAATGACGATTTTTTGCTCTAACTTTGTGTCCCTAATGTGGGTCCCACGTTCTATTTTTGCCTTTCAAATTTTAAAACTCCTTTATTTACAAGACAACATCTATTCTTAAATACAAACAAATTTTGACATTCAAGTATAAAATACTATTAAAACACATGGCGAGTTGCACAGACCTAATGAATTGGTTGGTTTTAATGTTGTATTTGTTGCCATAGTAATGGCACCTAGATTTCTTCTTCGGTTTTACCATGGCTGCCAGATTTGACATTTCTGTTCACGAAAATAGCAAAATTACGGTGGTTTTCTTAAAAATTATGATTTTTTGCAGTAATATAAAGATTTCATATTTCTACATGTTATATGGACGGCATCAAAGAAAATAAGCATTTCGTAAATGAGTCAACTATAATTTTGTAAAATTAATTAAGTGCAGAAGCAACTTAACTACGAATGCATTTTTCGAGTGACTTTTGTAATGACCTATACGACGTGAAATTGTTTTGAAAACACCACATATTGACGCAGCAAGCAATTTTCTTCACACATAATGAAATTATTCAATTATTTTGTAGTTATATAGTTGAAGTTATAAAATCTGTAATGTCTGTTGCGTCACTGATCGTCTTATTCAAAATCTGTTAACTGCTAAAATATCCTCTGAAGATGGTGATCCAAATAAAACTAATGGAAAGAAAATCGTTTTTTTCAATTTATTCAACAGACCTAAAGCTAAACTAATCTTTTATGAAGAAAATGTTTTTCAATTTTATATTAAAAGCTCTGACTTAATCCTTTATTTTTGCACAAGTGCGATATGTAAACAATTAATACACTATAGATATGAATTTTTTTTTTAAATGTATTTAAATATTCATTTTGCATTATCCGATTTTTTTGACGATTTTTCTAAGCTGAAATGACGATTTTTTGTAATTTATCAGGTGTTTGACGATTTTTGGGGAATGTTATCTGGCAGACTGGGGTATTACTTAAATGTGTTATCATGGTATGGTAAATTTTGCACTCAAAAAAAAAGAAGTAGAATTTTTACAAAATTATTCTAGTAAACAAAATCAATAAATTTTCCAGCATTTAGCAGCAAAAAATGTTCTAAATATTTAAAATTTTAAATTCAATAATGGAAGCAGATACAAGTTTTAATAAAAGCGAGATTTGCCGTATTTGCATGCAGAATGATGCTAATTTGTTTTCCATATTTAATGAAGTATTCTGCGGCAACAAAACTATTACAATGGCTGAAATTATATCAGAATGTACTAAGTATCCAGTAGCACATAATGATCAGCTACCTGCACAAATATGCAATGGCTGCATGGAAGCCGCTCAGCATGCCCATAAATTTAAAAATCAGACGGAAGATGCTTATTGTCAACTGAAGGCGTTGTATGATATAACTTGGGTCCCGAAACATGAGAAGGGTGGTAGTGTTATTAGGGTGAGTGCCCTCACTACAGACAAGTATACACAAACTGAAAAAACCAGTGTGTTTCAGTGTGAGAGTTGCCAAAAAAAGTTTTTTGTGGAACGTGACTTAAGAGAACATCGTGCCACTATTCATGTTAATGACGGCAAAAAATGCCGAGTATGTGGCGAAACGTTTAACCATTTGGGTCAATTAAAGATTCATTTATCAACAGAACATCCGAGCGAAGGAATACGTTGTGAATTCAAATGTAACATCTGCTCGAGAGAATTTACTCGTAAAGATCACTTGAAAAGACATTTAAATCGAGTACATAAGGTCGAAGATGATAAATTAAATATGTGAGTATAAAATTAACATTTGAGAAAATTTTTGTAATAGATTAATAATCAGTAGAAGTTTATTTAAAAAGAATTTTTCTTAACAGATTAGAAGAATTAATAGAATTCCCCAATTTAGTATTAAATAATGAAAATATTACATATATATATTTAAATGAGAGTTATGTTAGAAAGCTGGAAGTTAAATTTTCAGACAACAATGAGAAATTAGAAAATTTTTTGAGTATCTGTTATAACAATTGCTATATACAAAATAATAGTAAACCCATTTATTGATCACAATTCATAGTTGGTTTACCGACTTCCAAGCGAAAATATAAATGCATCATTCTGAAATTGCTAATACCAGATTGGCTAGCAACAAAAGATTCAAAACTGTAATTTTTAGGAGTTATTTGTCCTTATTTCCATGTTACCTTGTAGAGATTTAAAAATAAAACTAAATTCATTACAAACGAAAATGTGGTCGTAAGCTCATAGAAAATTTAATGGTAATTTAAAAAAAATGCTGAAGAAATATACAGACATACATATATTATTTGTTAATAACATCCACACAAAAATAATATCACACTATGTAATGAATTTATTTCTTACCTTATTAAAGATCTAAAGTAATACTTGATGAACCTGAAATTGAAACACCCACAGTACTGTCCGCTAGTTTAAATAATTACAGTAGTCATTGGCCAGATTATCAAGAGGAAGATGACAATGTACCAATTGCAAATAGGAATAGAACTAATGAAACAATTGCCGCTACGAATCCATTCTCGAGTGAGGATGAGAGACAGGATCATCATGAATTTAATGATATGGAAGAAGAAGATGTAAAACAATTTGTGGAAACTATATCCCATCCAGAAATATCAATTAAAGGTAAGTAGGTCCTTTATAAATCATAAACCCCAGCTAATAGAGGAAACGTTACTAATTTGCTAATTGAGTGTACATAAAACATCTTTCGTAACAGAAACTTTAAATTTTTTTAAACGATAAGTGGAAAAATTAAAAATATATATTCAATACAAAAATAAATAAAAATAAAACAAAAGAAGAAAAAAATTTATTGGTTCGTATAATATTTGTCGAATAAAGCTAAATTAAAGTTCATTATTTTTCTAAAATATTTATTACTTGCAGTTGAAAACTCTGACATCAGTTACAACATTTCAAATCACAAAATCCCAAAAGTTGTTAAATCTGTCAACCCTTCATCTGAAGAAATGAAATCGCACTTATCGTCACTTAATTTGGGAAAAGCTAGTGATAATTTAGAGTTAGAAAAAAATTACGATACCGAATATAAAAGTAATATAAGAAATGATGACGAACATAGCAATAATAATTCCAGCGAAGATATGTCCTACGAAGAATTCGATGATGATGATGATTACGACGTTAATAATTTGGAAACCAATAAAAGGACTAATAAATTGGTAATGAAAACTTATGTAAAACAAGAGCAAACTGATGTACAAATTGAAAATCCAACAAGTTCAAAGTCACCAAGACGTCGCCATGCATCCAAAACCGATGATAATCGTTGTAAGGAGTGTAATCGCACATTTACTCGCTATAATCATTTGCTGCGACATATGCTTACACATAGTGATGAAAAGCCTCATATTTGTAGTTTTTGTGGTAAAGGATTTTCACGTTCGGATCATTTGCAAAAACATATACAAAGTATACACTGCGAAAAGAATTATAAATGTGATCAGTGCTCCAGCGCTTACGGTCGCAAGGATCATTTGCAAAGACATATTGAAACAAGGCATAACAAAGATCCTTCGGTACAAAAGCCGCAATTTGATTGTAATATGTGCGATAAAAAGTTTACCACTAAAGCTTACTTGTCAAAACATAAACTCCTGCATACCAACAGTCTTTACGCATGTAAACATTGTTCAGAAACTTTTCAAGAAAAGGATTTAGTGAAGGAACATCAAAAGAAAGAACATACTCAACCACGTAATTTCCTGTGCAATATTTGCGGAGATTCGTTTCAAAGAAATGAATATCTCAAAATCCATATGCGGCGTCATACGGGCGAGAAACCGTATAAATGTCGTTTTTGTGAAAAAGGTTTTCCACGTAGTACAGATTTAAAAATGCACGAAAGGTTAGTCGTTTTGTGTTAGTATTTTAAACAAACATTTCAATATATAATCTCAAGTCTAGATATCATATGGGACATAAACCAAATCTATGCAATTTATGCGGTAAAGGTTTTCATCGTCCCTACAATCTTACAATACATATGCGTACCCACACTGGAGAAAAGCCTTACAAATGTAACCAATGCCCTCAAGCGTTTGCTCAAAGCAACGACCTGAAAGCCCATATAAGACGTCATACAGGAGAACGATTTCGTTGTGATTTATGTAGTGCTGCGTTCTTGCAACGTTATGGTTTAAATGCTCACTTAAGGACAGTACACGGTATAATAGTTACTTCGTTTACCGGACGTTTGCGTAAAACTGACCAGCCTCTTGATGAGCTACTTGACCAACAAATATCAGGGGCGAACCCACCGACAGATATAGCTGTCCAACAGCAGTCTCAATGTTCTCTGCCTTCACCTCCTTTAGATAGTAAAGTTACACCTCCGCCTTTATATTTAGCTCATCCGTTTATTAATCCAATACCAGTTGTTGCTCCCACTACACCAACATCGCCCATTAACATTTCATCCACAAGTACGCCATCGTTGCCCCTTCCGTTACCACATTCATCCTCGCAACAGATATAATGTTAATGCAACCATTGCTATTTTTAAGTATTCCTAATATTAAATAATATAATTATTTTAAATAAAAACTTGCGTCAAAAAAACATAAATCTAGATTATTATAGAGCCCATAGCCACGGCAGCTAGTGCTCCTTGACTTTGTATTAGATATATAATTTATTATATAGGTCGAATAAAGAATAATAATAATAGATTATTGTAAACTATTTGGAATTAATGTAATTTTTTCATTCGAAAGAAATGTTTCTGTTACGAGAGTTGGAGATGTGAAGAAAGTGTTAAATTAAATCATGTGGGGAAATGTGCATAAATATAAAACATTAATAAAACATAATATATATACATATAAATAGATATTGTATTGGAGTCTTGATACAATCAATAATCAATGATACGATCATAATTACATTATGATTGGAATTTCATTTTTGAATTTGCTTTTTAAATAGAATCATTGTCAACCAACATGTCAGTAGAAAGGTATAGGAAACTTAATAGATTCAAGATCAAATATAAATTTTTATTGAGAATTTTTGCAAAAGTTCCTTAAATTTGATTAACTAATATATACAATAAGAATTTTAAAAGTAGAAGTTCAAATAATATCAGTGCTATTGGCTTAGTATTCAGCGTGCTTACTCCGCGACTAGAAGGTTCGCGCTTCAAAGCACCTGTCTCTTCTTTATACTATACTTTCCCAACTGGTGCATGCATTGTATACGCAGGGGACGGTGGCATAAAAGTCCCCCAAAAGAAGTAACTAAGTTCTCAAATTTACAAATTAACTAGGCCCCAAAAATTAATAAAATGAAAGAAGTCCTCCCAATATAAAAGTTTTGGGGACTTCCTTCATAAAATATTATATCAATGAATAACAACTCATTTTTTTTAAATGAACCAACTCATAAATGGAATGAACTAATACCCCAAACAAAAGTGAATCAAATCCCCAATAAAGAATTTGTTTTGAAATACCAGAAAAAGACCCACTCAATAAATTAACTAACTCTGCACGTTTCCTAAAATAATATGTAACTATTTTTTCTTTTATTCAACGCGAGTTAAAAATTACGATTATTTATCTATTCAAATTCTTGTAAAAAGCTAAGAAATTTCACATGTTTGAACAAGAGCTCCCAAAACATGTATGTATATATATGTTAACTCCGCCGTTATTAAATTCAAAGGTTCGCGGTCGTTAGGAAGAATGAAGGGTTTTCGGCAATTATTTGCACCATCCATTAATTTGCTTTCTTTCCAATAGTTTTTTTATCTTTGAAATATTATTATATGAAGCTATTCCAAATGTTCAAGGGTTAAGTCTTCGTATGAGCTTATGGATGGTACATTTATTGTAGCTCGCAAGGGTTTATATGGAATTCTTTCTATAAGACTGTATTCGGTATCCAATTTAAAAAAACGTATTTTGATACCGAATAAGATATGTTTCTCTCAGGTTATTTATTTCTACAGTAATTTAACACCAGCGGACTGGCAATTGCCTTTGAGGTTTGAAGAAAACAAAACAAATTTTGCAAAAGCGAATGATATATTTATTTACAAACATACAAACAACGATTATAAATAGAAATGACATCTTGCTCGCCGATTTTTTATAATTTCAAATTTGACTGTACTCTATAATTTTAACTCGTAATGTGAATATATTTTCGAAAAAAAAAATAAAAATTAAATCGTTTGCTTTAGTATCGCTATGATTTCACCATGAGCTTTGCTTTCAAATAAACTCTTTTTCTGTTTTTTTTTGTTTCAGCAAATTCCAAATCTTCTTCAAAATTAACAAATTCTAGATTGCTTTTATCAATTCTTTCTTTTAAAATATCAATATGATTTTCTGATAAGTCTGAACTGAGGAGGTCTTTAAAAATAGTTATGTGATCTATTACAATTCACTATACCATGGAAGACGAATTCGTTTGTCAAATAGTGCTAAAACTGTCGATAAACTTTTTGTTCACGCCTTTTAAAAACAAAAACTTAAATAATTTATTAAAATGAGTTATGACTTGGTTGTTCCGAATGTGTATTGCACTTCTGAAGAACATATTTAAAAGATGCATTGTTTAACTTAATTAACTTACAGTTCAACCTAATTTAGCGTCGCAAAGCGCAACGTAATTTAGCGGATAGCTTTACGCTGAAATGAATAACCTAAATTAGAACGTAGAGGAAAGGGACAGTGAGCGAGATGACAGGTGAAGCTTCACTATCTTCCAACTCTGCTTTTGCACGTTTTTTTTGTTTGTAGCAGAGTTTCAGCGCGTGTGCTGTCAAGAAGACGTATTCAAGCATTTTGAATCATCATGAAGCGCCTTCTCGGTCATCAATAGTGGTAGAGGCGCTGGGATAAGCTAGTGATATGAAGAATCGAACTCATAGACGTCGCAAAAGAACAACTGCGAATGTTGTGATACAGCACATAATGTTGAACAGAATCCAGGTTTGTAAATTTTCTTTTGGAATAGAAAATTACACAAACAGAATTACACCGTATTTTACAATTTTTATTTTGCTTGCGTTGTTAGGCTTTCAAGTTAAATTCTTAGACGAACTCAACAAGAATTATTGTCGAAAAGCCTCTCCATACGTAATGTGTTTAGTGCGTTTTTGGGCCTTTTCGAAAATGAAAAGTTTCCGTGTCATTTTGCGAAGAGACGATCACAATTGGCCACCGAAATTTTGTGCGTCAACATGATTCGAATTTTTTTTCTTTCCAACTACGTGAAAAATATGGTCCATACCAATGGCACACAACTGTTGCCATACAACAAAGATGGAATTCGTTAAGATATAGAGAACATGTGGGAATTGCTATTGAAAGATTTCATGAAAAGAATATAGTACTCCAAGAGTAACCGTTATCATTATGTTACTTTTGTTTCAAAAAAGTAACCAAAATGGAAGAAGAGTACACATGTACACTAGACCGTACAACCTTACAGGCAAAAAAAAAAGTCTTCCGTACACCGCCTAATATAAAATATTTTTGGACAGTAATTAAAAAATTAGAGGTCGCCTTTTCAAACTTTTTTTTATATCGTTGGCATTTGTAGTCAGATATTAAAAAATGATATATCAATTTTTTTTGCGTCGAAAAGACCAATAATTTGCATCAATGGCCATTGACAGTATCGCGTTCTAGCATTTAGCCACCAGATCTCTCCTTCTACTACTTTAATGTACGACCCTAATGTCAGCAATTTTATATAGTTTTCCTAACAAACAGCCCCTCCGATGGTTAATCGGAAATAACGCTTATTTTTCCCATCCATAAAATATTTGTTATCAATCAACACCAAGGTCTGTTATGTTGCGGTGGCTTTGATATGAAGTATGTGGGGTCATGAAGTTAAACTGAAGGGAATATAATGACCATGGTAGGGATAGGGCGGCTGGAAATTGAATTCAATTTCCCTAATAGAATTGTGTCCATGAGTATAAAGTATCCGTTTAGAGAATTTTTTTATTGATGTGTTTCCGGGCTTAGGTGAGGGTTAAGAACACACCCCATTAATTCTCTGATCGACTAGCTGCCGGGTCTGATCATCTAAGTGCCAAGTGCGAAGCACGTAACAGTTAGTACGTTCATGTTCGATAATATACAGGCAGCCAAAATAACATGTGAGAGTTGCTAAGAAACAAACTAAATCAAACGGAACAACATAATGTTTTTGAAGGCTGCTACACCTTCACTTTCAGCGTTCTTCGTATTTTGTCCACTGTGTGGTTATCAATAGATAGATGTAAATTACCTTTATATGTATATTTATTATTTCCTATTAATAGGATACGAAAATTTTTCTCCGTTATTTTTTACTGATAATGACGCTGTAAGTTGTACCATCTACATATAACTTACTATTGTCATTGGCATTTCTTAGTTTTGTTTTCATTATTAACAGTGCACAAATGGTGGTTTTTGCTTTTTTTTTGTTACAATTGAGCAAACTGTTTTGGTTTGATTCTTCAAGTATTGTGTACAATGAATTATATTACTATGATCCCATAGCCGTTAATGTATATAAATTGTTAAATATCCTCAAGTTAGTAACTTCGAGAACGAAAATATCTTTAGTTTTTTTAGGTCATCCGTATAGTGATTTTATAACGGTAAATGTAGTGAAAAACGAGTTTGTTAGAGTTTCAAATTGGAAGAATTGTTACAGGCGGGATCTCTAGATATTTCTAAAGCATTTGACAGAGTGTGACATGGAGCATTTTTGTCCGAACTTATTGGTTTTGGTGAGGAGGATATCTTCTCCGGATTTATATCGAGCTTTCCCAGGGATTGCGCTATAAGAGTTGTTGTAGACGGGATCTCATCAAACGAGTTCAAGATAAATTCAGGGGTATCGCAAGGCTCCATTCTTTCTCCTACCCTATTTCTTATATTTCTTAATGACCTTCTATGTCAAGTTCTAACCCTATTCACTCTTTTGCAGATGACAGCAGTATCTGCCATTCATATTCATTTCATCGTAGGCTGACATCGACAATGATCGCGACGACGAGGTAGAATAAGGATAATTCGTTAAATGGTGACTTCACGAGAATATCGGAATGGGGTCACGTGAACAGGGTGGATTTCAATGCCCAAAAGACCCAATGCGGCATGCTTACCCATCGCCGTATGCACGATCACCCTGCCTCATCTGTAATTATTGGCGTTATAAAAATTGAGGAATCAGAAACTCTTGATGTTCTTGGCATGAAAATCCAGTGTGTTCGATTGTTCTTTTGACGTTCTTGAGGAACGTGGGGTGCGTTCCGTTGTTCTATCGTTACTATAATGGGATGTGTTCTAATAAAATCAGGGAACTTGTTCCCGAAATCCGGTCATTCGCGCGCACAACGCAATCATCATTAAGAGCGCATCCATTTGTGGTCGATTTGGCAGTGACTCGCGCGACGCATTGCAGTGAATTAGTTTTTTGGCCGAACTGCACGTATGTGGAATAGACTACCCGCAATAGTCTTTCCTGTCACTTTTGACGTGAGAAAATTCAAATCGAATGTCAATAAACAGTACACCCTCTACCCTTTCTCACAAAACCTAATTTCCTAGTTCCGGCACAATGCACCGCATGTGTACGGCTCATACCCTGAGTGCCGATCCAAGAAGAAAAAACAATTCTTTGTTTCCCAACGGATTTCTATCATTTGTTATTCTGTTTGAAGAATCTGATATTATCTTTATTCAAGCAACTCTTTTTGTAAATCGGTTAATAAATGGCTAAGTAGTTGAAGTGAAAAAACACATTTTCACATGAGAGACCAAACAATATACATATGTATGTGTATTTTTGTTATTGTGGAAAAAGAACACTAAATTAGCTTTAAAAATATTAATCTGTTAATATTAGTTAGGTTGCAGTATCAGCTGTATCCAATCCACAGGCGCATCAGAACGCCCTCCTTCATCGGAATTGTGTAACACCGGCGAAGTAAAATAATTACTCAAAATGGCTACTAAAAACGAAGTTCAAGCCAAATTTTACTTAAGACAATTCAACAAGAACTAATCTATATATTAGTAGGCAAACATGTTTTTTGTAATATCTTTTACAGCCGTACTACTGCGCGGATTTTGAAAAGATATAGATACCTTTGCTTTACGTGCACGTGTTTTTGCAGAACAATTGAGTAAATCAGATAGAAGTTTTTTTCTCTCTTTAAGTAAAATTAAATAAAGAAAAAAAATTAGGCATACATACATACTTAAATGTGTATGTACGCATTATATTAATTTTTATGCGAGAGTGCATAATAAATGTGTTAAAAAAAATTATAGCAATATTTAAAATCAGTTTTCTGAAAGAAATTTTGAGGGCACTAATTTTATATAGTTTAAATTAATACCATGAGAAATATGAATATAATAATGAATAATGAATGAAATAATGAATATAATCTACTTCCTTTTCTTAAAAAGAAATTGAATTTAATTTTATTTTATTGAAAAATTCATACTAAAAATTCATATTGAAGACCTATAGCTTTAGTAAAGAATTCTAATTATTTTTATTTATTTTAGACGAACCAAATGATATAATTGATGACTATAGTTATGACGACATTTATGATACTAAAATGGAGCCGGAAACAATAATTCCAGAAGAAGATGATGAGGAGAATGAAAGTTCAATGAATAATGATTATACTCGCCAATTCTTCTATCAACCAAATAAAATTTTCAAAAAAGAAACGATCACAACTATCAATTTTAATAACAAATATCAACGGAATCTTGAAACAAATATGTATCATTGTGTTGAATGTCTGCTGGAGTTTAAATTACAACGCAATTTAGTACGACACATGTTAACGCACACGGATGATAGACCCTTCAGTTGCAACTTATGTTTAAAATCGTTTAAGCGTAAAGATAATTTGCAAAAACACTTACGTGATGTACATGCCGAAAAACAGTTTGCCTGCGATAGATGCGAAAAGAAGTTTGCAACTTTTCGGCAATTGTACCGACATAATGAAACCAGTATTCATAAAAAACTTAAATAATTACATATGCATTAAATAAATATGCATGTATACAATTTTAACAAAAACAATTTATTGCAAAAAAATTATTCATTAATATTCATCTCAGAAATAGTATTACATAATTAATAAACTCGAATCTCTTAATTTAATGTTTTATTTTAAAATTTTATAATGTATATCTTTAAAATATTTTTAAAATTACTTAAATAAAATTATTGTTCGGAATGTTAAAAATTTTATTGTGAAACTCTTACCTTATTCCTAAAACGTTGGTGTCATAATAAGCATAAAAGAACTCTTTCACTAATGCTGGGTACGCATTTAGGCATTTTGTGACATCGCAAGGTATATTCCTAGTGTGTACCAGAGTTGTGCCGCTCAGATCTGAGCTGGCTCAATTTAACGATTCAGTACAATGGCCGAAGTGAGCGCTAACTTTTTGATGATTTCAGCTCAGTGAAGAGCGCTTTTAATATTTTTACGGTTTAATTTGTTGGTTCCTCAATGCTACCAGAATAAAAAAAAAATAGATGCGGTCATTTCACGTCATTGTCGATTTAGTGCAAATATTTCCCCTTATCGTGTTTGCCGTTTTCGTCTCGAAAACGCGGCGTATTTTAGAAATTTCTTCGTAGTTGGCGAAAACGCTATCATAAACTAACGAGACGCAACACAAAAAATTTTAGTGCTGCCAGGTCAGCTACTTCGTACGAGAGGGACAATAAATATTTGTAAAAATTTTGCTTTCTTTGTCGTTCGAACTTAGCGCAATTTTCCTTTGGTTGACAGAAAATAAATTTTTGTGTAAGATATTGGAGCAAATTGGAAATAATTTTCATTTTCCCCCAATATCATGACCAAACTTGGTAACATGTAGACATAAATATTAGGTGTGTTCGTTTACCCCAAATTCTTACCCAAAAGCGTTTTCTTACGCAAAAATTGGCTAAATGAGAGAGATTTTGAGAGAGTAATGTTCTTGTTCTTCACGCACGAGAATGCCCGTACTTTTTCTTCGGGCTAGTTTGGGCATGAAGAACAAGCAATCAGTTTGTTTATAATAAACATTGCAAATAACAAAGAAAAATTACAAATGTCGCAAACAGCTGACAGACATTTAAAAAGTTGTGTTAAAAATTTTTCTTAACAATAATTAATTACAAAAAACATTTTTGTTATTTATATCATAAATTGTTAAAAACTTTTCATAAAAAATACCATTTTTTTAAATAAATATTTTTGTTAATACAAATTATTATTTCCTAACGATGATACCTATTTGGTTAGCGAAATATTGAAAAATAAATATTTGTTAAAAACTTTTCATAAAAAAGACCATCGCTCAAAAACAAATGCAATTAAATAAGTTCTTGCAATACTTGTTTTTTTAAATAAATTCTTTCACAAATAGTTTTTTTTCGATAAACTGTCATCAATCACATTAGACTTCCAATGAAAATCAGGGATAATCAAGTTCGTACAATTGTACTTTTTTCAGTACACTTTGCATTGCAAAAGTACTACTTTAGTCCACCAAATATTAAGTACCAAAGTATATTCATATGATTATACGTTGTTCAGTAATTTAAATTAATTACAGCAAAAATATATTTTCGATTTTTCTTAATATAATATTTAATTATTAAATTATTCACAACCACTTTTCACAAACTTTGACGTTTGGCCTGTTGAATGAAGTGACCAGCGAAATAGCTAATAAGTTTAGCTGCCCTGAAAGAACATTGACGGTCATTTTACCGGTGATATGACCGTCATTGCTGACAGAATTATCGGTCATTGCGTAGAACAAAGTTTATATCACTTTCTTAAGGGCAATATGAGAAAAATGACCGAAACTTCTGTGTGCATGTGATAGTCAGCGTTGATGCAAATATATCACTGTAGACGGATATCCCAATTGAAATGAAACACTATTTATTTCAATTCTTTACGTTGATTTTATTTCAATATTCTTATATGTACATATGTATATAAAAAAAAGAAATGTAATATAATATAAAAGAGAAATATCTATCAGAACCTTGGAGTGGGCCATCATCTGTGAATTTTTTCTTAATATAATTGCGCACAATTATTTAAAATATACAAATATTAAAACAAACTATTCAAGGATTCGCATAAAAATTAATTCTATCCATCAGCAAAGGCAACATATGTCGTTGTTAAAACGTGTCGACGAGTACCGAACACAAAAACGATGCTCCCTTCCACACCCGTAACATGCTACCAAACTAAATGTTTTCTCGTCTAAACTCAGTCGTACGGAGCTTCAAAAACTATAGTCCGAATTATAAGTTTATAAACGAGTAAAATTATCATTTCTGTAAAATGGATGAATTTGCGAAAATTCAAGAATACTTTTGTAATGAACTGCATTAATTTTTAACTATTCAACAACACGTTGCTTGTCTCACAACGAGGTGGTCTCTCGAGTAATAGGAACTCCTTCAGTATTACTTTAATTTGATTGATTTCGAAACAAATTCTCAATATTTAAGAATTCATTTTATTTTATCTTTCTGTTACTAATAGTTAATAATAGTAAAACTTAACACAACTTTTATGTTTTTAGTACATTTGGGGTCAAAAAAGTACAATTTTAAAATTGTCAAATATCATCTCCGATATAAACAGAGCTGTAAAAAACTGACAGTTCTTTTTTTCTGGTAAATTTATTGGTTTTTTCGTTTTCTTACTTTTGTACATTTTGCTCTCTTATTGAGAGTAATTATAGCTTACTCTCATTTTACCGAACTTTACCCAAAAAGTAAACGTACAGACCTATTATAGATTATTTTGTCTACATATTACCAAAAGTGAAAAAAGCAATACAACACAAAAGCAATACAACACAAAAAGCCGGTGAACAAAAACCAAAAGGTAAGTATGTATTTAATTAAAAAGTAATTATCTAAATACTTTTACTATATTATATTAAATTTTTTAGGAACGAACGTTGCGTTTTATGGTGCCCAGAAGAATATAAGCTCCACATATTCCGGAAAAGTCTACACAGGTATATTCTGTGCTCGGAATACGTCTGTGCCAAATAAAGGGTGTCTGGTAGCAGATTTATATTTTCACACTAAAATAAAAAACGTAATAATTGACACAATTAATATGTGAATGTATTATTATTATATACTTTATGGTATTCTCATAAAGTATTTTTTTATATAAAAGCAAACTCAAAAATTGAGGAGGAAAGCATATCCATATAGTACTATTTTGCTAATGCTTACTTAGCTCAACAGTGGACCTTTCCCAATTTTTGACTACAAATTCAAGATTATTATGTTCAAAATTCAACTAATCAATCGAGAATTGAAGGTGAATACCGAACTAAAAACCAAAAATTTATAAACCAAATTATAACAATCCATGAGATTACTTTTTTTATTACACATACATATTTCTCCTTTAAATTTTTCTATATATATATATATATATATATATATACAGTGCACTCGGGAAAACGTCAACACTAGTTTACGTCAATATCCCAAAACGTCAACCCTTAATATTTTGGATTTATTAGAAAAGGGTGCAAGTGCGGTAGCTTTAGCAAAGCAATATGGTATCTCAAAATCAACAATTAGCAAGATAAAAAAAATAAAATTTTGGACTGTGTTAATAACACACTTTCCGGTCCGGGAAAAAGAAAGACATTAAGAGCATCAGAGTTGCCGAAAATGGAAAAGCGGCTGTATCAATGGAGAAAGGCTTTATCCGGTTAATGCATTAGCGCTCAAACAAAAGGATAAAGAGATTCATCTAAAAGTAAAAGGAAAGGAATGTTCTTTTAACGCAAGTGATGGATGTCTGCAAGGTTTTAAAAAATTTGGAGTTCGCCTGCTTAAAATAACTGGAGAAAAGCTGTCTTCGCAGCCTTTGCTTGTCGAACTATTTAAAATCAAACTAAAACAAAAAATTTAAGAAATGGGTCTATGCCATGATCAATTGTACAATGCTGATGAATCTGGCTTATTCTGGAAAATTTTGCCAGAAAAGTCTTACGTATCAAGTGTCGAAAGGACTGCTCCGGGCGTAAAGACAGAAAAACAGCGCGTTACTTTTTTATGTTGTGCTAATGTTTCCGGAAATCATAAGCTTAAATTGTTGGTGATTGGAAAGGCAAAAAATCCACGCATTTTCAAAAATTTTAACTGCCCAACTGAGTACAAGAGTTCCAAGTCCTCATGGATGACATCAGTTATTTTCTACGATTGGTTTCACAAATCCTTTGTGCCACAGGTTAATATCTGTTCTGCTGCAGAATAAATATCGCTTTTAATAGCTAAGATTTTCTAATTTTAGGCAACAGATTTTCTTTTAAAAAAGAACCTGCCAGTTAAAGCGCTCCTTCTGATAGACAATGCTCCGTCTCATCCAAGTGAATTAGAGCTTAAAACAGAAGATGGAAACATAATTGCAATGTTTTTTCCTCCGAATGTAACCCCACTTATCCAACCAATGGATCAAAACGCAATTAAAATAACGAAGCTGTATTATAGAAACAGTCTTCTAGCCATGGTAGCAGCAAAAAAATCAGATCTAGTAGATTCGATGAAAGCTGTGACGTTAAGGGATTGTGTTATGCTTTTAGAAGCCGCATGGAATAAAGTTAGCAAAGATACAATGGCAAAATGCTGGCAAACTGTTTTGCATTTCATGGAAAATTAGACCGATCTGGAGGAAGATATTCCGTTAAGCATATTGAAAGAAAAAATAAACTCGGAACTGCAACAACAAATAAAGCTCG
The DNA here is from genome assembly GCA_963924685.1 of Dexiosoma caninum. Classification (NCBI taxonomy): domain Eukaryota; kingdom Metazoa; phylum Arthropoda; class Insecta; order Diptera; family Tachinidae; genus Dexiosoma; species Dexiosoma caninum. The sequence goes on along the minus strand of OZ004726.1, from coordinate 59,773,715 downwards.
CAGTTGATCTGCTTTATGAAATAAACCCTCAGGTTTGTCGCTTTTAAAATTATTTTAACGACACGACCAGTAACTTTATACATTTTTTTAAGAGTTACTATACAGTACCATCCATTCAGAAGTGGAATGAAGATGTTCTACTGGGTAATGTTTCTAATTCGTGTGAAATTGAAGAGTTAGAAGTGACCGATGATGATGACAACGATTTAGATACGAGTACAAATGTACAGACAATAAAACCAAACGAAGCTGTCGAAATATTTAACCGGGCTTTGGATTGGGCTCAATGCGAGAATGTTGAGCAAAATGACCTAAATGTATTAAGACGTTTACGAGAGAAAGCTCTCCTCCAAGTATTGGAAAGGAAAAAACAACAGAAAAAAATAACAGATTTTTTTTAGATGCATAAGTATGTATGTGAAATGTGATCTATTTTAAAATGTGTTCCTTTAGTTTTAGTTAGGCTGAAAGCCTTTTTGGTTCTTTTTTTGTATTTGTTTATGTTTCGTTTTAGTTTATAGTTAATAAAAACGTTTTAAAGCACACTATCAATATGTTTTTTATTAAAAGTATCTACATTCATAAACGTCAACAATTTGTTAAACGTCAACACTCGCGGTTTTAATTAGTTGACGTTTTCCCGAGCGCACTGTATATATATATATGCTTTCCCCCTCAGTTATTGAGTTTGCTATAATAAAAAAATACTTTATGAGAATACCATAAAGTATGTAATAATACATTGCACATATTTATTTTTTTTTCGGGAAAAGGCACAATTTTAAAATTTAAATCATATATAAAGTGATATTCTATTTTATTTACTTATAACAATAACCAACGGAGCCCATAGGACCATATGTAGTTGGTGGACTACAAGTGTAACATAAGAATAATTAAATGTTTATGAAAAAAATAATAGTTATAATATTATTAGAGCGCTACTATATAAATTGGAGGTTATATTGCGCATGAATTTGACTATATATATTCAGAATCTAGATCAGTTCAATTGCGATAAATTCTTATCAACAAGCTTATCTTTGAGTGAACTACGTGTAAGATGGAATGCTCTAAACTTACCGAAAAGCGTTCCAGATAAAAATTTTTTTACAATTTCGAGATAAAATGAGAGAGAAAAGTTTTTCATTTTCTGTACAAAGATGTACGAACTTTTTCTTTGGGTAAGTTCGGTCTAGAATTAAATTATCGACTGTTTTTTATTTACATATAAAACTAACAAATTAATCGGAAAATTTGCAAAGAAACGACAAAAGTTTTTATTTAAAAATTTAAAAAAGATTTTTTAAAAAACTTGAAATTGTAAGTACACATATTTGTGCATATTTATCACTTTATTTAATAAAAATGCCTTTTACTTTTTTTTCAATTTATTTTCGTCCTTTGCCAACAATGCAAATGTTTTGCTTTTCAAATATTATGTATTTGAAGCGTCTATAATCACTAAAATAAATTTTATTTAGACTCTTTTGTTATGCACATGGAACAGACCTATTTTCTGGCAAATTTTATGGTTTTTTACGTTTTCTTACTTTTGTACATTTTTGTCTCTTATTGAGATAAATTATAGTTTACTCTCATTTTACCGAACTTTACCAGAAAAGTAAAAAAACACACCTAATGTTAAACATCGAACTGGCAACTTTTGCCAATCAATAAGAGGGTATTAACTGCAAAAAGAATGTAAATACATTTCCAAGCTAAATTTGATTACTATGATGTATTTGGTCTTTCAAATAATTTTAAAATATAACCACAAACAGTTTTTGACCTCCACTGAAAATTTTAAAGTTTTGAGTTATACTCTCTTGTTGATCATTTGCGTTATGTACTAGAGGTCTGCGCAAGCACAATAAATATAGTATCTTACAAAACATCGTAATAATTTCAATGCCGGAATGTTTTATACATAAAAACGAATATGTACTGTATTGTAAAACAAATGAAAGAAATAAAAGTAGAACCAACTGAAATAGAATGAAATTGAACTAGAACATCGCTGAAGAAGAGTTGTTGATTTTTCTCTAAATAATAATGTTATAAAGCATAAAATCATTGTTTTTCTGAATTCATAAATTCAATATAGTCATAAGTACATTGTTATTAGTCTGTAAGAATTATATCCTTTGACTAAATTTAAATAAATAAATAAAGTAAAACCAATGAAGTAGTGGTTTTACTTCAACTTTGTTTACAAAGTTTGTTGTTTTAATTTATTTATTTTTTTTGGTATTGAATATCAGTGCTGCATATGCCGTTGCGCATATATAATATTTCGGCGTTTTATGTTAAAAAAGTACACAGACATAGGACATTTTACGTTATTTTATATAAATCAAAATTTACAGTTTGTTTTTTGAAAACGGTTGAAAAAATTCGTTCGTGTATTTACATTGAAAACGAAAACAATTTTTTTTAATTTTATTGCTGTTATCAATATAAACACACGCACGAATCTTTTCTTTGGTTTTCAAAAACCGGCACTTGATACTGAAATGTAATGAATGTGAAATATTGTATGGATATACATATGATTCTAATTGTGCTTTTTCCCTTATAAACTACTATATGTGAAATTTATTATTACATACTTTATGATATTCTCATACAGTATGAAAAATATCATAAAGCATTTTATTACAAAAGTAACTCAAAAATTGAGGAGGAAAGCATATCCATATAGTACTATTTCGCTAACGCTTACTTAGCTCATCAGTGGATTTTTCCCAACTTCTGAATATAAACCCAAGATCTATATGTTTAAAATTCAATTAATCAAACGAGAATTATTTGAATATTAAACATACAAACCAAAAAATCTATAAACAAAAACATAACAATCCATGAGTTTACTTTTATAACATACTCACATTTCTATTTTTAGGGAAAAAGCACAATTAGAATCATATGTATAAATAAATATTCCCAAAATAAATTCAGTTAATATATTGTATGGATATTTACGTACGATTTTACTTCCACGCGAGACCTTCATTTTTGTTTTTTTATTTAATTCGTTCAAATACAAGTTAATTAATAATTGAAGAAGTAAAAATTTCAATGCCTATACAATCAGGCATCGAAAGTTTACAAAAATATTGAAAAACCTTTTTATATATGTAATATTTATTTTTTTTCGACATTTCGATAAATATTACATACATATATAAAAAGGACCTGCAGTGTAATTATTGTAATTAATATAAAAAGAGGTCAAAAAACCAGAAGAATTAAAGAAAATCAAATGTTATATAGAGACGAATGGTTTAATATTGAAATATAAACGGGTTTCAGAAGAAGGCATGCATGCGAAACGGCGGTGAATTCAATAATTCGTAGATTTAAATGTGCTAGAAAAAATAAGATATTGAGGGGTATTCTTGTAAGAAAACTTTACGAATATGGTGTACAAGATATAGAATTGGAATGGTTTAAATAGAATACAAATCACAAATGTGCATAATATTGAGTCAAATCCTATAGAATATAACTTTGGGAAGAATGTTATGATAACATTAGAAGAGATGTGAATAACGTTAATAGCACAGATATCTAAATAGCCTATGGTTAATAGGTGGTTGAGAATGAGCAGATTAAAGTTGAATGAAGGAAAAACGAAGTATAAAAGTCAATATGTACAATAGAAAAGTTTAATAGCTAAAAATATTTAGGTTTTATAATAAAGACTTAAATTTTAAAGAGCTATAGAATATATATGTATGTATGTAGGAAGACCGGAAAGAAAATCGGTTTTTTAGAAGATTGAGAAATAGAGTATCGGCGATGACAGCAATTAATATGTATAATACAATTATTAAACCGCATTTCGAATATGGATCAACGATCATGTACACATGCAGCTTTGAACGGCAAATAGACTGCAAAATCTATAGAATAAAGCAATGCGGTTATACTAAAATGTAACCATTTTACACCAATAACTTATGCTGAATGCTCTAAAATGACTAAATATAAAACATAGACTAGAATTCAACACTATAAATTTAATTTCAAAAAATGAAGAAAGATGCACCAGATTACCTAATTGAACGACTAAGATATATGGCAGATATCCAACCATATAAATTAAGGAATGCAAGCGGTTTTTGGCTGCAAAGGACAACTAGAAATGCGTGACAAAGATCTATATTCCATAAGGAAACTGGGTTGTACAACACGTTGCCATGTTGAATGAAAATAATATGAATGAATTTAAAAAAAATTTTGTAAATTGCATCAGAAGTATTAATACAAGTCAGAGCATGTAAAAAGTTTTTGATTATATAAATGTTTAAATATAATTTTTAAAATATTGTAAATACTATTTATTTCAAGTAAAAAAAATGATAACGTCCTGTGCTAAAAAAAACCCTCTGAAAACATAAAGAATGGTATAGACGGTGATATAACACCGGGTACTCAGTTGTATAATACATTTACGGCACTTATGTATATTAATCACTCTCAAAACATTTAGGAAAACAATAAGTAAAGCAAAAAATAATAAACTTTCAACTTAAATGTTCTTCAGTGGAACATTCAATGTTTCATATATAATAAAGATGTACGCTTTTGAACTCTTAATTGCCACTCATGATTTTTAGTATATTTTAGTCTTGCGGTAATTGGGTTTCGTTGCTTTTGAAGAGCCTTAAAGGTGCTAATGATAGCATCGGGGAAACTACCACTCTCTTTTTTTGCTGTTATACTCAACGCCTCTTTTTTTATCTGGGACCAGCACACAGGAGATGACTCCTACACATGCGAAACATTGTGCTGGAACAATTTGAATTCCAAGATGTGATGGAATCCAGAGATTTAAAATTTTTTGGCTTGTTTCTGTAATAAGATATTGGCGTGTAACCCATTACGGATATTTTTTAAAGTCCTCGTGGCGCTGAGGCTATCTCTGATTTCTTGCAATAGAATGAGATACAGCGTATTTTATGGCCGTCATTTCGGCTTGAAAGATGCCTATGCGGCATCATAGCCAGAAGTGAGGTTTTTTCAACTATTATGTTGGTTATTAAAATTTCAAATGAGAAGAAAAAATATATTTTTTTTATTTGTTCTTTTTTTATATTTATTCAACGCGGGTCAAAAAGAATTACACTTATTTATATAAGTATAAGCAAACAAATTATTACATTCGTTAATTGAAATGAGACTTTCTGCAATTTTTTAGTTTAAACGACATTTTCATATAAGTAGTGAAACTGTTATTTACCTCATGAAAAGATATTACTCATGGTATTGTCATAATTCCCTGCCAGAATTCAATAACAAAACAATTATACAAATTAAGATGCTGTCTTTTTTATGGTAATTACGATTTATATAAATAAATTTTGTTTAAGAACTGTATATTTCTTCCTTTCAGGTTTAGTACCCATGCTATCAGTTTTGATAGTGTTGCACGACAGTTGAACACATCGTTATCAGATATAAACAACTCTTTTAATAATGTTTTGCAATTTTTTATGGAAGAACTTGCTTGTGAAGTAATAAAACTTCCAACCACATATATCGAGAAAGAAGCGATAGCGAAAAAGTTTGAAAAAGTTGGATATTTTTTATAGCACTATTCGTTTCATATAAAACAGTTTATTATTTACAGGTTGCTGGATTTCCAAACGTGCTTGGCTGTATATCGGAGTTATTTTTCAGTGAAATCACAAAAACTTTTTCAACTTGATAGTTCTCAATTATACCTGAGAGGAATATGTGATTCAAATAGAAGATTTTTAAATGTAAAAGTTTGTTTTCCTAACGAAATTCGAAATGACTTATTTATAGAAAACGATTTAGCAGAGTTATGCTTTTCTAAATACCATTTACTTGGAGATTTAAAATGTCCAATAAAAGGATACCTTATGATACCATTTGAGAACGGTGGAACCCTAAGTGATTCACAAAAATATTTCAACATAAAGCTTATTCGAACTCACGTTAAAATTAAAAATGCATTTGGCATGCTTAGAAATCGTTTTCAGCAGTTAAAACATTTAGACCTGAATAATATTGAAACGATAAAGATTTGTGCAGCGTTTAAATATATACTGATGTATCAGATCGTCTATATAGGACTTCCTTGACTTCTTTACAAACTGATGAATTTCTTACAGATTTAGGTGTAATGAAAATGTCTGAACTTCAGCAAATATTGATAAAAACTAAGCAATTAATTTAAATTTTTCAATTTAAAATATGAAATATGAATAATTTAATTTTGTAAATTACTCACGTAATATTGATTATCTATATACAGAATGCGTTTTAATTCGACATGTGTTCAAAATTATTATTTTTTCAATTAAATAAACATACATATGTATATCTGTACATATAAGACATAAAATATATATAGATATACATATGTAAATATTTATTTTTTACTATCCAAAATTCGTTCCAATATAGTTTGCAATTTTTCGATTGCTTGCATTTTTTCTCTATGCCGTCGTTCTTTGCCTTCCTCCCGTTTTGCTGCTATTCTCAATAAAGTTTCGCTTATGGTAAGATCGTCCTTATTATCTGTGTTTGTTGATGTGGTTTGTTGCGTATATAGTTCTTTTCTAATATTGTGTTCTGGTGTACGAACTCGGTTTCTTTTTAATTTATTTTCGGCGATATGGCGTGGCCTGAAATCTAAAGTTTTTCTTCTCGCTTTTGATATATAGACTTTTGTAACACCTGCTTGCTTTCTTCTAAGTACAGTATTGTAACGCTGCTCACATTGTTTGGCATCTTTGTTCTGAAAATTTGCTGATATTGCGGACCACATATCCTTTTTATGTATAAATTTTTTCTGCGGACCAACTTCAGATATAAAATGTTTGTAAAGATCCGTTAAGAGTTTAGTTTCACTGTTAGACCATACTGTAGAAATTAAATAAAAAATTGTTCTGCTATATACGGGGTTTTAAAATTTAATTAACTTTTTCGTTTATATAGTACATATATTTTTTTTATGGATATTTACACGGTGGCACAAAAGGAGCTATATGGTTTAAATTCTTTATAACTTTTTTTCTTATTTTTTTTTTTTTCTTTCAGCATTTGGTGAAGAAGACTTGGGGAATTAATTATGAAGCATTCGCAATGAAATCATGGCCATTGCACCCGAAATTTTGCGAAAAGTTATGGAAAAAAAAAAAAAGAGTATTTATGTGCGAAGCAGAAAATGGATATCACTTACAGGATATCATTTTTCAAAGCTAATTTCAAAAAATTCCCCAACACTATACTGTATTTAAAAAAAAAATTATAATAATCGCATAAATAAAAAAATTATAAACCATATAGCTCCTTTTGTGCCACCTGGTAATACTGATTTTGTATATTATACATCATAATACAGGAATTATAAATTCATGAAGCATAAGTGAAACATGCATTTACCTTGAAATTCATTGAAAGGTGTTGTGCAACTGCTTAAATCGCAATCTATTCTACGTTTTCTGATAATCGTCAATTCGTTTTCTTCTCCGTTTTCTAATTCAAGTAGTTTCCTTTTGGCATCCGATATGTAAACTTTCTCGATATCTTTTTTCTTTCTTCTCATTAATGTCTTAAAACGCTCTTCACACTGCTTGAAATTTTTGGTTGGGATCTGGGAGGAAATTTCAAACCACATATCTTTTTTACGTTTGAACCTCCCAAGTGGGCCAACTTGACTTATTAAACTTTTATAGAGATCAACCAACTGCTTTGTTTCCTCATTTGACCATATTGCAATATTTCTTGCAGGCGGAGGAAAATTAATTGTTTCAAACACAAAATCTGGTGCACAGATTTCTGGTTCATATTCTTCTTTAATCTCCATTTTCCAGCTTTTAACTATTCCTTTTTTAACTAGGCTATACGTATTAATAATAAATGTACATAATATAATTATAAAAACGCAAGCCGAAAAATTACCCTGAGTTACTCAGGCTGCCGATAACGCTAAAGGCAAATATGTAGGCTGTGGAAGGGCTCCTCAATTGTCGAAAAACTTTATTTTCTCTTTCTATTCTAAAATATTGTTAATTTAGTAATTTCAATGTATATTTTCTTATATTTTTAATTATTTTTGCAGCCACAGATTAGCAGGAAATAAATTTTTTTCTACGAGTGTGTGTATAATTTGTGTGGCCCAGGGATGGTAAATCGAAATTTCGATATGGTACTAAATTTCAATCGAGAATTTTTTATGTCAAAGGTACTTACATTCACTTTGTGTTATGAGTATAAAATACATTTATGAAAATATATATTTGATGTATTCAAAACGTGTGCTATTAAGTTATATTGTCGTGTCATAATATTTAAAAAAAATTGCTCTGCTTAGATGTACAAAATCATAAAATAAAACACTCTTCGAGCTATGTCTATTGGTTTCTCATAAAATAACAAAATAAATCGGAGTCATTAGCTGAAACTTTTTAGTCACGCCGGCGATTATATGTACAAGCCGCTTGTTATAAATGATATAAATATAAAAAAATTTTAAAATCATTCACACTTTTGTACCTTTACATTAAAATAAATACTTATACCATAAAAGTAAGTAAGAGAGAAAAATCACAGCAGCTTTTATCTATTCGATATCACATATGTATAAATGATTTTTTCTTATCAGCAGAATAAACTTTTTAAAATAGCACACTGAATTATGACGGGATGTTCACATCAGTCATATTTTTTCGTAGTATTATTTTATAAAAAAAAATGACTTTATGACTACCATTTGACTATCCCAATTATAATTTTAAATTCTTCAGTCTTTTTGAAACAAAAATGATTAAACGTACTCATAAAGTCATATGTTGTAAAATAATAACACGAAAAACTATGACTGTTGTGAGCAACCCGTCATAACCTAATAGGTCTGTTCGTTTACTTTTCTGGTAAAGTTCGGTAAAATGAGAGTAAGCCATAATTTATCTCAATAAGAGACCAAAATGTACAAAAGTAAGAAAACGGAAAACCATAATATTTACCACATAATAGGTATGTTCAACGTGCGTAACAAAAACATTTGCATCGTTGGCAACGGCTGTAAAATGTGGACAAAAATAAATTGAAAAAAAGTAAAAGGCAGTTTTTATTATATAAAGTGATAAATATGCACAAATATATGTACTTACATTTTGAAATTTATTTCAAAAATCTTTCTTCAATTAAAAACGTTTGTCGATTCTTTGCAAATTTTCTGATGAATTTCTTAGTATCATATATAAATAAAAAACAGCCGATAATTTAATTCTAGACCGAACTTACCTAAAGAAAAAGTTCGTGCAAATTTGTACAGAAAATTAATAATTGCTGGCACGCTTTTGGGTAAATTTACAGGATTCCATCTTACACGTAGTTCGCTTATTGATAAGCATTTCTCGCAATTGAACTGATCTAGATTCTGAATATACATAGTATATAGTGAAATTCATGCGCAATATATCTTACAATTTATATAGTAGCGCTCTAATAATATTATAGCTATTATTTTTTCATAAACATTATTTCTAGCTTATTTGATGCCTACATATTTAATAATTCTTATGTTACACTTGTAGTCCACCAACTATATATGGCCCTATGGGCTCGGTTGGTTATTGTTATAAATAAATAAAGTAGAATATCTCTTTATATATGATTCTAATTTTAAAATTGTGCTTTTTTCGAGAAAAATATGTGAAATGTATTATTACATTATTTATGCTATTCTCAATTTATGAACCTATTTTCTTGAAATTTTCACAGGATCTCTCTGAATATCTGGAAGGAACTATAACCTATGTATATAAATATGAAAAATTGCAAATACAATTACAAACTAATAATTGATTTCATTATATCTTGAGAATGGTTTAAATTAATATTTCTGCATTTGATATGAGTAACTTAATGGTCAGTCAAAAAGTGGAAGAAATTGAACAAGTGTGTTGTTGTAAGGTTTCAGTGGCGAAGGCATAGTCACTGAACAGTAAAGGCTTCAGCTGTATCCAATCCACAGGCACATCAGAACGCCTTCTTTCGTCGGTATTGTGTAGAACCGGCGAAGTAAAATGGTTACTAAAAACGCAACTTAAAAAATTTAATACGGCTCCTTGACATCAGAGGCGCTACAACACCCCAGTAAAAACAAATAACGTGCAAAAAAGCAGTTTTGTTAGACAGTGAAGCTTCACCTCCTATCATTTCTCCTACTATATCAATCCTTTAGTTCCAGCACAATGCACCGCATGTGTAGGGGTCATCTCCTGAGCGCTGGTCCAAGATAAAAAAAATTAGGAATTATGTATATTCCATCAACCAGTTGCCGAAAAACATTTGCTTCAACAGTAACACCGAATAATCCGACTACGTTTGCTCCAACAGCACGTCCGAATAATCCGTCTACGTTTGCTCCTATAGATTTATAATTCAATTGTATGTGCTGCTGTATAACAACCGTATAATGCACCGAATATAAATGCTAATGTAACACCAACGTTTAATCCATCAAACAGCCCGTTTGCTACACCGTTTCAATCAATACAACATTCTCATTAAATTCGTATCAATTCAATAAAAGAATTGATAATGTCAAATAGGCTTATAATTGGGATGATCTCATTGTATTGTTTGCAGCAAAAGCTTGGGGGACCTGCGAAGTACTGGGTTGATTCCGCAATGGAAATATTTGTTACGTGGGCCCAGTTTTCAGCGAAATTTTTACGACATATTCCAGTTACAACCAACGTTGCCGATGTCCACATAGAAATGGCAAACACAAAACATCTACATAGTGAATCGCAGAACAAAATTTACAAAATTGTAGCTACAGCGTCTAAGGCAGCGGTCCGTTTTTTAAAAAATCACGACCGTCGCGGCCCGGAAGGTAATAAACTGAACTATTTAAATAATATGTTTAGCTACTGTACCAATGGACAAATAAAACGAATGGGTTTCGGTGCATTATTTTATTAAATAATAAACAAATGCATTGAATAAAAAGAAGTAAGTACTAAGGGTTTTTACAATATTAATGAAAAAATTACATTTTTTGTCTTGGACTATCCGTCTGAAGTTTGAAGTAAAGCTTGTGCAGGCTATTCTCATTAAATCTTGGAAATATTCTTCGGCAAATCTGTTTATTTTTAATGAAATTCATCTTAGAAAATGCTGCCTCAGAAACATACATACAGTCTAAGAAAAAAGTCTAAATACGCGTCCTAATTCTAGAGTTTTAGGAAGTTTGTAAAGAAAATGTAAAAAACATGTATGACAATATTTAGGGCACCAATAAGTAAGTTTATTTATAAAATGAAAATGCAATTCATAAATACTGTAAACACAGTAATAACAAAAACGTTCAAAAATCGTAGGAAAAAAGTCTACATACAGTGGGGTAACTCCACGTAGTAAATGGAAAATTAAGAACAAAAGCAGGAAAACAACCGTTATTTTTGTTTTAATTGCTTTTACAAGCACTATATTCATTTTAATTGAGAAAGTGATATCTTAAGAAGACAATATTTAAACTTTAATCGTAGAAAATGGAAAAAAGAAAAGAGATAGAGATTTCAGTTAGAAATGTAGTGGTTAATCTGCGGAAAGAAGGTAAATCTATTGGAGAAATTTCAAAAATAAATAAAAATATTATCCGAAATTATAAAATAACAAATAGTACTGAAAATAGACCACGAACTGGTAGACCAAGAAAGCTTTCGAGACGCGATGTGAGCAGCATTCTAAAAGAAGTCAATCGGGATCCAAAGTTAAGTGCCCCAAAATTGGCGGAACACATTGAAAAATCTTCTAACATTATTGTAACAACAAGAACAGTTATAAACGCTTTACACGAGAACGGCTTTAAAAGCAGAGTAGCACGAAAAAAGCCATTAATTTCAGCAAAAAACCGTAAACTTCGACTTGAGTTTGCTAAGGCGCATCTAAACAAGGGTATGGAGTTTTGGAATCGCGTTATATTTACTGATGAAAGTAAATACATAATTTTTGGAAATGATGGTCGATCCAAGGTTTGGAGAAAACCTAACACTGCGCTTGATCCAAAAAATACTATACCTACAGTGAAACATGGTGGTGGCAGTGTTATGGTTTGGGGCGCTATGGCATCATCTGGAGTGGGTCGGATGGTGTTTGTCGAAGGCAATATGGATCGCATCAATATAAAAGTATATTGGAACAAAATCTAAAGTCATCCGTTGATAGTTTAGGCCTGCGCTATCAGTTGGTTTTCCAACAAGACAACGATCAGAAGCATACCGCTCACGTTGTTCGAGACTGGCTTTTGTATTATGCTCCAAGGCAACTGAATTCTCCACCACAATCACCAGATTTAAACCCGATCGAGCACGTATGGGAAGTTCTCGAAAAAATGGCGCGAAAATATGACATAAGCAGTCGCCAAAGTCTGAAAACTGCTCTTGTAATCGCATGGGCTGAAATCACACCAGATATAACAGCAAATTTGGTTAATTCGATGCCCCGTCGTCTTCAAGCAGTAATTGATGCCCAGGGTGGACCAACCAAATACTGAAAGCTTTCTACCTTTGTGTTTTTATATTAAAAACGTTAACTTAATCTTTAATTTTCTTGCTGTATGTAGACTTTTTTCCTGTGAATTTTATATGTTTTTGTTTTTATAATACTTTTGAATTACATTTTTAATTTAAAAACAAAACTATTTATTGGTGCCTTAAATGTTACAATAAAATTTTCCTTAAAATTTTTTACAAATTTCCTAAAAATCTAAAATAAGGGGGTGTATTTAGACTTTTTTCTTGGACTGTATGTATGTTGACCCAAACATGCTGTGTTGATAGTTTTGAATGATTTGATGAGCCTGTCCGACGAGTGTATATGTGAGATTTTGTTGCACCTCGCTGATGACGACAATGTTACTAATGAAATTGTTTGTGTCTCAAATTATCTTTTTTTTTTGCACAGGTTTCCCTATTACTTGTTAGTTAACGGATCATCACCAAAGGCTGATGTCGAGACGAAAATATTTCTCATGAATTTGTTGTTACATAATGTAAAATATTTTGTATTGTTAACACAAGGTCCGTATAAAATAGGTCTACGGTCCGGATTCGGACCGCGGTCCGCCAGTTGGTGACCCCTGGTCTAAGGCATATCTTCCCGAGTCTGCAATAATACGTCACATCGTAAATGAAGTTGATCTTAAGAGGAAAATTTCAAATGACTACCCGACATGTAGCGATTTATAAAAAGGTTTAATTATTTATTGCAACTATAACGAAGTTAAACCCGTAACTAATATGTCGAAAAGGATTTTACCTACATATAACGTCCACACAAGCGTTAACAACTAAAAAAAATATCGATACGAAAAATGATAACAATGTGAAATGTTTTAATTGTTTAATGTTTTAAAAGTTGATCCACTACTCTGTAAAGTGTCCCGAGCTGCAACGTAAACCACGCAATAATTAATAAACGCAAAACACATACAACCGAAAAGTGTCCCGAAAAAAACAACAGTAAATAAAATCGATGATGTAGTAACAAACACTAAGGTGAATATTGATAGCACGAGTGTCCTGCTAGAAGGTTTTGCTGCAGGTCAATATGAATGTACTGGTCGAATCAACGCCACGTAAATGAAAATAATGCTGTGATTGATTTGCTTGTGGTGGAGGACAATTTCTTAAGTGAAAATGTTCTGTTAGGTTGTGACATATTGTGCGAACGACTGATTATAGAGAACGATGCTTGTCGATTGGAGAAGATAAATAACATAAAGCACTCCCGAGAACTATTACCGCCTGAGGTAAAACAACTTAACTCTGTACTTTTGAAAAATCATAATTGCTTTGCGGAAGATACATCTCATCCGGTAAGTGTAACGTATGTAGACAAATTAGAAAATAGTACGAAATCTGAAACACCAATTCAAATAAAACCATATCGGGTTCCCTTTGCTAAACCAACAATAATGACTGATATAACTAATAACCTACTGCGACACGGTATAATACGTCCGTCGGAATCGGCTTACGCCTCTCCCGTAGTTTTAGTGACTAAACGCAATGGTGACCATTGCATGTGCGTCGACTACCGCCAACTTAACTCGTGACAACTAAAATGCCGTATCAGATGCCTATTATTGAGGAGAATTTGCCCAACTGGCCGACAACAAATATTTTACCACGTTAGGTTTGCGAATGGGTTACCACCAAATTGATGTCCACGAGGACTCAAACAGATTCACTGCATTTGTTACACACGGCGGACATTTCGAGTATCACCGTATGCTGTTCGGGCTGGTCTACAGTCAATAATGGATAGACTCTTTTCGAAAATGGTCCATGGAACAATATTCGCGTACTTGGATGTTGTTATTCTACGCAAGTCTCTAGAGCAGGATCTATCACGCCGTGAACGCTTTCTTAAAACTTGGACTGACTCTTGCCTTACGCTTCGACTCGAAAAATGTATTTTCCTGGCAACTGAAGTATGTTATTTAGGACATTCTGTTGATGAGAACGGTATTCGACCAAGTGACTCGAAGACATGTGCTATTGAGAGTATTCCTGCAGCAACTAATGTAATGGTGGTGAGAAAGTTTCTGAGCCTGATAGGATTTTTCCGGAAGTATGTTCAGGATTATTCATTGATAATACAGTCCATCATGATGTTGTTGCGCAAAAGCGAGAATGTTTTTGTATGTGGTCCAGATCAACAAATGGCGTCTGAGAAACTCACCAGGCATACTGTTCACACAAACCGTACTTGTGTTGTATGATTGTACAGCTCAACATAAAGTTCATACCGACGCAAGCAGTACTGGCCTCGCAGGAATCTTATTGCTGTCCAACGATAATGTCAACTGGAAGGCCGTGTTTTATTTTACCCGACACTGTACTTACACTGAAAGCCGTTTTCATAGCTACGAACTTGAGGAACTGTGGTGGCTGTGGTGGAATCTTTTAATCTTTTCCAAGTTTACCTGCTTGGTAAGCCTTTCTGTTTGGCAACCGATTGTTATGCTGTCGCCAGAGTGAAAAATAACAAAGAACTGAAACCTAAAATTGCCCGATGGTGGTTACGACTGCAGAAGGATGATTTTACTCTTGTTCATGGTGTTACATATCGATGCCTTAAGTAGAGCTCCCGTTATGCCACTCATCGAAATTGACCCAGACTTTATAATGAGAGTACCAGCTGACGTAGATGACTGGGTAGTAACGATGAAATTGAGTGATGACAAACTCCAGAAGATCATTGCCGTTTTACATGGGGATTGCAAGACTGACTATGACAACCAGATCAAAAGGGAGTATTTTTTGCGAAATTCCAAGCTTTACTATAAGGATGACGAAGAACCAAAATTGGTGGTACCTAAGAATATTCGTTAGCGAATTGTAAAGTTTTCACATGACGATATGGGACATTTCAGTTTGGAGAAGACAATTCAGAGAATTCGACAGAAGATCTCGTTCCCTAAATTCAGAAAGTACAACAAGGAGTATATTGCTAGCTGCATAAGCTGTTGCTATAATAAAGTTCGATTACTACTACAAGGTCGATCCCGTACCTTTTCAAAGAGTACACATTGATTCGATTTACCAAAATATATCACTTCCGATCGAAGCACTGCGTTTACCTCAACGGTCTTTGAGAATTTTTGTTTGTATAATTCAATTCACCATATGAAAACAATATAAAAACAGCTGTTCAAACGCCGAGATCGAATGGACAGGTTGAACGTGCTAACCAAACCATTCTTTCATATATTCTGTTACTGTTGACAATCCGAAGGACTGGGACTTCAAAGCAATAAGTGGAAAACGACATAGTTGTACTAGATAACGAGATGCCCGATACCGGAGATTCCCACAAACTTGAACCTAAATTCCGAGGCTCCTACATCATAGCCAAAGTACTAAGGAATGATCGTTATCTTATGGAAGATGTACATCCTGCATGCCCCGGTAACCCGAACACACGCAGATCGCTGAATCCTACCTAGCCTGATCAGATTGTAGGCCCTGCTGAGGTGCCCACCAGACAAAGCAACCATAGGATAGTGTCTGTCGAACCACGATACTGTATGTCCAGAGGACGATCTAACATTTAAGACCGCACCTCCTTCCGAATATACTCATACAGGCGTATAAGACAGGTGAAGAGTACCAGCTCAGACAATCCAACCCCTATACACATCCGAATTAAATGGTTCCGCTATCAATTTATTAATAGCCCCCTTGATATCAATGAAGCTAGCCAACGTGTATTGTTTACACCCATATAGATTCCTCCATACCCCACACAACCTCGTGCAGAGCATACTCCGTGGATTTACCCCCTAAGTACGCGTGCTGCGCCGCAGGCAGCGGATCGTCGATGAATAGCTCCCGGATGTGACAGTCCATCACCCTCTCCAACACCTTGAGCACAAAGGATGTAAGACTGATTGGTCAAAAATCCTTCGGCAGTTCATGGCCCGCTACATGCCTTGGGTATGAAAACCACCCTGGTTTTCCTCCAACTGGCAGGTATATAGTTGAATGATAGACTCGCACAATGTATAGCCTACAGCGTAGAGATCTAAGATCCCTGCGTCCTCTGCAGCATAATTTGCAAAATCTATCCAGTCCGGCAGCTTTGAAAAGAGAAAACCAGTTTATCGCTCACGCTTACTTTTCGAACGATAGGAACGACATCAGATGTACAGGCGACGCTTAACCCCATGATATTCTTATATACTCCCAGAGCTACCCTATAGTTCCGGAAATCCCTGGCCACAAAACATTCGTTGAAGATCCTCCGAAGGCAGGTAAGATCCTAATTACACCATTCAGGGCGCGAAACCGGACACGCAGCCTTGAGTAAGTAAGTAAGTAAGTAAGTAAGTAAGAAAGAAAAAAACATAGCATCTAAGAACATATTAGTGAGCAAATGTTTTTGCTATTTAACGTTTAGCTATTAGCCGCCGTTCAAAAAAATTATTCAGTTTCTATCACTGGCAACAGCTGTTTTCGATTATATTTATTTCAACAATTTTGTGTGCCTAAAGCCATTATGACACTTCAATAATTTTTTTTTTTTATTGATATAGAACTAAGAGAAAGACACAGCAAATGCCAGAAAGAAAGAAATACATATAAAAACTGCAAACAAAACTTTTATGGTGGCTACAGACGATGCAGCATGTTTATCCAACCAGCCAAGTTTCGCTGTTGGTTGCATAGTCTGTAGTTATGCTTATGGTTTCAATTCGTGTTACATTCGAGATTTCAAAAACATCAACATCAAACATCTTTCTTAAAAAACGCTATGGCCCGTATCACACTATATTTATGTTTCTTTCTTTTGTCAACATATAAAAGATTTTAAGTTCGAAACGTTAATTTTAATTTGAAACTTTTTAAATTTTTTATCGATAACACTAGTGGACAATTTAACGTTTTTGCATTTACATTAATATATTTGCCCACTTCTTCATCATCGCAGTTTCCACTCAACGAATACAAAATATGTTGCTGATAATTCTGCTTCGCTTCAGGCGTCACCAATATGGTCTCACAGCCGATATTGTCAAAATGTATAGGCAGGTGTCAGTGCATCGGGAAGACCGAAATCTACAGTTGAATTTGTGGCGTGACGGCAGTTCGAAACCTCTCAAAACGTATGTTATCGCGCAGAATAAATGAAAAAAAAGTTATTTAATTCTACAAATTATTTGAACGTATATTTATAGAATTCGTGTGATTTGCCCCTAAATTAAATTAAGTCACTTATTAAAATATATTTTTTCTTTCGACGGTTTATTTCTGAACGACCCAATTAATTTTTCTCTATACGTGTCTTTTCGTTCCTTCTATCTTATCTAAAGAGTCCATCTAAGTAAAACGCGAATGATCAAAACTATGAATATTTCAGTATGCAATAAGTTTTACTTATGTATAAATAATCTTATCATAAATACATCTCACAATCTTTCTGATGTGCATTCGTGTGGCTTTGTGTCTGTTGTTGTCGGAAGGTTTCAGTGGCGAAGGCATAGTCACTGGTCACTGAGCTGGTCCAAGATAAAAAAGAGAATAAAGATTTCAAATGTGTCCAAATTATTAACAGAACATTGTAGTTGTGATTTTCAGCCTTATAAAATTTACCTTGTTTTCTTTCAAAAAACGTGTCAGAAAATTTTTTTCTATATATGTATGTATGTATGTATGTACTTTAATATTTTGGTCACGACTTTTCTGTGAACATGCTCATATTCATAATTAGACGTATGTGTACATACATACACATGTACATACATTTATTATTATTATTATTATTATTATATTTATTTAATCTTAAGGAATATAATTCTAAGATTAAATTAGAAAAAAAGAGGAGCACTAGCAGCAGTGGCCATCAGCTCTATAAGTATTAGTGTAGTAAGTGTATTACTTAATTACAGTTTTGGATCATGTGCTATTGATTATAATATTGTTGGGCTATATTTGAAGTTTTGTTAGTTTTATAAAATTGAATATTTTTCTGATATTGTCAACGGTTGGGTCCTTTAGGGTATCTAGAGGTGATGTATTGCCAAACAGTTTTGTTTTTTGTTCCGAGAATAATGGGCACTCTGTAAGGATGTGCTGGATCGAGAGTGAGGTGTTACAATGGTTACAAGATGGTTGTGGTGTTTTATTTAAAATCCATCCATGGGAAAATTGGGTGTGACCAAGGCGTAATCTGGAAAATGTTTTTATTTTATATTTGTTAAGCGTCGTAGGATATACGGGGTGTTTGCAATGAGCAATAATATTTGAATAATGATGATGTGTAAATTCCTTTTGTTTCATTCTGTTCTTGTTGTAGTTGGCAATATATCGCTGGATGTCAATTTTTTCCACGGTATCATCCATTATTATGGGAGCATATGTAGCAAATTTTGCGGCTGAATCTGCTCTTTCATTTCCCCGGATGCCGATGTGACTGGGTATCCATAGGATTCTGACTTTGTCTTCATTGTCGATAAGTGCATCTCTTATTTTGATTATGGTGTTCCATTTGTTGTTGAAAGGGTTGTTTATGGCTTTGATAACCGAGAGACTGTCCGTGAACACTGCAGTTTTATGTTTGCTGGATAAAATTTTTTGAATAGCCCGGTAAATAGCGCACGCTTCTGCAGTGAAAACAGAGGATTGTTCGGTGAGGGTACCCAGAATGATGTTTGCTCCAGCTTCGTCTACTACCCCATAACCTGGTATATTAGCTACTGATTTACTGCCGTCTGTGTATATGATACGCCAATTGTTGGTTTTTAAATGAGTTAGCTCTTCGGACAGGTGACTGACATAGGCATTTGCTGGGGTGGACGCTTTGTTCAACCGTGAAAGCGAAAAGTTTAGTGAGATGCTGTTGAATTTCCAAGGGGGTTTTCTAACATGCTTCCTAGTAAAGGAGAGGGGTATATGCAGTTCTTCGCGGAGGGATAATGATTGTGCTATTGCGGATGGTATTCGTTTCTCTTTTTTTGTTTTTGTAATTGATGCAATGTCTTTGTCTATGATTGAGTTAGTGCTGTTTAGTAGTTTCGGCAGCATTCTGCTTTTCGATTGGTATATTCTATCTTGTATTGATGGGAGGTTGGCTTCGAACAGTATGTTGTCGATGGGTGTTGTTCTGAATGCATAAACGCATGCTCTAGCGGCCTGGTGGTAAGCGGATTTTATGATGTTGATGTTGGTTTTACAGCTGTTTCCGTATATGAAAAGGCCGTAGTCTATTTTGCTTAATATCATGGTTTTAGTAAGGTAGGTTAATGTGTTTATATGCACAAAGCTTTTAGTTGAGAGATAACGTATAATGTTTGATCGGGATGTTATTGCGTTTTTGAGCTGTAATAGTTGATCTTTCCAATTGTACTTCCTTGAAAAAATTAGTCCTAGGATTCTTAGTCTTTCTACGTTTTCAATTGTAGAACCTTCAAATTGGATGGTGTAGGTGTCGGAGTCACAATTGTGTTTCCTGCATATGTGAAATTTCTTTGTTTTGTCTATAGAAATTTTCCCACCGGAGTATTCATTCCATCTTTTTATGTCTTGAAGTACATTTTGTAGGACATTTTTGGTTTCTTTGTTATCGTTTTTCTTGCAGAGGATGTAAAGGTCGTCAGCATATAAGCAGTGTTCGATGTGGCAGTGTTTTTTAATTATTTTGCCAATTTCATTGAAAGCAATCTGGAATAGCACGACTGATAGGGGCGATCCCTGCGGAATGCCGTTGTCTAGTCTGAAGGATTTTGATGTGTGGCCGTTGACTCTCACCTTGAAACGTCTGTTCGATAAAAAGGATTTGACGAAGTTAAAAATTTTTGGACCGACACGCCATGTTTTCAATGCGCCCAAAATTACGTGGGATCCAACTCTATCAAATGCTCTCTCGAAGTCAATTGATAGAATTGTCACATGATTCCTGGCAGATAAAGCTCGTGTTGTGTAGAAATCAATATGAAGAAGTGCGTCAACGCATCCCTTGTTAGACTTGAAAGCTACTTGTTCCTTAGCTATAAGGTTTTTATTTTCTAAAAACCATGCAAGTCGAGTGGCTATAATCCGTTCAATGATTTTGGAGAGACATGGTAGGAGGGAAATGGGACGGTAGGATTTAATTGAAGACGGGTTATTGGATTTTGGTATAGGGACTACAAGCGATAGTTTCCAAGAGTGTGGTATAGTGCCAGATTTGAAAATGGTGTTATATAATTTTAATAAAAATCCCTTGCTGTTATGAGATAGAGCTTTGACCATTTGGTAGGGTATCTTGTCGTGACCTGGCGTTGTTCCTTTTACCTTGTTTAAACAGTGTGTTAATTCAGTCATAGTGATTGGGGCTTCAAGGCTTTGTGCTCTTTTATCGTGTGTGTTATTGGTAAATGGATTGAGAGTTTGTTTTGATGTAGTGAAAAGTGGAGGGAAGTTAGAGTCTGATGCATATTCTGCCCAGTTCTGTCCAAAATGGTTAGCAATTTCTGTTGGGTCGATTAAAGTATTGTATGGAGTTTCTATTGCTTTTATAATGTTAGATGGGCCCTTGCGAGTGATTTTGCCAATTTTGTTCCAAATTTCTGAAGTGGTGCTGTTTCTGTTTATTGACTTTGTGAATTCCTCGAAGCTGGAGCGTTTTGCAAGTTTTACTTCCCTACGAAATTTAGCATTTGCCCTTTTGTATAATATTAGGTTTTCCTGTACAGGGTTGGCTTTAAAACGTTGCCAGCGTTTCATTTTGAGGTTCCGTATGGTTGCTAAAGATGGGCTCCACCATGGGACTGGAATATATTCTTTTTTTGTACCCTGCTTAGATCGCGGGATGTGGTTGTTAGCTGCAATGCGTATAGATTTGGTGATGACTGCCGCATCTTTGTTGCTTGAGGAGGAGGGTTGGTGTTTTTGGATTTCGATGTTTGCTCTGTGAGTATAGTTTTTCCAATCGGCCAGGTGGAGTAGGTAATTATTAGTTTTCATTGGTTTACATGTCGCTTCAGATAATTTTATAGATATCTTAATTGGAAAGTGGTCACTGCTATTTAAGTCGTCAAGAGTGGACCATGAGATCAAGGGGAGTAGGTTTATTGAGCAGAGTGAAATATCTATGTTAGTGAAGGTGTTGTGGGTTGAGAGGTGAGTGGGACTGCTGTCATTTAATATGCACAGACCAGTTTGGAGTATTATGTTCTCCAGCAAGATGCCTCTATTGTTGTTGGTCACGGAACCCCACATGGTGTTCCACCCGTTAAAGTCCCCAATAACAAGTAATGGTGTGTTGAATGAAGAGATAATATTGGTAATTTCGCTGGGACGTATGTCTTGGTTGGGTGGTATATAAAAGGAGAGGATGGTGAATTTTATATTTAGGTTTATTTCGACTGCTACGATTTGGTATTCGGAGTTAATCGGTAAGAATCTGTGCGGTATATTTGATTTAATGAAGTTTCCGACTCCTTGTTTTTGTGAGGTATTTTGTGATGAGTTGATGAAATGACCGTTGAAGTTTTTGGGTGGTATTGGGTTGAAACTGCAGGGGCAATGAGTTTCCTGTAACGATATCAAGCTAGGATCCATTTCCTTAATGAGTAGTTGGAGATTATGGTAGTTATTACTGAAGCCGTTGATATTCCATTGTAAGATAACAAATTCCATTATGTTCCGTGCAGTAAAACATGTAGACTTTGTTAATTTGGAAATGGATGATGGGAGACTAAGAGTTGTTGTATTCGCAAATGCTGCTACGTTGGAGAGGGTCCCATCGTAATCTCGTCGAGGGATTCCTCGTCAAGAGATGGGATGTAATAATTGTTGTTGCTTATTAGTGATTGAGTTAAATGTGAAATTGGTGAGTTAGGTGTATTCATGTTTGTATTGTTACTTAAAAGTTTGTTATTGTTGTTAATAGCTGTTGTTATTTTTTGTGATTTTATTTCAGTTTTAGTGTTGTTGCTAGATG
Source organism: Dexiosoma caninum (assembly GCA_963924685.1). Lineage (NCBI taxonomy): Eukaryota > Metazoa > Arthropoda > Insecta > Diptera > Tachinidae > Dexiosoma > Dexiosoma caninum. Next base: position 59,751,233 of record OZ004726.1, on the reverse strand, counting down.
ATGTTGTGTCTTCTTGTGATTTTTTGTCGATCGTCGGTGACAAAGTATTATTTCTGTTTTGTGTTAGTTTCTTGGGGACTTGTATGTGTGAGTGTTCGTGTGTGATATGCGGGGATTTATTGAATAGTTTTGTCGTTGTTGTTGATTGTTCACTGTTACTTTTTGATGATATTGTTTTGTTTACGGTAGTATTAAACGGGTTATGTACACGGTTTGGAAGATGATTAGATACAGTGGAGGCATAAGTGTTGATGGAGGGTTGAAGGGGGTTTTTTTCTTTGTATTCGCGGCGAGCTTCGCCCATGCTACAGTAGTTGATAGTCTTAAGTTTCAGTATCTCTTTCATTTGTAGGTATCTTGGGCAGTTGTTGTCTGTTGAAGAGTGTTCGCCTGCACAATTCGTGCAAAAAGTGCGAGTGCATTCTGCATCCCCATGAGGAGGAAGGTTGCATGTAGGGCATGTAGCATTTCCTTTACATCTGTTTTTGGTATGGCCCAATTTTGAACATGTTTTACATCTCATCGGGTTAGGGATGTAATGATCAACCTTGCATTTATACCAAGCAACGTCTACTGATGCTGGTAACCTGTGGAGGTCAAAGGTGACTATCATTTTGCCCGATGGAATGCGTGTTTTGCCGTCTTCACTTGGTTTAGTAAATTTATATATGTCGGTAACGCCCTGGTCTTTCATCTCCTGTATTATTTCTTGTTCTGGGACGTTCACTAGACAGGGAGCATATATAACACCCTTAACTGAGTTTAGACTGTTGTGAAGTGTACATGAAATTTGGCATATGTTCGATAGTGTTTTGGCTTTCAAAAATCTTTCAGCTACGCGTGTGCTACGCGTTAGTATTAAGATGTTGCCGTCTCGTAGTAAAGTGATTGAGGATAATTTAGAACTGATGCTCTCCAAGCCTTTTTTAATTGCAAATGGGCTAATGCTTGATAGTTGGTTTTTCGGGTCAGTAGATGAGATTATCACGTATTTTGGATTGTTTCTATTGTTGTGGTAAATTGTAGAAGTGTCTGCGTTTGGTTTTGGTTTTTTCGGTGGGTTGTCTATATAATCCCCCAACACAGAGAACCTGTTATTGGAGAATTTGTCCGGTGGGCCCGGAGCCATGTTGTCCAAAAAGTTAAATGGAGTTCTTCTCCTTTTATATAACTGTTTGTTAATATTTATTAGTGTAATAAGTTAAATCAGTAAGAGGGAAAGCAAAAAGAAAAAACACGCGGTTTTATCAAAAGTTGAAAAAAGAAACAAAAGTTAACGGGAAAGCACTAAGCGAATATGTTACAGAAAAAAATTCACAGAATAACCGTTCGCTTCGAATGCCAGACGATGACTGACATTTATAATTTTCATACTATTTATATTTGAAAAACATCAATATATTTTTAAATTATATTTGAAAAAAACAGTTACTGGTCCAAAAAAAAAAAGATGTCGAATAAAACTCATGGATCCAAAGTCTCGGTAAAGTGAATAGTGTGCAAAGTTTATTAACTTTACTTTTTTTAAAAACTACATATGTACATACATATAAGGATGCTTCAGCTACCAATTAGATTAAGTCCATGCAGCAATAATACTAAAAAATTAAAATGTTGATATCATTTGAACAATATTGCAGTTTTCATGTGTTCTTTTATTTGTCATTCACTGGTAGAGAATTTTGTTTTAAATAATGGTATTGAAATAGTTTTGAAAAATTAAAAATTACATTAAGATTGCAAAATGGATTTAATCGGTGCAAGTCAAGCATCCACATATGTATGTACATATATGCTGAATGATTCTTATAACAGAAATAATGCAAATTTTTTCAGAATGTATTTGCAGACCGCAATTATAGTAACAGTTTACCAAAACGAGTCTTTCTATATTTACATCCCAAATCGATAATATACACTTTGGATGATATACCTCGCCATAGATCAGAAATTGAAGTAAAGCATCAGTATATTAAAATATCGACGGTGAATGGTCAATATGCATCTTATAGTACCATACAAATAGATAAATTTGATATTGATAAACCTACGTTTACTATCATGATCGAGCAAGATAGTTTGGAGGATATAACAATGTTGAGCGATTGTCCTGTTTTGTTGACTTTATATGTGTATACAAAAACTGCAGAAGTTGATGAAAATTACGGACACATTCGTCTACCAGTAGCTCAAGGACATATTGATGTAGTAAAATATTTTAAAAACAAACGTATAAACAGCACAGATATTGTGTTTCTGTATCCCTTGGAAAATAACGGACAGAATCCTACGTGCAAAACTGAATGGGATATATATTCCTTACATCCTTTGCTAAAAACCGTTGTATTTTCCAATTTTCTTCATATGTCGCTTGAGTCATTGTATAATATAGATGAAGAAATCATGAATGATAGTCAAAATTTATTTGCCAATATATCTTTAATATCAAAAATGCCCAACGAAAAAAATTACTTTGATAAAATTCTTATATGTAATTTTAACACATTCACCAAAAGCATTATTTCGGAACAAAATCCAGAAATATCATGGGAAACTTTAAAGAGCTCTGAATTTGAAAATATGAACTGCATGGGCGTTGCGTCCGGATATAAAGTCGTATTAAATCAATTATTTTCTAATCTTCTATGTGCAGATAATGTAAAGTTCAATTTCAGTCACATTAATGCAAACGGAAATTTTGCTGTAATTTGTAACTCTATGCATCGCTATATGTTGACTGGTAGTATGCAAAAAATATTAGAGGAAATATTATCCAGAAATCTATATCACATTATTTTAGAAGTCCATAGCGCAAAAGATAAGAGAAACATTTTACTACAGGGCTATGTAGATTTGTCCGTATTTATGTACCCAAATGGTAAGTTTTCAATTGTGTTAATTTCTTTATAATTTGGAATTTATCATCTTCAAAATAAATTGGCATATTAATATATTTAAGTAAATAACTGCTCATTTGCTGTTGAGCTAAGGCCTCCTGGTTCTCAATTGCCCAGTAAAGCTTCAACCAAAGAAATTTTCAAAACTATAAAATACACATCTGAAGAACAACACATAAAAAAATCCGATATACCATTTGCAATAATGAAAATATGTCTGCATGATTCGATTACAAGTTCCTCCCAAGATATGAACGAAAGTTCCAGTCAGAAATCAATAAAAACGACAGATGCAGAACTAATTATGATTTCCAATTGTAGAAAGATCTATAGACCATTTGATGATTTAATTATTGAAATAGAATATTTGGTTAATAATAATATTCAATTAATGAACGACAAAAGAGAATTCCTATGCAATCAATTAAGTAATATAAATAATAAAATAATGAAACTAGTGGCGATTGATTTTAATACGAAAACACCAACAAAATCAAATATTGAGTTCATGGTAATATTTTCTTTTATATACATACATATATATGTATATATATTTTCTGTACCTATTTACAAATACTAGATTAACACGGTGGGTTTTTTGTTTTAACAATTCAAAACGTTAAATTTCCCTCTTTGATAATTGTGGGAATCGCATTTTTACAAATATGTATGTATGTACATAGATATATTTTTGTCATAATTGACTATCTCAAAAGATGAACAAACTTAGAAATAATGCTTTGTAACTTGAACAATAAAAACCAATAGGCTTAGTTCCAGGAAAATTGAAATGTTATTATTCTGCTTTTCTTACTTCCGGGAATTACCTTTTTTTATAAAATCCAAGTTCCACTCCATCTATTGGTTTGACGCTAATGAATAGCACAAGTTCGGTTTTCAACGACACGTAATAAGACTGTGTCGTGGGTCGAAGTAGTCTGTCACTGGTCACTGAACAGTAACAGCTCCAGCTGTATCCAATCCACAGGCACATCAGAACGCCCTTCTTCGTCGGTATTGTGTAACAGCGTCGAAGTAAAATAAAATGGCTACTAAAAACGAAGCTTCAAAATTGTTGTAAGATAGTGAAGCTTCACTACTATCCCTTCCCTCTAGTTCCAGTACAATCCACCGGATGTGTAGGGGTCATCTCCTGAGTGCTAGTCCAATTTAAAAAAAAAACCCAAAAGAGCTGGTTTCCAAATTCTCAGGCAAAATGCGAAAGATTTCCAAACCTTGCGCAGATTAAATATTCATAATTAAAATAGTTCATAATTTTAGAATATTTTTTTTAAATGTTAAGATATACTTACTATCATTAATATCTTTTAGAACCGCATTACTAACGTTTATGGAGATATAATATCACGCGTATACGATTGTTTAAATAAATGTGGAGCACCGGACTGTGAATCTCCAAATATACAGAATTTTCCAGATATACATTTTATTGTAAAAAACATGAGCTTGATCAAGTGCTTGTATGAGAGTGGAAATCTAGAGATGGCTAACGTTATAATGAACATATTAGGTACAAAATATCGTAACAATACAACATTAAAATTTTATCTATTTCTCTATGATATTGAAAAACAAAATTTTGAATCAGTTAAAAAGTATTTACAATCATCTTTGGATCAGAAGTGTAATGAAGGTAAATTATTTGAGTAAGTAAAAAAAATTTCATTTAAAGACAATATTTAATATTATTGATAATTTTATTATATATACACATACATAGATATCTTATAGAAATATATGTCAACTATAAAGTACAATCAAAAGATTTTGAAGGAAACAAAAGAGTTGATGAGGACTTGATAAAAGCTTTATGTGACTATAGCAAGAGTCATAATTCCATACGTTTGACCGTGTTTATTCTATTGTATTGCATGTATAAAAAATATAACTATCAATCTGGAATGGAATACTGTCGATGGCGTTACGAAAATCTCTATAACAGCAAGTTTGCTGAACTTCAATTTATTCCAAAAAGTCTTTGGGAAATATATATGCCATATGAGATCTCTTTAAAATCGGTAAAGGGCCAAAACTTTATTATAGTTTGTTCTTTCCTGTTGCGTTTAGGTTTGTATAATTTTGCCCAGTGGGTTTTCGATGAAATATCGGATGAATGTATGGAAATCGAAAAATATTATTTCTCAAGCACCTTTATGATCTTAAAAAACAAATTTGAAAATGGTTTTTTAACCAAAACTTCCTTTCTGGATAAACTTGAAAATCCCATACAAATGGTAAATGTTTTCGAAATTATTTTTAGTTTATGAATTACATATTATTAATTCTGGCGCAGAGTGCTGTGTTATCACTAGTTAATGGTAATTTGGAATATTTAATGATTACTGAAAGCCCAACGTCTATTAAACATTATCAGGACATAGCAGAACTCAAGGAGTTAATAAACTATGGTCCCTATCAATTGGGTCTATTTCGTTATGCATACAAAGTAATGAAAGAAGAAAAGTATGAACAAGCTAGTCACGTGTTCCTTAAACTTTGTGATGATGAAATAAGTTGTGTAGCAGCTGCAGTTGAAAAGGCAAAGGCTTGTTACTTTGTAAGAATAATAATCAAAATAAATGCATATACATACATATGTATAACCTTTTATTTATTTACTTAAGTTGGGACAATTAGATGAAGCTGAAAAATATTTTTCCATTAGTACTGAACATGATGTATATATGGAAAGCACTTGGACATATCTGGCATTAATTAATATAAAAAAAGGCAATACCTTTAATGCACTAGAATGTTGGAAATATGGTAGATTGAAGCCTCATATTAAAATAAATGAAGAAATTTTAAGAGAACTGGAAAAAATTAATTATAAAGATGTATGTCTTTTTGTTGATATTCCTAATAAAATATAGACTATTTATGGCATACACATACATATATGTACGTATATACAGAATTTTTTTTATTTGGTATTTCAATCGACATTGTCTCAATATTTTGACTGCGCAGTAGAAATTATTTATTTAAATTTTGATACACAAAACCGCACATTATAGTTATAAATATTATGCAATTTACCAATTTATATGAATTTAACTAATTTAATTCAAGTTGAAACAAGATGCATATAACAAAAACTTCCACTTTGATAAAAAAAAACGATAAAAGCAAACATGTTTAATTTTTACGTTAAGTACACTTTTATTACCATAAACTTAAATAATAAAAACACATACATAGATACAAAAATTAAAAAAAATAGTTGCAATAAAATCGTCCATAGAAAATGTATTGTTTTTACCAATAAAAATAGCAAAATATATTTTGTTACATAACATTTGTTACGGAATTATGATCAACTTGCAAAACGTAACAAATTAAGAAAGAGTTTTTACCTTGAAGATTAAGACTAGATTACGTAATCTTGGCACTTTAGGGCCAGTTTTTGAGTTCAGTTCACCTTTTATATATTGTTTTTGGGTACTCCATTATCTCATTTTATTTGCTAGTTTGCAGTTCCAAGGATAGTGATTTAACTGGGAACAAATGATTAACTAAGTTTTATCTTCAAGTTAAAGATTCAACAAATTTCTATTAAAAATATTTGCTATAGAATTCTATAAGTGTTTCGTTAGGCTTGGCCGGTGTGCTAGTCTACAAATACAGTAATACAATTGTCTGTTTCAGTACAAGCAGTAAAATTAAATTCGGTTATAATGTATTTTGAGATTGTATATGTAACATCAATCAATAAATAATTTTATACTCGCCCTTATTCAAGTTGTCGACGTCGCCAACGACACCAAATCTTACCGCTATTACGTCAAAATGCTGCGGCTTTTGTACCAAATTTAAATTGCCATTTAAAAAATTCTACATTTTCAGTAAATGTCAATTAATCTTTTAACTGAAAGATATTGCATATCGATTTAAGAGAAGCTAAGTTTTGGTGTCGGCGTCGACGTTGACAACTGGAATAAGGCTAATTAATTGCGAAGTTTATAAGCAGAATCAGAACTTTTCATTAAAATGTTTACATAGTCACGATGTCGTATCAAATAATGTTATTGAACAAATTGAACTATATAATCTAGAATAGAACTCGATCCTACAAAGTGTAAATATGTTAAATATTAAATTAATTAACCAAATATCACCACCGGTTATATCAAAGTAGAACAGACTTTTTGATGTTAGTTGAACTAAAATCATGCGATTTTATTGCTAAACAAATTCTTATTTTAACTGTGAACGGCTTATGATCTGAATATTAGTCCAGCTTACACAAAAGTGGAAATAATTGCGGTTTTTCTTTTAAGAATCACACGAAAGCAAAATGTTGCAAGTATTAATTACTAAATGCAAAACTGGAAAAACTTAATTTGTACAAATTCCAAATGCAAAATTAATTTTAAATAAAATAATATAAAAAAACAGTTCAAGTTTTAAAACAAAATGAAAATAAAATATATCTAAGCATATAAACTTAGTAATAAAACACAGATTATAAAATCTACATAATAATAGGCAAATTTTTTGTGGTCAATTTACGTGCATTTGAAAGAGAAGTAGCTGATGCATTATGATTAGGAGTTCGAGTGAGATTTGAAATACTGATGTGATGTTTGGACGGCGTACGATTAACAACTCGTGGTCTGGGTAATTTAGCCAGCTTATCATTTTCATCATTTAATAACTTATGCATTCGATTCATACGCGATGAACTACCGCTTGAATTGATGTTTTGTATGACTGAAGAACGTGAGCTGGGTTCTATACATTTCTGAAAAGAATCGTAAGTATCGTCGACATTGTAATCCGTGCTATAACCATCTGATTCACAATTTTCTATAACAATTTTAGGAGTTTCTTTAGACAGAGTAATTTGATTACATCGACGTTTTTTTAAATTAGCACTGTATCTGCCACCGCTACGACGTATAGTAGTGGCAACAAGTTTAGACTTTTTTGATGGTGTCTTAGAAGCTGATTTATTATGTTTTTTGTTTACAGTTAGCGCAGAAGCTTTTATATTATACGGAGTAATACCTTTACTTGTAGATGGTTTTATAAACACACTGGGACTATTTAGAGCTTGCATAAGGGATCGTTTTGCCATAGGTGACTGACACTCCGTGGGATTTAATTTTCGCTTTTGAGACGGTACAGACAATGCTAATTTTCGTAATGAACTCACTGAGGATGCACTCTTCAGCGATACTGGAGTTTTTACAGTAATATTTGCTTTTGTCGCACTATTTACTGGCTTGCCTTTTTTTCTTGCTGATTGCAATAATTCCTTCTCACGTCGCTTTTTATCCCACTGACTTGCCATAACATCAATAATGTTTTCTCCATAAACCAAGAAATGTGTATGTTCTCTTTCTTCATATTTCTTAACCAACTCGTTTATTTGTTGCTCAATCTTAGGTAACTTTGTAGCTATGGTTTTTCTTTCTTTTTCCTCCTTTAATAAGTGACCTCCTCGATTGTTATATCTTCCTGGTTCAGAGGCTTTAGCTTCTAAAGCGTTCATACGCTCCCAAAGAATATTGCGGTCGGCAAACAATTCAAATATCTGCTTATTACTCTCATAGAATAAAATTAAATCTTTCAATTCCATTTCATGTAGAACAAGTAAATCATCAGTGTAGCAAGTAGATGTGAAATTTGAAAAACGATTTTTTTGTATTTCCGATTTCAGGGTCTTCTCCCACATTTTTGCAATTTCATCACGAATTTGTTGTACATATAGTTTAATATTTTGACTCTTTAATGTTTCGCATCTCTGTATCTCGCTGTAGAGTATATCGTAAGTGTGTTGATTAAAACCGTTATAGCGATTAATTTTATTTCGTGCTGATGGTGAAGTTTTAAGACGATCCCATAAAGTTTCTAATTTTTTACGCATGCCTTGCATTGCCTCGGTTAACTCTCTGGCTTTTCCCCCGTATAACGAATGCATACGCTCAAGATGTTCGAAAGTTTGTCTATTCACTTTGATCTGACGATGATTTATCAAACGATCTTCGAATTCGGTATTCACCTTCAACTCCAGTATATGCAGAAAATTTTTTATTTCTCTTCTCAAAGCGGATAATTTATCTAAACGTTCTGCTTTTTCTCTTCGTAAGTTCTCCAAGTGCTTATTGAAGTTTTTAATTTCCTCTGCCGTCGGTAAAGGATCTTCTAATAAAACCTGTGGAGATTCATCAAGTTCTTCACATAAACCCTCCTGTTCTAATAAAAGATTGCATATTTGTTCCTTGCGCAACCTCAATTCTTCTCTGAGATCCTCCAGACTTTTGTCCAATTCAGACTGAACTATGAGTAAAGGTACATCATTACCGTCATATTTGGGCAATTCTACGTCAGTCTTAAGCAAACGCTTTAAGTTTTCCGCTTCTTTCCTCAAATTGTTTATTTCATTTTCAATAAACGTTTTTCGTGATAATGACTCAACCATCAATTCTTCATAAAAATATGTTGCATGATCAATTAATTTACGTAAGTTTTCTCTGCAAGTTTCAGGATGAAATATTTTTTTCCAAATGCCGTTCAATTTATTCACATATTTATCTGTTAGCACCTGCATGGCTTCTTTTTCATTGCTTAAATCCGACATTTTATTTGTTACTTATTGAATATATGTCGATAACTTTATCTAATTATTTATTGGCTTTTATTTTTTCCTTGTAAAAAATCTCTATATATTTATAAACAAAATTGATATTTATCCTTTTTGTGTATCCGCCTTAATTCTTGAAAAGTTGCAATTGAAAAAAAATTTAGAGGCGGTTATTTGGCTGAATTGCCAGTGTGGTATTTGGAAGTACTGTATGAAGTCTTAATTATTATTTACACCGTTGCCAGATCCCAAATAAAAAAAAGTACTTGTTAAATTACACTTGCCACTACTAGCAAATACATATTTAGCATCGAAGTGAAAAAGTCATACCATAAAATATCATGACAACAGACAATGATGCAATTACTAAAATGTCAGAAAAAATTCTCACTCCCAATATTTAAACACAAATAATATATTTTTTTTAAACAAAATACTGATTGCAATAAAATTAAACAAATTAAATAGCTTATCACTTTTTGTTAATAAAAAAACTGTTACACAAATGTGTTTGTATAGAATTTTTACATTTTATGTCGCACACTTAAGCAGAGATAAAAATAATCACCTGTCGTAGTGATGCCACCTGGTTTAATTACACTATGCTATGTCCGCGATATGTCACAAACAACTAATGCAAATTTTACAATGAAAATGTGTTTTTGACGTTTGAAGCGCAAACTTGTACAGCAAGAAATTGCAATCACAACCCCACTTGCTACAGACGGTGCTACAAATTTATCTAACGCGTTAAGGTCTAGTTAGTCAAAACGTATCGTCCATCGTTAGACTTTTCAGTATCGTTCAACTTAAGGTGTCGGTAAAACTTCAAGCAATTCAGTCTTTTGTTTTATAATAATGCCAAGTTGACGTTTGCAACGGAAAAATCTATTATCTGTAGATTTTCTAAGTGAAAATTTCAACGATACGATTTTAGTAACCAGTAACAAGCATTGCTTATGTTACAGGTTTTGCCAGCTGATAGCCGCTTACGTATTACGTTTTTACTAATTGAGGCTTTAGTCAATAATGTAGCATATTTTAACATAAACACTGCAACTTACAACAAATAAACTATAAACACAACATCAGTTATGAGTTGAATATGTTCGTAAATTCCTGACCTATATATTTACCAATTTCATAACGTATCGGAGCATACTTCTTTTTTTATAGAATAATTAAATGTGATTTCCCAAAAACGTTGAATGAAAAATTTATCTTTTTACGTTCCACTAGGAATCCACAGATTTTCATTCCAAGAATTTTCAGACTCCTTTTTGGAAGGTCGTATGTGGACAGAATTGCCCGCTAGTGGAATTGTCTGCATTATGAACTTCGTATTTCTTCGCACTCTAATAACGTTTCCCGCCTTAAACTCATGATGTATCTTCCAAACCTGTGAGAACCGCATACTCGAAGTAGTCTGCACGTTGACTACAGAACGAAAAATTTTCCTGGGTTCACCCCCAGTATCAGACTCATAAAAACATCTCGTATTTTTCCTCATGTGCATTTCTGTGTCTTTGTGTCAGTTGTTGTCCGAAGGTTTCAGTGGCGAAGGAATAGTCACTGGTCACTGAACAGTGACGGTTTCAGCTGTATCCAATCCACAGACACATCAGAACGCCCTCCTTCGTCGGTAGTGTGTAGCTCCGGATAAGTAAAATAATTATTAAAAATGTCTACTAAAAAACGAAGTTTCAAAAATTTAATACGTCTCCTTAACATCAGAGACACTACAACAATGCTGTAAAAACAAATAACGTGCAAAAAGCAGTGTTGTAAGATAGTGAAGCTTCACCTCCTATCATTCCTGCTACTATCCCTTTCCTATAGTTCCAGCACAATGCATCGCATGTGTAACAGCCATACCTAAACAAGATCGGAAAGCGGAACGTTTTTTCCTTTACCTTTTATGCCATACCTAAATAAAAGCGGCAACGCTATGTCGAAACCGTAAAAACAGGTTTATCAAAAAATAAATATAACAACCCTGATTATTTTAACATTAAAGTTTATTGGTGTTTGCGATTTTTAAATAAGCATTTTATAAAAAAAAGTTTAAACAATGAGTTATATGGACGATTTAAAGGATTTACTTACCTCAATTTTCCAATAACAAATATTTTTTTATGTGTATTTCCTTCACATTCTTTATTTACAACTTACTTCACTATTAAACGCACTGTCAAAATCGGATTTTCCAATTGCAAAGCGTTGCCGTTGCATTGACGCCGCGGTATTTCGGTATGCTACTTACAAATTGTATGGGCAATATGTAATACATATTTATTTTTGCATAGTCTTTCAATTATTCTGGAATAAATAAATAAACAAAATATCGTTGGAGAAACACTGTTAGAAAAATGAAATGAATCATTAAACAACGACTAACACTATGTAACCAGAAAACATCAAAATATTTTGATGGGTTTGAAACTTGGAATGGAACACGAATTGAATCTATAAGTCCCCGTCCATATTGTGAAACATTTGCTGCAAAACTTTTGAGTTTGTTGACGAGAAGGGGAAGAGGAGTGGAAGTATGTACGCTGTTTCATGTACATGCAGCTTTTGTTGAATTTCTTATTTGCATCTTTTGAGATGAGGTGTATTTGACGTTTCATTTTATTTCTTTTCGTTTGGTATACTGTTAACTTCTATCATAATAATAGCTACCCTGTTTTATTGTTAATTTTTTGTGAAATATAATCAAAAATTTAAAAAAAAATATAAAATTATATAAAAATTATCATATAATTTTTCTTCTTAGCGTCCATTTTGCTTCAAATTATACCTTGTGCTTCAAATGTGTATCCAAAAAAAAAATATTCACACCTTCTATCACAGGGTAGTTATTTTATATTTACATTCGGTATTGAGAAATGTCAAAAAAAATTAAAGAAAGAAGATAGAAGGGAGGAATAAAAAATACGAAACATGAAGCAAAAGTTTCATGTATGGACACTGCTGAAGCTTCAAAAGAGAATTAAAAAAAGTTTTGCAGCAAATGTTTCACAATATGGACGGGGACTAAACATGACTACAGAGCATGCAACCAATTTGCTTTTTGCATAAACATTTTGTATCGCCTATAACCACAAGAAATGATTATACATAGGTCCAATTGAAACGAGAACAATAATGCTGGCTTAACATGGCACTTTGTACCTTGTGGCAAATTCGGTGAAGGGAAGGTCTTTTCTTTGCCATAATTTTTCAACCAGCTACCACCCAGCATTAGCAGCACAAATGTAATACATATACACATACGAAATGAATAAATAAAAATTAACACTCACAATGAATTAGTTTCGTATGTTTTGTAAGTCCCCGTCCATACTGTTGAGTTTTTGCTGCAAAAGTTTTTTGAATTCTCTTTTAAAACTGCAGCCGTGTCCATACATGAATCTTTTGCTTCATGTTTAGTATTTTTTATTCCTCCCTTTTATCTTCTTTTTTTAATTTTTTTTTTGCCATTTCTCAATACCGAATGTCAATATAAAATAACTACCCTGTGATAGAAGGAGTGAATATTTTTTTTTTGGATCGACATTTGAAGCACAAGGTATAATTTGAAGTAAAATGGACACTAAGAAGAAAAAGTTTATAATAATTTTTATATAATTTAATTTTTTTTTTTAAATTTTTGATTATATATCACAAAAAATTAACATACGTAACACGTGTAAACTAAAACTGGGTAGCTATTATTATGATCGATGTTAACAGTATACCAAACGAAAAGAAATGAAATGAAACGTCAAATACACCTCATGTCAAAAGACGGCAATAAGAAATTCAACAAAAACTGCATGTAAAAGTTTTGCAAGAAATGTTTCACAGTATGGACGGGGACTAAGAACAAACATTATGCGGCTTAAAAAGTGTTCTCGTGTGAATTGGCTCATTGGTTCAAGTTTAGTTCGAATTTTTTTTTTAATTGGTACTAAATTACACAAGAGTACTAATGAAGCAACTCTTTGTATTCAGCAACATTATCTAACTACTTTTTTTCATCAAGCAGACATTTTAGTATTTGGTGTTTTAGTGAAGAAATATTTAGTAAAGTGTATAAAAATAATTATTTAGAATACACAATTAATCAGACACTATAAGTCTTATTTTTTTAGTGGTAATTATTTATTTTGAACCACCGCAATAAAGGAGCAAGTACATATTAAAAAGTATTTGATGCAAATACATTTCTAGAAAAATGGTATCAAAAAAAAATTTTCAACAAAATGGCAGAATCACTCAACAGCAAAGACCAATACCATATAAGAAACCACCCTTTAAACCACCGATGATGCAAAATTTCAATAATCCCATGTTTAATGTCAGTCAAATTCCTGACAATCCTGGGTATTTAGACTTTAATTTACCCACTCCACCGACTATGGTAAACAATTTGGCAAGTTCAGCAAATAAGAATATTAATGGTAGCGGCAGCAACACAGGTACAGCAGCAGCCCAAAGCAAAAAAAAAAATAACAAAAACAAACAAAGAAACAAATCACAGATACAAGCCGATCATCAAAAGGGGGGTAATTGGAAGAACAAAAATCAAGGTGGGGGTCAAATGAATCAACGCTTCAGTGGTGGCCGTAATTTTCAACCTGTAGGAAATCGCAGAAGTAGTCGTTTAATGGGTCCCATGCCAGGAACGCGTGGAATGGGTCTTATAGGACCTCAAATACCACCATCTATGGGATTTCAGCCACCCATGATACCACCTATGCCACCAATGGGTCGTAGTGGACCTCCACATCCACCACCATTGGGTGGTCCAGTGCCACCACCATTTATGCGTCGTGGCAATGGTCCCATTCCACCACCCATGCTACCACCTCGCATGGCTCGTGGCATTCCACCGGTACCCTTTAACGGTCCTTTAGCTGGTCCCGGTAAAATTAATAAGAAGGGAAAAGTTAATAAGAAGATTACGAAAGGCAAAAGTACAATAAAAACTTTAAAGAACTTAATTAATCAGTATCCGCTAGATAAGCCCTGGGTAAATAATGAGATACGTGGAGAGAACGAAAAAAAAGTCGATATTGAAAATCGCCTTAAGGGCAATAAAGACGACGAACTTTTTGCCCAATTCAAAGTTCAACGAGATAAGTTTGTATCTTTGTACGAGGCTGCTCGTGAAGAGTATTTAAAGAAAGAGGCTGCTGCTGTTAAAGCTAAGGTAACTTGATTAATTTTTGGTTAAATTTTAAATATTTAGCAAAGTAGTAAATACACGCTGCAAAAGCAGGAAACCGTAATCAATAAGCAATACCTTCATGTATTCCCAACTAAAGCTGTATGCACATTATATGTACTTGTCACAAGGAATGTTATTTGTGGTATTCATAAGTTAGTCATAAAGTCATGTTTTATAAAAATAAGACGAAAAAATATGACAGCTATGCACACCCGTCATAATTTAGTGTACTATTTCAATAAATTTATTTAAGAAAAAACATTAATGTAAATGCGAACTTTAAATTGTTCTTTTGGCACACCAAATTGCTGAAGCAAGTATAATCGAAAACAGCTATTGCCAGTGATATGAACTGGATAAACGTTAAGTGGCTGCTAGCGAGATAAGTTACACAAACAAAATTTGCTTACTTGTATATCGTTAGATGTTGTGGTTTTTTCTTAAGCTATGTTCACACGATTGTCAGATTGTACAATATTGTAGGATACGCCAATATGGTGGCAATGCACTCACAATGAAAAATTTTTACCTGTTCACACTATTGAAAGAAAACCATACAATTTCATTCTGCGACAAATTTTTCTGCCAATAATAATTGTCTGTTCACACGGTTGTCAGATTATTGTATGGCAAACGTTGCCAGATCCGACTTTTAACATTATATCTAAATATTTATGGGCAGCATTGCCAACTGAAATATTTATCTGCCAATGGTGTTATTGTACGGTGGACGAAATGAAGCACATGCGACAAGAACAAATGACTGTAAATTGTGTGTCAATGGAAGGGAAGGGTGTTCTCACGATTGTCAGAATTGTGACAATATTATTGGCATACAATGCACCGACAATACATTTTGTGACGATGTTGCCACACAAAAATTGTGTGTTCACACGGTTGTTGCACATTTTGTAGTAAATGACAATCGTGTGTACATACCTTAACTTACAATAATGTAATTTAATGTAAAGGTATAAAAACGTGAAAAATTTTACCGTACGACTCGGATTTCTGTTGTTATTTTATTACAAAACGATAAACATCGCTCGAAAAGTATTATTATTTTATGATTTTATTCTTTGAAGCACAACAACAGTTTGTTTAAACTATTTAAAAATATTGATTTGCAAATAAGTAACGTATACAAGGAATGTGACATTGGCTTTAACTCTCAAATGGTTGATAATATATAACTTTGAAACCAAATATATCACCAATGCGTTTCGATCTCAACACCCAACACTCCCTGTGGGGTACTGCAGAGAATTCACTTGGAGAACCTGGGAAAAATTTGTGGATGATCATGGTTTAGTAATACTAAACGACAGATCCCCACACTATTCAATACCAGAGGTACATTTCATCAGTGGACGTCACAATGAGCGGCGCGGCCCTTGCTCTTAACCTAATCTGGTCCTGCCTACTTCTGCCTGAGGTTGGTGATCAATTTTTATTCACAATTGAAAACCATTTGTATACACTAACAGTAACGAAATTTACACCACGATTCATTGACAAAAGAGGAGGTTGGGCAACCTTCCGTAAAAAAGCTGAAATTTATAAATCAACAAAAATTAATTGAGATGCTACACAAATCATTCACATTTTGAGCGTCGCAGCAAATGA
The DNA here is from genome assembly GCA_963924685.1 of Dexiosoma caninum. Classification (NCBI taxonomy): domain Eukaryota; kingdom Metazoa; phylum Arthropoda; class Insecta; order Diptera; family Tachinidae; genus Dexiosoma; species Dexiosoma caninum. The sequence continues at coordinate 59,734,885 of OZ004726.1, read as the reverse complement.
ATTAATTCCTCTCAGACATAAGCCTATAAAAGCATCCAATCCCATTTGCTTCAACATTTGAATTTGGAAATTTCAAAACAGATTCGTATCAGACAAGACGCCTGGAAGCTTTTTAAAAGGAAGCGAAACCAACCAAATTCATTAAATTTCAGGAAGACATGTGCTAAAGTAAAAAGAGATTGAAAAAGTGCCAAAAGACTTATGTGGGATAATTCTCTTAATTCCCTCAACCCCATAATGGACATTCGTTGTTTATAGAACAAAGTTAAATCCTTAATAAAAAACAGATTGGATACATTTTCCTCAATATTTATTAATGAAGGTACTATTTCTCATCCTCAAGAAATAGCAAACAGATTTGGTGAATTTTGGCCTGCTATTAATTCTAACAGTGCCTAGTTAGTGTACTAGTAACGAATTAACATAACTATATTCAATTCTTATCTACAATTGAACGATTAAAATTTTTACGTATATTTTCTTTACATTTCACTCTTCGTGCGCATTCTTCGTGATTCTTCAGCTGGTGGAATTGTTCTACCTAGTTTGGATCACTTATTTTTCACTTTCCTTCTTTTCAGAAACAGATTGTGCTTGTAAGCTGGGGATAGTACTATGAGAAGCATTACTGCAATTATTTTTCTCTGTCATAGTTAATGCTTTATTTGGTGATTCTCAAAAATTTTATTATAGTTCTTATATAAACATATGGAATTTCTTAGCTTTTTCAAGAATTTGTCTATAGGTCGACTGACAATTTTGTTATTATCACCAAACGAAATGTACATATAGACCAGCTAAACCATATAACAAACATATCCATATAAATAATCGTAATTAATTTTGACTCACGTTCAATAAAAGAAAAAAAATAGTTACACAATTAAAAAGACCGCTCAATTAGTCCCAAATTCACTGTCATTAGTTAACTATTAGTAAACTAAAATGATAACTATTGTTTAACTAATACTTAATATTTACAATGTATTGTTTAACTAACATTTTCAGTATAACCAAAGAATGGTAACCTAACAATCTTTAAATTTTCACTGTTATAGTATATGGTTTACATTTGTATTATTATTTGTTGTATTATTTCTTTAAAATGGAGAAAACAAGCGCGCGCTCATCGAACTTTACCACTCAAGATATTGAATTGCTGTTGAAATTGGTTCGGGAAAACCAAAATATTCTCGAAAATAAAAAACTGATGTATTATTATATATATTACATTATGGTAGATGATATCAAAACAAAAATAGTAATTATAATTTACTAATCAGCTGTTGTCTAACTATTGGTTAACTAATTTTTTTTTTGGCGTGTGAGGTAGGGTTGAAAATGCCTTCGCACTTACAGAGACCGTCGTCTTCTGCGTCGAGTGGTGTTGCCACTAAAAAATTCCCTCCTCTGGGTAGATTCCTCCCCGGAACCGCTTTCCGCATTACTTCGGGAAGGCCCAGAGCCACGTCCCAATCAGGACCACTCTCACTCACCCACGTCTGGGTCCGCCAAGTTTGCAGCCGGCGCCATGGCCCCGGCCCGTATCGCCTGGTCCCCGTCAGAGGGGGCCCCGCTATGCAGCAGCGCATCGAGGTCCCTCTTCTTCCTCCGCAGTACGTATCCCACGTACTGTGCCACAGCGTCCCAATTGTCCTCACAATCGAGCATCCTCCCTATCACGGTGGCAGGAGCGAACCCGCCAACCCGCTGCGCCATTGCACCTCTCTCAGCATGCCACCTGGTGCAGTCGAAGAAAGTGTGTTCTGCATCATCATCCGCAATACCACAGTAAATGCAGTCGGGACCATCTGCCCTGCCCATCCGGTACAGGTACTTTCGGAAGTATCCGTGGCCCGAGAGGAATTGTGTCAGGAAGTAGTTAACTTCCCCAAATTTCCTCCGAATCCATACTTCCACGAAGGGAATGAGCCTCGCCGTCCACCTGCCGACCGTGTCCGCGGTCCACCTGTCCTGCCATCGCCGGACAGTTTGGGGTCTCAGACCAATAGCACCAACACTAGGGTCCTCCCCCCTCGAGTTCCAAGCCTCCCACCGCTCGCGCGCCAAGAGGTCTATGGGTATTTCCCCACATATCACCAGGACCGCAGCGCCCGAGACCGTGCGGTAAGCCGAAGCAACCCTAAGGGCCGCCGTCCGCTGCCCCGCCTCGAGTACCCTGGGTTTGGTTTTCTCACCCAGTACATTTCCCCAAATCTCGCTCCCATGCAGCAAGATCGACTTCGGGACCGCCATAATCAGCCTCCTCTTGCTCTGTGTCGGGCCTCCGACATTCGCCATGAGTCTGCTCAACATGCCAGTCATCTTCGCCGCCTTAGTCGCCACATGCCGTATTTGGGCCCAGTAAGTCAGCCTACAGTCGAGTCTGACGCCCAAATACCTTATGGCACTCTGGGTAACCAGAGACACATCCCCCCACAGCATGCCGACATCGAGTGGTATGTGTGCCCGCGTCATCAACATCACCTCGGTCTTCTCCCCGGCCAATTCCAAGCCGTGGTCCTCAAGCCACATCCGGGTCCTAATCATGACCCGGTTCAGCTTCCCCCTGGCGTCATCCATATCCCGCGCCAAGATTACCGCCGCTATATCATCCGCGTATCCCACGAGCTGAGCATCCTCGGGCATTTCCACCCCAAAGATCCCATCGTAGGTCAGATTCCATAGGTCCGGGCCCAGCACAGATCCCTGGGCCGCGCCGGACGTGATCGTCCTGCTCCTCCGCCCCGTCGGCGTATCGTACAACAGTACCCGATCGTCCAGATAACTACGGAGAATTCTATACAAGTATCCGGGAATACAAAACCTCCCCCGTAGCGCCTCCAGAACATCAGCCCATCGTAGGCTGTTGAAGGCATTCCAAACGTCGAGTGTTGCCAGGACAACTATGCGCTTCGGATAATAGCGCCTCTCGCTCTGAGCGCGCTCGAAGCACTCAACCACATCAGCAATCGCCCCGAGCGTTGACCTGCCAGGTCTGAAGCCATGCTGTCTATCCGACAGCCCCCCGGCCATCCTCACGGCCACCGCCAGCCTTCTTTGCAGTAGCTTCTCCAGCAGCTTGCCGGCACCATCCAACATACACAGTGGCCGATAAGCCGATGGCTGGGTCGGATCGCCCCTGCCCTTGCTAACAAGCACGAGCCGCTGTGTTTTCCAGCGTCTTGGGAAGACGCCCTGGACCAAACAAGCATCATATACCGGAAGTAATGCTTCCGGCCTGCTCTCAGCCAGGATCTTGAGCACCTCCGACGGTACCCCATCCGGGCCAGGGGCTTTCCCCGTCCTAAGAGCCCCGGCGGCGATCCTCAGCTCCTCCCCGGTGAAGGGCGGTGGAACCTCATCATCGTAGGGCCCACGTTCGCCACCCAGCGGAGGGTGTGTGGGGAACAGGCCCCCCACAATCGCATCGATCCGCGCGCCGTCCAATTGCACCCCAGCGCGGCTCGCGCCCAATTTTCCCGCCACGATCCTATAGCCGAGTCCCCATGGATCACGGTTCAGGTCGCTCCGAAGTTCCTCCCATTTCGCCCTCTTGCTCGCCATAATCGCGCGACGCAACGCCCCGCGGGACCGCTTGTACTCTTGGGCCTCCAGTAGAGCCTCGCCGGCCCGCCTAGCCCTAGTATAAACCCTCCTATTGCGGAGGCAGTCACGCCTGAGTCCAGCAATCTCCGGGGTCCACCAGTACACAGGTCGCCTCCCCGCCCTTCGCGACGATCGGGGCATCGATGCGTCGCATCCACGGACAATGCGCCGCATCATAGCACCCGCCAGGGAGTCGGCGTCCCCCGCACCGTCCAAAACCGTAGTACCGTCGAAACCGGCCAAGAACGACCGCGGTCTAACCTCGCGACGTTCCATCCACGCGCGCCTCCCCCACCGTGCGACCGCGCGACGCCCGCCTCCGATACTATCCCAAATTCAATATACTGGTGATCACTCCCAGTATATTCCTCGAGTACCCTCCATCCTTCGATCATCCCAGACAGATTCTCGGATACCAAAGTGATGTCAGGAGTGGTTAACTAATGACATTTAGCGGTTTAACTAATAGTAAAGTTGTGAATCATATATAATTGGTTAAACTATTGCTATTAGTTAACTAATGACCGTGAATTTGGGCATAAGAAATTAAATCAAAATGTTATCAAAGTGCATTAGGCATAGCAAAATATGCATAAATAAATAGATATTAATATATTTTTGCCAAACAACAAACACAATTATCCAAAACAGCGGATGTCACATGCTTCGACAGTTGAAATTAGAATACGCTCTAATCCAAAGCTGTTGTATGTACTGCACATATGGAAATAATACATGCTATTGTTTAAAGGTATTCAGTCTGTAGGTAAAAATTTACCATGTTAAAAAGTGACATACTATATGACAAATACATATATTGTGAATACAGCTAAAATAAATTTGCAGTTATTTTTCCATAATTCTGATAAAAAAAACGTTAAATATCTTAATTTTAAATATGCTGCTCCTTTTTTATTGGAATAACTCTGAAGCGCATATAACAATTTTTAAGAATTGAATAGGACAAAGCTAGCTAATACACCAGACACAAATATAGTTTAAATACCATGGTACACATACTACAGCTATTTCATAGTATCCCTGTAGGAAATGTCAATAGTAAAACAGTACTTGGCACCAAGCTTCCGAACTTTTAAATCCGTCGATGTTTATATCCATTTAAATTTCGTCATAATTTTTAAAAATTTCTTCTACTTTACTTAGCTGAGTTTTTATACCTACATATGTTGCAATAATTGCCGGGGAAAACTTTTCTGATTGACATCTGTTGCTTTTTGCCCAACAAAACTGCTGCTGAAAGAGGTACCTTCAGTCCTTCCGCCTCTAATATAGAAGTAAATTTTTTTTTTTTTTTTTTTTTTATCTGGGACCAGCACTCAGGAGATGACTCCTACACATGCGAAGCATTGTGTTGGAACTATAGGAAAGGGATAGTAGGAGAAATGACAGGAGGTGAAGCTTAATTATTTATTTTTGCAGCTCTGCTTTCGCACGTTCTTTGTTTATACTCGTAGCAGTGCTGAAGCTTCGGTTCAGTAGCCATTTTTATTATTGTTTTACTTCGCCGGTGCTACACAATACCGACGAAGGAGGGCGTTCTGATGCGATTGTGGATTGCTATCAGCTGAAGCCGGTATTGTTCAGTGACCAGTGACTATGCCTTCGCCACTGAAACATTCGGACAACAACTGACACACAAAGACACACTAATGCACATCAGAAAAATGCGAGATGTTTATTTTTATTTTTTAAAATTTTAGTCTGAAACTGGGGTTGAACCTACGTCTGTTTTTGGATTCGTAGTCAACGTGCAGACTACCATCCATCGTGCCATCGCCACGATTGTGTCGATTGTGTCAGTCGGTTGGAAGCTTCCAATCGTCCAACGTATCCTGTCCGTCAATAGCACCACATGTGACGGAGCCGGGGTGGCGCAGCCACACCCACAGCGTCTCCCAACGGTTCGCTGCACGGAAAGTGGGTGTCCATAAGAACCTCAAGCGATTCCCGACAGCTGGTGCTCCAGTTACCATCAATTCCCCTCACAAAGCCCGGGACGAATGGCCTCTTGGCCAGAATCTTCCGAAGCGTGCTGGTCTCAGAGGAAGACTTCACGCTACCGCAAAACTATTTCCAAGGGATCCGCTTTGCGCTTCTGACCAGATTCTTGAATCTGTTTACAGAGGACTTATACAGACCCCAGTTCCTAGTGTTCTTCGCCTCTTTGAAGAGCCTGCTACAGGCCCCACGTTACTCGGCGATCTCACCGGTCCATCATGGCGGTCTGCAGTTCGGGCGTTCACTGAAGGCACACAAGACAGGGCAGTCGCCTGCGCAAAGACGTGACTCAAATACTCCACTGCCCCTCGAAATGGGCCACTCCCCACACGTTCGGGGGTCGTGGCAGTCGATCGGCGATCCCAATCGCTCAGCCGCTTATTCCTAAACAGCGTGACCAGCTGATCGTGCGCCATGTACCAGGAGGTCATTCATATGATGGATCTCCCTGTCTTCCATACATCCGTCACACTATCTCCATCACTAAGCGAAACAATAAATATATTCAATTTACTCCTCACTAAAATACAGAATCGAATGCGTCTATCATCATTACCTGCGCCATTACGCATACAACAGCCTGTGTCCTTTGGCGCCGAGTCCACTGATCGACCGCGGCTCCTGGATCAGCCCTATCTCCTCCCTTTTCTCCAGAAAGGGGAGGACCAATGCAGCGGAAGCGGAATCCAACAGTAGCAAGCGACAGAAATATTACGTAAATTACGTGTTGTCAGTGACGGTATCGGTAGTGGAATAAAGTTAATAGACGAATACAACAACATAATGTGCCGCAACGAGGAAGAAAAAAAATAACTGAACATGGACGCTAGGCATGTTCCGAAAAAATGTCGAGGTAACAAAAATATTATGTGTCGGTCGTATATCTGACACCTATAGAATCACTCTGGAGCTAATTAGGGCAGTAGGGCTAATGTTATAAAAAAAAGTAACATTTTGTATGGGAAAGTCCTTAAAGAAGTCCGAAAGGGGGTAGATATGTACAGTGGGAGTCGCTCTTACATTTTACCCCATTAGAGCGACCCAAGGGTAGTTATTGAGTTGTTTGTGGATTTTGTCGCGTTTTCCTCTACATTTGACCCCGATGAGCCATTTACTTCCTTCCTACCCCTCTAATGTTTTGGCTCATGAATTTTTTTGCCCAAATGCACAAAACTAGGCGATCTAGCCTGTTGAAATCTAAAAGTTGTACACTATCCTACCTTATATGTAATTAGAAACGACTTGGGAGTATATATATTTGTTAATATATTTAAAAAATTTAGTTTAACAAAGTTCAAACCAATAACTAGAAATAGGAAAGGAACAATTCATAGTTGAGTTAAAATTAAAAACTTTCACTTTATGAATAACATGAAAAAACACAACAAAGCAGCAATTTCAATTTGGTCACATAATTAGAAACAACAAAAGATATTTACATAAAACTTAAATATATGTATCCTGAAATATCCTTTAATATTTTGTTGGATAATCCGTATTGTTTACAACATTCGCCACTCTTTTCGGTAAACTTTGTATTAAACGTGGTCATGTTTGGAGAGATATTTTTTCCCAGCTTTGCTGCGCCAAATGAAACAATTCATCATTATTTCGTGGATTTTTGTCCTTCAGATCTTTTCACAATTGCCTATAAGTTTTCAATTGGGTTGACATCAGGACTTTGAGGCGGCCAGTACAGAACGTCAATATTTTGATCGGAAACCCAACGCTTCACTAACCTTGAAGAGTGCTTTGAATCATTGTCATGCTGGAAAATGTAATATACAGATATATTTCCAAAAGAATACGGTTCCATTACATTTTCCAAAATGCTTTTATAATGACGCTGATCCATTATTCCCTGAATTCTTACAATTGGGCCAACACCACGCCAAGAAAAGGCACCCCAGAATATAATGGACCCACCACCGTGTTTCATCATCTTCACAGTGTGCCTGTGATGGAAAGCTTGGTTTTAGGGGGCGTCTCACATACGTTTTTCAATCTGATTAAAACAAGTTAAACTTGGACTCCAGAGAACTCTATGCGAATAACGTGGATATTTTCTTTGCATTTCTCTTACAAACCGCAACCGCTTCTTAATGTTGTTTATGACACGTGCGTTTTTTGTGCAATGCACCCATGAAGTCCCGACTCTTGTAAGCACCTTATTGTCCGAGTGGATAGTTCTGCGTTTGTTTGCTGTACAATTTCAGCCTTTATTTCACGCGGATACAAGAATGGTTGTTTCTTAGTGACCCTACAAATAGTTCTATCGTTTGCTGGAGTGGTCTTTCGTGCCTTGCCGGCTGCTGTTTTAAAATCCTTTGTCTTATTGTACAACTGAATAAATATCACCAAATACCATTTTTTTGGAGCAAGAAAATTTTTATGCAATATCCGAGATTGATAGTTTTTCATTATAATAACATTGAAGAATTAACTCCCTCATTTTTAGAGTACATGACTTGTTCTTGCCCATTTTAGAAGCTAAAATGTATCAAAAGTATTACATGTTAATCTATTGCTTTTCATATTACACTTACTTTTCCAATAATAAAAAAGAAGTTCACAAATTAAAGCGAAAACTACACGTTTCCAACGACGTGTCCAGCCAAAAGAGAGTGGCAATGGCTGAATCAGTCTGCACGTTGACTACAAAACTAAAACAGACCTGGGTTGAACCCCAGTTTCAGACTAAAATTATAAAAAAAACATCTCGCATTTTTCTGATGTGCATTAGTGTGCCTTTGTGTGTCAGTTGTAGTCGGACGGTTTCAGTGGCTAAAGGATAGTCACTGGTCACTGAACAATACTGGCTTCAACTTCACTTTTAAAGGAAGTTGCACAGCGATTTTATTTTCTCAAAATATACTTTCTAATTATAAGGCCACCACTGTATACGTACATACATACGTACGTAAATATTAATTATATCCTGTATGTCTTATAAATGTAAAAGTTATGTCTGTTACTCTATAACTTAAAAGCGACTTGATAGATTTCGATGAAATTTGGTACATATGTAGATAACTTTAGCCTGGATTAATATGTGAGTTACTTTTTAGGTGTAAAAATGGACCAAAATTTTTACTTTTGGTACTTTTTTACATTACTCTCTATATGTAACCTCAGGACTCGGAGGGCGGAGATGGTCGAAGTAGTCTGCACGTTGAATACAAAACGAAAAATTTCGTGAGTTCAACCCCAATTTCATAAAAACATCTCGCTTTTTTCCTGATGTGCATTTGTGTGGCTTTGTGCCCTTGTTGTCGGAAGGTTTCAGAGGCGAAGGCATAGTCACTGGTCAGTAACAGCTTCAGCTTTATCCAATCCACAGGCACATCAGAACGCCCTTCGTCGGTATTTTGTAGCACCGGCGAAGTAAAATTATTACTAAAAATGGCTACTAAACATGAAGCTACAAAATTTAGTACGTCTCCTTGACATCAGAGACACTACAACACCGCTATAAAAACAAATAACGTGCAAGAAGCAGTGTTTTAAGATAGTGAAGCTTCATCTCCTATCATTTTCTCCTACTATCCCTTTCCTTTAGTTCTAGCACAATGCACCGCATGTGTAGAGGTCATCTCCTGAGTGCTGGTCCAAGATCAAAAAAAAATTTATGAACCTATTTGGAAATATGTCCATTCGACTACTTGGATTCCATTTTATTATTTTTGGAAAATGAGCAATGCCACGCTCCTAAAAATCAATAATACGATTTCCACTGTTTTTTTTAAGATTTTTTATACATTTGCAAATGCATTTATATAATTTTTTAGAAATGTTTCACTCATATTGGTTCCCTTGACTGTTTATAGGAATAAAAATTTAGAAAAGTGGACATCAGTGTTGAAATGGACAAAATATTTGTCCTTTTTAGCCAATCCATCGAAATTTCTCATACGCGTTCACTCCATTACTGCACCCGGCAAAAATTATCTTTGCAAAGTCCAGCAGTGTTGTCAAATTTCTTTTAATTGATATTTACAGTAAAGGAGAGCAAAATTTCAAAGAAATTAATTGAAAACTAAAAATATAATTTTTCATATCTGGCGCCACTGCTGTTCACTTTTCAAAACTTGTATGTCTATATACCGTCAAGAGAATTCAAAGCATCCACATAATTCTAAAATAATTCTCAAAAACTAAAAATATTAATTTTTAATAATTATACTTGGCCTTTGTGTTCTTCTAAATGCAGATTTATATATACGTTTTTAATTCCATTGAAATGGAATCAATAGTTTTTATGAGATAGAAATTCCCTTCTTACATCCCGTATTTAAATAGCAAAAAAGAGTACAGAATTTAACACTTATTTCCAAAAATATCGAGACAAATTTGAAATTGTTCCATGAAGTGGAGACAAGTTAAATTTGATTTGTACATTGAGTACTCTAGTTTATAAATAGAGTCGAATGAAAAGTACCGAAATTATGTTTTTGTTCCTTATGGTATAAAATTTTAAAAAGTACCTTGATTTCTACTTAAATTATAACACAGTTACAATTTTTGGTACAACTTTATTAATAATAACGGAGACATAATTTTACCTATTTAATCATCCGTTTTGCCAATTTTCACCTTCCAAGAATTTGAACTTCCAAAAATTTCTTGTTAGTGTATCTATACATCAGAAACAGTAGCTACGTACCTAATTTAAAGCTTGTAGCTATTATGGATGATATGTCAGTCAGCTAGTCGTGTTATTCTTATATATGTAGATGTACATAGATTTACATATATCTGTCCCAACTGAATCCAGCTAAAAGTAGGTTTACAAGAACAAAAAAAAATTCTTCTCATCAGCTTATCCGTTTCTTTTTATAAGAATGCTGGTCCAGTTCCTGCAATTTTTGGTAAGTTTTTGTGACTTCTTTAACTATCTATGTAAAACTGGAGACTAGTTCATAAGTTCAGAAAAATTTTAAAATTATTAATTCGACCAAAAGGCCAACATTTGTTTAGTTGCAGTGACACAGTTGTATTCCAAAAATGGTTGGACTACAGTTTTAAAATTTGTATATTTCACATAGGATTGTGCATTTCGCATTCCTTTATAATTTTTTATATAAAAAGTGTTTAATGACTATTTGTATTTTTCTTTTGAATAAAACTTTTTACAGGATGAAAAAGACAAACAAACAAATAAACAAACAGCCAAAAAGGATGATAAAAAAGAAGCAAAATCAAATCAGTCTAAAACTAAAACAATTTAAATGATTCAATAAGAGATATAAGAAATTTTTGAAAATAATTTAATTTAAAAAGTAGAGAGCTTCAGTATCAAATGATAATTAAAACTAAAAGAAAATAAACAATACATAATCAACCATCCCACTAAATATTTTTTTCTTAAATAGAGTCAAAGCATTACAATAAATATTGAAATGCAAGGAAAACCAAGTATTTGCTAACTAAATGCTTAAAATTTAAATTATGTGTATCAAAAAATGTGTCTCTATCTATTTAATAATAAAAAAACTGTATGAAAATTTTAACCAAACAAGTATGGTGATTTATTTAATAATTTTTATTTATTTTTTTCAAAAAACCTTAACCTACAATTAACTGAAAGCAGCACTTAGCTGTTATTAAGTTTAAAAATTGTAAAGGTGTAATTAAAAACCAAATTTTAACTAAAAAACAGAACTAAAATTAAGTCCTTAATTTTTAATCAAGATGCTGATGATTGTTTGAATAAAAATTTCTAAATAATCAATAATTTGTAAACTGAACAAAGTAACTATTTATCTAAAGTTTAAACAAATTAAAAATGAATACTAATAATATAGTTTTTTGCTATTTTTGAAATATGTATTGTACAATCCTTCATTATTTATAGATTATTGGTTTTCTCTCTTTATATAAATAATGCAACTATATATGGTAACTATCTGTTTATCTAAATGCGAACGGAAATATCTTTCGAAAAGATTTAGATAAACAAAGGCAATAAGTGTATTTTTTTATAAAGTTGCTTTTATCGAATAAACGGACGATAAAAATTTTAAATTTTTTAACCAATTTTGTCCAAGCAAAATCTATTCGATTATTTATTTATAACAAAACAAGGAGAGTTATTGTTCTGTAAGAAATTAAGGAGTGAAAACTTCATGATAACAAACTTTAAGTTAACTATTTTTTGCTTGTAACAAATAATAAAATGTCATCTAACAATTAAACATTTCATATGATGGTGGAGAAAAAGCTCTTTATAAAGTTTGTATTGTTTGTCTTAATTTTCCAAAAACAATAAAAAAAAAAGTGTAAAGAAGAAAAACAAGTTAAAATTATTCCACGCTTCGATTAGTTGAAGTTAAAATAGTATTAAGTTTTAACAAATACTATACTAATTTTAGCTTGTTTTCGGTTTGCAACAATTTATCTAAGCACCTACTTAATAATTTACTAAATCTTCGTATAATTAAGCAAATAAAACATTAACTTAATTAAAAATAATAATATTGGCTCATTGAAGATTAAAAAGTAAGTATTAATTTTAAAAACTTAAAAAAAAAATTTTTTTTAAATCTCATTTTTACAGTACTAAGGGGTGCGCCATCAGAAAGTATTTATTATCTGAAAGAAATGAATTTGAAAATTTAAAACATACTTTTAAATAGTCTTCAGTTGTGATTGACAGATTATTGACGTACGCTTTTAATTTAGATATTCTTTCAGCACTAGTAAATTTACACAATAGTCATAGTCATTTTTTTTAAAATAATAATACGAAAAAATATGACTGCTGTGAACAACCGTCATAATTTAGTGTTATTTTAAAATTTCGTTCAGTTGATAAGAAAAAATCTGTCATAAATATTTGATATCGAAATCCTAAAAACAAGTGGAAAAACTAAAATAATTCGAAATAAGAAATTACCTGTAACTCTTGTAATAAGTCAATTTTTAATTGAAATTATGAAATTGTTATTTTTGCACATACAATTGTTGAAATAAATATCATAGGCTAGACCTCTGTGATAAATATAATGGAAAATAGCATTGAACTGGTTGAAAGCAGTTTACGTGAAAAACCGCGACTTTCAATACGGAACACAGCAGCCTCACTGGGACTTCCAAGATCGATTATTCATGAAATTTTAAAAAAATATCTGGATGACATACTCTTTAAAAAATAAAATCCGCATTTCCATTCTATCGTTCAATGCTCTTCATAAAATTTTGTGTCAATTATTACATACGTTTTTTATTTGAGTTTGAAAATATAAATCTGCTACCAGACACCCTGTACAAACATATCGGACGCTCCAACAAAAGCTAAAATAGGGGGAACTTCCCAAAATAGTGGGAGGAATAAGACTTAAGTTTGTTGTAGTTGTTTAACTTTTTTTTTTGTTTCTCTTATTTCCAATAAAAATGAATTAAAATACTCGTATATATTTTTGAGTTTTTTTTTCGTTTTTTGGGCACAATTTTTTTGGAAAAAGTTTTTTCTATTAACTTAGGTGTCTTGCTCACTTCCTTTGTTTATTGAATATTGCAGAAGTGCAATATTTGTCTCATGCAAATGAAAATCAATTTTCCTGAAGAAACTACACAAAGCGAATATCGAATAAAAATAAATATTACACATATCAAAAAAGGACCTGCAGCTTAAATATTTAGTGTAATTATTTTTTATTTATATTTTTTAAAATATATCGGAAACAAAAAAAAAATAATTCAAGAAACTTTAAAACTTTACTATCGTCAACTTTTGCCTATACTACGCCATATTTGCAAGATGATTGTAAAGAAATTATATCTTTGTTATAAAATTTTACTACTCCCACTAGGAAAACATCCGTTATTTTTACAACGTCTCTTTAAAAAATGTTTTTGTAGATCGAGAGATTATTTCACATATCTCTTGTTTCTAAAATTTGATTTTTTAACCATACGGGTGGATGACTTTTCTGTGGAATTCTGTGATATATTTTTCGTTTAAAGATGTATACGGTTAGCGATAATCAAAAAATTAAATAGAAAGAAAATAACAAGAAAAAATTATGGTTATGTTTTTTTAAAAGACAATACAAACTCTACGAAGCTCTTATAGCTTGTCTGTAGAAACACCCAGGGTCTAAGCTTGAATCGAACCCGCACTCCATATTGATAAGACTAATGCTCATGCACTAGACTACGGAGGCACCCAAAACACACATAATCTTCATCCGTTATATGTATTAGCTTTAACGTTGTCGGGGAATTCGTAAATGTAAATTGTGCCAAAAACCTCATCACTCCATTGAACAAGTTCTTTGAAATTTTTTATTTTTTTTTCTTGGATCAGCACTCCTGGCAGTGTGCAACCCCTCTGATGACGAGGAGACGTATTAAATGTTAAAGCTTTGTTTTAGTAGTTATTTTACTTCGCTGGTGCTACACAATACCTGTGGATTGGTTACAGCTGAAGTGGGTACTTTTTTAGTGACCAGTGGCTGTGACTTCGCCTTCCGACAACAACTGACTCACACTAATGTACATCAGAAAAAATCCAAGAATTTTTTGGTTTTGTAATCAACTTCAGCCATCGCCACCCTCAATTTCGTTACGATTCAAAGCCTTTCCGTTTGAGTTACTTTTAAAAGAACAGTGCGCTTTGCGCTGCAATACAGCATTACGAACCCTTTCCATTTATCTCTTATTTAGCTAAGATTTTCTTATTATTAGGAGGAACTGTTTTCTTTAACCGACGCTTTCAGTTTGCGAAATTACAGAACAAAGTATAAAGAATAATATTAAAAAATATGCACACAATGCACGTGCATAACAGCGCATTACTATGGTTTGTGCATACGTCCTTTTAAAAGGACAGTTGCGCCAAGTAGATTAATGAATTTAAATCTGTTAAAATGTACATGTATGCGTTTTTCGAGAAGGAAAATGTATGATGCTAATACTATTTGGGAAACCATATGTTGCACTTAGTAGATAATTTTCCGGATTTAGAAATTTTTATAGATATTAAATCAACTTTCATATCTCGTACCGATATGACTGTTAACAAAACTACAGGTGTACTTTCTTTCATAAAAAGGTGGGGCAAAAGTACATCCATCCGTATAGAATAAATCAACATACGTTGAATCTTACATTCTGCATAAATTACATGAAAATAGCTTCTGCATTCTTAATTTCAATATTAATTTTAACGTTCTTTAACTCTTAAAAAAGTAATATGTATGTAAAATAAAAAAACATTATTTCATTGTTGAAATTCTTGCTTGATGCTATTTATGCACTCTACCTAATATTTCTTTGGTGAAATCATTTTATTAAAATCATTAAACCAATGCGGAATAGATACTTAGTAATTACATATGTATACCAAATTACAACTTGGAAAAAAAAACTGAACATAAACGTTGGCGGGCAATTAATTTTTACTTTAATTTACTTGGGTCCCAACATATCTTGTGGTCTGACCCATTGACTGAATTCTTCTTCAGTAAGATATCCCAATTTAATGGCTTCTTCCTTTAGGGTTGTGCCATTCTTGTGGGCAGTCTTTGCGATTTTTGCGGCCTTATCGTAGCCAATATGAGGATTTAAAGCCGTTACTAGCATAAGTGATTCATTCATTATTTTGCTAATACGGTCGGTATTGGGTTTAATTCCTTGTACACAATTGGCAGTAAAGGTACGGCTGCCATCAGCTAAAGGATATTAAACAAATAAAATATGTATGTAATTAATTTGTAAAAATGAATAAAAATTTTTACTTACACAACAAACGAATGGAACGCAATACATTTGAAACTACCAAAGGTTTGAAAACATTCAATTCGAAATGACCATTTGAGCCTCCTATAGTTACAGCAACTTGATTACCCATAACTTGAGCAGCAACCATAGTCATAGACTCACATTGCGTAGGATTTACTTTACCAGGCATAATAGAGCTACCGGGTTCATTTTCTGGCAACATAAGTTCACCCAAACCACATCTGGGACCAGAGCCCAAGAAACGAATATCGTTGGCAATCTTCATTAAGCTGACAGCGATTGTATTCAAAATACCATGAACCTCTACCATGGCATCGCGAGAAGCCAATGCTTCAAACTTGTTGGGAGCTGTCACAAATGGCAATCCACTGAGTTGAGCGATTTTAGCTGCACACTTTTCAGCAAAACCAATTCGTGTGTTAAGACCTGTTCCAACGGCAGTACCGCCCAAAGCCAGTTCGTAAACACGTGGCAAACAAGCATCAATACGATCCAAAGCATAAGCCATTTGTTGTGTATAACCACTAAATTCTTGACCTAATGTCAAAGGTACAGCATCCATGGTGTGTGTGCGACCAATCTTAATGATATTTTTAAATTCTTCTGATTTCGCTTTTAGGACATCGTGCAATATTTTAATAGCAGGCTTAAGATTGTTATTTAATTCTAAGGCGACGGAAATGTGAATGGCTGTAGGGAAGGTATCGTTGGAACTTTGAGATTTATTAACATGATCGTTGGGATGCACGGGGTTTTTCGAACCAAGTTTGCCACCCATTAATTCAATTGCGCGATTGCTGATGACCTGAAGTGAAATATTTCAGATAAATACTTTATAATCCATTATGTGAGAATAGACAAGTTTATTCGAATAATTCCCAAACTGATATCTGGAAGTGTATGAAACAATAACATAGGCCGAGAAGATTTTCTAATCAAGAATCAGACTAGACAATACTTTCCGAAGAATATCTCTATCACGTGAAACAACACATTTTTTTGTGTACATTTTAGGTCCCGTAACTTCAAGAAAAAGATCCTTACGGTATCTAAAAGTGCTACTCTTCCCCTACAAAATCCATTTTCGGTTTGTAAATTTTCATTTGTCAGAGAAATCGTCTGTTCAACTTATTGAGTTTAGCAAATTATGTATAACAAAGATTTTTTATTTTTTCCCGCACAGTAATCTTAATGACATATAATAATCTGAAAATTTTTTTTACCATAAATTGCAATGAAAACTGATTTTAAGAACGTATCCAAATAATGAACTGTGATCACTACTCTCGGTCACAAATTTTTTTATTTAATTTTTATTTTCTTATATTTACAATCTACAAAGTACTCACTAGGGGCTAAATCCGGAGAATATGGCGGATGAGGTACCAATTCGTAGCCAAATCATAGAGTTTTGCCATTGAGACTGAACACGTGTGTACCCTTGCATTATCTTGATGAAAAAGAACTTTTTTCGTGGCCATACAGGGTCGTTTTCTTTTTAAATTCTCATTAAATCGGTCTTATAAGTTGGCATAATATGCGCGGTTTATTGTTTTTCCCTTTTGATGTGGAAAACTGTTGGCATCACCTTATTGGCCGACAAACTTACCTAGGCCTTCTTCGGAGCAGGTTCACGCGGAGAAACCCATTGTTTAGACTGCTGCTTGGCCTCCGGAGTATAGTAATGGATCCATGTTTACAAAACGCCGCAAAAACTCATTGGGATTGCGGTTAAAAAAACTCCAAACAAACCTTTACGTTTATGGTCAATTGAGAGCAAACGCGGCATTGTGTTAATTTACAAATGCACAATACATCACATGTGTAGGGGTCATCCCCTGAGTGCTGGTCCAAGATAGAAAAAAAGTGTTTTATTCGTGATGACAAAAGATCGCAACGAAAAAATCGTCCTTCGACCCAAATCAGTTCCCAGCATTACTACGCTAGATGCCGATTTTTTGTTCAAGTTTGTGTCCCTAAGCTTATGTCAAAAGTCTATTTGTTTTATACCCCACATTAGATATGTTATTTACGTCTGACTTGTCAACTTTGTGACTCATGTGTAATTGTGCATGCCTGTCAAAGTTGCTATTTTACAGAGATTTGAGAAATGAATAAAAAAACTAACACAACTGATTGACGATTTCTCTGATTTTTCAGTTATATATACTTTACGTAATAAGCTCGAAGTTTTTGCCGCATTTAGAGCCTATGCTGAAAAATTTTATACTAAATTTGATCGAAGAATGGAAATTTCAAGAAGAGATGGTGGAACAGATTATAAAAGTAGCGAATTTTCAAATTATTATTCAAAGAATGGCATATCCATAGAAACCATACGTTACTCCTCACAGCTCAATGGGGTGCCTGAAAGGTTTAACAGAACGGTGGTGAATATGGCAAGTTATGCTTTATTGGATTCCAAATTACCAAAACAGTTGTGGTCTGAAGCAATTCAGCATGCTAGTACGTACTTAATCGGTGTCCATCAACCGCTATTGAAAAAGGTAAAACACCGGCGGAATTATGGTATGGGGAGAAACCGGACTTGAATAAATTACACCCTTTTAGACATGAAGTCTATGTTAACATTCCAAAACAAATTCAAAGTGGTAAATTCGAGCCTCGATCAAAAAAGGTCAAATTAGTTGGTTACACAACTAATGGTTTTAGATTTTATAATGATAAAAATCATAAAGTTATAAATAGTCGAGACGTACGATTTTTAAATTATGTCGGCATTAAATATCGTGAAGATGCGACTAAAGAAAGTTATAATGAAAATGAAAATAAAAATAAAGAAGTTACGGGTAATTTGGTTAATGATGAAGTACAAAATGGTGCAGTTGATGATGTAGTAGAAAATGGTAAAAAACAAGAAAACAAGCGTATTAGAACAAAACCAAAATACCTTCATCACTACGAAATATATGATATGCAATGTGTGCTTATTCAATAATTTTATCAGAGGTTCCAAAAACGGTCGAAGAATCTTATAAGGATAAGGAATGTAAAGAAGCTATAGCTCAAGAGATGGAAGTGATTAATAAAAAACAGACTTGGAGTGTGGTTAAGGACGAAAGTCAATATAGAATTGATGCCATATGAATTTTCAACATGAAAAGGAGTGGTAGTGGTGAGTTACACAAGAACGCAAGATTAGTTGCACGTGGTTGGAAGCAGAACTTAGATACCTTTAATGATGTATTTACACCTGTAGCTAATAGTGTCACTGTACGCTCTTTTATATCAATGGCATTTCAAAATAACCTTAAGATTCATCAACTGGAAGTTAAATGTGCCTTTTTTAAATGGGGAGTTAAAGGAGGAAATTTTCATGACAGTACCTCCGCTCTTTAATGGAGAATAATGTAAATTAAAGAGATCGATTTACGGCTTGAAGCAATGTGCTTTCTGTTGGAATAATGAATTTAATTTAAAGATTTTGAAATATGGTTTTGTAAGATCTGAAAATGATTATTGTCTATACAAAAAATAATATATATTTTTACTCCTGTATGTGGATGATATATTGCTCTATGGCGATGATGAAAATGAAATCAGGAACATTAAAGAATTTTTAAAAGAACAATTCGTGATCAAAGATATGGGAGAACTAAAACATTTTCTTGGAATTCATATAACAAAACTTGAAAATAAACGTTTCAAATTAGATCAAACTGACAAAATAATCACTTCATTGAAACGTTTTGGTTTTGAGAATTCAAAGATAACAGATACTCCGATGGAAAAAAATTGGAATGCAGGACGTGAAATTTATGACTGTCCCGAATGGGACAGAGCAGATATCACGAAAACTTCAGTAGTATACATATCAATGAAGTTGAAAGAATATTTCGTTACATTAATGCCACAAAAAATGAAGGCTTAATATA
Organism: Dexiosoma caninum; assembly: GCA_963924685.1. NCBI lineage: Eukaryota > Metazoa > Arthropoda > Insecta > Diptera > Tachinidae > Dexiosoma > Dexiosoma caninum. The sequence continues at coordinate 59,715,617 of OZ004726.1, read as the reverse complement.
TGAGAACGAGAAACAAGGTTTGTCTTTTTGTGGCTACTCTGATGCAAGCTGGGGATAGTCTGAAGATAGAAAAAGCACATCTGGTTACTGTTTTAAATCGTATAAAAATTTGTTATCTTGGAGAATTACAAGCCAAAAAACTGTAAGTTTATCACCTACAGAGGCGGAGTATGTCGCATTATGTACTGCAGCACAAGACGGCTTGTGGTTGAAAAGATTATTGGATGAACTCAAGGTAACTCAGAGAAATGAATCGTTCGTAATACATGTTTACAATCAGGGTGCTAAACTCATTGCTGAACAACTCGAGAGTAAAAGATCTAAACATAGCGAGTTGAAGAATCTTTTTATCAGAACTGGTTCAAGATGGGAGAATAAAACTACAGTACATTCAGTCCGACGTTCAGATGGCTGATATATTTACGAAACCACTTGCTAAAACTAAATTTAATTTCTTTAAGAATTTGCTCAATGTTGGAGTATAATTTTTTGTAAATAAGATTATGGAGGAGTGTTGGAGTATGGTAATCTTATTTTTATTGTATTTGAAAACTCTGGCAACATTTTTTATAACTTGAAACATTAAATAGAGTGTTCTAGATTTTTGTAAGCTTTTATTATCACACACCATTTTGTGAACTCAATAAAGACACATCAAAATATAAAAGTCTGCCCTATTAATTATTTAACGCTGTCATCGCAATATACATATCGTCATTTAAAATTCAAAACAACGTATCATCAAAAAAATAAAAATTAATTTTTTTATTGATTACGATTCACTACATCATATTCCATATGTATGTGTACAAAATTTTTAACTTCTAATATGAAAAATACACAAGTTATAACCAAAATTTAAAATAACGTATCATCAACTGCATGATTTTCATAAACGAAATATAACGTATGCTAATGAACTCATGCTAATGAAAAAACAACAGAGTAGTTATGTAGGTACTTATTTGATTTTTTTAGAAGAATACAGCAAGCATTAACTTTTTTTTATTGTTTATAGTTTATTTACTGTTAGTTTTAGTGGAATTTTTTATCAAATTGAAAATTATTACAAAAGCGAAAAGAAAAATACAAAAGCGTTGTAAAAATAATAAAATGTGTTCTATAATCGAAAGTAGTTATAATAAAAAAGGTAACAAAAGAGAAGAAAATAAAAAAAAACGAATGTATGGTGAAAGATATGAAGGATTATCAAAAGGAAGTATTTGCGACCGAAAACCAAGATAAATGAAAGTTGAATGGACGTCCAAGTATTGTGAGAAAAAATTAAACTCGCCATTGTTCTATTTTCCCGAAAATTTGCGGAAGGAAATATTTGAACGTTTTTGGCACTCTTTTGCACTCCCAAAGGCTTGCAATCTCCAAGAAGAAATGGCAACATCTCCAGGACCTAAAATCTTTGCTTCCAGCAGATTGTCATTACTTCTATGATAGCATACCTTTTGAGTAATTAATTAATAAATAGCTGTTTAACTTATTTTTGTTAGTGTCTTATGTTCTTTTAATAAATTAAAATACATACTTGTTTTTTTTTCTTGTTGTCTTTATGAACATTTTATGAAATACCTTTCTTTAGTTATTAATAATAATTAATTATAATTAACATCAAAATACAAAATATAAAAAACATATAACTGTTTTTATTTTTTCATACAGATTAAAAGGTTGATGATACGTTAGTTTGTTTCAGAAAACAACAGTTCAAAATAACGTAACACACATAGCACAAAATGTACTGTAAAAAACAGATTAATTTTATCCAAAATATATTTCTTGTTTCATGTCAATCTAGTTTTAAAAATTTTTTTTCAATACCTCAAACCGTTTCCATATTATATAGTTTTTTGCTTCTCCTCTAAATTTCTGAAAAGTGATGTTACGTTATTTTGCATTTTAGGTGACGATATATTCTTTCTCTGCTACAACAATTTTCAATACTAGACAAAATATTGGTATTGGACTCAAATTCTGTAGCTAATGGCTTAATATCACTTCTAAAATGGGATAACAATTATAATATATATATATTTTCGTAAAATTTAAAAGGCAATCTGCCCCGTGTATCTTCAACTAATTTTATTATAAATTTTCATCGTTTTATGGTACCTATCTATCTTTTTGTTTCACCGCCAATGTTATCGCCTTCAAATTTGTAACCCTAAAGAAAATACAACTTTGTCAGGTGATTTAACGATATAACCTTCTAAAATTTTTGTGTACGCATATTTTTAGATTTGTGATAAAATTGCACTTGGTGTCACCGAAAATAAAGAAAATCACTAAAAATTTCAATTAGAAGGTGGCGATGGCACGATGGATGGTAGTCTGCACGTTGACTACGAATCCAAAAACAGACCTGGGTTCAACCCCAGTTTCAGACTAAAATTTTAAAATAAAAATAAACATCTCGCATTTTTCTGATGTGCATTAGTGTGTCAGTTGTTGTCGGAAGGTTTCAGTGGCGAAGGCATAGTCACTGGTCACTGAACAATACCGGCTTAAGCTGATAGCAATCCACAATCGCATCAGAACGCCCTCTTTCGTCGGTATTGTGTAGCACCGGCGAAGTAAAACAATAATAAAAATGGCTTCTAAACCGAAGCTTCAGCACTGCTACGAGTATAAACAAAGAACGTGCGAAAGCAAACCTTCAAAAATAAATAATTAAGCTTCACCTCCTGTCATTTCTCCTACTATCCCTTTCCTATAGTGCCAGTACAATGCTTCGCATGTGTAGGTGTCATCTCTTGAGTGCTGGTCCCAGATAAAAAAAAAAAAAAGCACCGAGCACTGAGTCAAGAATTTTTCGTTATTGAAATAATAAGTAATAATAAGCAAGTATTATTTGTCTTAATTATTTATAATAAAAATATTTTTAAATTAACAAACGTTTATTTACCTCATTAACATTCATGTTACTCTGAGTGCCAGACCCAGTTTGCCAAATAACCAAAGGGAAGTGATCATCATAAAGCTTTCCTGAGATTACATCATCAGCAGCTTTTGAAATAGCTTCACTTATTTTAGGATCCAAACCATACTCTTTGTTTACTTCCGCTGCTGCCTTTTTCAAAATACCCATGGCTTGAATGACAGGTTTTGGCATGCGTTCGGTAGGCCCACCGATGGGGAAATTAATTTGGGAACGCATAGTTTGGGCGCCATAGTATTTATTGGATGGAACTTTTAATTCGCCAAAGGTATCGGTTTCAATGCGATAGTCAGCACAGGCCTAAAAATAAAATGATAAACGTTTTAACATGTTTTAATAAATTATTATTCAAATTAAATAAATACATAAATGTATATACTAAAAAATATAGCAGTTCTAATAAACGGAAAATCATTATTTTATGCGTGTTATTACACACCATTTCTTAAGGTTATTTTTTATAAAACTGATTAAGTTTCTTACAAATCGAAACGACCGACTTATTTTGCTTGAAATTTTTGAGATTGAATGAATTCATGTACAATTAGTTTGAAACTCTAGAGATAAACTTAGTATTTGTTTGTTGTCCGTACATTTTTAATTAGTATGTATTTATGTTTACAGATAGTAGGTTTGAATTAGGGCAATCGACTAAATTTTTCGAATGCATTTTCTGCGGTTTTTTTTTGAAGCTGATTAATTTTCGTATATGAAGTTTTTTATATTGCACCATCGAGCCAAAAAACCGCACGCGGCATGATTATCGACTTTCTTTTTTCGATAGTATCCGATCATCCATCTCAGCGCGCCAAATATGGACAGATTATGCATGCAAAGGTTAACATACATAACTGTATACATAAAAATTTAAGCATTTTGCTAAGCAAAATTCCTTAAAGTTGTATACATACATACATATATAAACGAATGTTAGCTTAACATGCCTTCAGTAAAGCATTGTTAACTGGACGATTTCGGTACTTTTATGTATTGTCTTGTTCAATTTAATTGCTTCTTTCTTGGACAATCCTTTTTATCCATAATTTTTGTTTCATTTTATTAAAACAAAATATCAAACAATGTAAATATAAGAAATGTGTTAAGAGTTATACTTACTATGGGTGCACGGAGAGACTCCGGTCTGTATCACAACAATACGTGACTATTTGTTCACAAGAGGTATCAAATGGGACCATAATAAATTTGACCGAAGTGGGCTGGGACCTTTATTTACCTTTGCATCCAGCCTGCCGACCTATACTTACAATCAAAACAAGGCATGAAAGCTCGTTATTCGAGTGCAACAAGAACAAATCGTGTTATTTTTTCACAATTTGTTTAATTAACTTTTTTTATTTCACATTTTCATTACAAAAAACATGAGAATCGTTTGATCTTGCTTCCCACCTCTGACACTTCCCGCTAAGCAAATTTTTAGCATTTGGCAAGGTTTTTAAGTTCAGAAAAATTAATGCGTACCGAAAATAAATTTGATATAAAATTTAAAAATTTTCGACATCATTATCTTTCGAAACACTACAGATTTTTGTAAATTTTGTGTCGATTTGATGTGTCGAAGCGACTTTTTACAATTTTTCCCTTAACTATATCTCTCAAACGGATGACCCGATCTTAGTCAAAGTGACACCAATCGACGTTTCTTTTGAGGTTAAGCGCTGATTAAATTTTAAACTTCATCGGTTTAGTAGTTTAAAATTTATTTGGAAAAAAACAATTTTTCACAATCTCACTACACTACACTACATCCACTGAGCTCAATATCTTTCGAATGTGACACAATTCGTTCCGATCCGCTGACGCGTTCTTAAATTATGAAATGTTTACATTCATACACAGGCACACACATATGTACATATATTAAATAAATTGGGGTAAAATCTGTAACTTCCTATAGTGGGAAGTTAAAAAACAAATTACGAAAAATGTCTAATAACGTATTACCCTAATTTTAGCGTTTAATATATTTTGAGGATTATCACGTGAAAATTTCATTTTTTTTTTGGTAAACAATAAAAAGTAAATGCACCTATTCCTCGATTTGCACAACACTATTTTTGCACGATTTCACTTTTATACGAATTTCTTAGTTTTCGTCTAAACTGAGGAATTTAATAATTACCTCGTTGTATAACATTTTTTTAAATTATAAAAAAAGCATATCGTCAGCTTATTATTGGTTTACTGCTTCCTATTGCTTTTTCCTATGTTTTTGGGTCAAAGAAATAATAAGATGATGATCTGTTAGGGCGCCACTTTAAACTTTGCAAATTGTATACATTAATGCTTCTTTTAAATAAAGATTTTCAAAATATAGATAGCATTTTTTATTATAGTCAAACCGCGATAATTCGTACCCCGTTAATTACACAAATTCAACAACTCTCAATAAACGGCTGGTCTCCCTTGAGAAAAACTCTTTTTTTAATTTGTAAAAATTCCATATATTTTGGTCCTCTCGTTAAAAGTTAGTCCTTAGTTAAAAGTCAGAGGACACACCTATAAATCGTACAGAATTGTTACAAAAATGCAATGTTTTGAAAAAAGAAATTACAAAAGCAAGAACTTTTTAACAGTTTTATTAAAAAAATCCTTAGTTTTTTTGATAAAATTTATTGTGTTTCTTTAGATTAGCTTATATAAAGTTTGCATAGAACATACTATATTATTGGTAAAGAAATATAATTTTAGATATTGATAATGGAGAAAAGTAAATTTAAATTGGTAAAAAATTTGTATCGTTCTTTCAACGTTTTCATAAATTTTGAAAAATGAGAATAAATGGTGGAAACGTCTTCAGAGAGTAACGTAAAACGACAAAAAGAAACTGAATATTAAAAATTTGAGAAAGTCCAATATTTTTATAAGTGTAGACTAGTCGATTTTACAAAAAAAAAACAACTAAATGTGAATAATTTTAAAGCAAGCACAAACTGGCTTCTTGGTCGTTTCATATCATGAATTATTTTTATTTTAAAATCTTATTTTAATTCATATACATACTATGTATATATTATGCACATATGTATGTACATTAGGGTGGGGCGATTTGAAAATCTTAATGGGCGCTTCGCGTTTCTGATTCTTGGGGTTGTACTAAGCAAAAAAGTCCACTAGACCATACGTCTACGGTGAAAATCGAGCTGGCGCATTTTGACTTGATCAGACTTTTGTCACGTTTTTTTTGGATATTTTGGCCTATAACAGCCAAACCATTGAGATTTTCGATCCAATACTAAGACAAAAATTGTAGCCAAGACAATAGTTAAGAACTCAATAGTACATCGCAAAAGCATTGGAACGCTCCTTCAGGCAGTTTTGGCCTTGTGAAAAATCATAAAAATGTTCTATTTCTTACTTTTTATTCTATTTTTTTATTTATTATATTTATTTTTTATTCTTCTATTGTTTCCAGTTCATTTGATGCATTTTTGTTAGTTTACTGTAAAAAAAACATTATATTTTTGGATAAAAAAGTGGAAAAAGTAAGAAATAGAACATTTTTATGATTTTGCGCTATGAACAACTGAAAATGGTAATTTATCAATATTTTCACGAAAAATTTGCACTTTCACAAGACCAAAACTGCCTGAAGGAGCGTTCCAATGCTTTTGCGATGTACTAGAGAGTTCTTAACTATTGTCTTGGCTACAATTTTTGTCTTAGTATTGGATCGAAAATCTCAATGGTTTGGCTGTTATAGGCCAAAATATCCAAAAAAAACGTGACAAAAGTCTGATCAAGTCAAAATGCGCCAGCTCGATTTTCACCGTAGACGTATGGTCTAGTGGACTTTTTTGCTTAGTACAATCCCAAGAATCAGAAACGCGAAGCGCCCGTTAAGATTTTTTTCCTTCCATACTAATCGCACCACCCTAATGTACATATCGCACCCTAAATACAAAAGCGGCACAACTCTAAATTCTCAAATTTTCAGGAGGCAAAAAACTGTTTATGCAAAAATGATTGTAATATTTAAAATAAAATTGGTTCCATTATGAAAGAAGTCTATTTCGAAGAAGGTTTTGCTAAAATTTTTTTAATTTTATATTATATTTGTGGAAATAAAGTATAATTTTAAATTATTATATATTTTTAATTAAAAATAGGTCTTTTTAGTCGATCGTGCGTAAGCAATGCAATTAACATAAAAACAGACATAACGGTATTTTTCCAGTTAAAGAAAACAGTGATGAGAAAGAAATTTTTGAAGTAGTTAGAGATGTGTACTGTGAATTATTTTACGGAAAAAAGTACATTTTGGAAAATTTTGAGTTGTGTCACTTTTGTATTTAGGGTGCGATATATATATTTTTCGTTGTTATTTATTACATATTATTGATTTAAATAAATTGAACCCACTGTACACTTTCATTTTTTCTTATTTGAAACCTCACTTAATCGAATCCTTTTATTTTGAAAACTCCTGTACTTCGTACAAAAATAGCTCGTCCCTTCGATTACGGTCTATTCGAACGGAAACGGAAAATTTTTAACTTTTACTTCTGTGACATACCTGGCAAATAACACTCTTCATATTTAATATTAAAGATACATATGTATGTATGTACATAATTTCTTTAAAAATGCGTTTTAGTGAAATTACTTCTCGATTTTCGATTTACACGATTTTTCATACAAAAATTTTAACATTCGATTTAAACGATTTTTTCAGAAATGTATTTATCGCGTAAATCGAGGTATAGGTGGAAATAAATGCTCATTAAAAACCAGTTTGCCGAAAAGATTTTTAATTTAAGGGTCATAAATTATTTTTAAAAGCACATGCATATGTACATCCATACACATGTATTTACATATACATATCGTCATTTAAAATGCAAAAGAGCCTATCATCACTTTTAAAAATTTTACAGGAGACAAAAAACTTGATAAAATAAAAAGTGGTGTGTTACAAAAATGATTTTTTTGCACTATCATCCAAATAAAACGATCAATTTATTTCTCTACACAAAAAATATTTTAGAAAAGTACTGCTACCCAACATTTTTTGGCAAATTTTTTAATTGTGAAAAAAATAATTTGTTGTCACGATTTTTTGAATTTCTTTAAGTCGTTATTTTTAAAAATAGAAATCTAAAAATTTGTGAAGATGTGTGCCTTGATGCGCTGTACCAATATCCATTAAAACTAAATTTTGAGTTTTTTGGTTATTACGCCCTTTTGCATTTCAGCTAACGATAAAAAAAAACCTATGCAAAGGAATTAGTTAATGCATGGTTTCTATTGCAAAGGAACTGGTTCAACTTAAGCTTTACTGAGACATGCTTTTTACGTTTGGCTTCCCAATCTTGTGACTTATATATGTATGTAATTCTGCATGTCTGTCAAAATTGGTCTTTTGCAGAAGATTTATAATTCACAAGGTAGTCATAAAGTTGTATGTTATAAAATAATAACACGAAAAAATATGACTGTTGTGAGCAAACCATCGTAACTTAATATGTTATTTCAAAAACATAAACAACAGCTGTTATATTTCGTGCTAGTGATGTAGTATGAATGCAATAACGAATAATATTATATACGAGAGCGGATCAAAAAGTCCGTGACTTTTCCAACAATCCTCGTAGTTATATGAAATGCAACACTGTTCCCATCAAGTACCACCTGTTAAGAGACTACTGTCAAGTCTTCGTCATTTACTTTGCGTTTAACATCATAATACAGGGTGGGCCAAAAGTCACGCTTGCTTGTAAAACTTGAATAACTTTTTTGTTTATTATTATTTTTTATGGTTTTTTTTAGATTTTATTCATCGAACCGTGTTACACCACCATGCAAAATTTAACGACCGAGCAACGTACCAAAGTGGTAGAATCTTACTTTTTATATTTTTGAAGACCGAATTATCTCAAGAAATTCAGATAGAAGTTTAGCAGACTTAACTGCCCCTGATTATTTTCAATGGGGTTATCTCAAGGAACGAGTGTATGTTAACAAGCCCCAAACTATAGAGCAACTAAAGCACAACATTGAAGCTGAGATCAGGGCAATAGAGCCTGTAACTTTGCGTGCAGTTATGCAAAACGCCTGTTTAAGAGCCCAATTGAGCATTGCTGAAAATGGTGGTCATCTCTCTGATATTATTTTTCATAATTAAAATTTAGATCGTACAAAGCTTATATTATATTAAAAAATAAATAAAAATAAAAAATAATAATAAACAAAAAAGTTATTAAATTTTTACACGCAGGCGTGACTTTTGGCCCACCCTGTATATATATAGGCATTTGTTTGGTAAATAATTTCATCGTTGGAGCTAAATCTCTTTCCACCGCGCCATTTCTTTAGGTTTGAAAGTAAGAAGTAGTCACTAGGGGCTAAATCCGGGGAATATGGCGGATGAGCCCAATTCATAGTTTTGCCATTGAGACTGCACACGTGTGCACCCGTGCATTATCTTGATGAAAAATAACTTTTTTCTTGGCCTTATGGGGTCGTTTTCTTTTTAAATCCTCTTTTTTGTCTGGGACCAGCACTCAGGAGATGACTCCTACACATGCGAAGCATTGTGCTGGAAATATAGGAAAGGGATAGTACGAGAAACTACAGGAGGTGAAGCTTAATTAATTATTTTGCAGCTCTGCTTTTGCACGTTCTTCGTTTATACTCGTAACCCTGCTGAAGCTTCGGTTTAGTAGCCATTTTATTATTATTTTACTTCGCCGGTGCTACACAATATCGACGAAGGAGGGCGTTCTGATGCGATTGTGGATTGCTATCAGCTGAAGCCGGTATTGTTCAGTGACCAGTGACTATGCCTTCGACACTGAAACCTTCCGACAACAACTGACACACAAAGACACACTAATGCACATCAAAAAATGCGAGATGTTTATTTTTATTTTATAGTTTTAGTCTGAAACTGGGGTTGAACCCAGGTCTGTTTTTGGTTTTGTAGTCAACGTGCAGACTACCATCCATCGTGCCATCGCCCGCGTGCATCCCAAAAAACTGTTGTCATCATCTTATTGGCGGATAAATTTACCTTGGTCTTCTTCGGAGCAGGTTCACCCGCAGAAACCGATTGTTTAGACTGCTGCTTGGTCTCCGGAATACAGTAATGGATCCATGTTTACAAAATACCGCAAAAACTCATTCGGATTGCGGTTAAACAACTCCAAACAATCCTTTGAAGTTGTAACACGTTTACGTTTAGACAATTTTCTTAAACCCAACTGATCATTTGAAATCGAAACCACACTGCCATATGAAATGCTTATGGCATCAACAATCTCACGCACTTTTACCAAAGACTATAGATTTGGAAAGATGTTGCACTGCCATTCTGCCAATGCTAAATTCTTGATGGGATTTTGTGAAAAGAAAACAAATTATACTAAACTTACCCTTAGATTGTACAAAAAAAATGGACTTCTCTAAATTGGCCAAAAGTCAAATTTTCTTGGAAACGGCTCTAAGGATTTTTAGCACGGTTCCTTCATTTTGAAGGGGAAAGTGTCAGCTTTCAGAATATATAGGTCTATATGCATGCTAATAGCATCGTTTGGGCAGGAAAATTTAGCGTCGATTTTTTGGTCAATTTAGAGAAGTCCAATTTTCTTGGAAACGGCTCTAAGGATTTTTAGCACGGTTCCTTCATTTTGAAGTGTAAAGTGTCAGCTTTCAGAATATATAGGTCTATAAGCATGCTAATAGCATCGTTTGGGCAGGAAAAGATAGCGTCGATTTTTTGGCCAATTTAGAGAAGTCCAATTTTCTTGGAAACGGCTCTAACGATTTTTAGCACGGTTCCTTCATTTTGAAGGGGAAAGTGTCAGCTTTCAGAATATATAGGTCTATGCATGCTAATAGCATCGTTTGGGCAGGAAAAGATAGCGTCGATTTTTTGGCCAATTTAGAGAAGTCCAATTTTCTTGGAAACAGCTCTAAGGATTTTTAGCACGGTTTCTTCATTTTGAAGGGGAAAGTGTCAGCTTTCAGAATATATAGGTCTATATGCATGCTAATAGCATCGTTTGGGCAGGAGAAGATAGCGTCGGTTTTTTGGCCAATTTCGAGAACTCTAATTTTCTCGGAAACGGCTCTAAGGATTTTTAGCACGGTTCCTTCATTTTGAAGGGGAAAGTGTCAGCTTTTAGAATATAAAAGTGTGTATGTGTGCCAAAGCCTCGTTTGGCCAGGACAAGATAGCGTCACTTTGAATAATTATCATTTCCCCAGTTTTAAATTCCCATTTTGAAACATGTGGTGAAAATACCCACAATGTTCCCGTAAAATTTTTCCCGTTTTTTAAACTCCTATTTTCGACGCTATCTTGCCGCACGTAATATAAACCACGACATTGCTAAACAAAGCAAAACAATTATTTACAAAAAAAGCAGTGTTATTACAAATTTGCTCATATTTAGGTTTTTATATGTAGCAAACCCAATTTTATAACAAAAATAAATAGAAAACAAATCACATGAAATATATTATAGCCTTTTTATTAAATTCTAAACGAAATACATTGAAAAGAGAAGCAAGTGATTTCAAATCGCCAGTCATTTAGCTGACGATTTCAAACCACGAGATTTTTAAAAGTTTTGTGTGCAGAACACCATTTCCGTGATTTCAAATCACTTTGACAAAAAGTGGTTTGCAGAACAGTCCTGTGTATATTAAATTTAATATCTAAATACAGGCTTAATTGTACAAGGTGGGCCAAAAGAAATTACCCCATTGGAAGATGCTCTTATTTTTGCAAATGGCGACCAATGTTAAATCTATTTTGACATTTGTGAACTAGACAGATGTAGAATACAAGTGAACAAGCCATGGAGCGATACACTCCCCAAGAACGCGATATAATCGAGTCTATTTTTTTGAGTAACAATTCGTCTGTGGTGGTCGCGCAGCGCGAATTCCGTCGCCGATTCCCCGGTCGTCAGACACCGACTGCGCAAACAATGCGCCGTTTGGTCACCAACCTTGAAGAGTATGGGACCACACGAGACGCTGCCGAGTGGCCGGACCCGGAGCGCTCGTTTTCGAGAACACCGCTGGTCACATGACAACAGTGGACGGTGCGCGCTATAGGGCCATGTTAACCACGTTTTTTCTGCCGCAATTGAAGGAATTAGGACTGAAAGACATGTGGATCCAACAAGATGGCGCAAGGCACACACTGTGCGAGCCACAACCGATATTCTGAAGGCGGCGTTCCCGGGTCGCCCCATCTCTCGTTTTGGCGATTTGCACTGGCCCGCAAGATCGCCCGATTTAACCGTTTCAGACTTTTTTTGTGGGGTTTTTTGAAGTCCCGTGTTTACGTGAACAAGCCCGAGACCCTGGAAGCCCTCAAGAACAACATTCGACACGAGTGCGAGAATCTGTCGCCCGAAGTTCTCGCTGAAGTGATGAAAAATGCATTAAAACAAGCCCGTATAGCAATCAATTGTGACGGCGCCCATTTGGCCGATAACATCTACCCGACTTGACCAATAAAATTCTAAAGGTTCAGATAAATATAATCAAAAAACTGAATCAAAGTTTTTCATTTAGAAAAAAAATGAGAGCCAAACAACATCGGATGACTTCTTTTGGCCCACCTTGTACATACATACTGCAGTATATGGATACAAATACTTTGAATTATGGAAACATATTTGGGATAAATTTTTCCATTCAACATTAAAATAATGAAAGATTAAATCCATATATTGTATTTTGGTAACAGGATTTTATGAATTACATAATCTTTATACTGAAATTATCTTATTCCAGACAACTTACCATAGTAGATGTATTAATCCTACGGGATTTATTCAATTCTTGAAAACCACGCAGCGAACAACGTTTAAAAATTTGAATTAACATATTTTGGATAATTTGCAATTTGATTTTTCCGACTTGTTTTTTGCTTGATTACCTCTGCACAACTGAAAAAAATATTAAAAGCGATTTCAACCAGAGACGGTGAAAGTGGCACAATTGCAATCCCTTTAATGGATAATAAAATAAGCAGCATTTTAAAAATTTTATATGTTATATCCATATGAATGAAAAATAAGTTTGATTAGTTTATAAATTTCTTATTGTAATAACTAACTGTGAAATAGTAAATTATTTTCTAACTCCCCGACCAAGGCGTATCAAATTAGGTGGGGTTGTTGAAACAGGTGGAAATTTTCTGCTGCACTTAACTTTGTGCTTTTAACGTCAAAAATTTGGTTAAAAGTTGTGTTTTTGGTGAGTACAAGGGTTGTATTTCTGAGAAAGTTCGGTAAAATGAGAGTAAGCTATAATTACTCTCAATAAGAGAGCAAAATGTACAAAAGTAAGAAAACGAAAAAACCATATAATTTACCAGAAAAAAAGGAATGAAAATTTTTTTCAGCTCTGTTTATATCGGAGATGATATTTGACAATTTTAAAATTGTACTTTTTTGACCCCAAATGTACTAAAAATATAAAAGTTGTGTTAAGTTTTACTATTATTAACTATTAGTAACAGAAAGATAAAATAAAATGAATTCTTAAATATTGAGAATTTGTTTCGAAATCAATCAAATTAAAGTAATACTGAAGGAGTTCCTATTACTCAAGAGACCACCTCGTTGCGAGACAACCAACGTGTTGTTGAATAGTTAAAAATTGATGCAGTTCATTACAAAAGTATTCTTGAATTTCGCAAATTCATCAATTTTACAGAAAGGATAATTTTACTCGTTTGTAAACTTATAATTCGGACTATAGTTTTTGAAGCTCCGTACGACTGAGTTTAGACGAGAAAACATTTAGTTTGGTAGCATGTTACGGGTGTAGAAGAGAGCATCGTTTTTGTGTTCGGTACTCGGCGACACGTTTTAACAGCGACATATGTTGTCTTTGCCGATGGATAGAATTAATTTTTATGCGAATCCCTGAATAATTTGTTTTAATATTTGTATATTTTAAATAATTGTGGGCAATTATATTAAGAAAAAATTCACAGATGATGGCCCACTCCAAGGTTCTGATGGATATTTCTATTTTATATTATATTACATTTCCTTTTTTATATACATATGTACATATAAGAATATTGAAATAAAATCAACGTAAAGAATTTAAATAAATAGTGTTTCATTTCAATTGGGATATCCGTCTACAGTGAGCGATATATATGCATCAACGCTGACTATCCCATGCACACAACATTTTCGACAAGCAAAATTTTGCAAATGAGTCAATGTAATAGACCAAGCTAAATTATATATAATATATATAAGATAAAACCCATTACTAATATACATCATGGCATACAATGTTAAAATTAGTCGCATTGAAATATTATTTAAGGTTTCGCTGAAATCAGTGTTTGATTTGTTTCCTTTGAAACTGATTTCTGTTTGTGTCGCATGTGATGGCTTGGTTTTTTAAATTAACTTGAAATTGAACAATTGGTCTAAATCGAGCTTACCACCAAATATAGTGCTAGTTAATAGCAAAAGTTTCGCCTTTTGTCATAATAAAATAATGTTTTGGCATATTCTTTTCTACTTTGCATGAGCACGAATGTCGCCGCCGTCATAGGAAAAATTTAAATATATAGCATTTCAAATTAAAAAGAAGTGATTATTGAAAAGAAATTTAAAGTAAAATTAATTCTTTTATATATATGTAGCCATACCATTAATTTTTTTGTTTTATTTTATACTAAAAATAAAATAAAGCTTTAATTTTTTTGTTAAAAAAATGTGCCTTTTTTTCTTTCAAACACCATTTATGAGACACTTTTTTCGCAACATACTCTTTTTAAAGAAATTTATAGAAATAAAGCAAAATAATAGGATATTTTGCATTATTCCGAATAAAACTTCTAATTTAATTTTCTAAAATCAGTTCTTGTAATGCATTTTCTCTTATATTTCATGGATTCGAATTTTTCCCAAAATCAGCAGTAAGAGCACTAAGAAACCTAATACATTTTAATATATTAAAACAAATTTTTTGGAAAAAGTTAAAAATTATTGATTATGTATTGTGTATTATTTAATTAAAATTATATATTACATATTTTATGTTCTGTAATCCATATTTTACAATTTATATGTATTTTTTATACATAATAACATTTACTATGTGGCGAAGGCATAGTCACTGGTCACTGAACAATACCGGCTTCAGCTGATAGCAATCCACAATCACATCAGAACGCCCTCCTTCGTCGGTATTGTGTACAACCGGCGAAGTAAAATAATAATAAAAAATGGCTACTAAAGAAGCTTCAGCACTGCTACGAGTATAAACAAAGAACGTGCGAAAGCAGAGCTGCAAAAATAATTAATTAAGCTCCACCTCCTGTCGTTTCTCCTACTATCCCTTTCCTATAGTTCCAGCACAATGCTTCGCATGGGTAGGAGTCATCTCCTGAGTGCTGGTCCTAGATAAAAAAAAAAAATTAAATAATGCCTATGACTTTTTACCGTGCAAAGGGTCTACCCTGTAAAGGGCTAATATGCCAGAAGTGACAATCCTATAGCCGTATTTGGGCCACTTCTATATATCGAAAATCGTTTTCCTTTTTTTGACACCACAAAGTTCACAGATTTTATTCACCCAACATACTTTGTAAACAAGGACTATGTCTTTTCACCGTACTAAGGGTATACCCTGTAAACGGCTGATATGCCAGAAGTGACAACCCTATAACCGTATTTGATCCTCTTCTATATGTATATCGAAAACTGTTTTCCTTTTTTTGAAACCACAAAGTTTACAGATTTTATTCACCCAACATACTTTGTAAACATTAATTTAACATTCTTCTTTTAGGAGGTTATTAATTACGTGTTAGGAAGCAATGTTAAAGAAATTAATTCAATAGTCATGTAATGCATGCGAATATTAAACATTTTATAATATTGTTAATTTAAAATGGTCATATTTTTTATGTTTGAAGTTTTTTTATTTTTATTATACACGTCAATATATCTGTGTTGTCTTTCAAGTGAAACGACATGGAAAGTACTAAAATATGTAAACAAAACTATTAAATGGTTGCATAAATTTGTATTTTTATATTTATATTTACTATATTTATTTTAATGCTTTTTTTCTTCCTATTACTTTTATTTTCAACTGGGCGAAAAAGTGTAGTTTGTAATATTTTTCACGGTATGATATCTTGACATAGGTTCACACAGGTATTTGAGCTGTGTTTGAGTTATAATTTTAAGTTTTTTTTCCAAATTAAAAACATGGAGCGACCACAAAAAATGCCCAAAGTGGCCAAGGTATGTAGAATATTAAATTACTTGTCCAAATTCTTTTTTCTCATTGTTGGGCATAATTATAGGTGAAAAATAAAGCTCCTGCAGAGGTGCAAATTACAGCAGAACAACTGTTACGCGAGGCCAAAGAACGTGATTTGGAAATTTTACCACCACCTCCCAAGCAAAAAATTTCTGATCCAGCGGAATTAGCTGATTACCAACAGCGAAAACGTAAAAGTTTTGAAGACAATTTGCGTAAAAATCGCATGGTGGTAAGCCATTGGATTAAGTATGCTCAATGGGAAGAATCACAAAAGGAAATTCAACGTGCCCGTTCAATATGGGAGAGAGCTTTGGATAACGATCATCGTAATATTACTAATTGGCTCAAATATGCCGAAATGGAAATGAAAAATAAACAGGTTAATCATGCTCGGAACCTATGGGACAGAGCGGTTTCAATTATGCCACGCGTTAATCAGTTCTGGTATAAGTACACTTATATGGAAGAAATGCTTGAAAATATTGCCGGGGCAAGACAGGTATTTGAGAGATGGATGGAATGGCAACCAGAAGAGCAAGCATGGCAAACGTATGTTAATTTCGAATTGCGCTATAAGGAAATCGATAGGGCTCGTTGTATATATGAACGATTTGTTTATGTACATCCTGATGTAAAAAACTGGATAAAATTTGCTAGATTTGAAGAGTCTCACGGGTTTATACATGGATCACGTAGGGTGTTTGAAAGAGCTGTTGAATTCTTTGGGGACGATTACATAGAAGAACGATTATTTATAGCATTTGCTAGATTTGAAGAAAGCCAAAAAGAACATGATCGAGCTAGAGTCATATATAAGTACGCCTTAGATCACTTACCGAAGGATCGCACTCAAGAATTGTATAAAGCTTATACAATACATGAAAAAAAATATGGAGATCGTGCTGGCATTGAAGACGTTATAGTGTCGAAGAGAAAATTTCAATACGAACAAGAAGTGGCCAGCAACCCCCAAAATTATGATGCCTGGTTTGACTATTTAAGATTGATAGAGGGTACGTAAAATAAATACCTAGTCTATATTATGTTACAGAGAACAGAATCATTTTTTTAATATTCGTTGCTTTATTTTCCACTAAAATATCCAAATTATATGCACATTATTTTGCTATAAATAAATTCTTTTCAGGTGAAGATGATCTTGATATTATCAGAGAAACTTACGAACGTGCTATAGCAAATGTGCCACCCGCTAATGAAAAAAATTATTGGCGCCGGTACATTTACCTATGGATTAACTATGCCCTCTACGAAGAGCTCGAAGCAGAAGATATTGATCGCACGCGTCAAATTTACAAAACATGTTTGGAATTAATACCGCATAAAAAATTCACATTTAGTAAAATATGGTTAATGTACGCTCAGTTCGAAATAAGGTGCAAAGATTTGCGAAAGGCACGTAAAATTTTAGGTATGGCGATTGGTATGTGCCCCAGAGATAAATTATTCCGAGGTTATGTTGAATTAGAAATACAACTGCGTGAATTTGATCGATGTCGCTTATTATATGAGAAATTTTTGCAATTTGGTCCAGAAAACTGTGTAACTTGGATGAAATTCGCTGAACTTGAAAATCTCTTGGGTGATTCTCATCGAGCTAGAGCTATTTACGAATTAGCCATACAGCAGCCACGATTGGATATGCCGGAATTATTATGGAAAGCTTTTATTGATTTTGAAGTAGCTCAGGGAGAAACAGAGTTAGCACGACAGTTATATGAAAGGCTATTGGAAAGAACACAGCATGTCAAAGTATGGATGTCTTATGCCAAATTTGAATTAACTTCAGAAGAAGATGACATTATGAATGTACGGTTGGCTCGTCGAGTTTACGAAAGGGCCAATGATACTTTACGGCAATTAGGTGATAAAGAATCTAGAGTGTTACTACTTGAAGTGTGGCGTGACTTTGAACGGGAATTTGGAGATAACAATAGCTTGGAAAAAGTTATGGAAAAAATGCCCAGACGTGTCAAAAAAAGACAAAAGATTATATCAGAATCTGGTGTGGAAGAAGGATGGGAAGAAGTGTTCGACTATATATTCCCAGAAGATGAAATGGCTAGACCTAATCTTAAAATTTTAGCTGCTGCTAAAATGTGGAAAAAACTTAAAGACCACAGTAGTGATGACACAGATACTGAAACAAATGGAGAAAAAAATAATAGTAAAAACCCCGAATGTGGCTACAAAAAATCAGCAAGAGAACCAGAAAACGAGATTAATAATGCACTTGCTGAAGAAACTAATAATAAAAGTACCGGTTCCTTATTGCAAGATGTTAGCTAATTTCGCGAAAAGATCGTTTTATGTAGCCTTAAACAAGTTATATGTTAATAATTTAATATCAAGTTTAATTTTAATATCGTATTTAGTTTTTAAGGCAATTGCCAGTGTACAGTGAAATATGTCGCATTTTATTATTAAAAAAAACAATTTCATGATCTATTTTTACAACGGTAGGTTAAAACTCATTTTTTTTTATCTGGGACCAGCACTCAGGAGATGACTCCTACACATGCGAAGCATTGTGCTGGAACTATAGGAAAGGGATAGTAGGAGAAATGATAGGAGGTGAAGCTTAATTAATTATTTTGCAGCTCTGCTTTTGCACGTTCTTTGTTTATACTCGTAGCAGTGCTGAAGCTTCGGTTCAGTAGCCATTTTTATTATTATTTTACTTCACCGGTGCTACACAATACCGACGAAGGAGGGCGCTCTGGTGCGATTGTGGATTGCTATCAGCTGAAGCCGGTATTGTTCAGTGACCAGTGACTATGCCTTCGCCACTGAAACCTTCGGACAACAACTGACACACAAAAAC
The DNA here is from genome assembly GCA_963924685.1 of Dexiosoma caninum. Lineage (NCBI taxonomy): Eukaryota > Metazoa > Arthropoda > Insecta > Diptera > Tachinidae > Dexiosoma > Dexiosoma caninum. The sequence goes on along the minus strand of OZ004726.1, from coordinate 59,696,538 downwards.
ACACTAATGCACATCAGAAAAATGCGAGCTGTTTATTTTTAATTTAAAATTTTAGTCTGAAACTGGGGTTGAACCTAGGTCTGTTTTTTGATGTGTAGTCAACGTGCAGACTACCATCCATCGTGCTATCGCCACCCTTGTAGCAAATAAGTGTTAATTTTTTTTAAGAAATGCTAGATTCTAAACAGTTTATTTAATTTTTATTTATGAAGAGGAGTACCACTCCCGAATGATTGCCTACTACTAGCTGGTACCAAGAATGATAGGAATAAAGATTGCGCCTTGCGTATGATTGCTCTCTCGATGACGCAGTAGTCACCTCCTAAGGGTTTCATATATGAAATTTATAATTTCATTGAGACGAGAACAAGTTTTATGCCACACCATTTTTTTTCTTTCCACAACATACGAGACTGATGCATGAAATGTATACACATAGACCATAAAGTCTGCGTTCACATTAACTTTTAAGATAAGTTAAATTTCCACACAAATACACTGCCGCTCATCTGAATAGGTGGAATATTTCAGCAATATATTTTAGCAGTTCTCTTCAGAATTATTGCTCAAACTACCAACAAATCTGGTTTTATTAGTGAGACACATTACATGAATTCTGTCTAAAAAAATCAGCAAGAATATTGTACCGTTATTTAAATAATTGCTTCACATAAATTTTTGTGAGAAAACAGTGCATTTTTGTTAGCACATCAGAATAATGGGCCCCATGGCCCTCTTGCAAACATACATGGCCACCAAGGCCCTGTTAGCCCTATCCTGGATGTTATCCCTCCAGAGTAGTTTGCTGTTCACGATGAGTACCAAGAGCTAGCAGAGAGACAAGGAGACACCGTCCAGCCTGGTAGCGTAAATGAAGTGCTCTTGTATCGTCTCGTGAACAGCACCAGTTCCGCCTTGGCAGGATTCACGGTAATGCCGCTCCGTTCGCATCCCGCTCCGACATCGTGTCCAGATAGAACCCCGACACCGCAACCGTCACGTCGTCAGCCAGTGTAAACTTAATCGTCCTGCGCGTAAGCAGATTTTCAACAAATCCTAGTTCCAGCACAATGCATCGCATGTGTAGGGGTCATCCCCTGAGTGCCGGTCCAAGAAAAAAAAAGTCCATCGGTCAATCCCCGTATCATCGAGCAGCCGTGCAAACGCCGACGGATCCACGTTATTAAAGGCACCCTCTATGTCCATAAATTCCACGAGGGTGAAGTTGAAATGGTCCAGTGATTCCTCTATGTGTCCCACGAGCAAGTGAAGAGCCGTTTCCACCGACCTACCCTAGTATAGGCGTGTTGGGCGGTGGACAGCATGGAGCTGTCGATTCCCATCTTGATGTGGACATCAAGCAGCCTCCAGAGTTTTCAAAAGAAAAGAAGTGAGACTTGTAATCCCTCGCCTCAGTATGCGTCGCTTTCTAAAGCCGAACATACTGAATATGTTTTGAAAATCAATTACCATTTGTATCAATTTACCCATAAATACTTTTTAGAATAATTTAGATATTGTTGGTAACAGGCTTTTTGGTATAAAAGATTCAACTTTGGTGTTGTCTTTTCCTGGTTTAGGTATCATGATAATTAATGCAAGTTTCCATTTGGTTGGAAAGTGTTCAAGACGTATAAGCGCATTAAAAATTTAAAGAATACATTTTTTTGCCATGAGTGGCAGCTTAATGATCATTTTGTTACTTATTCTGTCGAAACCTGGTGATTTTTATGGGTTTAAATTCCTGATCGCGTATTCAATCTCTCGCATGTTGATTCTAAAGGGAACGTTTTGTCCAACAGCAAGGAGCTTAATTACATATGTGTGGAGTAAAAACTTTTTTCAAATGGTCAACAAACAGGGAGCCTTTTTCGGTTTCAGTTCTTGCCCAGTCTCCGTTCCGTTTTCGCAGTGGTGATTTTGATATCACCGGCCTTTTCAACCCTCCAGAGGGAGTAATTCGACCTACATAGGTGTTGCGTCAAGGTCTTCCAAGAACTTCTGAAGAGAAGCCGACTTCTTAAAGTATAAGAGTGTTTTCAGCTGCTTGGTGCATTGTCTGAGTCTAGACTTGAGCTGAGGAGATCTGCACTGTTGCTATTCTCTTCTGCATTTTGAGCTGCCTGTTTTACATTTTCTTCCAGATTGTCAACGAAATCCTCAATATCCTTTGCAGTTTGTAAGGGCATATTGGTAGTACGATGAGTGCTGAGGTATTTCTTGTACTTCAGCCAGTTTATCCGTGTGCGCGACATCCTGTCAACATCAATGTACGATACGTCGTCCGGATTATACAAGGTGATAATAGTGGGTGAGTGATTCGAAGAAAAATAAGAGAAGCTTCGACTTTAATTATATCGCTGGGTAAGTTTTTAGTTACCCCAGAATCTATGACGTCAGGAATTTTTTGACGGTCTGTCGGCCAGTAAGTTGGCTGTCCGCTGGCAACAACATTCAAACCCATTTTGGATATTGTTTGAAGTAAAACGCGTCCTTTTGGATTTATCAAACGTGTTCCCCAGAAAGTGTGCTTTGCATTATAGTCACTAGATGCCAAAAACCGGAGACCCAATGATTTATAAAAAGAGCAACTTACCTTTGCGTGGAGCTCTGGTTTTGTATGTGCGTACGTATTTAAAACAACAACACCCGACACAAGAATTTAATAAAATGTTTAGCACTTAAAAAGTAACTGTTTTTGGTAATATGTATTTGTTGTAAAAGAAACACAAAAGTGTATAAAGAGAAATATTTTATTTATTTATTATGAATTCTATTACTCTGTGCGTTAAATTTAACAAAAAGTACGGTGTATGACACTTCGTTTGCCAGTATGTTCTTATTTAAAATTAAAGCACTTTTTTTGTATATATTTGACGAGTTTTCTTTAAATAATTTGCGTCGTTTAGTTACATATTATATTCAAGGCATATGAATTCTATTCTACAATTTCTTATATTTTTTTTTTCAAATAAGGCGATGGGAGGCAGTTTTAAGTAGGCTATATACTGCAATAGCGTATTTCCCTCAAAGACGGAAAGGAAATCCCGGGTTAGAATAGATTCTTCCCCTCAATGTGTGGGGAGTAACTTCTGGATCTAAAACCAATGCCAATTGCACCGTCGTGACTGATTCCTTTATGGCATTTGAAATCGTTTGAGAGGAGTTTTTTTTAACTCCTAAGTCTGGAAAAGAGGCTCGTATCGTTCCTTTGCCAAAGTCGAAATCCGTTCGCTCACCTGATGATCTTAAACCGATTTCTATTTTACCTGCTATATCAGAGGTCGTAGAGCATATCGAGCCTTTGGTGCAATACCGTCGTAATTAAAAAAATTGTGAACTGAGAAAAATTCATTTGGAGTTTTGGGCCATTTTTTGATAGTATTTTCGTTTACTAAAGTTATTTTTTACAAGTTTTTAAATAAAGAGGTATGTTTTGTAATGTTTTCTGTTTGTAAATTTCTTGTCATAAAGGAAATATTTCATTATTGCAAATAAATATTGTTGGAAATAGCTGGAGGCAATAAAGACATTTGTAGCTACAGAATCTGAACAGTTAGAGATAGACCCATAATCTTTTTTCCTTCAGATATAAGTATATTTTCCCAAAGATCATTTCTGCATACCCAGCTCAAAAAATTCAAATTTTGAGTTACTGCGGTATTGCACCAAAGCCTAGATATCATAAAAGACCAAATGATAAATTCTGTGTTAATTAAAATCTTTAAATCTCAATATGCGTTTCGTAAGGTATTGAACACAACCTCATTCTTCTTAGCTTAACCAATATAACACGAAAGAACAGTAATACTGAACAGTAACGGCTTCGGCTATATCCAATCCACAGGCACAACAGAACGGCCTACTTCGTCGATATTGTATAGCACCGGCGAAGTAAAATAATTATTAAAAATGGCTACAAAAAACGAAGCTTCAAAATTAAACACGTCTCCTTGACCTCAGAGACACTACAACACTGCTTTAAAAACAAATAACGTGCAAAAGCAGTGTTGTAAGATAGTGAAGCTTCACCTTCTATCATTTCTCCTACTATCCCTTTTCTGTAGTTCCAGCACAATGTACCGCATGTGTAGGGGCCATCTCCTGAGTGCTGGTCTAAGATAAAAAAAAATTCTATCTTGTCGCTGTTAAGTTGCTGACTGCCACAAACCACTTATCTATTAATTCATCTAAAACTAAATCCCTGCAGTTTTGCCCTACATTTCGTGCTTTTTACCAATTTCAATATTTTACTTGATGAAGAAGTCTAGTTTGTTGGTCACCATAGACTTCTTGGTATTGTCCTTGACAAGAAGTTATCTTTGGATGCCCATCTTAATGTTTTGTCACGTAGGATTTGGGCCTCATTAAGGAAAATTTATTGTGGCAATATATTTTTGCCAATTCCTGCGAGGAAAAGGCTGGCCACGCTGTTCTCATGTCACAACGACTGTAAGGCTTGAAGTTATATATATAAAGGGTGTCCCAACAAGAACGCAAGATTTAAATGACTGATGCAGCAATTGAATTATTTCTCTGGATGTATGACATGTGGCGCCGTCTTGTTGAAACCACATGACCTCCACATTCATTTCTTCAATTCTAGGCACAAAAAACTGGTTATCATTTCACGATACCGAACACCATTGACTGTTTGCGCTTGACCTGCCTCAGTTTCATAAAAAAAAGGTACAATGATTCCTCCAGCCCAAAATCCACACCACACAGTGACACGTTGAGGATGAATTTGCTTCTCGTGAATCACTCGCGGATTTTCCTCACCCCAAATGCGACAATTCTGCCTATTGACGAAGCCATCAAGATGGAAATGTGCCTCGTCACTGAAGATGATTTTATCGGCATAATCAGCATTTTCATGTTGTCTCTCCAATAACAAATTAACGAACTCCCTTCGCTGTCCATGGTCAGCTGGCTTCAGTTCCTGAGTCCATTGAACTTTGTATGCATGAAGATGCAAAGATTGGAGACACCAATTTGCTGAGCTCGGTGTCGAATTGAGGTGGATGGAGTTTGAGCGACATCATCACGTACAGCTGCGACATTTTCGGTCGATCGACCTGGTCGAAGGCGCGTTGTTATCTTTACATCACTAACAGACCCAGTTTCGGCAAATTTATCCACTAATCTCTTTACAGTTGACTCTTTTGGAGCATTATTGTGACCCCAAATTGATCGCAATTTGCGAACTGTAGCCGCAAAACTTTCACCATTTTGGTAAAACAATTTCAATTTCAATGAGAATGCGTTGTTCATTCGTGTAGCGCTCCATTTTTACTAACCTCGTACCTTCTACTAGCAAACAATAACAATTGTTCACATGTCAAACAATGACACTTCGAATGGCGCCAAATTTAAATCTTGCGTTCTTGTTGGGACACCCTTTATATATATCTGGTACTACTGGTTTAATACTCACCAAGATTAAACGACTAGTAAATTCTATTGTAAGATATGTTTACAGTATTAGGCGCAGGAACTATGTAACTTTTTTCGTTATTCGGTTTTTAGCTTGATCCTTCGAAAGTTTGTATAAATTTTCATAATTTATGTTTTTTTTTATAACGTTATTAGAATGGCGAGGCCTGAAATACTATTCAAGTCCTTCAGTTTTTCACTTCGGAACCTCATCTTGTCATTCCACGTATTTTGACGTCGTCCTTTTCTAATTACTTTGTCATTAGAATTTCGTGCTATTGAATTAGTTTCCCTTTGTAATTACGAGTATTCACACATTCTAATAATGTCTTTAAACTGAAACTTTTGAGTTTTATGTCTCCTTTGAGTTAACCTGGTGTTGTGTCAACACACCTCTTGTTGCTCTTGTATTTATGTTTTCCTTAACTGGACGTTATATAAATTGTCGTGCTTAAATTTAATATGTTCATTAGCATAATCAATAGTATGAGTAAAATCATTAAGAGTAATGAATTTATGTAATTTTTTTCTTAATAGTAATTATTATCTTGAATAATTTAAAATTTTTGTAAATAATTAGGCTATTTTTAATAACTATGGAATGTACTGTATTGGCTCTGAAAAGCTTACATATATTAATTAAACACTGAAATAAACAAAACAAATACTAATTTCCCGTAACGAGTCATTATTAATTGGCCCGAAACACTGCGACCAAAGAGATCTATTGTGCATTGTCATTCATAAATTTTATTTCTTGGACCGGCCAGGGGATGACCGTAATACATGCGCTGCATTGTGCCGGAACTAGGAAATAAAGTTTTGAGAGAAAGGTAGAGGGAGTAGTGTTTATTGACATTTGACTTAAATTTTCCCACGTCAAAAGTGACAGGAAAGACCTCTGCGGGTAGTTAATTCCACATACGTGGTGTTCGGACAAAAAACGAATTTTCTCTGTAATGCGTAATCCGTAGTTCGCTGCCAAGTCGACCACAAAAGGATGCGCCATTAGTGATGAACGCGTCGTGCGCGTTAATAACCGGGTTTCGGGAACAAGTTCCCCGATTTCATCAGAACACATCCCATTATAGTAACGATAGAACAACGTAACGCACCCCACGTTGCAACGATGCTCAAGAGAGTCAATAGAGTTGGCTACCCTATTGTGTCCTATGAGTTTCTTCGCTCTTTCCTGTACACGGTCGAGTAACTTCAAAATAGTCTTTGAAGCACCGGCCCATACATGAGAGTTGTATTCCATTTTCGGTCGGATGTAAGCGGTATAAATAGTAAGGAGATCAGATGGGGTGAAGTAAAGTCATAAAAAACCAAACCACTTGGATGCTTCCTTTGAGACCTGAAAAATAGGCTCAGTCCGTGAAACATCGAACCGAATTTTCATGCCAAGAACATCAAGAGCTTCTGATTCCTGGATTTCTTAAATCGACCCTGTTCGCGTGACCCCATTCTGATATTCTCGTGAAGTCACCATTTAGCGAATTACTCATATTCTCCCTCGTCGCCGCGATCATATTCGACGTAGGCCTACGATTAAATGAATATGAATAGCAGATACTGCTGTCATCTCCGAAAGAGTGGATAGAGTGGGAAGTTTGACATAGAAGGTCATTAAGAAAAATAAGAAATAGGGTAGTAGAAAGAATGGTACCCCTGAATTAATCTTGAACTCGTTAGATGAGATCCCGTCTATAACAACTCTTATAGCGCGATCCCTGGAAAGCTCGATATAAATCGAGGAAGATATCACCGACACCAAAAGAAATATTTAGAGCCACTACCTTACTTTCGCCGAAATGGCGGATGGCCATATTCCGGTCGCTAAGTAAGCTATTGGCCTCCAGATACTTCATAAGATGGAAATTTAGCATACTCTTCATTACTTTGGAAATGGTAGAGCATATTGCGATTGGGCGATAATTTTCACGGTTGCTTACCTGTCCCTTCTTGGTGATCGGCGTTACATTTGCAACTTTCCAGCACGACGGAAATTCGGCTGCATGGTATAGGGTGCTGAAACGGATTGCCAGAGGACGCGATGACGTCGAAGAGAACTGCTTCAAAACCAGTGCCGGAATTCCTCTTGGCCCAGGTGGATTATTTATGTTGAGCTCCCCTAGAGTTCTTTCAACTGAAAATCCAGTAATTCAGCATCTCCAGACACCTGGGTTTCACTTAAGGCGAAACATCCGGCCGATGGAGACAAACGTGAGCATAGACAGAGAAGAAGTTTGCCCTTAGACCACGTATGTTGCAGAAGTCAATTCCGAATCGCTTTGGCATGATTAACGCGAGAAAAGTCAAATAAAACGTCTATCTTCTGTATTGCAGTCGCCACTGAGCTAATCGCTGCTTAAACGACTGCCGGTGATCAGTGTTACTCCTTCATCACCAAACAGTCTAGCAGGAACCAACAAACGGGTATGGTAAGGAGATTTCGTACAATGACACGAAAAAGTCCATAAAAGCCCTGAGCCGGTAACCGTGACCCGATAATAAGGCTTCTAAGGAATCCAAGCACTTAGAATTGGGTGAGGTGTTCCACAGGCTGTGTGGAGGCGCCATAGTTCCACCCATGTGGAGAAACATCTGTCTGTCTGATATGTCACTTTCACAAAATCGACAGAACTTGGAATCTGCCCGCCCTGTCCAGAACGCACCTCCCCCTCGTGTTCGTCGTCAGATCGCCCCACTCCACCACAAAAGGTCCGCCCATACCATCCAGAGCGTCTTCGATAGCGGTCATCTTCGCCCTAAACTGCCTAAACACACTATCGCTATGGGTGAGGTAACAGCTCACCAACACAAACCGCCGATCCAACCCCACGCGTAACCACGAGCCCACCGCCGCCTGGTAACCAGAGCGCTGCCGTACCCGTCTCCTCACCGAGCCAGAATCCTCGGTGCATCCGCCCGTATTGCCCGTGACAACAATCACGTGTTAGGCGACCATAGCGCATCATTAATCGTTGTTTGATTATTCCAGTAATAAAAAGTATTACATACAGTACTTTTGATTTAGATGACTTTTATTTAAATGCACATTTGATTTTAAATTAATTTTTCTTGTCTCTGTTTCGCAAAATTCAATACAGTTTAAATTTTTAAGTGCTCATTCCGTACTGCACATTTAAGATAAATGGGTAACTTTTTAAACATTTTAAAATTATTTTCATATAAAATATAAATTTTAGCTACACTTTGACTTAAATATTGACTATCCGCTACTTTTTTTTTAATTGCTTTTTGTTTACCACACATCAAGGCAGGTAAGTTCAACAGCATTTTTGACTTACCCGCACAAAAAGCGTGCAAAGTTGATTGTGTGCTAAGTCAAAATTACTGTAATTATTTAAAACGTATTAATAGAGTAAAAGTAGAATAGGCATATTTCATGACCTGTAATAGAAAAAAAAATAACAACTAAATAATATTCTTATATAATTAAACCCACCTTCACAAATGTTGGTAAATCGACTGGTATGTATGATCCAGCATAAATTATGGAATGTTTTTGCGTACGCATCAAAGTTATTATTAAATTCTTCTTAAAACATGGAGTTTGGGCTAACCATCCACACGAATAAAACGCATATGTTAAATTGAAACTCTGTGTACTCATGCAATGTCCAAAATAACATATAATAAGTACTTCTAAGGTAACAGCAATGAAAAAGATTATGGATAAAAGCTGTGCACCATAATCAGCAGCATCAACAACATAGAGAAAATGTAAACCAACGGTACATTGAATTAAAGCCGAGCAAACGAACTGTGCCATGCAAGCTTTTGAAATGATTTTTGTAATGATGGAACACAAGCTGGACAAAAAATAATTTTAATATTAACGATCGAAATTTAAATACACAAGCATTGCAACTCAAAGATATTTAATTTTCATGAGTTAAACTCTATATACTACATATATCAAGGCAAATGTGGCTCCATTTTAACGAATACTTTAAGTGCATACGGACACAACTAAGAATAATTTTGTATCTGATTCTGCAGAAATATGCAATGAAACTTATAGGAATTTCTTTTCTCAAAAAGTGCATTGCACTTTTAATTTTATTATTTAAAAATACGCGAACTTTACTTCACTCTTATAAAGTGCTATAAAATGGCTGTATAGCGGAACAATAAAATGAAAATGTTTAAAATAAGTAGGGCCATACCTGGTAAGATATGCAATGCACTTTTGGTTGAAAAGAAAACACCATTAATTTTGCCAATTGATTTAGATTTTTTGCACATTGTAGTCTATTATGAAAATTTTTAAGTTTTGTTCTTTTTTTATTTATTGTATGATATGCAATATTTAAAAGCAATTACTTTAATATAGTTTCGTAATCCTTTATACATTCTTTAAATTCTTTTAAATTTCTGAAATTTTCCTCTTTTGTCAAGCACATTCGTTCATTTCCATTTTCCGTGCGACCTATAGCAAATAGCCGCAATTCTAGAGCTTTCATTTGAGCCGTTAATACAATTAGGTAAGCTGCAGGATAAGAATCACTAGCACAATTTTGCAGAGCTTGTACAATAAGGCCAAATAATTGGTATGTCATAACTATAGTATATACCGAAGTGTTATCAAACCAATTTACTCCAAACCAAGCTGGATAAAATAGGCAACGTTCTTTCGCAAATATTACCTTTAAAATACTTGAACCTATTCCCACTATATATAGGCATACAAATATAACAAATGATGTTTGCGACATACTTATGGCATTTTTCAAAACCATTTGTTCTTTAACATTCCTGGCTCTCTTGTCAAGCTTTTCCAAAAGGGTATTCATCATTTCCAGTTGAACACGTACCAAGTAAACATTAAGAAATTTAAAATTTGCAATAATGTCCGTTATGGTAATGGTTAAATTTTCACATAATTGTTGAGTATTTTTGGCGAAGAATACATTCACGACCAAGGTTAAAGGAAAGAAAAGTGTTACCAAAGAATTTAAAATTAAAGCATAAATGCAATAAAACTGAAAATTACAGTTCTTAGGGACTTTAATGCCCATACAATGCCATACTTTACAGTGGTAATAAAATGCCAGCTTTGTATCCAAAACAGCGTCTGCTAACCCCATGGTGTTTTATATAAATAAAATACTTTTGTTCAAAATTTAAACAAACCTTCATACTATACCTTTTAATATGAAAATTAAGCACTATCTATTGTATAAGAATTAATACTAATTACGATTTCTACATATTTGCAAACACTTAGTTTAATTAGAAAACTTTTTAATTTGTGTCGCATTAATTGTTAGTTCTTAGCAAATGCCTAATAGCTGTCATTTAAAACGTTTTAAATATACACAGTAGCCCAACTCGCAATCTTGTGCAAATTGTTTTGCATCATTGCATTTGCAAAGTTGTGCAATACAAAATAAAGAGATATTCATTTGCTACAGTGGTTTAACGAACAAAATTAGTTTTTTTTACAAGTTTTTAACTGTCTTTCCTTATTCAATTTTTTTTGGTTTATTATTAGCCCTTCATCGGTTGGCAATGAAAAAGTTAAAAAGTTGTAAAAAACTAATTTCGTTCTCACCTGTACTCAAAACAGAAGCTTTGCCCTTTGGGAATATATGAAGTATGACCTTTACTAAAAACAAAAACAACAAAGCTGGCAACTTTTGTTAAGGGGGTGGCGATGGCACGATGGATGGTAGTCTGCACGTTGACTAGACAACCAAAAAACAGACCTGGGTTCAACCCCAGTTTCAGACAAAAAAATTTTAAAATAAAAATAAACATCTCGCATTTTTCTGATGTGTATTAGTGTGTCTTTGCGTGTCAGTTGTTGTCGGAAGGTTTCAGTGGCGAAGGCATAGTCACTGAACAACACCGGCTTCAGCTGATAGCAATCCACAATCACATCAGAACGCCCTCCTTCGTCGGTATTGTGTACCGGCGAAGTAAAATAATAATAAAAAATAAATGGCTACTAAACCGAAGCTTCAGCACTGCTACGAGTATAAAAACAAAAAAAAAAAACGTGCGAAAGCAGAGTTGCAAAATAATTAATTAAGCTTCACCTCCTGTCGTTTCTCCTACTATCCCTTTCCTATAGTTCCCAGCACAATGCTTCGCATGTGTAGGAGTCATCTCCTGAGTGCTGGTCCGTCCTAGATAAAAAAACAGAATGTAGGCAGTAAAGATTATTCTCGTATGCATTTTCTTAAGCTCTGAGGGGTTAAATAGATGATAATAATGACTTTACAACTACCTCCCTGTTGACACAAAGAGTACTGGTGACGTGCGTAGTGGCATAAAAAATACGTATTATACTCAACTGGTGTTAGAGATTAATTGTTCTTTTTCCCATATTCTAATCATAAATACGCAGGGGGAGGGTGGCGCCGTTGGAATTATCGATTGTGGGGATTTGTCAGTCACGATGTCGCAGTGGTCAAGTGAGCATCGCGCGTTCGTTGTGGAGACATTTTTTAAGAGTAATGATTCTTACGTAATTGATCGCCGACAATTTTGTTCAAAGTTCGGTATTCGGCGAATAAGTGATGGACCGAGTGTAAATTTAATTCGTTCGTGGGTGCAGAGATGCCGCGCAACTGCAATGCACCACGGCCAGGACCCAGATGATCTTCAAGGACTCCCGAAAACATTGAAATGGTTGAAAGCAGTTTACGTGAAAATCCGCGACTTTCAATATGGAAAAGAGTAGCCTCACTGGAGCTTCCAAGAGCGATTATTCATGAAATTTTAAAAAAGGATCTGATGACATACTCTTTAAAAACTAAAATCCGCATTTCCAATTTATCGTTAAATGCTCTTTGGTTTACTTTTCAAACAACACAGATATAAAATCTGATGAATTTTAAAATTATTATTCACGGATGTAAATTTGTTCGCTTCGAACACTATTATTTTTTCTTTTTGTTACAGTTTTAATTCAGCTTTAAATGTTTTTGTGAAAAATTGTAAACTTTTCTTAGCTTAATTTTGTTTGTATATATGATTTTAATTGTGCTTTTTTTATATCCATATCTTTTAACAAAGTTATTAACCATTACCTTTGACCCAAAAAATTCTTAAGTCTCTCACAACTGGCTTCCTATTTTCCCATAGTTCATATGGAGTTTTTTTGGAAAGGAACATGATACTAATCGATTTTGTAAACAATTTGCTTTTAGATGAGCCACATATCACAATTTATTGCGAAGCTTTACATCAGTTAATAAGCATCTGACCATTTTAACTAAGGACCTGTTCTTCCTTTCAGCAACTCCATTTTGCTGTGGGTTATGCGGAACTGTCAATTGTTGAACTATTCCTATATTTTCGAAATACTCTTTGAACTTTCTGGAAGTACATATATTTCCCTCCATTGTCTGATCTAATTATCTTTGGATACTTTTCAAATTTGTCGTTAAAAGTTTTCCAATATATTTTAATCTTCGCGAAAAGTTCTGCTGTATGAAAATATATGCGCGTTGACTACAAAAACAAAAATTTCCTGGGTTCGACTCCAGTTTCAGATTAAAATCATCTCGTATTTTTTCTCATGTGCACTAGGTGTCTTTGTGTCAGTTGTTGTCGGAAGGTTTCAGTGGCGAAGGCATAGTTACTGGCTACTGAACAGTACCGCCTTCAGCTGATAGCAATGAACAGAAATATCAGATCGCCCTCCTCGTCGGTATTATGCAGCAGCGGCGAAATAAATAATTGATCAAACTAGCTACTAAAATACAGGTTCAAAATTTAATAAAACATACCGAGAAACATCGCTAAATTATTAATAAATTGGCACTTTTAGTTGTAAGTTGGTGAACGTACAAATACGTACAAACGAACGTAGAAAAAAATTATAGACAATTTTCAAATATGGAAATTCATTTTATTTAAGAAAATATAACAAAGTAATATACCAGTACTACTACACCTTATTTTATGTGTATTACTTTAGAGTATTAGAAATAAAATGTTTAAAAGTTATGTATTTTGGCTGTGAGATAACAAAAATACAAGAATTTTAAAAATTCTAATTTATAAAAGATCTAATAAACAAATTTCCATACAAAATTAAAATTTTAAACCTTTTATAAATTCGGAAAATTTTTGTGAAAACGGCAGCAAAACAGAATTGAATTCAAAACAACAAAAAATGTATGGTATAATTAAAAATTTGACAATAACTATATATCTTTTTTTAACTTACATGTTTTAATATTTGCACAATAGTAATAAAATGTTCATTCTTTAGAAGTAAATTATAAGGGTTTTAAAAATAAACATAATGAAGAATACGGCGTTCAACAAAAAAATTTAATTAATAAAACGTGTATTATATAACATAACAACATATGTTTATTTTATTATGTTTTATTACTTTCGGATTGATTTTTACAAACTTCACTATGCCCATCCTTCCAGTGGCGTGATTGGCATATTTCAGAGCAATAAGCAGCACGAAAACAGCACAAATATATTGCTTCTTCTAGACACCAATAACACTAAAAAAAATTTTATACATTTTTGTTAGCAACAATCTGTTTTTCGTAAAATATATATACATAAGAGCAGATTGGGCAAACGTAACCACTATTGTTACCAAAGAGTTTGTAACGTATACTACCACATGTAAAAAAAATATGCAGATATATGTCCCTGCAGAAATTAGTGGATTACATGATCCATATTAGTTAAAAAGGAGTAGTTACAAAATGGTCCCATGTAATGCAGGCATGGACCATGTTGTTCGTATTTTAACGACTGCAGACATTGCTCTTTAACTTTTGGCAACACTGGCCAAAAACTGTATGCTTTAAGGCAAAAAATTGCCACAATGGTAACATTGGTTTCATTCGTGTTTAATTTTAATGCATGGCTGGAGTATATGGTCCTCACCTAGGACATCGCAATGTTAAAGCGAACACGTTTATTTCATACATTTGGGTTACTTTTGGACTAGTAGTAGTCCCTTATGGAGTATACTTTACGGGCGTGTGTGGAGTAGCCGCGATTTCTGCAGGGGTATTACCATTTACTTGAGATAATGACATATTTCTGTCAATGAATGTTTCTGTATGTATACAAAAATGTACGGCATTTAGTGGCTACGCTTCTTTCGTCGAAGCAAATGCCTAATCTGACCGTATATTAAAGCTACTACTTACCCATTGCTTACGCTTTAATATTTTTCTTTCCAGCTCTTGTTTCTTTAGTTTTTCTTTGAGCTTTCGTTTTTGGGTTTCAAGTTTCTCATTTTTTTGTTTATAATCATTTATCAGTTTGTGACCGAATTCAATTTCGTTTAACTAAAATGAAAGCAACATTAAATTAATTTTTTAAAATGTCTTAATATTATTCACCATTTTAAGACGGTCATCAATTTTCAGCGGTTTATTCGTTTTACGTGTAGCTACTTTATTATTATTTTCTTCAGATGCTATTTCGGTCAAACTGTTAATTTTTAAACGTTTTAAGGACACTGAAACCTCAGTACATAATGTTGTTTGACTGTTCGCTAGAATATTGCATTCGTTACTGCTTGCTAGAGATGTGTTCAAATTTAGTTGTCGATGACCAGTATTGGTATCTCCAGTTGATATAGCAATTGTTGAAGAATTTTTACGTTTTCTTTTAATCAATTTATCTTTGGCCAACGAATTATTTAATGATGATGTGCCCATAACGGTACGAATAATTTCTTCCGTGTATTGAGGATTTGCATGAAAACTAAACGCACTTGGGGGATAACTTGACAGCATTTGATGATAACGCAATTCATCCATTGCTTTTTTAATAGCAGGGCTATTTCCTAATTTAAGTGATTTCGTGTCTGCATCTATAGGTTTAATGAAACGTACGTCGATAAGAGCTCGTGAATGGCTTCCACCGAAAAACCGTACATCAAACTTATTGTTAGGTAATACGCGAATTACTTTTGCTGGCCAATATGAAAACCCGCTGTGTTTAGCATAAACCAGCTCATGCCGCTGTACGCAAGGTTTGGCAAACCATATAGATGAATGTTTCTCATGGGAATATCGGAAACAGTCCGGACATCGTCGAACTTCCGAAAGATCATGTGATATATCGCGTAATAACCATTTAGTGGATTCGAACTCTGTGCTATGGGCTGAAGTTAGCAGAAATATAAAAAAACAAGAATATAGAAAACTTTATTGTATTAAAATTACAAATTAAACTTACGTCCAAAAAATACACCAACGCTGTGTTGAATATCCAGTAAATCTACCAAAAATTCCATGAGAAATGAATAATCTTTTCTTTCAAGCTTTTCAGCCACGTCAATTAAGCCCATTAATCTTGAATTAAGAACTAATCGCGTAATTATTTTTATTTCCGTAGGATTGGCACGTTTAGCATCCAAATATGTACGGATATCGTGTGTTAACCATTCACGATTATAAGAAAAGGTAAAATTAACTAAATGACATAACTCATCTGACTGTAAATTGGCAGGATTGCGCAAATCGGCACGCTTGAGAAGGCGACAACTTGTACATAATTCTAAGTCATGCTCATCTTCATCGTTTGCTATTTCGTTTTTATAGGAAATATTAGAACTTGTCGTATTCGGCCTTTTGCGATTAGGTGGTCGTATTTCCCCTAGACACACGACTTCCAACTTGGTCTTATTATCAAGGTCATCTAGTATAGGTTTTCCCTCCGTGTGAGAGCTATTTTCCATGTTGGTAGCTGACTGCTCCATTCTCTCAACCGGTATTTCATTGGATGTGAGACCACACCCGTGAGGGGTACAACTGGATCTAGAATTTTGTTCTAGCTGCATTAAAGATGAATTGACTCTAATATCACTTTCATAATCTTGAGCAGTAGAAGAGCGTACAGTCGTATCATCTGCTTCTGATTCTGTATCAGAACTAAATGCTGGCAGTCGATTTTTTTGTATCCTCGATGACGGTACAGAATAGTTGGGGCGCTCAGGATTCCTGCGATAACATAATCGATGGAATGAGCGCCAGCATTGACGACATTCCTCCAATGTGCCTGGTAAATGGCACTCATAGCAATATAAATCGTGCGAGAATGTTTCCTTTATTTCTTGAAGGGTAGGTAAACGCAAACGTTTAAGTTCTGGCACCAACGACCTTTGAGTCCGAGGTGGAGTGGCTGAGGCTGATACTGGCATAATCAAACCATCGCGTAAAGCATTCGCCACAGCTTCCTTCGATTCAGCTAAAAAATAATGGAAATCAATAAAATATAAAAAAAAACACATCAAAAACGTACTAATAGAATATTGGCCATATTTCATTAAAGCGTCTACCAAATTGTCAACTGTGCAAGATTCTTCTCTACAACCATTACAATTACTTTCTTCGTGGCTGGTATTGGGAACACAAAGAATTTTTAGGAAATATCGCAAGCATTCTGGTCGAGTTCTTCTTACTAATTGCGACATTATGTTCACTTTCCTTAGAATTGTTTCGCATGCAAATTTATTTTCATATATTTTTTAAACGAATTGAATAGAAAACTACAACTGTTTTTAAATATCAATGAAATAGTACTTTTGTTTTCACTAAAAATCAGTCACAGCATATTAAGTGATAACATTTCTGTAGATGATACCAGCTGATATATTTACCGAACGATTCCCAGGCCGCCTACATAAAAGCGCTCAAAGGCATTTTCTTTTTAATCAGTACCAGATCAGACAGGGCAATTATTGTTGCAGAATTCTTGAGTTTATAGATAAAAACGTGTCTAAAATCTATTTTACATGGCGGTTACACGATAA
The DNA here is from genome assembly GCA_963924685.1 of Dexiosoma caninum. Classification (NCBI taxonomy): domain Eukaryota; kingdom Metazoa; phylum Arthropoda; class Insecta; order Diptera; family Tachinidae; genus Dexiosoma; species Dexiosoma caninum. Next base: position 59,679,317 of record OZ004726.1, on the reverse strand, counting down.
AATTTTTCCTTTCAAATTATAAAATTCTCAAATTTTTTTATATGATTCTAATTTTAAAATTGTGCTTTTTCCCTTAAAAAATATATGTAAAATTTATTATTATTATTTTTATTTTTTTATATGAAGCACAAAACAGGTCTGTATTATTTGAGTTTAATCTTAATAACTTTTTTTATTTTAAATTTAAGTTATAACGTCTTTAAGATTCAATAGAAAACATATGTAGTCTTTGCAAAAGAAAAAGTGAATTTTGAATTTTTTTTGAAAAATATTTATTTATTCATCAATATCCATGCTGTACCCTGCAAAATAATCCACCTCAGAGGGAATGCACTTATGCCAGTGCTTCTTCCCATCCTCGAAGCACTTCTAAAATGCAGTTTTCGTTATGCCCATCAGCTCGTTGTTCGATTTTTACATTATCTCATAATTTTGGCAAAACGCTTTCCTTTCATTAGTGTCTTTGGTTTTGGGAATAGGAAGAAATCGCCGCGAGCTAAATCTGGTGAATAAGGTGGTTGCGGCATGATTAAGGTGTTGGTTTTGACCATAAAATCTCGAAAAAGCATTGAAGTGTGAGTTAGTACATTATAGTGATGCAGAATTCATGATTTTCTTTCCCACAATTCCGATCGTTTTCATAACTTCCTTGTAGTATTCCTTATTAACCGCACGACCTGTTGGCAATAACTCATGATGTACCACGCCTTTGTAATCAAAGAAAACAAAATTCACTATTTCTTTTGAACCAACCTCGTATGTCGCGACCCACATTATTATTAAAAAACATTCTTCATCTTTTATCTCGAAAAACATTTTTGTTCCGTGCGGCACACCAGTAACCACCGTACGATATGATGAACGCGGTAACTCTGGAAAAAAAAAGCTAAAATGGAAGCATGGTTGAGCAACAAAATTTTTTGTAAATAAATAATTTAGTGGGGTAGTGGTTCAAAGAACAGTGCAACAAAGACAAGTGATTCGAGTTTTTCGAAGAATTTTTCCATAACAAGCATTTGCGAGTGTTGTGTGTAGATCGCGGCCTCACACTTCATTGGCGGTTATTAGCCGGTTGTGAACTGATCGGCTTTGTTCTCCGATATAGTTATTAAATTAAATGAATTTTTAAAACACTGATATTTATTTACTATCTGGGTTTATTAGATAAAGCATTATTGAATAACTTCAAAAATACATTGAAGTATTCGTAAATCATATTTTATGGAGTGTTTAAAAAAAATTTATATCCGTTTTGTACATCTAAAAAAATTTTACTAAATTTTGAATGAAAACTATTGTAAAGTGAACGGTTTAGCAAATCATAAAAATATAGTTTATACATATACAGTAGAAGCTCCAAAGAGCACTTCACATCAATATTGGTATCATTTGAAAGGTTTTAAAAATAAAGTTTATTCAACAATTTTCAACGCCTGAAGTGCCAATATAGTTTTTACATAATTTTACATAAAATATTAACAAAGTGCATTAGGTAAGTTTAAGATCCAGCTTTGCTAACATAAGCTCCTCTGCATGACCGGACGCAAGGATTTTCTCCTCCATGGTATAACAAACTGCGACTTTGTAAACAAATGATTCTCTGCATGACCGGCCTTCGGGCGGGCGCAAGGGTTTTCTCCTCGAGTTATAGACCTAGGAAGTTTCCATATAAAAATGCGATTCAACACTACATTTTTCAACGTATATTATCAATATTGGTACCATTTGAAAATTAGACCGAAAACGCAGAAAAGCATTAGCCAAGTCAATGGGAAGAAATCGATCAAAATGAAAAGAACCAGAGTCTGATAATTTGAGTCAAGGACAAAAAGAATCAGATTGGTTAGCAATAAACATATAAATATTGTAGTAGAGTGGTACATAAATAAAACATCTATTTTACTTATATAAATTTATTTTCGGTGTTCACAATAATAATGTACATATCGAGCCTTTGGTGTTATACCACAGTAACTCAAAATTTTAACTTTTTGAGCTGGGTATGCAGAAATTATCTTTGGGGAAATATATATCTAAAGGAAAAATATTATAGTTCTATCTCTAACTGTTCAGATTCTACAGGTACAAATGTCTTTATTGCCTCCAGCTATTTCCAATAATATTTATTTGCAATAATGAAATATTTCATTTATGACAAGAAATTTACAAACAGAAAACATGCCTCTTTGTTTAAAAACTTGTAAAAAAATAATTTTAGTAAACGAAAATACTATCAAAAAGATGGCTCAAAACTTCAAACGCATATTTCTCAGTTCACGATTTTTTGAATTACGACGGTATTGCACCAAAGGCTCGATATGTACATATGTATGTACATATTATACTCCCTATTACTTAATTTTAATATTTGAGTGTTCGTTTAAAATTTTTAAATGTAAGAGCAAACACAATTTTCGCATTTAGTTTAGCTATATTTTGTTATAAATATGTAATTAAAAGCTAATTTCCATCATATTGGAATGAAAATGTGATATATATCTAGTAATAAATGTATGAAGGTACAATTGTACCTACTTCGTCATTTAACATTGTAAAATTCTTCGACGATGGTTAAGCGCTCTGACCACCGTTTTTTTTTTTTTTTGCTCGGGGAGGGAGGAAAAATGCCTTACGCATCTCAGATGCTGTCGTCACAGACCTGGTATGTGAGTTTTGCACCCACTAAAAAACCCCCCCCTTTATCCCTGAGTCAGTCCACCACCACGGTACCGCTCGCGCATTGCTTCGGGGTGGGCTCTCCTGTTCCTATGAAACCACCATCCTCGTGCCTACGTCTAGGTCCCGTTTTTTGTTTCGCAACACACTACATATCTTCCTATGAGAACCCAAATATTTTGCGTGTAGTGCATCGGCCCAGATTTCACATCCATACAATAAAATCGACTGGGTCGTTGCCATTATCATCTTCCTTTTACTGCAGCGTTGTCCCCCAATATTGGACATTAGTCTGCCAAGAGAAGCAGTCGCCTGGGCGGCTTTTGTCGCGGCATGTTGGAGCTGGTCCCTGAACATTAGTCTAGTGTCTAACCTTAGTCCCAGATATCGAACGCTTTTACTCGTCCTAATTGTCTCAGATAAGACCCGCATATCCCGATAGGAATGTGCCTTCTCGTGATTATGAGCAATTCCGTTTTTTCCGTTGCCAGACTGAGACATTGTGAATCCAACCATGCCTTTGTCCTAAGCATGACTCGAGTCAGTTTGCTCTGGGCTTCATCCATGTTGCGAGCCATACTGACGCATGCTATGTCATATAGGTGTCGTCTGGCATTTCTATGCGGAGAATACCATCGTAGGTAATGTTCCAGAGTTCAGGCCCTAAGATCGATCTCTGCGCCGCTCATGCCGTGATCTGTTTTTTACAGATCCTTCCAGCTCTGCTCTGACCACCGTTGAAAGGTGGTTATTTCACTATAATCGTATTTTACTCAATAGAAAATTCGTTGTTATCTTTGCGAGTCTTTGACGATTGTTTGCCGAGTGAATGCGTCGACATAGTTTTTTCAAGGCTCGTCTGCATTAGAACTTTTAGAATGTTACACGATTCTTTTCGGAGCATCGTAGACGATTCCTATAGAAGAATCGCCATTATGATATCGTTTCTGCTGTTGTGCTGAACATGCACGATCGGTGTACGACATCGTGGACGACCATTTTAATCGTCTGCATCGATTGTGTAAGATTCTTCTACGATTTCAAATGTTAGCTGGATAAATACGCATTATTTATATATATTTTTCATATCAGTTAAGTTAAGAATTGGAAAAAGTTAAGCACCTCGAAAACACTACTTAACCTTTTCTAGCTTCTACTGTATCAGGACTGGGATGCAGTATTATGCATAAAACGAATGCATCTAACTAAATTTGTAGTATTTAAGTAAGTCAAACCTTTTCTGGTAGAGTTCAGTAAAATGAAAGGAGATTAGGTTATGGGAAGGAGGATAGAGGTAGTAGTATTTATTGACATTCGATTTAAATCTTCCCACGTTAAAAGTGACAGGAAACACCTCTGCTGGTAGTTCATTCCACATACGTGCCGTTCGGCCAAAACACGAATTTTCTCTGTAAGCGTAGTGCGAGTCGCTGCCAAATCGACTACAAATGGATGCGCTCTTAATGATGATCGCGTCGTGCGCGCGAATAACCCGGTTTCGGGAACAAGTTCCCTGATTTCATTAAAACACATCCCATTATAGAAACGCTAGAACAACGAAACGCACCCCACGTGGCGACTATGTTCAAGAGAGTCAATAGAGTTGGCTACCCTACTGTCTCCTATGAGTTTCTTCGCCCTTTCTTGTACACGGTCGAGTAACTTCAAAATAGTCTGAAGCACCGGCCCATACATGAGAGTTGTATTCCATTTTCGGTCAGATGTAGGCGGTATAAATAGTAAGGAGATCAGATGGGGCGAAGTATGTCTTACACCGTCTTAAAAAGCCGAGGCACTTTTTTGCGACCTGAAAAATGTGCTAAATCCATCGGACTTATGCCGCCCATTATTAGAGATTAGGCAGCGTGAGCGTTTATACGACGATGGGTAAGCATGCAGCATTGGGTCTTTTGGGTATTAAAATCGACCCTGTTCGCGAGACCCCATTCCAATATTATCGTGAGGCCACCTGTTAGCGAATCATTCATATTGTGTCGCGTCGCCGCGATCATAGTTGATGTCGGGCTACGATCAAATGAATATGAATGGCAGATACTGCTGTCATATGCGAAAAAGTGGATACGGTTGGAAGTATGACATAGAATGTCATTAAGAAAAATGAGAAATAGGGTAGGAGAAAGAATGGAGCCTGAATTAATCTTGAACTCGTTAGATGAAATCCCGTCTATAACAACTTTTATAGCGCGATCCCTGAGAAAGCTCGATATAAATCGAGAGAAGATATCACCGACACCAAAAGCAATAAGTTTGGACAAGAGTGCTCCATGCAACACTGTCAAATGCTTTTGAAATATCTAGAGCCATTACCTTACTTTCGCCAAAATGGTGAATGTATCGACACCATTTTTCCGAGAGGAAGGCTAATAAGTCTCCCGTGGAACGTCCTCCAGGGAAGCCATATTGCCGGTCGTTAAGTAAGCTATTGGGCCACAGATATTTCATAAGATGCAAATTTAGCATACTCTCCATTACTTTAGAAATGGTAGAGCATATTGCGATTGGGCGATAATTTTCAGGTTTGCTTGCCTCTATCTTCTTGGGGATCGGCATAACATTTGCAACTTTCCAGCACGACGGAAATTCGCCTGCATGATATAGGGTGCTGAAAAGAATTGCCAGAGGACGCGGTAACGTCGAAGAGCACTGCTTCAAGACCAGTGTCGGAATTCCATCCGGGCCAGGAGATTTATTTATTTTAAGGTCCGCTAAAATCCTTTTAACTGCACGAACCCGAAAGTATATCTTTGGCATAGTTACGGATGGATACACGCTCGGATGCAGTGGTTCATTGCTTTCCGGCAGGTAAGAATTACCTGCAAACATTTCAGCAAGGAGGTTAGCCTTTTCAACCGGGTCAGTGAATATTTGATCATACTTTGAAAGAGACGGAATAGAAGAACTAGCATTTCCCTTAACTCTTTTAACGAATGATCAAAAGCTTTTACTTCGCCGTGGGGCAGTAAGAACTTTAGCGCGAAGACGCAGCTCGTACAAAGCTTTTGCACGTCTTAGCACTTTGGCACACGAAGATCTCGCCCTTTTACGCATAATATCAGTATCTGCTCATTCCGCCAGATACTAAATGCTTCCTCTCTGGATCTGACTGCAAGTCTGGCATGTCTGATTAAACCAACACTTTGGTCTACGCCTAATCGAAATTTGCTTCCAAAATTGTTGAGTTCATCCCAACGTGCCTTTTCGTAAATATATTTCAAACGTTTCGTAGCTGGCCGTGAAACGCCTCGAAGTTCCGCAAACGAAAAAGAGGCAGAAATGGTGCAATGATCCGAATTCCCGAGAGGTGCGCTAATATTCATTTCATACTTGTCAGGGTGTGACGTGAGAAAAAGGTCCAGGGTGTTGTGTTGGTGTCCGTCAACACATGAAATATGTGTTGGTGCATTCACTAATTGTGCAAGGTGATAGTGCGCTGCGAATAGCTCAACATATTGGCCTTCTGGAGTTGTATGGCTCGAATGGCGGAGGCACGATAAATTATGGACATTGAAATCACCAGCAATAACGATTTCACTGTTCGGGTAATTTTCGAGGATCTCCGATATAGTGTCGGAAGGGGCATCGAAGTTGTTTTCTCTCTTTTCTTATTTGAGCTTCTGTAAAGAAACCCGAAATGCAAAATATGTGCCCTGATTTTGAATTTAACCCAAAGACAGCTAAATTCCGGATCAAGCGTGTCTAAAGATTGCTGGCACTGGTACACAACTTCATTGCGTATATAAATTGCAAGGCCCCTGTGTAGATGGAAAAGAGATAGGGGGTGATATCCAGGTATGTGAAAATCCTGTGGGTCAGCATCCTGAGACACCTGGGTTTCACTTAAGGCGAAAACATCCGGCCGATAGAAACAAACGTGAGCATAGACAGAGTAGAAGTTTGCCCTTAGACCACGTATGTTGCAGAAGTCAATTCTGAATCGGCCTGTCATGATTAACGCAAGAAAAGTCAAATGAAATGTCTAGCTTCTGTATTGCAGACGCCTCTGAGCTAATCGCCGCTTGAACGACTGCCGGTGATCAGTGTTATTCCTTCATCACCAAACAGTCTGACAGCAACTAACACAAGCGCATCCACAATACAAAAGATTTATTCGGGTATGGTCAGGAAATTTACCACAATGACACGAAAAAAGGCCATAAAAGCCCTGATATGGTCACCGTGACCGAAGTGACAGCACTGGTTGGTAGTGTCAGCACTGATTCGTATTCGTCGCACGTCACTGGTATAGCGGTTTTCTCTATTTGTTAGTGTAAGTGTTGTTTAAATTTTTAAGTTTATTTTGTTTGTTTGTTATTGTTTTCACATTTTAATTTCAGTTTATTGTTAGTTATAGTTAGTTGTATCAAGTATGTATGTTTTCAGTTTTGTAGGTTTATTTTTCTGAATACTTATGTATGTTGGTTTTTTTTTCACTTGCTGTAATTTATTGTGGTCATTGCTGAATTTTTTTTTTTATTGCTAATATTCTCATAAAGTATTTTTTTCTAAAAACAAACTCAACAACTGAGGAGGAAAAATTGGGAAAAGTTCACTGGTGAGCTAAGTAAGTATTAGGGAAATAGTACTATATGGATATGCTTTCCTCCTCAATTTTTTCTTAAAATTAGAATCATATATAATTAAAATATATTTGTTCGAGTTCGAGCAATTTTGTTATGCACCTGGAACAGACTTAATGTATATGACCATGTACAATTAGAAATCTACACATATGCATACATCCATAAAAACATAATAATTTGGCTTATATATGTTTTTTAAAGAAACCCCAAATAATTTTTAACTGAATCATGAAATAAAATTAACTATTATGTTCATTGCATTTTTGGGAAATTTTAAATTTTACTTCATTTTTGTTTACTTATAAACCAGCTGATTGCTTGTTCTTCACGCCCAAACTGGCCCGAAGAAAAAGTACGGGCGTTTTCGTGCGTGAAGAACAAGAATATTACTTTCTCAAAATATCTCTCATTTACCCAATTTTTGCGTAAGAAAACGTTTTCTGGTAAGATTGGGCGCTCAATTTTGAGTAAGAAAACACACCTAGTGTTATAAAATGTATATCGTTAAGTCAAAAATGGTCTGATTGCAGAAAATAAAATGTTTAAAATGAAGTTTAGATTATTGCTTTATAAAGTGTTATCGAAAAAATTTATGCGTATTTCACTCTAAACCGTAATGTAGGACTATTTTTGTATGATTATTTATCTATCTATGTTTGGCATATGGTTTGTCAACCGAAGGTCGACTAGTGTTTGTTGTATAAAGAAAATTTTTGAGGAGCCTGTTTGTTTTCTTTTGTTTGTATATATCGTAATTCTCAAATATTTTTTCGGAGTTCTTCATTTCATTTTCATTTATTTATTATTAATATAATCGAGTCTTTGGGGCCATATATGATTACAGTAGTATATTGAAAAATAATTATACAATAAGTAGAAAGTAAAATAATAAAAGTAAAGAATTTTTATTTTTATTAACGGATATATAGTAGAGGAAACTATTTTTTTAGTTGTGCATATTATGATTCGATCTTTATAAACCACCAAATGAAATGCGCATATAGACCAACTATACTATATAACAAACAGAGATAAATAATCGTAATTAATTGTGACTAAATCGATGTTCACATATATTTTATCATCTGCGCTTTCTTCAAGAACTTATCTATTCGACCTATAGATTTTTTTTCTTATCCATTGCTCAGATAAAATCCCCCACATATGCAATGCAGTTCACTGAAACTAGATGAGGGATAGTATAGAGAATAGACACGTGGTGAAAGTGGTAGGAAGATAGAGCTTAATTCTTGCGCAACTCAGCAGTTGCGTGTAAATTATAGAGCAAAGTTTCAGCGTGAGCTATTTTATTTATTATTGTACTTCGCCGACGTTTTATTGGTCGGGCTGGGAATCGAACCTTTGTAATTTTGGTTCCAGAGGCGACACGCTAACTACTCGGCATCAGCACCGCTTATACCACTAAAATAGCACAAAAACAATTTTTTTTAATTACTTATCCATTCATTTTAGGACTTTGTTATTTCGGACAACGCAAATTAAAAGTTAAAGAATGGAATTTGCGGAGGTACAAAACAAACAATTACAACAATTAGCACACTTGGATAAGTTACATAAACTACAAACGAAATGCGAATCCCTTGAAAAAGATTTAGAAAATTTGATTACAGAAAGATCGAATAGTTCAAAGAAAAGAAAAATGTTAATGGAACGTTTGCCTTTAGTACAGGAAGAGCTTAAAGAAGCAAAAAAAAAAGAATATAACTGGCAAATAAAACTAGCAACAGGTACTTAAATTCCTTTAAAATATATTCTTCCGTTTAATTATTAAACTTTTTTTTTTCAGCTAATCAGATTCTTAAAGATGACAATAATGACGATTTACAAAATATTTGTTTGCTTTTGGGCTTTCAAATTTCGAAATTTCAGTTACTTGAAAATAATGGCTTACAAATAACGGTATGCTTGTAATATAAAAAAATTTTTAAATTCATTTACTTCTTTTTACTATCTATTTATCTTTCCAGTTGCAATACCGTAATTTATGTTATGTTACTTATAGAGAAAGTGCACAGATATTTGACTTAGTGGAGATTTTTCCGCAGCATAACAATTTTAAGCAAATAAAAGAGTTTTTACAAAATTCTCAAGACTTCAGGGGTTTGTTGAGTTGTTTGCGTAAATATTTCGACTTAACATTAGAATGTAAAGGAAAACAAGAACAAAAATAATGGGAAACTTTTGTATTTGAAATTATGGAAGACGATTTTTATTTCAACAATTACATACATTATTATTTATAATCTGTTTAGGTATGTAATTTTTTTTGTATTTTAACTTTAAGACTAAATTTGATTAAAGAGATGCCAAAACATTCGGAGATTCTATTCTTTATTTTTTTTGTGTGTGATACCTTATATAGGCTCAGATTAAGGCGTACTTAACTAGGTAGTGTGGAATCGAGTTGTTAGGTTAGGGTAGAGGGCAGCCGACCAAGACGGGTCGGCAAAAGTAGCACCGTAGGTGCCGTTTTGTTACCCTAGCCCCGTAGAAACTAGTGGACGTCCATACTGTGCCTCATTAAGTCCGCTAGATCCAAACGAGAGCACAGCCCCAAGTTGTCAAAGAAAGTCGCCCCAAAGGAATCTCAGTCTCGATCTAGCCTTACCGGAGCACTCACAGAGAAAATGCCCAACAGTCTCCCTTTCCGAATCCTCCTCACAGCTACTACACCGGGCATTGAACGGAATGCCCATCCCTCAGCAGGCGTGCCGATGGACCAGTGGCCCATGCAGACTTCCATGAGTCTACTAATAGACAATCGGGGAGAGCTCAGGAGTTGCCGAGTTCTACGCAAATCATACCGCGGCCACAGAGCTCTTGCTATGGCGCAGCCGGAGATATAACTCCACCTCTCCGGAGCCATCCCCTTGAAAAACTCCTCTATATGTACCTTTGCAACAGCAAAAGGGACACCTATATCAGAAATAATAACAGCAGATGGCGAACCGGCCGAACCCAGTCCCGTCAGCTCATCAGTCATCTCATTACCCCTGATGTTCCTATTACCCGGAACCCACACAAGGGAAACGACACAAATCCCGGAGAACAGCCAGCTCTTCCTTACACTCACTAACAATACCTGCTTTGTCGCCAATTTATTTTAAAACAAGGTGATTGGCTGTCATCACCGCAGCCGATTGAAGCTGGAGTTCCCCAAGGCAGCATATTAGGTCCATTGCTGTACTTGATATACACCGCAGATTTGCCAACAGTCGCGAACATCCATACCTCAACTTTTGCCGATGATACAGCTTTCTTAAGCATTCACGAAAGTGCTGACGAAGCATCTCGTCGCCTACAGCACCAAACTTCGCAGCTGGAAAGCAGGCTAAAAAAATGGCGAATCAAAGTTAATGAGAATAAGTGCGTACATATAACCTTCACCCTGCGCAGAGACACATGTCCTCCTATTCTGATCAACAACCAGTTAATACCTCAACGTTTGGAGGTCAAGTATCTAGGGATGCACATTGATAGACGGCTAACATGGAAACAGCACATCGATGCAAAATTAACTCAAATGAAATTAAAAGCAACTCAACTAAATTGGCTTATTGGTCGAAATTCTGTGCTAAAACTGGACTGTAAACTTTTGCTTTACAAAGCAATTTTAAAACCAATATGGAGCTATGGTATCCAGCTATGGGGCACTGCCTCAGCTTCCAATATAGAAAAAATTCAAAGGTGTCAAAACAAAATACTGAGAATGATAACAGATGCGCCGTCGTATATAAAAAATTCTAACATACACAAGGATTTAAATATTCCGACAGTCAAACAAGAGATAACAACATACGCAACGTCATACCTAACCAAACTACAAGATCATCCAAATATACTAGCCCGAAATATTTTAAGCGAAAGAGGGTTCATTCGACTGAAAAGAAGGGATACTCTTTCCCTATCCCGAACGTAGTAGACGCGGAAATAAAACTATACGAGCAATAAATAATTTTGTACAGCTAGGCTGTACTTAATAATAATTAGCAATTAGTTCTTAAGATTTGAATACTTATTGTTAGTTCAATTGATTTTGAAGATTCAATAAATAATATATATTGTGTAAAAAAAAAAAAAAAAAAAAAAAAATATGCTATTATCAATAAATACAAATACATACACTTGTGTTTCTCTTAAAGTTTAAACCAACAATTGAACAGTGAGCGTCTAAAGCGAATGATACACGATCAATGTTCAGCTTCAATATTTGTCATTGCGCGCGTTATTTTATAAATAGTAACACTTATACATACATATACATATTTCTATTTTTAGGTAATATAATGTAATGTATGCAATAATATATTTAACATATTTTTCGGGAAAAAGCACAATTTTAAAATTAGAATCATAGAGATATTCACAAAATAAATTCAGTTAATATACAATACTACATGTGCACGGTGTTCGATTTTATTATTCTTTTGTTTAATTTTTTTTTTGTTTCAATTTGATTCAAAATACATTAGCATGCTTGCCGATGGCAGGCCTAGTGTAGATGAGGAGAGAAATCTAAAAATATAAATATGTATGTGTAATAATAAAATAAAAATTTTCACATATTTTTCGGGAAAAAGCACAATTTTATAATTAGAATCATATATAATGAGTTTCCTTTAATTACCTATTCAGGGTAATTACGCAAAAATATACCCCAAAATTAAATTTCCTCTAAAATCCCCTCCTTTATTTGCGCACTACTGCCTATCTATTTACGGAACTCTCTAAGCAAATTTATTTGTATATATGTATATATTATATATGCATACACATATATTCCTGTTTTGTTTTTGTTGCCTTTTGTGCCTAATTAATTTTTTGTGATACACATTTTTTTTGTAACTCAATAAAATATTTTAGTTATCAATGAAAATTTCCTGTCGTGTTCAAGTTCACAGTTAATTTATCACAATATTGTGAAGAAATTACTTTTTTAATTAGAATAAGATACCTTCCCGGGACCGCTTTCCCCATTACTTCGGGAAGGCCCACAGCGACATGTCAATCAGGACCGCCCTTACTCACCCACTTCTGAGTCCACCAAGTTTGCGGCCGGCACCATTGCCCGGGCCGTATCCCCTGGTCCCCGTCAGAGGGGGGCCCGCTATGTAGCAACGCATCGAGGTCCCTCTTTCTCCGTAGAACGTACCCTACGTATTGCGCCACAGCGTCCCAATTTTCCTCGCAATCGAGCATCCTCCCTATCACGCCGGCAGGAGTGAACTCGCCAAGCCGCTGCGCCATTGCATTTCTTTCAGTATGCCATCTGATGCAGTCGAAGAAACTGTGTTATTCATACCACAGTAAATGCAGTCGGGACCATCTGCCCTGCCCATCCGGTACAGGTACTTTCCGAAGTATCCATGGCCCTTGAGAAATTGTGTCAGGAGTCTGCTCAACATGCCAGTAATCCTTGCCGCCTTAGTCGCCACATCCCGTATCTGGCCCCAGTAAGTCAGCCTGCAGTCGAGTCTCACGCCCAAATACCTCACCGCACTCTGGGTAACCAGAGACACATCCCTATCCGCATGCTGACGCCGAGTGGTATGTGACCCCGCGTCATCAACATCACCTCGGGCTTGCCACCGGCCAATTCCAAGCCGTGGGCCTCAAGCCACATCCGAGTCCTAATCATGACCCGGTTCAGCTTCCCCCTGGCGTCATCCATATCCCGCGCCAAGATCACTGCCACTATATCATCCGCGTATCCCACGAGTTGGGCATCCTCGGGCATTTCCACACCAAAGATCACATCGTAGGCCAGATTCCATAGGTCCGGGCCCAGCACAGATCCCTGGGCCGCGCCGGACGTGATCGCCCTGCTCCTCCGCCCCGCCGGCGTATCGTACAGCAACACCCGATCGCCCAGGTAACTACGGAGAATTTTCAACAAGTATCCGGGAATACCGAACCTCCCCCGTAGCGCCTCCAGAACATCAGCCCATCGTGGGCTGTTGAAGGCATTCCGAACATCGAGTGTAGCCAGGACAACTATGCGCTTCGGATAATAGCGTCTTTCACTCTGGTCGCGCTCGAAGCATCCAACCGCAATCGCCCCGAGCGTCGATCTGCCCGGTCTGAAGCCATGCTGTCTATCCGACAGCCCCCAACCATCCTTACGGCCTCCGCCTACCTTCTTTGCAGTAGCTTCTACAGCAGCTTGCCGGCACCATCCAACATGAAAAGTGCCCGATGGCTGGGTTCGATCGCCTTTGCCCTTGCCAATAAGCACAAGCCGCTGTGTCTTCCAGCGCCTTGGGAAGACGCTCTGGATCAAACAAGCATTATATACCGGAAGCAATGCTTCCGGCCTGCTCTCAGCACCTCCGACGGTACCCCATCCGGGCCAGGGGCCTTACACGTCCTAAGAGCCCCGGCGGCAACCTTCAGCTCCCCATCGGTAAAGGGCGGTGGCACCCCATTGATGTAGGGCCCATGTTCGCCGCCCAACGGAGGGTGTGTGGGGAACAGGCCCCACGTTTTGCCACCATTCGGATGTTAGTTTCTATTGCAGTGGAAAAGAAGACGTACCTACATCAACTGGATGTATGTAGTGCATATCTGAACAGTGAGCTGAATGATGATGTGTAAATGAAGCAACCCGAAGGTTATGTTTACAAATCCAAACCGAATCAATTTTTTAAAAGATTGGTTTCCAACAATCAGAGCATGAACATTGTCTATATATGATGTTAAAAAGAGGCAAATTATGTTTAATTGTTATTTACGTAGACGATATCGTTATAGGATGCCAATCGAAAGAAGACATGTTATATATCAAACGAATAATATAAGACGAGTTTTAATGTGTGGACTCAGATCAATTAAAATTGTTTTTGGGTATGAGAATTACTAGTGATGGTGAATTAGGAGCAATTACTATTGATCAAACGCAGTACATTGAACAATTATTGAATAACTATGGTATGCAGGAATGCCGACCTGCATCGAGTCCATTAGATGCTTGTGGTAAACTTAAACGACGTGAAGTGCAGTAGAGTTGATCCTAAATGTTATCAATCTATGATTGGATCTTTAATGTTTCTTCCATTAGCAACAAGACCTGATATTCTCTACTCTGTATCAAAATTGGCGCAGTACAATGCTAATTCACATGGTGAACATCTTGCAAGTATTAAGCATATAATACGCTATTTAGCTAGTACTAAAAATATGAAATTAGAATATTATTCAACTGGTGTACCGTTACATGGGTTTGTGGATGCTGATTGGGCATATATGGCCTTGTGCTCTGCAGCAAAAGAGGCAGTCTATCTCAATGGACTTTTAATGGAAATTGGTTATATTAAAAAAGAAAATTCAATTGTAATCTATGGTGATTAATTAAGCACACAGCAACTTGCTAAAAATCCGCTAGATCATTTCTTGTAAATTCTTATTTTTGTAAAAAAACACAAATTCGGTTTGTGGAAGAGTGTTGAATATATTACCTAGTAACAAACCTACTTGTGTTTCTGTATATATGCTTTCTAAGCAACTTCTGATTTTTGTTCCTAAATGTTTTTCTTTACTCTGATTTTTTTGTAATTTCTTAATAAAACTTTTAATTGAAAAGACGTTATATTATTTTTTTTTGTATATTTCTATAAAATCAAATATTAAACCAAAACATTCTTCTTATTATAATAATAAATTATTGAGTTATTTGCAACCACTTTTCTTAATTTTTTCACTAAGTAAACAAACTTTGACGTTCGGCTTTGATATACGTTACAAATTGTAGTACCAGCTGACGGACGAATTAGCTAGTGAGTTTACCTGGTAATGAATTTGCCTTGACTACCATCATTTGATAGTGCTATTTTTTCATTATGTAATATGAAATTGATAGAAAGGGACAGCAAAGCCAGTTAAGCGCATGCTACATGCATCGATATTGAGTTTCAATATTTGTATTTGAAAGCGTTTGTTTGCAAAAAATAGTCACACATATACGTTCTGTGTGATATTGACGAATATGAAAATGCTTTTTATATTCATTAAAATATTAAAGCAGTTTGACGTAGTGTGGCAGTATTATTGCCAATATTTATTTTATTTCTGGTAACTTTGAGGGCACATCGTAGTTGTGACGCATTACAAATAGAGTAAAAAAATTTTATAATCAAATTAATTGAACTATATCGCTCATTGATGGCTTTTTGAGAAGTACAAAATAAAGACACAGATATGTATTTTGTCAACGGTAACTTAAAAAATATATTGCCGACGGTAACTTCTATATGTTTACACTAGAAAAAAAAATGAATATTGATGAGAAATATTGCCGTAGTGTGTCAGAGGGTTCAATATTTATACTTACACAAAGACGAATATTGAAGATGATTATTGATGCGTGTAGCATCCACTGAAGACACAAATACAATAAAATAAAAACATTTTTAAGTGTTGCCGTCTTACTTGTATTAAAAAAAAAAGCTAAAGAAAAATATACGGTCAAAACCAAACTCAAAATCGCAGTAATTGCGTATAAATCGCTAAGTTGTCAACATATAAAATCTTTTTTAGTTCGAAACGTCAATTTTAAATTGAAACTTTTAACATTTCTTTGGACAGTTACTCATTTTTTATCGATAACACTAGTGCACGATTTGGCGTTTTTGCATTTATCTTAATACGGTTGTACTCTTTGCACTTGATTAATTTCCCCTTTACAATATATTTGCATTCTCAAAAATTTTAACAATGCAGAAAACCCGTAGTGTCATGTACTTTAGGACGAAAAAACTGAAGCTGTTTTTGAATACAACTTCAATTTGAATTTCAATTGGCTAAATACGTATTTAAATAGCAAGTCAAAAAATCGGCATTAGTTGTAAGAAAATAGAAATAATTTATATTAACTGAATTTATTTTGGGAATATCTAAAAAAAATAATTTGTTACAATCAATTTTCTTCTTCCATTTTTTTTTATCTAAATATTAGGATATATATAATATATTATCCATATAAAAGCGCATTACTCTACCTGTATATATGTACCGCTGTTGGAAAATATTCCGCTCAAATAGCGGTAGTTTCGGCTAACTTCCTGCCCCAAATTTCACTTCATGTAGCCCTTTTCTCTGGGTCTTTTGATACATAAAGTAAATTGCTACTTCTAGTTGTAAAATGTGTATTACATATTTAGCACTGTAGTTTAAAACACAATTCACTCATTTTTTTATTTATTTTTAATATCGTAATTTTTTTTAACATGGTAACGCTGAATTTTTTTTTGTTTATATTTTATTTTTTACATGTTTTATTTATTATTATTTTACTTAACACGAGTCACTATGCATAACTATTTAATAATGAAAACGTAAACAATAATATATATACTATATATATATATATATATATATATATATATGTGACGCGCAAAATACAAAGGGACCTAAGGGTAAAAACCGGTTTTGTTCAGGAGAGCCATTTTAAAGATTTAAATACGTGTATCTTTGGTGTACTTCACTTTCATAAAACGCGCATATCTCTGGGAGGGAACATTTTTGGGGCATGGGATCGGTCTCATTCGATGCTCAGATGTTGTCCACATCAAAAAAAAAAAAAAAAAAAAGTGAAAATTGCTTTTTTTTACCCTTAGGTCCCTTTCTGTATGCGTTGTCACATATATATATATATACATATATTAGTCTCTCTTCTATTTTTATTTTGACCTTTATTAAAATTTTTTAATTAAAATATATATATTACAAATTATCATTTCCTGACGATGCTACCTATTTGGTAGCGAAATATTGAAAAATAAATAATTGTTAAAAACTTTTCATAAAAAAGACCATCGCTCAAAAATAATAATTAAAAAAAATACATATATATATTAAAGAGCTGCAGGATCTAGCTTTATAGATGAGCAGCTCATGTGTTCATTATAAATTGCCTATGTTCGAACACAATGTAACTTACTGACCATACGTTTGATTCAACTGCGATGTTAGTGAGCAAAAGTTTGTTCATACCATCAACACATGAACTCTGTTTGTTACTGATTGAATGTGTTCTTGTGATCATGAGCATGTGCCCGTGGTCGTGATTATATGGATATGTTCGAACAAAGGATTTTAAAAGTTATTGCATTTGAAATAAGTTTTGGATTTATAATCTGTTTTTTACATTTCATTGTTGTATGTATATGCCGCCTACAAAATTATAAGGTACATTTGTATACTTATAGAAACTAAAAAATTACTGTAAGTAAATTTTAATACTTTTTATTCTTTTATTATTTATGTTTTTTTTTGTAATTTAGGATTTTACAGAATTCAATTCTTATTTTAGTTTGTTTTTGTATTAAAAAAGTGAAGAGAATTTGTTCGTTATGTTAATAAAAAAACCTTATTTCCCGTATTTTATTTGATTACCGGAACATGTCATCGTGTCAGGTTGAATCAGACAACTCTGTTTATATTCTTCTTGGCATCTCCTCTTTACTATACTTCTTCTTTATTACTGACAACTGAATTATAAATAAAGTCAGTACAGATTTAGCAATCGACTTGTGTTGTTCATTACATGGTGTCAGGTGTGGGGTCTAAGTAATTAAATAGTAAAACTAAAAAAATCACTATTCCAACATGGCTGGTGATAATGAACAACCGGTTGCGGCATCGTCATCATCTTATATTAAACCACCCAACCCTTTACAAATAAATGGAAACAATTTATCAACATCATGGAAAAATTGGATTCAGCAATATAATTGGTTTTCGACAGCGGTACAAATGGACTTGCTGAAAGATATGTGCAAACAGCAAAAGCAATGTTAAAAAAGTGTTCGAAAGACAATAGTGATATCTATCTAGCACTGCTTAACTACAGAAATACGCCAAGGAACGAAGAGTTGCAATCGACTAACCAAAGACTGATGAGCAGAATAACTCGAAGCACAATACCTGCATCTAAAGACGTCCTAACACCTAAGATAATAACAAATGTACAACACAATATGAACAAAACCAGAAAAAAAAAACAAGACTTATTTCGATAAACATACAAAACAACCACAACACATTCAAATCGATGATCGCGTGCGAGTTCAAAAAGGACATCGCCACTGGGAAACCGGAACTATTGAAAAAACGCAAGAAACCGCACCTCGCTCATTTTATATACGCACCGATGATGGGAAACTAGTAAGAAGAAATTCAATTCACATTCAAAAGACAAAAGCAACAATACCAGTTGAAAAGTCAGTAGTAGCCAGCACACCCGACGCATTACAAGCTTGTCAGGAAAACGAACCACCAGATCTCAATAACAGTACCACCCTATCGCCAGATGGTATGGCCGCCCCACCTCGGCCTGAAGTCAGAGTTTCACGTTATGGTCGACCCATAAAGCAACCAATGAGATACAGCCCATAGAACTTCATATACCTATTTCCTAATATAAGTAAACATTTTTACAAACGGGGGGATGTCAGGTTGAATCAGACAACTCTGTTTATATTCTTCTTGGCATCTCCTCTTTACTATACTTCTTCTTTATTACTGACAACTGAATTATAAATAAAGTCAGTACAGATTTAGCAATCGACTTGTGTTGTTCATTACAATCGTGTTTGTTTTTGTTTGTTTGTTTTGTTTGTTTGCAGTCGAGTATGATGCAAAAAACAAGCCGATCATGTTCAAACATGCTTTTTCTTTTGTTCTTTAATATATACTTATATAGTATTGACCTTTATTAAAATTTTTTTTTTCTTTCAAAAATATTTTCTTTTCCTTATTTTAAAAAAATATTTTTGTTAATACAAATTATTATTTCCTGACGATGCTATTTGGTAGCGAAATATTGAGAAATAAATAATTATTGAAAAACTTTTCATAAAAAAGACCATCGCTCAAAAATAAATATAATTAAAAAATATATACATATATAAACAAGTTTTGACAATAGCTAAATTTCTGATGATAAAACCAATTTTACAAAAATCATCAGGGCTCCTGATTCAGGAGAGTCTCGTCATTGGATCATTAACAGGTCTGCCATATTTTCCGATTTATCACCACTTTTCTGATTTTCTCAAAATGATGATTGCCGATTTGCCGATGGTTGCTTCAAAAATACCGATTTTTCGATAAACACTATGCTATGCTCTTGATGCAATGAAAGCAGGTGGCATCACTATGCCAGCTGATAAATAAAGATTTTGTCATTTATTACGTTTGTCGGTTTCTGGAAATTTACTCTTGCTTTATTATTTTTGTTTAAATTTATTTTTGGTTGTAAGTTTCTATTGCATAAGCAAAATACAAATTTTGTTTTAAAAACTTATATTTCTGCTAATTATTCGTAATATACTTTTGCTTGTGATTAATTATTAAAGTACATATTAATAAATACTTGTCAAAGGAAAAAAATAGGAACCCGAAATTTAACATTATATAGTATTGAAATTGTTAGTGTTGAAAATTTAATAAAATTATCGAAAAGGATTCCAATTTTAAATTCTTTGCAGTTATACTATCAGTAAAGAAACCGTATGATATTAAAGGAACCTATTTTCAAATGCAAATTCCAATAAATATATTAAACAAACATTATTAAGGTTAACAGACACGCTTAACAAAGATATACACAACCAACAGTGATCCAAAGACAAAATTGTTATAATTTGTCAATATTGTTGAAAAAAAAACTGCGTTCAGATATAAGAAAATTTGTTTGATCGCTGCAATTTTTTAATTATGGAGAGGGATCAAAAACATTCCGCAAATAAAAAATGTAATAACACACCTAGTGCAAAAATAAATGATATGCCATATTCCTATGTAATTCAGGCAAATAGTACCGCAACGCTAGCAGCAAATTTACCACCACGTCCTATTTCATCCAAAGAAAGCACTGCGCTATATAGAAGCACAAGGCAACGCAATAATGTGAATTTACAGCAAAATTATACTTGCATTAAAAATAATGTTACAGAAACACACACAGATTGGCAGCAGCTGCAGTCGATGGTAGCGCGAAAAGATCATAACATTTCAAATAAGAGTGCTATAGCTACTTGTATAGCTTCACCTTTGGAACAGATAGAAGCCGTACATGCAAAGGCAACTTCAACTCGTAATAAAAACGAAGGTAATATTTCTGTTAAATGAAACGATGTAATACAAATTAAATTTATATATTTAGAGGATTCCATCTTTCACGTAGTTCACTTATAAGCATTTCTCGCAATTGAACTGATCTAGATTCAGAATATATATAGTCAAATTCATGCGCAATATAACTTCCAATTTATATAGTAGCGCTCTAATAATATTATAACTATTATTTTTTCATAAACATTATTTCTAGCTTATTTGTTGCCTGCATATTTAATAATTCTTATGTTACACTTGTAGTCCACCAAATATATATGGCCCTATGGGCTCGGTTGGTTGTTGTTATAAATAAATAAAATAGAATATTTCTTTTTATATGATTCTAATTTTTAAATTGTGCTTTTCCGCAGAAAAATATGTGAAATGTATTATTACATTTTGTATGATATTCTCATAAAGTATTTTTTTCTAAAAGCAAACTCAACAACTGAAGAGGAAAGGTTATATATACTTATGTTATACATAGTTATTTTAGTTATTTTTAGTTATAACTGAACTGAATTATTATATGTTAATTGTTATTTGTACATTTTTTCACCACTTAGCCGTATATGGCCCATGAGGACTCGGATGAATAAAATAATAAATAAATAAATAATTAGTGACAATTTAAACATAGATCCATACTATAACACTACATGGTGGTCCAAAATGACCGAAATAGTTTGAGTTCCGCCCTGTTGCAACTATACATACGGATGGTTTTCCACGGCTGGCCTTGCATTTTTTTACAATATTGTCTGATATCTAAACCATGTGGTACAAATGGCGACACCGTGTTCATTTTCAAAAACATATGGGCCAATTATCTTTTCCTTTACACTTAAGTGGATGTAATTCTCGCTGTTAAATTACTCATGGATTATCTGTAGCCCTTTTTTGCCTCTTAAAAAACCCATTCAATTAGAAATGCGCTTCGTCGCTCATAGTTAAATTATGAATAAAATCATGATTTTCCTCTTAAATAAAGTTCAACGATTTTGGCACGTTGTTCAATTGTGTACTGTTCCATTTTAAATTCCCCAAGTCTTCTTTACAAAATACTAAAAAAAAAAATTGAATAAAAAAGTTCTAAGGAATTCAAACACCTTAGCTTCTTTTGGGTCACGATGTATATGTATGTATATCTACGCTTATGTAGATAATAACGTGAGCCAAGCAGCAGCTAAGAAGCTAATAACTGAATTCAAAAATAATTTTATCCAATAAATTTTTTTTTTGGACCGGCACTCAGGGGACATGCGATGCATTGTGCTGGAACAAGGAAATTAGGTTATGGGAAGGAGGATAGAGGGAGTAGTGTTTATTGACATTTGATTTAAATTTTCCGACATCAAAAATTACAGGAAAGACCTCTGCGGGTAGTCCATTCCACATACGTGCTCTTCGGCCAAAAAACTAATTCTCTCTGTAATGCGTAGTGCGGTTCGCTCCCAAGTTGACCACAAATGGATGCGCTCTTAATGATGAACGCGTCGTGCGCGTGAATGACCGGGTTTCGGGAACAAGTTCCCTGATTTCATCAGAACACATAACATTATAGTAGAACAACGAAACGCACCCCACGTTGCGACGACGTTCAAGAGAGTCAATAGAGTTCGCTACCCTACTGTCTCCTATGAGTTTCTTTGTTCTTTCCTGTACACGGTCGAGTAACTTCAAAATAGTATTTGAAGCACCGGCCCATACATGAGAGTTGTATTGCATTTTCGGTCGGATGTAGGCGGTATAAATATTGAGAAGATCAGATGGGGTGAAGTATGTCTTACACCGTCTTAAAAAAACGAAGCACTTGAATGCTTCCTTTGAGACCTGAAAAATGTGCTCGGTCGAACATCGCACTGAATTTTCATGCCGAGAACATCAAGAGCTTCCGATTCCTGGATATTTATACCGCCCATAATTACAGATCAGGCAGCACAGTCTGGCATGCGTCGATACGTAAGCCAGAGAAGACAATTTGTGTTTATTTTTTCTGTGTACTAAAATTATTGTGTTTTCATTTTTAACGTTGAATATATTTAATGTATATTTTAATTAGTAAATAGCTTCTGTGCGAAGTTAGTTCTCAATAAACTTCCTTTTTTACAGAAGCCGTCAATGACTTAAAAATTCGAATTCCAGAAATAGAAACAATATTCGACATACATAGTCGAATTGGTAATGGCACCTTTAGTACTGTATTATTAGGAACATTAAAAAGAGAACGAGATTTAGCCGAAAATCTTAAACGCAAATTCGCTATCAAACATCACATACCAACTAGTCATCCAGACAGAATAATGAAAGAACTGCAGTGTATGGCGAAAATTGGGTAAGTGTTTTTTTTTTCTTTTTTTGAACTAAAACTAGAATTTACGTGAATGATTGTTAATTTTTTTGCACAATTTTATTTATTTATTTACTTGATATTTTTTTGCGTATGAGGTAGGGTTGAAAATGTCTTCTTCAGAGGGGGCCTCGCTCCGCACTATCGCATTTTGTTCCCTCTTCTTTCTCCGTAGAACGTACCCTACTTATTACGCCACAGTGCTCCAATTGCTCTCGCAATCTAACATCCGCCCTATCACGCTGGTAGGAGTGAATCCGTTAAACCGCAGCGCCAGCGTCAGGAAGTAGTTAACTTCCCCAAATTAAATTAATTTGAAAAATTAAAAATCTTACACACACTTTTTGTTGATAAGTAAAACACATTTTCTTTGAAATATTTGCATCAGTTCTGTTTGGCATATCGCGGACAAGAAACATGGATTGTTGTACAACAACTCGATTCAACAGCTCCTAGTTAAAGGTGTAAAAGGTATTACAAAAAACGTGTTTGCCTATGAATATATACAGTAAAGCCCTAACGGACGCCTCCTATAAGCGGACACCTTTCTTAACCGGAGAAACTTTGTAGAACAGAGATTTACAACAGTTTTTTCGTACAAAATGTATTCCCGTAACCGAACACTATTAACCGGACGCGAACACAAAATTTTAAACAATTGTACTCAGAAATTCTCTCATAAGCGAACAGAAGCTTTAATTTTAAAAATTAATTCGCCTCATTGGAGGCATGCCGATGAATCTGTATTTCCTCGCGGGATTTTTGCTGGATCTGAGGAGGATGAGGAGACGGTTGCTCACCGCATGTATCAGTGCCTGGCTCTTGCCATGAAATAGCGAATGTTCTTCGCCTCTTAAATTGGTTGTTGGTTTGCATATATTTATTATTTATGTATGCTTCCAATATAATAGCTGATTTTGATAATAAAAAATTAGATTTAACAAAATATATAAATAAAGGAAGTATTTACTTAAAT
The DNA here is from genome assembly GCA_963924685.1 of Dexiosoma caninum. Classification (NCBI taxonomy): domain Eukaryota; kingdom Metazoa; phylum Arthropoda; class Insecta; order Diptera; family Tachinidae; genus Dexiosoma; species Dexiosoma caninum. The sequence continues at coordinate 59,655,580 of OZ004726.1, read as the reverse complement.
TATGTATACAATTCCCAAGCAAGAAAAACTCACTTGTGACGTAAAGTTATTCACGGGGATTTTTTTACGATTGCAAATTTAAGGAAAAGGGTAATATTTCTAGGGAAAAAGTATTCACGATAGGGGTGAATATATTTTCGTGTAAAATAAAGTGAAGTGCGTGAAAGAGAAAAATATCAAATGAAATATAGTAAAGCTACGCAAGATAGAAATTCTTTTTACCAGAGTTTATGCTACTATATAATTCTGATAAAACCTCAAAAATCAAGCCTTAAATACTACTTGATACGATTGAAACGAACGGGATAAATATGAACGGAGAAGATTGCAAACTTCCAAATAAATTGAACGACAACGAGCCAAAAGTGCTCAGTGATAAGAGCGGATCATCTCGTTCAATTGTGTGATTCGTTCAATGTAAGCTGTTCGTTCGCGGACGACCCAGCTCTACATCATGAGGTACAGAAACATTTTAAAACTAATAAAAAACTTTTATTGAAAAACTGAACAAAGACCTGTTCATTGTATATGTAATTTTTATGTTGTAAAAAATGGTACTCTTATGTGCGTATATGTATATGAAATTAAACAAAAATAACTTTTTGCTTTACCACATGATGTTTGTGCAAAACAAAAACAAATAGTGAAAATTATATAGTAGCTTAAATAGAACTTAAATACGCGACATTTACTATTTAAGTACCATTTAAATATTAGAAAAAGCAGCAGTGAAAAACAGAATTTCATATTTAAATAGCACTTAAGTATAAATACAATTTAATTACGAAGACGCTAAATGACATACGAAGGTATATCAATACCAAATTGTTGGTATTCGGTACCCAAATAATATACTGTAATAAGCAGAGAAACCAACTACTTAAAAGCAAAACGTGCGAATCTAGCAGTAAAAAGAGCTAAAAAGTACTAAACTTATGGCGGTTTCCTTTTCACAATGGTGTAACATATACACTAAGGTGAACGCAAAAAATCGACGTCGGAATTTTGTTCGCCTGGACCCCACAAAACGATTTCCCTTTCCAGATATTGTGATAGCTAAAATTTTACCTCGATTAAAAGACGTTAACCCGTGTCGCTCGTCACTCATAGTTTGAAAACATAAATTTTTGGCCAAAAGCTGACATATGAAGCCATAACTCCAGAACGGTAATTAATAAAAACACGCTTAATATCTCAAAATAAAGTTCTTCAAAAATTGTATTGAATACATAACTGTTACAACAGCCTTTAGCCCCAAAAACGTGACCTGGTACCACTAGGAACATACTTCGTATATTTTGTTATTAAGTGATAAAATTAGATTTTTTTTGGTATATTTTTGAGTTTAAAGTAGAAATATAATAAAAAAAACAAGTAATACTGATATGTCTAATGACATTTTTTTTATTAAATATAATCATATTATAAAACCAAATCAAGATTATGTTTGTTGTTATGCATTGACATGCAAACAGTGAAATTAATTGCACAGTCAAATGCAAATACAACGTACTATAAAATGAAATTGAAAGTGCACAATTTTAAACTTTATAAAGTTGTATGGCATGAGTCAGTCAACTTTTTCTGGGAAATAGAAAATCTCCAATAATTAATCATATAATTATATATTCCTATATTTGTTTCTAGCAAACCCGAAATACAGTTCTTTCTAACGCTTTATTATCTCTATGTGTTCAAAAATACATAACCATAGAACATAACTATCTAATAGTGGGACACAAACAAATGGAGTGTGATTCCACTCACTCTCATTCAAATAAAAGTCAACAAGACACAAATCAATTTACTATGTGATTAAGGAATCATGAAAGAACCCATTTCCTCTAAAAGTTCACCACCTCGATTACAAATATTTCCTTGATTATGACAATCTCCCTAAGCGATATGTTTCCATTCGACCAGGTAACTTTTAATACTTACCTTTTATTTACATATCTAGAAAAAGTTAGTTTCTTAATGTCAGGCAAAAAAATTGGCGAGCGTACTGTGAATATGATTCGTGCCTTGGATATAATACTTTAGGGAAAATTTTTTATAAAACAAATATAAGAGATAAATATGAGGTTTTGTCAGTCACAACGTACATAACAAAACTTTGAAGATGTCCAGCCTATGCAGTTACATACTGCATACTAAAATTAGGTGTAATGAATTTTGTATCTTTTACTTTCAAAAAACAAAGAATACAAAGAAAAAAATTTAGTTTGACTAAATGCATATTTAATAAGGCTGAAAAGCGGCATTTTTCATTCTAATTTATAATTTTTTTTTAAAAAATTAGCGTTCTTATGGCTTTTTGATTTTAGAAAAAAATAATTCCAAAAGGCCGTAAGTACCATTACTCAAAAACTGCTGTTATTTTACTACATTTTTTTTTATTAAACCACATCCTTAAATTAAAAAGCTTTTTTTGCTTCTCCAATAAAAAAATAAAATGTGTAGTTACGATTTTTTGGATTTCAGGTGACGATATACAGTTTGTAAAAAAAATGTTTTCAAATCAAAAATTTTTTTAAGAATTTAAATTTAAATAAATATTTACAACAACAATATCATTATATTTGTGAATTTTTTTTTTACAACTGTTGTTTTGTATGTTGTCGACAAGCAGGCGTCGAAACTTTGGCAAATTTATGAACATATTACAACAACAATGCTACAAAATAATTTTGCATACTTTAAACAGTGTAAAAAAAATGTTTTCAAAAATGCAAAGACAAGAAAGAACCGTTAGTTTTTTGTATATGTATTGCGTATAATAGTTTTATACGGACGCTAAGAGTAGCAGTTGTCTTTTATTCATTAAATTAAGCTCATAGAATAAACAAATGATTACCCAATTATATATAAACTTTGCCAGGAAAGCGACTGAACAATGACATTACCCAACTGGTGTATTTTAATTACTATAAAGGAAAATCTCACAGAGAAATTGCTGAAATGTTCTCTCTTAACCTAAGGACGGTATATAATGTTATTAACCGTTCTGAAAAAGAAGGAAGACTGGAACCAAAACAAACACCAGGCAGACCAAAAAAAGTAACTCGGCGAATTGAAAAGAAAATTTTGAAAATGATTGATGAGAATCCACATTTCAGTACTATAGGAATTGCACTTAACATTAGTAATGAATGTGGAGTAAGTATCCCTCTCAGACTGTTAGAAATGTGATACAAAACCATAAATACTCTTCAAGAGTTGCGAGGAAAAAACCTTTGCTATCCGCGGTAAACATTGAAAAAAGGTATAAGTTTGCCATTGAACACATTTCTTTTCCTCCGGAGCACTGGGATGGTGTTATTTTTTGTGACGAAACGAAAGTGATGCTTTACTACCATGATGGACATCAAAAAGTTTGGCGAAAACCCCTGACGGCTTTAGAAAATAAAAATATAATACCCACTGTAAAGTTCGGTAAACTATCCGTTATTGTGTGGGGTTGTATTTCGAGCAAGGGTGTTGGCGAAATAAGAATATTAGAGGATATAATGACCAAGGAACTCTATCTAAACATTTTAAAAAAGGAATTGAGTGCAAGTGCTCGTAAACTCGATTTTTTTGACCCAGAAAAGCTGAAGTATAAATTTTAGCAGGATAATGACCCGAAGCATAAGGCATATATTTGTAGATCCTGGTTGTTATATAATTGTACAAAAGTGATCGATAGCCCAGCACAAAGCCCAGACTTAAACCCTATAGAAAATTCATGGGTCCACCGAAAGAAAAAAGTAGGAAAAAGGTCACCAAAAAACAAATAACATTTATTAAAGAAGAGTGGGAAAAAATACCTGAAAATTATGATATACCAAAGCTTATCCATTCAATGTCTAGACGCTTAGAAGTTGTAATTAAAGCTAAAGGAGGGCACACCAAGTATTAGTATTTTAAGTTACGATTATTATTTTGTTATTTAAATTAATTCAGTTTTTTTTTTGTGCAAAGTGTTTATAAACATCTTCAATTGAATACATGAAAAAAAAATTGAATAAAAGTTATATAATTTACTTGCAAATAAGAGTTTCTCTTAAACTTTTTAATTTTTCTAAGTTTTAAAAAGATTTTATTTACAAACTGTATATGCATGTGTGTTTGTGCCTTATGGACAGCGAAACGGCAGAACCGATTTTCTTTAAGTTTTTACAGTATAACTCTGTATATCTGGAAGGAACAATAAGTTATATAAATTTTAAAAATTCCTGTGGATTTGTTACAAGCTGAAGCCGGTACTGTGCAGTGACCAGTGACGATGCAATACACACCATACATTAACTATTTATTTTATTTTGAGAAGAGCTGCTCTAAAAAAGCTAAAAATAGTTTTGAAAATGGCATGCCCCATATATGTTTTATCAGTAATAGTTTTCGCTGCATCAAACCAAAATATCCATTTTGTTCCCCTGTGTAATAAATATTTCATTTTATTTCATGATTTATTTTATTATTTGGGTTTACTTTAATTAACATGTATAAGCTAAATTAGAGTTTTATTTTATGTATTTATGGTTTTTTAGTTTACCGAACTTTACCAAAGAAGTAAAGAAACACAGCTAATTATAAGAAACATTTTTCTATGGATGCTAAAACGTTGAAAACGATTATTTTTTTATTACATTATATATTTTTTTAAATATATTCTTAAAAATTGTAAACTTTTTGTTTGCTTAATTTTGTTTGGTTATTTTTGAATCATCTGTTTTTCTATTCTACTGGATTCTACTGGCATAACTTTGTTCAGTAAAAATTTGCAGACTGTTAGAAAATAACTGTCATTTTACTTTATCAATTGGTGCTATATTTTGTAAATTTTTTTATAAACGCATACAGCTTAAATCTACAGAAAAGTTTAAAACGAATATTCGACGATAATAATTGTAAATTTAAAACGTTTGATTGTTCGAAGAATTGTTTAGTTCTTCTGCAAAACAGAAAAAAAAATTTTGCGATAATAATGACCGTGCGATAAACAATTTGTTTTTCCAATTTCCTGAAGATCGAAAAACTAATTAAATTTAATAAATGATTTTTTAAATTTTTATTTTCAGTGGCACAGATAATGTAGTGGGTATAAATTGCTGTATACGTTGCAATGAATCTGTGGCTTTTATTATGCCATATCTTGCACATGATCGTTTTCATGATTTCTACAATAAAATGGATGTGGAAGAAGTGCAGTTTTATATGAGGAATCTCTTAATAGCTTTGCGTCATGTCCATCGTTTCAACGTTATACATCGTGATGTTAAACCGAGTAATTTTTTATACAGTCGTCGCAAGAGACAATTTCTGTTGGTAGATTTTGGCTTGGCTCAACAACTGCCTTCAGTACATACGAATTTGATGAACAACAATAACAATACAGCAAGTAAATTTGGAAGCCTGGCGCTTCAAAAATCAACAAATGCTAGTACTGGTGGAGATGGCAAAAGAACTCGAGAATATGATTATGAGACTACAAATACTAAAATATCTTTGGAATGTGCAGCAGCAGTAAAAGGTGATGGCGAAATTATTAGCGGTACAGCAAAGCGCTTACGTTGTTTAGCACCTGCACAAGAAACAACACCGATCTTAGGAACAGGTTCAACCACATGTGTGGCAAATTACGTTCAAACTGGTACTTTATCATATACAGCTTTTAAAATGCCTTTAAAACAAATTAATGAGCCTTCTAACACTCCCTCCGTAGGATCAAAAGGAACTCCGGCCAGTGGAAGTAGCAATGCAAGTACAAATGAGCGCAAGTCTGCTGCCAAAACAAATGTACATACCATGAGCAGTCGGTTGCAGCAAAAATTGCGTGCTCAAGCTGGTGCTGAAAGTGTTCAAAATAGCAGCAAACATACTTCATCTGCTGGTGGTCGTAAAAACACACCACCAATTACACAGACAGTCAAAAGCAATGCTGATGCAAAATACAATACAAACCGCAATTTATCGATCTCAAATAGCCCCAAGTGTTATTGTTATGGCAATGCTCAAGTTTGTAATATTTGTTTGGTGAAAAAGGAAATTCATGCATCTCGGGCCGGGACTCCTGGTTATAGGCCTCCAGAAGTGTTACTTAAATATCCTGATCAAACTACAGCCGTTGATTTATGGGCGGCGGGTGTTATTTTTCTTTCTACACTGTCCTCTGTTTATCCATTTTTTAAGGCACCCAATGACTATGTGGCATTAGCCGAAATGATAACCATATTTGGTGATAAAACTATACGTAAAACAGCGTATGTACTGGATCGTTTGGTAACTTTATCTCAGAAAACTAAACCATTAGATTTACGGAAATTATGTGTACGTTTTAGAAATCGTGCCAAATTTAGTTCGACTGAACTCTTAAAAAAATATCAACGTCCAGACGGTACCTGCGAAGTTTGCAAAAATTGTGATCAATTTTTCTTTAACTGTTTATGTCTGGACTCGCCTTTTGTAACAGAATCTCTGGATGATGATGATATATTTCCACCTAGTGCCTATGATTTACTCTATCGTTTGTTGGAGGTTAATCCTCACAATCGTATAACGGCCGAAGAAGCTTTACAGCATCCATTTCTTTTGGAATGTCATGACACCATTGATACTACAACTACCTCAAATTCCACCTCAAGATCTGTGACGAATAATACAAATGCCGCAGGCGCAGAAGTGCTTCTAAATACTTGATGAATTTAGAAGCTGGTGGTGATTTGGTTAAGAAAACGCGTAACTAACTACATTCTGAGAATTTGATTTAAAATTTCTTTTTTTCTCATATTGTACATAACTTTTTATTCCTCTCCCAAAGCCCAGCTTTAATATATACATATGTGTTTTTCATATTTTGTTGTTAGTTTTTTAATCTTTTGTCATTTTACGTTTATTTTTTTTATTTTTATATCCTTAAAAATGGAAACAGATTTTCATTTTTAATAATTATGTATAATATAATTAAATTATTGTGTATTTTGAAATCAAAATATATTCCTTGTTGAATATATAAATTTTTTTTTGTAAATACATACATACATAATATTTTACATGAATAACCATTGATTATATGTGGGTGGTATTATTGATTCCGCACGGAAAGAAATATCGCTCGATACACAATTTGCAATTATTTATTATCTGTGTTTAGACGGGCGAACATTTGGAAAGGAACCAGTTAGTTTGGATGTATATTACGGGTGGGCAAGACAGCATCGTTTTTGTGCTCGGTACTCGGCAATACGTTTTGTTCACATTTTCTTTGCTTACAAAAAATGTAAATAACAACAATAATAATAGAATGTTGCAGGCAACATTTTCGTCTGAGTGAACGTGAATGAAATAACAAAAAGAAAATTCCAGCGGGATTATTCTCTATTGCGATGCGAAAGATAAATGCGTTGAGATGCCAATTTGGTACTCTCTATTACTTTCGCAATTTTTTTTGAAAAAGTGGCAAGGCAAAGAAAATATGACAAAAATTGATAGTAATAAAATGTCAAAATATTTAAAATACATCGTTTAAAAGAATGTTAAGAAAAGGGAAGTAATAGTAACAGAAGTGTAAAAATAAAATGAAGTGATGAATTCTGAGCGTTATGTTTTTATGAGGAAAACGATTTTGTAGAATGATTTGGAAGGCGAGTCCTAAGAGATAGGTCTCTAAGTGAACGCATGTAAGAAAAAAAGATGTTCTCCAATACATATTGCTTTATTTTAGCTTTGTACAAGGAGGCGTTTCTGTATGTTCTAAACGCTATTCAACAGGAGCTAAACGTTTCAAGGAGATCCACAGCAATTCCGACTATTTTTTGAAAAAGTGTCATGCATTTCAATCGAATTGGAAAATCATTTTTAAGCCAATCTCAAACTGTTGACTTTTAAAAGCACACTAGAAGATAAAATATAGCAAATACATCGCACCTTTTATCGGTTTCAAATCGGTTTTGTGTCTAAATCGTTTTTCATCGCATACATGTGGGGTTACTCTCTATTGCGATGCGAAAGAAAAATAGTACGAAATCGAACGATGGATACTCTCGAAACCGTTTGTGCATTTTCCTTTCGCATCTATTATTTTCCATTTCGCAAGTCTGGTATCACCGCATTCTGTCATGCGAAAGCGTCTGTCAAAATCGTTCGAGAAGGGCAAATATCTTGCGTTAAGTAAATACCAAACGCAAATGGATAAAAACATTGAAAAAAATTTTATATATATATACAGTATCGGGCAAAACCTAAGCACCCCTTCAGACAATTTTTTTTAAGAAAACAAAGTTATTAACATTTTTTTATTTATTTATATCTTTATTATTGAAAAACACAAACTTTAGAAATTCAGAATTTAATAAAAAAAAAGTTGTAATTCAAAAAACATTTTAAGTCGCAAATATAAGCGGACTAAACTAAAGCACCCCCAATTTAAGGTACAAAAAAAAAACTATTGAAATCAATATTTCGTTGCGAATCCTTTATTCTGGATGACACACGCACATCTTTTAGGCATAGAGGATATTAAATTATTTATTATATCAGGTGATATGGCTTCAAGGCTATTTTTGCGGCTTCAAATAAATTTTCTTTGGTTTTGCAATTTTCTCGGTTGATTTTTAAGTTAACGATCTCCCACAAGTTCTCGATTGGGTTAAGATCGGGGGACTGGGCAGGCCAACGGAGAACTTCTATCAAATTGTTCTGGAGCCACTCCTTAACCACTTTTGACGTATGTTTTGGGTCGTTATCATACTGGAATGTCCATTTAAGTGTCATCTCTTCAGCATAAGGCAACATCACGTCTTTTAATATGTCACGATACATGAAACGATCCATAATTCCATCAATCTTATGAATTGGCCCAATCCCTTGCTCAGAGAAACAACACCAGACCATTATGTTGCCGCCTTCATGTTTTACAGTGCCTTTGCAATATTTAGGATTCAACCGTTGTCCATTTGGTCTGCGTACACGCCTTATGCCATCTGAATACTTTAAATTAAACTTAGATTCGTCAGAAAACAGCACAGTCCTCCATTTTTGGACACTCCAGTTGAGATGGGTCTTGGCGAATTCAAGTCTGGCTTTTTTATCTTTTGACGACAAAAAGTTTTTTGGCTGCTCGTCGACTGAATAATCCGGCCTCTACCGCCCTTCTGCGAATCGTTCTTTCGCTAATTTTTAAATCTAAGCGGTTTCGTATGTGACTAGAAGTTGCTGTAGGATCATTTTGGATTGTCCTTTTAATTAAGGAGTCTTCATGTCGCGAAGTTTCACGTGGCCTTCCTCCAGAATGAGTAGGAGATGTGCGACCAGTCTGCAAAAACTTTTTAATTAGCCTAGAAATAATTGATCTGTTGATCGAATATTTTGCACTCAGTTGATGTCTTGATAAGCCGGCTCTCCAATCATCAAGGATTCTCGTTTTAAATTCATTTGAGTACTTATTGCGTGCCATTACTCTTATCTCAACGAAAACTTTAAAACAATGACAATTTTCGCATAAATTCTAACAAGTTTTTCTTAACACTGCAGCTTAATCTCTGCTGAATTTTTGGAGTGTACCATTAAAGGGTGCTTTAGACCATAAGATCTGTCGTACGTAAAATGAGCGAGAAAACAAAATTGCATCCGTATTTCAAAAAAAGAGAGTAAAAATCGAATGGTTGTTTTCTGGCTTTTACACCATTGGTATGGATAAAATCAAGTAAGATGAAAACATTCTCATTTAATTTAACTACAGCTGTTTTCTTGTGTTCCTCAGGGATGGAGTTCTTGTGCAAATGATTTTTTTTTTTAATAACCTTGAAAAATATTTTTATAACTTTCGAATATGTGTTTAGTGTACTTACATTTGTTTACATAAAAATGCTTCCGTGATCTAATGGTGTGTGATGGTTTTTGAAAAATTTTAAAAAATGAAGAGAGCCATACGACTCAAATTTTCATCCGTATTTTCTCTCAAAATCTTATAGTTTCATTACATATTACGTTTAGACGATCCGACTTGTGCTCTTCTACACAAAAATTTGACATGTCGTACGACTTGTGGGACTATGTAAAGCACCCTTAAGTAATACAGTAATGTCGCAGTAGCGTAGTAAAATTTCCAAACACAATGTTAGGGGGTGCTTTAGTTTAGTCCGCTTATATTTGCGACTTAAAATGTTTTTTGAATTTTAACTTTTTTTTTTATTAAATTCTGAATTTCTTAAGTTTGTGTTTTTCAATAATAAAGATATAAATAAATAAAAAAATAAAAAAAATTTTATTTTAATAACTTTGTTTTCTTAAAAAAATTATCATTTAAAAAAAATGTACTGTGGGGGTGCTTAGGTTTTGGCCGATACTGTATATATATGTATGTTTTTTTTTAACAACACAAACTCTATGAAGCTCTTATAGCTTGTCTGTAGAAACACCCAGGGTCTAGGCGGGAATCAAACCCGCACCTCCATATTAATAAAACTAATGCTCATATACTAGACTACGGAGGCAGGCGTATTGTTATTTTTATTGGAAAAGCAAACAAAAAACGGCAGTTTGAAATTTTAGTGGATTTCATGGTGCAACATAGCGACTTGGCCAAGGGGCAGTGGCAGCCAGCAAATGTCAAACAAGCCGCAAATATTTGTGAACAAATTGCCTGTTCCATGATATCAAAAGAATTCTTTTTCGTGTAATTACAGTTAAAACAAAATTTTACAAAGTTTTATATGCAATTGTACACAAGAAAGAATTCTTTCGACAGAGTAGATTGTAACTTTATTAAAATGTAGAATTATTCACGTATGTGGTAAACGATTTGGATACAAAACCGATTTGAAAACTAAGAGGTGTAATGTGTTATAGTCGTTTTGTCAATCACTTTCCAATTTGCTTTTAATAGTTTTTTCAAAAATTTTTCAGACGTTTTTATTTAAAAACTTTATTATATTTTATGTTCTAGCGTGCTTTTAAAAGTCAATAGTTTGAGATTGGCTTAAAAATGATTCTCCAAAGCTATCGGAATGCATCACTCCTTTTCATAAAATAGTTGGAATTGCTGTGATCTCATTGAAACTTTTAGCTCATAGCCTTTACATAGCCATACAGAAACGCCTCATTATTCAAACCGAAATTTTGTACAACGCTAAAATAAAGCAATATGTATTTGAGAACATATCCCGCTATAGATTTTTTTCTTACATGCGGTCAATTAAAGAGAGTATATATCGGTCCTATCTCTGAAGATTCGTCTTGCAACTCGGTCTACACGTTCGTTTTCCTCTTCAAAAACCATAACGCTGAGAATCCATCACTTTATTTTTAATTAAAAACTGTTATACTTCTCTTTTGCTTAACTTTGCTTTTTTTTAAACGATGTGTTGTAAATATTTTGCCATTTCGTTACTATCATTCTATATGACCACCCCAAAATGTGAACACTGTTTGTTTCCATTGACTACTCTAAAATATTAAAAGTTCATAAAGCTTTGAAATATGAAAAGATTCTTTTTAACGGTTGTTGTTTCGTGAGCTTTAGAATTTGAAAAAGGCGAAAAATTTGTAAGTATACATATAAAATTTAACAAACAATGAAAAAATTATTAATTATAAATATTTCTTAGCAAAATTACAAATGAAAAAACTAGTTCACTTCATGAAAATTAATCCAGATATTCGCCGAGGCAAGTTGTTGGGGTCAATTTGCCGGGCAATTGAATGGCTAGGACCGCCAATTAAAACTACAAAAGGATGGCAAAGAGTTAGTATGAGATGTAAAACATAATTAATATTATATTACCTAAAATTATGTCTATTTAATCATAAGTATTGTGTAAGCAAGCCCTTTCTGGTAACATTGGGATCCAGCGGGTGTCAATTTAGAGTAAAAATACCGATATATTTTTAAAACACTTTGCTCTTTAGTGATCAGCTGTACAAATTTTGGCAATTTTTCCCTTCGTTTACTTCTTTGTATTAGACAATTTTGAGAGTAAATATTTTAAATTATTCAACTACTGTATTTCATTGGGAAAGTAAGTGAATGCACCTAATGAAAAGTCAAGAAGCTAAAGCGTTAATTTCATTTCATTTATTAATTCTTTTTCAATAAGACCTAGCCTAATAGGCCATAATCGGAATCACTATTCTACTTATGAATTTCGAGGCTAAAAAACAAAAAGGGGCTAAATCTAGCCGAGAAAACGCTAAGTTGGCAACAATATGATTGAGAAACGTTACTCTTGAGATCCGGACTGGATAATGGCCAATCCAGGACACTAACGTTGTTTTCTTGGTCGGTTTTTTTTGTTACTTTTGCCGTATTATGATCACGTAATTTACAGTCATTACAAACCATTATTAAAAATAACACACGCAATGCAGTTAAGAATTTTGTAGCAGAGTGGTCACTAGCTATTAAAAATCCTGTAGGGCGTCAAACTACAAGAAAGCAATTAAAAAATTAAAATTACAGTTTCCACAAAATATATACATATATATAAGTAAACAATTTTCACGTATTCCCGTTAAAAAAATTTCTGTGTGAGACAAAAGTGAAAATGTTTTTAACACTGATGCAGAAACGAAAATGATTATTGTGGGCAAAAGAGTGGCAGTTATGGACTCAAAGGCAGTGGGATGCAATTATTTTTAGTAATGAATCGAGATTCGAAATACGTGTAGGCGACACAGGATCAAAATTAATTCGAACAAAAACACCTTATATTCTATATTCGTCTGAATTTCCATCTAGTCGTTTAGTAGTACTGGATTACCTAATTGTTGGATCTGGTCCTTTGTACCAGCTCTTTCAAAGCATTATATAACTTCAAATAGCTATCTCAGCGTGTAAACCAAATTTTACCGAAATCGGTTCAACATTAGGGAGCATGGAAATTCCGCTTATTTTTCGGAAATGGTTATACGGATCAAATTTTCCAGTCCGAAACGTACTAAATTTCATTGTAATCGGTTGGGCCTTTTAAAAATAACATACATATATATTTAGCGAACCCAAATGGTATTTAAAGTAACCAATCCAGCTAGTTATATACACTGACAAAATTTAACCAAAATCGATGGAAGCGCTTCGAAGTTATTGAGGTTTTTTTTGTACTGTAATTTCAAGTTAAAAAACGAGGTGGTCGTACTTCTTCACCTGTAGCTTGGAACTAATTCGGCTGAATTTAAATTGCAAGCGTTTCAGGTATATTATTGACAGATTGACACCAAAACGAATTCAATGCGATGTTCGACCGGAAAGTTGTTTTCAAGGGACAGATGAACATGGCTCAATAAACTTCTCTATTCATCACATTTCTGAAAATATATAAATTTTTAATGAAGGAATTTCATACGTTACACTTACAGTTAAGGGTATTACAATCATTGTCTAAAGCGTACCGTCATACTCAATGATAGTGTGATGATCTGTCAAAGGATTGCACAGTGGTTTATAATAGCCTGTTTTCTTGGATCAATGGGAAGCTATGTTCGGGTAATTGTTCATTATTTTTTGGCTAATACCATTAAAATGAGTAAAATTAAAGATTTTTCAACCATGTTTGAGCAAAATTTTATTAAATATTACTAGATATCACTGTAAGTGATACAGTGTACATTTCATGCATCTTATGGTGAATTATCATCATCAACATTTAAATAGTTCGGAGTTGCATGCACAATTAAATCAATTGCTTGCTTTGGCAAGCTTTGAACCGTCTTTGTAGTTACTTCAACGGAAGTCTAGCTTATTTTAAAGCTGTTCGATTCTGGGTAACTATTTTTTTTTTCAGTTTGAATATTACTGTAGGAAGGAAATATTTCAGGAGCAGATTGTCTAACTACATTGTATTGATGTCGGGTTAGCTTAGCTTCTACAAAAACAGCTAACGCTTTTCTATTCGACATTTTCACAGAGGGTAGTTGTTGTTTTATTTTATTTTCAAATTTATGCCTTTATAACACTTTTGATTCCTCTACATAACCTGGGGCCAAATCGCCGCATTCGTGATCGAATAACATTTCGTGACGTATCGAATAGCCAGATCGAGCCATTCGATAGCTTTCGAATCGAAATTTGTTTTAAAATGTAAAAGATTTATGTGCGTTGTCATAGAATAAAAACATATGGTTACAATCTTTATATAAATTATTATAAAAATGACATGTTTGTATGTATGCATGTGTGCTTCTTGAAATTTTCACAGTAACCCTGGTATGTGGAACTGGGCGTTAAAAGTAAATATTTATTTTTGTATATCTTGCGAACGGTTGGAGTCTAAGTTTCTGAATATGGTCTAAATGACTTTGTACTTAAAACAAATCATCAGTAAATAACTGGGAGGGATTGGACAAGTAGGCGTGGTACCTCCTATACAAACGAAAAATTCAAAATCGACTTTTTGATTGATTATGACATATTTTGGCTAATTTGTCTTAATGAAAATTTTTGATGTTAAATTTTTTTTATATTTATGTATTTACTTACATACATGTTTAATAAAAAAAATATGACTGAATAATAAAATAAAATTTTTCTTTCTTAAATAGCAAACAAAAAACTAGTTTACGACAGCTTTTAGTCTATTGAATGACATTTCGTTATCGAATGCCACGATCTGAAATTTCGATACGTCTTATTCGATAACGAATATAACGATCTCAAAAAGCAAATTTTTTTGCTTGGGATCGATATCATGCACCGTTTTTTCTCGACGGTTGGGGGAGCATGGGCTGGGCAAGTATTTCACAATGTTTATTTGCGTTCATATTCCCTTCAATTTTGACAGCCAAATGAAAAGATTCGCTACAAGGTTATATGTCACAGCATTGCATTTTTATGATCGCTACTGTATAAAAAATATCCTTTTTGATTGCCGACAGCAGCTATTTGGCGATATTTTTCTGGTCAGCATTACTACATATTTGAAAGTAACTCGAATTACGATAAATTTTATTCGATACCGAATAATGGTAATTTCACCCCTGTTAATGGTCAAAATTCAAGGAAATTTGGGATTCCATAATTTAATCAATACCTTTCTAGTAAATGGAGTAATCAAAACCCAGGGTGGTGTTACTCAATATTAAGCTATATTTTAAATGTAGTACGTATTTTTAATTTTAATCCAAATATATACATATGTATATGTATGTATATACCAAATATACAAATATTTTGTTACTGTGTTTAAAAATACCAAAATCATCCTTTAAATGCATATTTTTGTTAAATTCTGACAATTTGTTTGAGATGTACCGTGCTTCAAATATGAAATCATCATAGAAGGAAGTCGTAAAGCAGCTCTGGGTTGAAGAGCAGCTCACGCGTCATCGTAATTATTTCTTAAGTGCCTTGTATTTGTTGTTTGATCTTCGAAAGTTTTGCGTCTCACTCACGCTGGTTAACTGTCGCGTCACGGCCGTATTGCTTATGGTTCTCTGTAAACAGTTAACCATACTGATTTTGTTAAAATAAAAAGAAAAAATTTTCATTGAACTCGAGAATTAGTTATACTAATTGCAATTAGTGATGGCGTTATGTACGAATGTACTGGCCAAATAATTCTTGGTTAAAAACCAAACATGATAGAAGGGTACGAACCTTTTATGGTTAGGGTAGTACTGAGATCTTTTCTTTATGTTTTACATTTCATCACAATCAGTTAGATACTTTCGGAGAAGCATCAATTGAGCTCCAACCGGTTTTTTGGCCTATTTAAAAAAAAAATATATACATATATGTATGTACGTATATATTTTTATCTTGTCCTATTCTAAGGTCTATCTTGTCGTATGTGCTCTTCTATGCTCAGATCTTTCAATGCTTTAAATTTCATCAGTATAAGTTATGTGTAGTTTCGGAGAGGGATATTTTGACCCTTTTTTTACCTGGACCAGCACTCCGAAGATGACTCCTACAAATACGAATCATTGTGCTGGATATATAGGAAAGGGATAGTAGGTGAAACGACAGGAGGTAAAGCTTAATTAATTATTTTACAGCTCTGCTTTCGCATGTTCTTTGTGGATTGCTATCAGCTGAAGCCGGTATTGTTCAGTGACCAGTGTATATGCCTTCGACACTGAAACCTTCCGATAACAACTGACACACTAATGCACATAAGAAAAATGCATGATATTTTTTTTTATAATTTTAGTCTGAAACTGGAGTTGAACCCAGGTCCGTTTTTGGTTTTGTAGTCAACGAGCAAACTACCATCCATCGTGCCATCGCCACCCTTGTAAAACAATTACACATTCACTATTAATAACATCTTGGGCATATAAACTAACTACTCCATTCTAGTGTAGTTATATTTTGCTAATTTGTTTTGTAAAATAAAGATCTATATAGCTCCAAACGAAAACCTAACGTTGAATGACCGAATGCTGTGATAAGCAAAACAAAAGATTCTGGAAACTATATAGATATATATTATTACACATATCTTAGAATTTAATTATATATACACATATACACATTCATATGTACATATATCTTAATCTATATTTAAATTCATTCCTTATGTCCGTTCAAAGATTCCTTTTTTAGTACTTTAGCACGTTTAGGTGTCGATTCGTCAATGACTTCAACTTTTATACGCTTTCCAGCCTTAACCTCCTCTTTTGAGGGTTGCGTTTCCATGGTCCGCTTCTGGGCCTTTTGATAACTACCGCGACCAGCCGCTCGTTCAGAGTCTTCGATTGTATATGGTTCTATTTCCAACGCCTTTAATCGGCGTTTGTGAACTTTGGTGCGGAAATGACCCTGCATGGCAGCGTCATCTATAAAGTATTTAGCACAATGAACACAATAGAATTGAGCAAAACCTGGCTTCTCCAAATCCACCGCCTGATTTATCAACTGCGTTGATTGCGTGCGTAAATCTTTGTCGATTAGATCAAGATCTCGTGTACGGTTGCGAACTCGCCAACGTCTTTGAAGATGCGTATCACCATAGTGCATCTTCTTGCGTTTTTGGACCATACCCATATTGAAGCTGTTGTAAATTTAATAAGGATATGTGTTGTTTTGAAAATAACACGTGTTTTTGTTGGTACACAAACTTTCCACGAAACTAGAGCCAAGTTATTTCTTTCGAATTTGAAAATAATATTAATGAAAGTAATTTGTTCTTTTTACCGTACATACCTGTAATTATTAGTTACCACTGATTTACAATTCAATTTTTACGTAGTGCCTTTTATTTGCCAGACATACCATCCGTATTATTTACAAAATTATATATTATGACCAAAGTATATTTATCAAGTAATTCCAACTCAACAGGTGACTGTTTTTGCTCGTTTATGTTACACGCCGTATATGTCAAAATTTGTTTACAATTATGCGTCCCCAAGGCAAATTCATTACCAGCCCTACAAGAAATGGATGACCAAAACTAATCCACTCACACATATTTTTCTAATGGATATACAGGGTGTCTGATGGCAAATTTATATTTTTATCGATTGTGCGGATTTGTCAGTCACGATGTCGCAGTGGTCGAGTGAGCATCGCGCTTTCGCTGTGGAGACAGTTTTTAAGAGTAATGATTCTTACGCAACTGCTCGTCGACAAATGTTGTTCAAAGTTCGATATTCGGCGAATAAGTGATGGGCCGATTGTAAATTTAATTCGTTCGTGGGTGCAGAGATTCCGCGCAACTGCTTCGGCTATGAATGGCCCTCGGCCAAGGCCCACTTGATCTTCAAGGACTCCCGAAAACATTGAACTGGTTGAAAGCAGTTTACGTGAAAATCCGCGACTTTCAACACGGAAAAGAGCATCTTCACTGCGACTTCCAAGAACAATTATTCATGAAATTTTAAATAAGGATCTGGATAACATACTCTTTAATAAATAAAATCCGCATTTCCATTCTATCATTCAATGCTCTTAATAGAACTTTGTGTGAATTATTACTTTTTTTAGTTAAGTTTGAAAAATAAATCTACCAGGCACCCTTTATTTAACAAAATACATGTATATAAAAAATTCTACTTTTGGGCTAAAAGCGAAGTGACGAATTCGCCTTGCGACAACCTTGTATTAATAAAACTTGTGAACGGTTTTACTTTGCTCTATTTGACATTTCAATGTAATGTAAACTGCGCTACTGCTATTATCTGGGCAGTTTTTTCACGTACTGTGAATGATTTTTTTTAATAACAATGACATTAAACATATGATTGCCAATCTTAAATAATAACTACGGTGTTGAGGTTGTGTCTACGGAGAAAAATTGGTGTAAACCAAGGATAATTTAAAATATTTCAATTCAGTGCTTGTATTGAATAACATAATTGGTGTTTCATATTACAAATTTTATTGTAAACATTTAGCCCCAATACTAAAGAAGTATGTGTTGTGTTTGAAGTTTGAGGAAAGTCATGCAAATGTGTTTATTTGCAATCGGTGTTAAAATTGTAATACAAATTTATATTTAACAAAATTGTTAAAACATTTTTTACAAAAAATCCAAATAATATTTCCATATAAGTGCATTATAAGATTAACTCTATTGAAGGTCAACCCATTGTTATCTACCAAAGTAAGTATGCATTTTAGTTACTAGGAAATTTTAATTGTAAATGTAATTGGTTAAAATAAACTGGCGTTATCACTTATATTTTTCAAGTTTTTGTATTATTTATTATATTTAATATTGTTTTTGTCTTATCAATTTTTGCAAACAAAAGCAATTCCTAGTAAACTACTATCTACAAAGAAAAATACACTTTGTATTACTTGCATATCTACATTTGTATGTATCTATACACATATGCATCTAAATGCATCTTCAACTTTAATGATTTTGTGACGTTTGGTACAGTAAATAGGAAAAACCCACTATAAGCATATAAAATTGGAAATTCGTTCCAACTTGTGATGTAACTATGCATTTACTTGGGTAAATGGGAAAATATGACAAGGAAGCCTCTGGCAACAGAAGTTTTCTATTTCCTGATTATATACGTGTATGTACATACATATTTAAATGCATGCATAATAATGAAATTAAATGCATGTATAACCATTTAAGAAATATTAATTTTTTATTCTTAAACTGTTCTATAGACAATTTATTAATTTTTTCATCGATTGTTCAAAGTTCTAAATCGCAGAATTTAAATTTAAAATTTCATAGTTTATTTCAGATTTTTTGCTTTATGTGCTTGATTTTCAATTGCAATTGATAGTTTATTTTCATTTGGCATTCAATGATGTTTTATGGGCGCCCATTTGCCGTCTTATTGCTTCAATTCAATGTCTGTTTACGCCTCGCATTAATGAAAATACTTATTAGAATTGTGAAATTATGTTACTTTTCTCTTGTTTATACAAACATCCATACACGTAAATCTGTCATGGCATTCCAATGCCTAGACAAATAATCGAATTTTTTAGCGTTTAATAATGGGTTCATTTACATACATACTAAAACACTAACCAAAATAATTAAAGTGTGGGTGTTCAAAAATTTAAAATAACATTGCTTCCTTACTTTTCCTGTAAAGTTCGGTAGGGTGCCTCCGTAGTCTAGTGCATGAGTATTAGTCTTATCAATATGGGGTGCGGGATCAATTCCCGCCTATACCCTGGGTTTTTCTACAGACAAGCTATAAGACCTCTGTAGAGTTTGTGTTGTTAAAAAAAAAGTAATTTATCTCAATAAGAGGCAAAAAAGTACAAAAGTAGGGGCTTTCTCATGCGTGAAGAACAAGAATATTACTCTCTCAAAACCTCTCTCATTTACCGAATTTTTGCGTAAGAAAACGCTTCCTGGTAAGATTGGGCGCCCGCGGGTGCCCAATTTAGGGTAAACGAACACACCTAATGAAGTAAAATTAAAAGTTTCCCAACAATGCAATGAAATAATAGTTAATTTTATTTCATGATTTAGTTAAAAATTATTTGGGGTTTCTTTAATTAGCATGTAAAAGCCAAATTATTGTGTTTTTATGTATGCATGCATGTGTGTAGATTTCTAATTGTACATTGTCATATACATTAGGTCTGTTCCAGGCGCATAACAAAAATGCCCGAACTCGCGCAAATTTATTTTATTTATGTATATATGATTCTAATTTTAAAATTGTGCTTTTTCCCGAAAAAATATGTGGTACATTGTATAGAACTTGAAACCAACATATTTTGCAAGTAATTTGCCCACATTATAGCCTCTTTCCAGTAAATTTGGGAAGATTCGCTTCTACAAGAGGACAGCAAGCCGTTTCAACTAAATACCTGTTTTTTTCTCTTGGCTATGCCGTGTTTTGAGTAATATGGAATTGTAAACAGAGATGTAATGCCAAGCCTTTGCAGGAATTCGGTCGTATTCTTTGATTTATATTCGACTCCATTGTCTCCATTTGGGAGTTGTATCAAACTTATTTTTGACCATGCGAATATAAATTTTTTTTTATCAAAGATTCAAATTTTTTTAGAAAGTATGTATACGACGGTGAAACGACTATAATCATCTATCAGGGTGAAAAAGTGTCCATTTCTACCTGGTGTAATTGTGTGCTTTGGACCACATATATAGGAATGTTGTTGTTTGAGTCAAGGATTTGGCAATTTGAACTATAAAATAAAAATTTTAAACCGTCTGTATACATATTTTTTTACTGATAGCAGGTTTCCATTGAACGAGAGAATATTGAGTAGATAATCAACGGTGACCACTTCTTCAGATCATTTGCTATTTACAAATGTTATTTTACAACGTCCTTTACCAGCAGAATATTCAATTTCGCTGCTTGCTACAACCACTTTCTCACGCCAACTTGGGTCAAAATTAATTCATTAATTGTTTACGCTACATATGTATATGACATGTTACGCCTGAATCAATTAACCATGGAAAGATTTTACCATTTATAACGAAACAGGAGTTTATTTCGTTATTTTCGACTACATTTGCCTTTTGTTTTTGAGTTTTGTGTTCCAGTTTCCAGCAATCTTTTCGAATATGTGCTGGATTATAACAATTTCAGATTTTCTTCTTATTTTTGTTAGTTTTGTTGAAAGTTTTAAGAGCGGTTGCTGCGTCATCTAATTGTCTTTTTTGTTGTTTATCATCTTCTTCTAGCAACTTATTTTCGACTAAAGTTATAGTTAAATTTTTTCATCAAAGACTCCCAACACCGCAATAATGGTGTTATATGTACTAGGTAAACTGCTAAAGGCCCTTTTACATTGTAATATTGAGTAATACGGCGTGTCAAAAACTTAAATCGAATGGAAAATTATAATAGTGTAAAACAATATGTTGTGAATCTGACCAAAATACAGATGGGAATTTGACAGTCAAAAATCTTATATATTTTAATTTTATCAGGGATGTGTGTTTGAGTAAGCAACCAAAGAAAATAACAAAACAAAAAAGAAGTCATTTGCTTCTAAACCTGTTTTGTTCATACTACTTATACTTTTCATTTTATTTTAAGTGGGATAGTTTGAAAACAAAATATATTACTTTAAAATTTTTTGCCAGTGAAACCAAATCTCATTAGATTTCTCTCTCACAGAGTATTATGAAAGTTGTATGACTTGTATTATAGTGTTTAAGGACCTTTAACGACATTGATATTAACCATGATTCTGACACATTTTCACCGAGTGACTGTATTTTAAAAAATAAAAGTTTCATTTCTGTTATATGCTTATCCATGTCATTTCCCGGTTGTAATTTTAACTCACAAATTGATCTCATCAACTTTACATTATTGCTTAGAGTTGATTTTTCACGGTACGATTTTAAAAAATACCAAGAATCTTTGGGATTTTCGGCATTTGCAATACGAAATACGGATCCTTCCACTGCTAACCGATTAGAATTGAAGAATGAGACTGTGGAGGAAATAAAGTACAATGGTGGCATTCCAGCAACCGATCTATAAACATAAAAAGTCGGGTAATTACGCCTACTTCGCCAATACAATACATATACGAGTATAGTCCGATAATTGCCGCCATATCATAAACTGCACTTAATATTAAATAAAATGCGAGCATAAACAGTTGTGGATTAATCCCGTTTCAATGTCGAAATTTTTACTTATTTACGTAGTCCTTTAAAAAAAATGTTCATACAAAATAATCTCTTTCCTAAAATCTGAATGGCTTTCGAAGAGTTTGTGGTCTCAATTATCGAATTTACTTCAGTACTAATATATTATGATTTCAATCTTACCACGGTCTGATAAACTCTTTGGTGAATTGTAATTTTCAAGATGATAATGGTTCATTGTAAAGCTTATAGTGTTTGCATGACTACGGTTGTGCTCGAAAAATTTTGAAATAATTCGAATTTGTTTGCACACTTAAGTGTTGAGGATATTTGGACGAAATGTTCACAGTAATCAAAAAATTTCCACATTTAGTAGCGGAGAACAGTGTGTGTTCAAGATTTTCGTCAGCACCTGCCCATGGGGCTTAATCTGACGGTGGTCTTAACACCGAGTGAATTAGGAACGACCCACTAACGGCCCCCGGAGCACAGGTACAGCAAGTAAAACTTGCCTCCTAGAGATGGGTAGCAAGTCAGTATAGTTATCCCTTATTCTATAATGCATGTTGTTGAGGTGTGCGAGCGGTCTAAACTCTATGTCACATCAGAATGTATTTCCATCAAGAACTATTTAACAGTAGAACTGTTAGTTCGAGACACATTCCGGTGACTACTGTTGAATGGCAACAGCACCTAGTTAAGTAGAAGTCGTATCAAGAATATGTGCCATCTTCACATATTCTCGAAAAAAACCAAAGACTCGACTTCCTGCGTAACTTTAGGTTTCAACCACGAATCCATTCCCAAACCAGCACACGCTCCAACTTTTCAGGGTGGACACGATGTACTCACTTAAGAGTACATCAGTCATTAAACCCTTACTTGGCGCTGAAGGTGTGGGGCTAAGCTGGTCCCGTAGTGCTAGATTAGAATTGAACTGGGTTTAATCAGTCCTCATCAATCTCTAGTGAGATTTCGAAGAGTCACCTCTTCTGTCATTTTCGATCTCAAGGGGAGACCAAGGTAATGCTACACCTTAAGCTAGGTACCGCGGGGTCGCTCAAACACCCGTAGGTTTAGAAACAAGTTCCTAAACCCGCTTGCGGGAAGTAGCGGAGAACAGAACGATTAAATACAATATTAAACTACTTAATACTAATTTAATCAGTGCGCTTCGCTACTCCCACACCAAATTATGTAGTTGCTCGCCATTTTGGGCCGTCCGCTTTATTGTGTTTATAGTATTTCCATTTGATTTGGAGTTCCCTTCATAAAAATCCCTTTAATTTGATACCCATATGACGCGGTGTATACAAAGTAGCGGTCAGCCATTTTAGGTCTTACGCCATATTGTGTTTGCAGAGATTTCGTTATATTTTATATGTTTTATGTTTCATTATATCCAAACATAGATCTTTCTGTGTCTAAAGATTCATCGCAGTCGGTTATACAGATTGTGAGAGAGCGAAATTGCTTCCTTCTTCCCATAGTGATCGTTAAAATTATGTTTCGTTGTGTACTTAGATAATTGTTTAAAGTTTCATTTAGTTTTTTGGGTTAAAAGTTGAATATCATTGAAAAACCTGAAAAAGTTTGTATAGTCAAGTGTTTAATTAATTCATTAGTGCCTAAAATTTATCAGTCTAAAAATTCAATACCTTAATAAATATATGGAACCATTAAACTCTTGTTCATTGGCTAAAAGTGTAATATTTAGTCGCACATATGTACATATGTGAATGTTGAATTTGAAGATTTAAACTATGATTTTTCGGACGATTTTTTAAGACAAAATTCCAAAGGTCGCAAATATTATAACTACTCACGACCTTTGTGAAGAAGTATTTTTTCTGCTAAAGAGAAGTAACACTTTGGTCAGAGGAAAGCTTCATTGGGCCATAACCATAGTCACACACTAAAGTCGGTTGTTTATAAAAATAACTTTAAATTTAAAACGTCCCACTAACAACTTTGCTACTATAGTCAAAAATAGAGCATGCTTTAAGTTGAACCAACTTTAAGTGGGTGCCAACTCAAATGCGGTAAATGTTTGCATACAAACTGAATCAAAATATAAGAAACTGGCATCACCGACCAGCTGAAACATATTGAAAAAAAAATACAAAAAGGGAAAAAATTATAATTCAAAAAATACGAACTAATTATAAAATAAAAGTAAAAATATTTCATGTTGAAAAAATGGAAAAGGTAAGTTTCATGTCATAAATGTTTTGCAAAGGTAATTGAAGAACACGTTGTTTGCAGGAACAGAAAAAGCCGCGAGAAAGTGAAGGTAATTGGAGCAACGCAGAGAAACACTTCTTGCAGGAGTGTATAAATATGCAACTGGTAAATGTAATATAACTTCAATGATCCTTAAAAAAAAAAGCATGGAAAACAATTTGCGACACCATGGCTTCTGCAGGTTATGATCGAGATATTCCAAAACTGAAGTCACATATTTCTTCGCATCAATACATCAAATACATTAATAATAACAGCTGATACTGGTATCAAATGTCTTTAAAACAGGTTCAGACAGTTTTTGAATATAAAGCTCACTTTAATGCTAAAAGTGGACTTTTATATGACTATGGTATACTGAAAGTAGTATTTAAAGAAAAGTATGCTTTAAAACTATTAAAACCCACTATTTTTGACTATGGTTATGACCCATTATCTTTACCACTCTTGTTTTGCGAGTTTTGTGTTGATAGCAGTATTGCAGCGCAACTGATGTCAAGAAGACGTACTCAGTTTTGAAGGTGTGTTTAGTATTTTTATTAATTATTTTACTTCGCCGATAATGCTAGACAATACCGACGAAGGAGGGCGCTCTTATGTTACTTGACGTTTAGTATCGGCTGAAGCCGGTACTGTCCAGTGACTATGCCTTCCCCACTGCAACAATCCGACAACAATTGACACACAGACACTCTAATGCACATCAGAAAAATGAAAAATGTTTTTATGACTTATGCTAGGAATACAATTGCGAAGAACGACAAATTTCGTAGAGCTCAACGAATTGTTCGGTAAAAGTCCGTTGCGTAAATTCGCAATGTAGCACATAATAACGAAGGAAAAATTGCAGCTGTGATGTTACCGCATAAAAAAAATTACAAAGCCATTTTAAATAATTGTGTATATTTAACTTAAATTATGTATTTTAAAAATTAAACAACTATTAAAATAAAAATTAACTTTATTTACTAACATATTTGAAAACTGAAATGAAAAACGGTAACGCTGTACAAATTTGTTGGCCGTTCGTCGGCGTTAGAAATCAAAATAAATCTATCTCATATTTCATATGCACAAATGTGTTTTATTTCTGAGGACGAAAGTTCGCAACGAATAATTCGTCGTTCGTCCCAATTGGTTTCCTAGCATTAGTCGGATACTGGGATCGAACCCATGAAATTTAGTTTTGGAGTTAACGTGCGAACTACTTCAGGCATCGCCATACTCCAATTTAAATTTGTTTATCTTTTTGTCAGGCTATTAAAAAATGAGTACATAAGTTTAATTTTTTTAAATTCTTTTTCAGTAGGTGAAGGGTTGTCATCTCTCAGGGAAGGAAGTTATCTATCAGACCAGGGTGGTTACTCTGCCACCAGAAGAACCCGGGTTGGATTCGCAGCCCGGGCAAATAAAAAAAAATTTTTTTCCAGAGTTTTCTGTGTCACAGCACCGTCGGCGAAGTAAAATAATAAAACAATGGCTACCGTAGCTTAAAAATAGTGCGTCAAAATTGACATCAAAGATGCCGCAACTTTGCTTTATAATTACCGCGCAATTGCGGAGTTGTGCAAGAATGAAGCTCAATCTTCCTACCATTTTCCCCACCTACCTTTCCTCTACACTATCCCTCAAGTTTCAGTGAAATGTATTGCATATGTAGGCGATTTCCCTTGAGCAATGGTCCAAGAAAAAAAAAGTAAAGTGACCTATTAGGTACTTGTTAAGATAAGATAAGGCTCTTATTTTAATTTTATTTCAAAAATTCAAATTAAGTAAAGTTTATTCCATCAAAAAGGCAGTCAAATATGTATTTCCACAATATTAATTATCTAATTGTTTTGCAATAACTTTAGTAATTTGATTTTGCTGAAATTAAACAAAAAGTATTATTTTTCATGCTTTTGTATACTAAATCGTGTTTTGATATAAAGACAACAGAAAAAAAGACAAAAACCTATCATAGCTTTTACAGGTTTAAGCTTTGGATTCAAACTCTCGTATTAACAATAGTAAAACACCTTTCAAAAGCTTCTTTTTGAGACGAAATGTTTGAACTTATTAGGTATGTGCTTATTATTGGAAATTACAAAACAATGTTCATTGTTAGTTATTAAATATTTCCGAGAAAAAAGTAAAACTATGTAATTCTTAATTATTTAAACAATGGAAACTTAAACGTGAATAAAAATTATGAGCATGGACGTAGTTTCCACATAGTTTACTGAGAACTTATAATGATAATACACGGTGGGCCGAAAGCCATCATATAATAATATATTCTGATGATGCTGACAAACTGTTAAAAACCCTTTCAGACTATATTTTTTTTTTAGATTATAAAATATACAAAATTTATATTTTTTTACATTAAGTATGAAAAATAATAGGTGTGTTTTTTTACTCTAAATTGGGCACCCGCGGAATCCCAATGTTACCAGAAAGCGTTTTCTTACACAAAAATTGGGTAAATGAGAGACGTTTTGGGAGAGTAATGTTCTTGTTATTCTTGCACGAAACATCCCGTACTTTTTCTGCGGGCTAGTTTGGGCAAGAAGAACAAGCAATCAGCTGGTTTATGAATAAACAATAATGAATTAAAATTAAAAGTTTCCCAACATTGCAAAGAACAAATAATGGTTAATTTTAAAAATTATTTGGGTTTTCTTCAATTAACATGTATGTAGATTTGTAAATGCAAAGACATGCGTGTACATTTGTATTATGCGTACATGGTCATATACATTAGGTCTATTCCACGTGCATAACAAAAGTGCGCGAACTCGCACAAATTTATTTTATTTCTATTTTATTTATTTATAATAATAACCAACCGTGCCTATACGACCATATATAGTTGGTGGACTACAAGGTTAATATAAGAAATATTAAACAACATGTAGACGACAAATAAGCTAGAAACAATGTTCATGAAAAAAATAATAGTTATAATATTATTAGATAAGGCTACTATATAAATTGGAAGTTATATTACGCATAAATTAGACTATATATATATTCAGAATCTAGATCAGATCTATTTTGCGAGAAATGTTCAACAAGCTTTCCTTTGAATGAATTACGTGTAAGATGGAATACTCTAAATTGACCCAAAAGCGTTCCAGATAACAATTTTTGTACAATTGTGAGAAAAAATTAGAAAGTAAAATTTTTCATTTCCTGTACAAAGTTGCACGAACTTTTTCTTTGGGTATGTTCGTGCTAGATTTAAATTATCGCCTGTTTTTTATTTACATATAAGGAATTAATCAGAAAATTTGCTAAGAAACGACAAAAGTTTTTAGTTAAAAATTTATGAAAAAGCAAAATGAACGATTTTTCAAATAAACTTGAAGTTGGAAGTAAAGGGTGGTTAAATTTCAAGGGCCGATGTTGATTTTGAATAAAACACAAACTATTTAGGAAATTATTGTAATTTTATTTTATTATGATATATTGGTATTACTCAATTATGTATGGAACAAAATATCGGCCAAATGGGCGCCGCGACCACGGCAACAGTGGATGATAAATTTTCGAAGAAAATCATCTTCAGTGATGAGGCACATTTTCACCTCAGTGGATTCGTCAATAAACAGAATTGCCGCATTTGGGCGAATGAGAATCCAAGAGTGATTGTCGAAAAACCAATGCACCCACAAAGAGTGACTGTTTGGTGCGGTTTATGGGCTGGCGGCATCATCGGGCCGTATTTTTTCCAAAATGAGGCCGGTCAGGCAGTTACTGTGAATGGTGTTCGCTATCGTGAGATGATAACGAACTTTTTATGGCCCGAATTGGAAGATATGGATGTGGACGATATGTGGTTTCAGCAGGACGGTGCCACTTGCCACACAGCTAACGAAACAATGGCTCTTTTGCGCAACAAATTCAATGGCCGTGTTATCTCACGTAATGGCGATGTCAATTGGCCGCCAAGATCATGTGATTTGACACCGTTGGACTTTTTTCTTTGGGGTTATTTGAAAGAAAAGGTGTACGTCGATAAGCCAGCAACAATTCAAGAGCTAAAGGATGAGATAATTCGGCACATTAACGGCATAGAACCTCCATTATGCCTCAGGGTCATCGAAAATTTGGACCATCGGATGGAGGTGTACCGCCGTGGTCGCGGCGCCCATTTGGCCGATATTTTGTTCCATACATAATTGAGTAATACCAATATATCATAATAAAATAAAATTACAATAATTTCCTAAATAGTTTGTGTTTTATTCAAAATCAACATCGGCCCTTGAAATTTAACCACCCTTTACATATATATGTACATATTAATCATTTTATTTAATAAAAAATGACTTTTATTTTTTTTTCAGTTTATTTTCAAGCACTTTTTACAATGATCATGATGTTTTGCTTTTAAAATATTGCGCATTTTAAACGTCTAAAATCACTAAAATAAAATTTATTTGAGAAAGTAAGCAGTATTTCAAGATATTCCCAACTGTTTGGGCACCTTTGAAACAGACCTATTTTGTGGTAAAATTTATGGTTTTTTGCGTTTTCTTACTTTTGTAAATTTTGGTCTCTTCTTGAGATAAATTATAATTTACACTCATTTTACCGAACTTTATAAGAAAATTAAAAAAACACAGCTAATGTCCCTTAAATGGCTGCCGTTTTTACCTTTGCAATTATGGGTTCGTTTTACAGCAGTTTGCATAAGGTCTTTCAAAATTTGTGGCTGTAGCGCTCGAATTTCTGCAACAATGTTAGCTGAGTTCAACGATTGTCTCGGTCTTGTTCACGTATACTCGCGAACGCGCTGGGAATTATTCTTTCTATATCCTGCCGAAACAACATCTCAGATCTGTTTTCACGAACGGTTGCAGCCTGGTCAGTTTCCGTTTTGTAGTCAACGTGCAGACTACTTCAGCCATCGCCACCCTCATTTTCGAAGAATGAAGATCTTACGGTGACGATGAACTACGAATCATTGACTCAGAGGGCGAAATTCTCACTTTAAAATGTCGACGAGATGCTCGTTGCGTTTCCTTAATTTCAGTAATAAAATTCTATTATTTTGGTTCTTTGTGTAGTTGTGATTCGCTATTATTTATATAATTAAAAAAAATATATAAACGAAAAACTAATTAAATTTTTAAACCCCATGACTTTGGCCCTCCCTGTACAAGACAGAAATATTGTTGGAATTAAATTTTTTTTATTATATTCTGGTAGATAATTTCATGGCATTTATATTTTAAAAGTGATTTTCGGCATAGTATGTCCGCCGCGGCTACGCCTTACATGGCCATTCTATCAGTACAATTTTTGACTACTTTTTCCAATAAATTTGGCCATTATATTACATTACATTTGCGTCGTATATGGGTATTAGTATAGTGTAACAACTGAAAATTCCTAATACGCTTAATTGGGATAGGCGGGACAAGTGATAAACAATATTTCTATTTCCAAGTTTTCTTACTTCTATATTTAAGGATATCCTTTTCCTTATAGTGAAAGTTCTGCACGGACTACAGATAGTTTACCCTACGAAACCAAAATGGCTTTGCATGTTTGTATTTATGTAACAAACTATGTCTGAAATTGGTGAAATATCTTTTTCTACAATCCAATAAGCCTTTATTGGATTTTTAGCTTATTCGTGCACATTTTTAATTTTTTATTTATAAAGTTTTTATTTTTGTTGACTTTATATTCGTATATTTTAATTTAGACTTTAAAGTTATTATTTAAAGTTCTGGCTTGTTGTATGTTCGTTTGTTTTTCGGTTATCTGAACTGCGCGTTTTTATGGCTAAATAAGCAATTTAATAAATAAATAAAAAAAATAAAAGGAAAAAAGGTTAGTAAATTGTGACGTGATGTACTCTTAATGATAATTTTTCTGAATAAATAAATATTACTTCTGTGAATTGCAGTCGAAGTTTTAGATTACAAATTAATATGTTTGTCGGTTGTTGTTCATTTCATTTAATATTTTGTTAATGCTTCTTATTGTATTTGAGATAAAAAATGTCGTGTTCGAGCTCTGACAATAAAAATGTTCCATGTAACTTTATATGATATCTAGAAAAACGTGATCAAAGTTTTGAATCGCAATAATATTGTTATATACTACATATCAATTGACTCAAGTAGTAAGGCATTAACTCGTATTTGTTACGGAATTGAGTTTTTCAGTGATTCCAATACATTACACACAAATACACCTCGTCATAAAAATTTAGTGAAATAACATAAAAAATTACGGTTTTACAAAAATTTACATTTTTATAATTGCATTGTAATAATAACAGTTTCAATTAAGTTTTTACCTCTTCTGTAAAGTCGCAATAATTTAAGTTATGGCCTTTGTACTTAAGACTCAAGATAAGCGCTTTGAATATTTTTTTTTCATTTAAAGGGTTGTCCATTTTTCGGTTTCAAAAGTAAAGTTAAATAAAACACACATAAAGCTATGATTTCGCTGAGTATGTCATCCAGATCCGTCAGATCCTTTTTTAAAATTTGGAAAGTCCAGTTGCGGATTTTCAAGTAAACTGCTTTCAACCAGTTCAATGTTTTCGGGAGTCCTTGAAGGTCGACTGGGCCCTGGCCGTGGGGCATTCATAGCCGAAGCAGTTGCGCGGAATCTATGCACCCACGAACGAATTAAATTTACACTCGGTCCATCACTTATTCGCCGAATACCGAACTTTGAACAAAATTGCACTTACGTAAGAATCATTACTCTTAAAAAATGTATCCACAGCGAACGCGCGATGCTCACTCTACCACTAAGACATCGTGACTGACAAATCCGCACAATCGATAATTCCAATGGCGCCACCATCCTTCCGCACCGTTTATTACTTTTTGAAATAATCGTATTTAAAATATAAATGTCGTTTAAATTACCGCTTCTGGATTGGTTGCATCAGTCGTTCCTTTTGAGTTAGTTTTCGACCACTTTTTTCGCACATTTCGGGGGTATCTCGGCGTTAACTTGACGAATGTTAGTTTTCAAATACTCCAACGTTAGGGATTTATTTCCGTAGACACGGTATTTGTCGTACCCCCAGAAAAAATTCTAACGGCGTCACATAGCATTATCTTTGTTACTAATTGACGTCTCCAACAATTTTAAATTAGTCGTTCTGGAAACTTTTAATGCAATGAAGGCAAAATATATTATTTTGTGTGGGTCGTGGTACCGTCTAGTTAAAACCACATATCGTACAGTTCTTAACATTCAATTGCAGGTAAAATAAAAGTTGGTTATCATACTGTCATAGCGCTCTGTATTGACGGTAACGGTTCCGCCACACTTGCTCGAAAAGTGACCATATTTCTGTAGTAAGTTTAACATATTTTTACGCGTTATGCGGTTGTTATTCGTAAATGGCAAACCTTTCACGAAAGGAAGTGACACTCCAGATAACAGATATTTAACAACTGACAGCCTTGCTAGACTACCGGCTTTAAAACTACTAAATGGAGCAATATACTTATGCTATTAGTCTTATTGTAAATTTCATATAAAATTTGCGAGTTATTAGCATTTGGAATACTTTCAATAAAAGTTTGAAGATAAATAAAATTTGAAGATAAATAAAATTGAAAATAAATTGTAGATTGAAAATAATTGTAAGATAAATTGTAATTTAAAAAGTAAAGGGTAAATCGTTCGAGAAATATCGAGGACGAAATATTTCGAAAAAATTGCTTTGTTTTTAACACCTCCAAAACTCTTCGTTACATCGATTTTAGATAGTCACTGATTTTTATAGACTTCGAAATAAATCGGATGTAAAACTGTAAAACATTTCGAGAGATATCGATGTCGAAAATTTGCAAAAATGTGTTTTTCATTATTTTGTCAAATCGGTTATCGATACGCTTTTGGGTTAAACTTATCGGAAAGTCTCAAAGATAGTGTACAAGGTGAACTTATTCCCATATTTTTAAATGTGGAATTAAGTATATAAAACAAAAAGAACAATAAAATTCAATTGAAAATAAAACGACAAAGCTGCCATATTAAATCAACATCCACTAATTTTACAAGGTGGTAGTACTATAGCGTTTAATTATGTGGTGCTGTGATATCGTGTGTCATGTACATGTTTTCTATTATTTTCAAAGATTGTGTGTTTTATTATCAAAAGTGTCGGACGACATCGAAGCAGACCACTAGCAAATTGGGTCTGTCCTCTACGCCTCGTGTCACAATGATTGCCTGTTCATTAAACAAGTGAAAGAAAGCCCATTGTATAGACGCAAAGATAATAATCTCTATAAATTCCAGTAACCTGAATCGATAGACGTATGCAGGAATATTAGCTTGGTTGTTATAAAATACAATAGAAGCAGTTAAACACATAAAAACGCTTTAATTAAAACTCGCATTAGTAAAAGTTTAAGAACAAATAAGATAAAAATTTATAGAATTCTTTTTTCTTGTAATCATTTCTACATTTAAAATAACCAAATATGTATGTATGTAATTTGTATTACATACATATTTCATTTTGTGGAAAAGTAAGATAGATATTTAGCTTTAATTATTATATTACTATTTATAAATTGTTTTTCGAAGTCGATAATAAGAAAAATGGTTAATTAATGTAAATTACAAAAAACGCCAATCCCCGAATTTTAAAAAGGTTAAATGTGGATAGTATTACCAACATTTAAAATCCGTAACCCGCAAATCAAATGATCAAAATTAATTTAATTATTTAATCGTCGAAAGTGTTTTATATTTTTCACAAACTTAAAAGCAAACAAACATTTTGCAAAGATGAAAAAAAACCAGTGAAAAATATTAGAAGTCATTCCTACGTTCTATATACTGTCCATATCGATAACTGTATATTTTCGACTTTTCAGGAAGTTATTGAGAACAACATCCAAATAATTAATGTGCAAGTGATTGTTTTCTACAAAATTCATTTATGTTTGCTTTTAAAATAAATGAATTTATTGTTTCTTATTTAATTAGTCATAAAATAGTTAAGTATTAAAAACCATAATTGAATTGCATTTTGATAAAATAAATTAAGTTAAAATTTTTGTTGGATTTTGCACTTATCATAACCTGCTTCTTATTAATAGCATTGAAGCACTTTTTCACAGGGAAGATAATTTCAATTATGATGCACTGCTGCCGCCAATCAATAAACTTTGCTTTGATATCTTTTTTATTTTGTAATACACAGACAAAAATATACATTAATTTTCTTTAATAAAATCTTGCTGTTAATTACAAAAATTAATTTTAATAAAGTTTCTTATTAACTTTATAAAATGTTTATCAATACTATAATGTTTATTATATTAAGTAATAAAAAGTAAGTAATAAACAGTTTATTAAATATGTATGTATATTTAATGAAAAAAATCGTTGAATTAAACATTCAGTAAACACTTTTAAAATTTGGAACAACAATTGACTTCAAAATAATTATTATAAAATGTATTTCATGTTTCAATAAGAACTTTATTAAAATTTAATATTGAGTTTATTAAAAGTTTTTTTTTATATTTAATACAATTTTCGTAAGTTGGGTTATCAATTCTGCACAGGAAATTTGAAAAAAAGAATAGTTGGATACAGAGATTTTTGGAATTGCAAACGAAAATTATTTCATGCTGTGTATCTATAACACTACTTCCTTCTTAAGAGTCTGATGAGGATAAATAACATAGTACTCATTCCTTCGTTATTATTGCACTTTAAATTTACTAATATATTTATGATATGTTTTGTGATATCTCTAAAATTACTGAGCAAACTTAGAAACAATGTTCACACGGCCTAAAGATTATTTTGTTGTAGAATTTCGGACTTCTTTTTATAGAATAGGGAAAACGCTTCCCAAGTTATACTGTTGTGAAAATGCTTTTATTTTTTACAAACCGCGATTTCTCGAAACTAGAGCTGATAAAATATTTTAATTACACCTTAAATATCCGTATAGCAAATGCAACCAGTCACGGCTAAAATTTTTTCCGAACGAAATTTACTGTAAACTGGTGTAATATATTACAATTTGCTAAAAATTACGATTCGATACATATGGCATGAGATGATTGGTTTACTCGATACGCATCAAATTATTATACGATACGATAATTTGCGGTTTAATGCGGTGATTATACCCCAGGATGTTTCAGCCTAGTGAATTACACCGGTTTCAAGCATTGCATGAATCCCCATATTCTACGTGCAAAATTAATGTATTTTATCCGGTTCCATTGATGCACTTAATGTCTATTAATTTGCTGCCTGAAATGAGTGTCTTATGGGTGCACTTGGTCTTGCTTCACATCAAATTTGCATCCAGTTAAATATGCTTTTTAAAATTTGTGCTTGCGAGGGAAGGTGAATATGTTTGCATTAATTTTTGATTTGATTTGTGTGATTGATAATGATAATGTGTAGTCGATTTCCAGTTATATACGATGTCGCTACAATATGATACTTTTCTGGTATGGGAATCATGATAATCGCTGATATTTTCATTTCACTCTTGAGGATAATATTGAAGAAGAGAAAGCATTTCAAATGAGGAGCTAGTTCTTATACTCGGTGGGTTTCCAAAAACAGCTTGTTACTGATTTTATCTATAGGAGAAGTTTTTTATTTGTCTTCTCAATCTCAAGAGACAAAAGTTATATCAGTGCCAATTATTCAATATTATTTTTAACATATTAGAGTTAACATGCGGCAAAGTAGAGACATTGCTTGAATCTGCGTGCCCTTATCAAGCTACTTTGAGTAGTGTTGAAGCTCCTGTGATGTTAAGGAAACGTATTCAGTTTTGAAATTTTGTTTTTAGTAGACATTTTTAGTAATTATTTTACTTCGCTGATGCTACACAATACCGACGAAAGAAGGCATTCTTTTTTTTATAAAAACAATACAAACTCCACGAAGCTCTTATAGCTTGTCTGTGGAAAAATCCAGGGTCTACGCGGGAATCAAACCCGCACCTCCATATTGATAAGATTAATGCCCATGCACTAGACTACGGAGGCACCCTGATAAGCATGTGGATTGGTATCAGCTAAAACCTCTACTATTCAGTGACCAGTGACTATGCCTTCGCCACTGAAACCTTTCGACAACTGATACAAGGACCAGAGCTGCCAGTAATATTTCCCGAAAAATCAACAAATTTTGGAAATATAATTGTCAAAATGGTCAATATTTCAAAAAAATCGTCAACAAATCGTAACACAAAAATCTTCTGTTTTATACAACAACCAATAGTATTTTATATAAATAAAACAATCGTTCATTTAAAAATTAACAATTCAACTGATTTATTAAAAAAAACAAAAACTTTAAAGACAAAATAATGAAAAACTCAAAATATTTTAAACATTTTTGGTAAATTGAAGGCAAGATTTGAAGAGATTTTGTGTCTAAACAGTTATATATTTTCCAAAATAAACGTTAAGTTTTCATTTTATATGTTTTATATTTTAATTTAAAACAGAAATTTTAGAACAAATTCATAGAATATACTACTACAAAGTTTTTCATAAACTCGCAATGTGAATTTTCCTTATCTTGGTTTTATAAAGATTAATTTTGATAAATATTCTTTCCACATTAGCTGAAGAGTTTGCCTAACTCATTAAGTTATTTACATATTCACATAAATTTGGAAAAACAGGTTTATTGTTAAGTTGGAAGATTTAAATTTTATAAACAAAAAAGTGATACCACATTGAAAAAAATAAATAGTTTTAAAATATTTTTTTTATCGAGTTTGAAATTTCTTAGCTTTTAAAAATTTGGTGATGCTCGTAGTCTACACTGACAAGATGGTATTAACAACAATCAGTGTTTCCGGTAGATTTTTTTTAAATACCTACGCATACTAAAAAAATTACCGATTTTTCCTTACACGTTGAAAAAATTTCACCTACAAAAACCCCTACGGGTTTTAGTCATTAAAATGTAAGAAAAAACAATAGTTAGAAGAATATAAGTTCATTCATATATATATGTATATTAAAGCTTTAATAAAATAAATAAGTACTAGAACTTAAAATAATTGTACATACATACTTTTAATTAAAAGGTTTTTCGGTCCTCACGAAAACTCTTAAAATCGTCGCAAACTGTGCAAACTCTCGCAAATGAACTGTCAAAAATTGTATGGAAATTCATTTGCACTAACTTGGTAAACTTTGACTTGTGCATTTAGTAAAACAACATGTCGTCACTTTTTTTTCCAAAAAATTGTAGTGTTAACTTATCACAAATAGCTATGTCTGCAAATAATCTGGACAAAGTCTTTCGCCTATCTTAAAGCATTTTTAAAAGCAAACTGCAATTTTTAAATTCCAGTACATTTATCTTGGACCAGCAGTCAGGAGATTACCCCTACACATGTGATGCGATAGTTAGAGAAATGCCAAGAAGAGAATCTTCACTATCTTACAACTTTGCTTTTGAACGTTTTCTTTATAAAAGTGCTGCAGCGCCTCTTATGCAAGGAGACGTATTTTATACAAAAAGAAACCCCATTATAAACCACAATTTTCCAAAGTTAATTAAATTGTATAAGTTCGTAGATGAGGCCTTAGTGGTCTAAGTCATATATTTCTTGTTTCGATATATTTACTGCCGTATTCATAATTTTTTTTTGTTTTATAAAAGGTTTAATAGACAAATTTTCATACAAAAACCAATCAATATTTTTTTTTAGACCGGCACTCAGAGAATGACCCCTACACATGCGATGCATTGTGCTGGAATCATTATAGCTTCTGTAAATCCAAAATATTTTTAATGTTTTGCATTTAAATAAATTAAAAAATATTTCTACATTGTGCAACATTTCAATTTTAAATCTAATTAAGCTCAATTAATAAAAAATTTTTATTGATGCGAGAAATTTTGTCTCCTACGGAAGTGTTGTTTTCGGAGGTTCAATTGACCATTTTCAATATTAACTGAATAACCTAACCAAAAAAAGCAATAATTTATGTAAAGTTATTTACTTATTATAACTGAAAAGTAATCCAATCTTATTATTTAAGACTTTTATCATTGTAATTTTTAATACTCATAAAATATATGGGTCGAGTGGTATATATTTTTTATACTCCTCTTTGAGGTGCAAGATTCACCACCTGTAGTTTTTAATCTTCATGTTGTTGGTTCTTTCTTAATGGTTTCATTGGAATAAAGATCTGCAGCGGCATTAATTGCGCTCTTTAATCAATTCATAATAATGTTCAGGGTTGGATAAGTAATTCGTTTTTATTATATTTTCATTTCTATCAACCTAAAATCACGGTCATTTGGTAGGAAGGAATGCCATTATTGTCATTGACTCAATTTGAAAAATTTTTGACTAACAAAAATTTTTGAATAACTTTAACAATCTATTTTTTTTAAGCTTTAAGGTTTTTTCTCGTTTTATTTTTCGTTAACCTAAAAAAAAAAAAAAAAAAAACTTCCTAAAACTAACCGAAGGTTAACAAAATATCGAAAATAAATATAAAAATTATAAATAAAAAGAGAAAAAACCTTAAAGCTTAAAAAAAATAGATTGTTAAAATAATAAAAAAGGTTAAAAAAAAGTATTAAGAAAAATTTTTGAATAACAACCATTCATAAATGGTTAATTTTTGACAAAATGGTGAAAGCCACATTGAACTAATTTACTTTAAAGTAATCTTTTTTTTTATTTTTTCCGTGGCGAAGGCATAGTCACTGGCCACTGAACAGTACCGGCTTCAAATGTATGCGTTTCCTTTATATCAGAGGCGCAGCAACACTGCTATTAAACAAGAAACGTTCAAAAACAGTATTGTAAAAATTATGAAGCCCTCTTCTATCTATCCCTTCACCACCTGTAATCTCTATCACTATTCGCTTACTAGAAGTTAACACCTGGTAGGCATTGCCTGATTGTTACTTCTCTTAAAAAAAAAATAAATAAAAAATAAAAAATAACACAACATAAATAAATAATCTTAATTCATTTTGGGTTGCGTTAAATTAACAAATTTTATAAATTAAGTGATATAATTAAACAAATTCACAAGAAAGTGGAGAAGATATTTCCAAGATAGTTTCCCAATTATGCTGGCAACAAAGATAAGATTATTTAGTTCGACGCACGTGTAGCGTAGTTAATACATACTTAAATATAAGAGTGATAGAATATAACAGTGATGGAAAATCTAAATTTTGATATGGCACTAAATTTCTATCAAAAGAGTATTTTTCAACATAATGGGGCTTTTAATAATTTTTTTTTAAATAAAAAAAGTAAAAGAAATACATATAGATATGTATTACATATGTATGTATGTAATTAATAAAACACTTTGTCTTCACTTTTTTTCGAAGAAATTCTACTGTTAACATAGCACAAATAGCAACTTCTTAAAATAATCTGAGCAGTTGAGTCTTTCTTAAAGCATTTTTAAAAGCAAATTATACAAAAATTTACAACGATAGGTTATTTATATTTTAATTAAAATTTTACAAAATATATAATACATTAAAAATATTATAATTATAACAGCGACGGTTATTTCCTTTTAAAAGATCTTTAGTTTTATTAAAACTAAAAACAATTTGTTCATTAAGCGATTTCTTACACTTTCTACAGCTTTTTTAATTGACATTTTATTTTCATCAAAAAACTTATTTAGAAATACGTATGGCGACAAGGTGGTATAAGTTGTCGTATTTAAAGATTTAGTTCTGAGGAAAAAATACAATTTGGTCTTTTCGGAGTTATTGAAGGCAAGCTGAAGAACAATTGCATGCTATATGACGTGTGAGAAGTTTTATTATTATGTTAATGTCGCTAATAAAGTCATTGTTGTCAAAAGCTAAACTAGATTGTCGTCAATGTGTCGGTGGTAATAGTCACATATGTGGCACATCAGCGATATTGTCTGGAAGACTGGATATCTAGACTAAAACACATAGAACACAAGGTTGTGTCATTTCTGTTAACAACATCAGTTTTAACAAAGCAACGTTGCGGCATTTCATATAAAAAAAAAACAAATGAATCGATGTGCACACATAAAAAGCTGAAAAAACAAAGAATAAAATAAGTATAAGAAAAAGTATTAAAAATTACTCCGGTGTACTGCTATATAATCGATTATCGATATTATCTGTTGAGATTTATTTTATCTCAGAATATTTCTTACTGCTTCGTCCATGTGCTGGAAGAAATTTAGGAAATCAGCGATTACGATTGGAAGTTGTAAAAGTGTGCTGACGTCAAAAAAGAATAAACCAGGTCATAAAATTAGCATAGTAATTTTGTATTCTTTATATTTTTTAATTGACCATTTATAATGTCCATGAGAACTCACTCCCTATGTTGCCATTTAAATTAGGATTTCAATAGAAACTTGTAAATATAATTTTTTGTTAAATTGTGGAATGGTGTGGTTGTGAGGATTTACATAATTTACCCTTGAAAATAAAAAAATTATTTTGTAACCTCATATAAGCGTTTGTTAATTACAAACAAGTTAATTTAACTAAAATAAATTTTTTTCTTCTACTAATTAAACCACAATTTGAATTTGTATAAGAAATCAAGATAAGGGAGAAAAGTAATTACACATTAATATTAAAAATATATATTTACATATACATATCTATAATTCTGGTTTTGGTTTAATTAAAACCACAAAGAAAAATTGCTGATAAAGAACGACTTTAAGGAATTGTAAAGTTTATATTGAATAAAATAACGCAATTGGAGTTGAGAACGTCATTGATATGGTTATCAGTATCTTGTACATATATTAATCCAACAGACAAACAATTTCAGCCTCCAATTGGGATTTTTTGGCATGATGATGCAAATTGAACTTTTGATGTAAATATGCAGAAGTAATCGTGAAATATTATCATGTTTGCGTTTCATATTTTTCAGACATACTGTTTGCCAAAAATCATTTAAATTGACTGCTGTGACGTAGGGTGCACACAAGTTTGAAGCAATTTAAGAGTAATTTTATTCCTCAATCGTCATCGTCAAGAAAGCAACATAAAAACTGTTCATAAGAATAGGTGTCATCTGTTTTGTTGCCTGTAATTTGAAACACACAATAGGAAAGAATATTTTAAAGCAAATTCATATTAATTTTTAAAAGTTTGAATGATTAGTGAAAAAGTGTTTGTGTATTAAAATTTGAAAGACAAAACTTGATCGTGTAACCCTCAAGTAAATCGTGTGCCTAATTTCATCTTCCTTTAATCATTGATTGCTTTTGTGTTCACGTTAGCACAGTCGTTCAAATGTTCATCAGTGTTCAAT
Source organism: Dexiosoma caninum (assembly GCA_963924685.1). Classification (NCBI taxonomy): domain Eukaryota; kingdom Metazoa; phylum Arthropoda; class Insecta; order Diptera; family Tachinidae; genus Dexiosoma; species Dexiosoma caninum. The sequence goes on along the minus strand of OZ004726.1, from coordinate 59,615,053 downwards.
AGCATAAATTAGATGGCAAATTGTCATCGGGAAATAGAGAATTTGCGCTACCGGAAATTTTCTCATTCAACATGTGATTTATTTGCTGTGCGAGGCGTCTGATATCTACCGCTTTGCAGAATATCACCGCTATCTCCATTCACTAAATGATGCCACAAATAATAATTTATCATAGTTTGGCGCGATCATGCTAACTCATTAAAAACCAGACCATATAAGCACTTTTTTGGTACTCGTATGTAACAGTTGTTCTGGAATTAAGCGATTTACTTATTCTCAGCTGACTGTAGAAATAATACAATAAAATTTTATCCATTTTGATAATAGATTGTCGAAATTGAAACGCGTTGGTTACGAGTGTTCAGTTCCATGGTTAAAATTTCAGAAATTAGTACTAAGGATGACAGCTCATTTGTCAATATTTTATTATTTGACAACCGTTATCAATACTGTGACATTTTTGAATCTTTTTTAAAGAATAAGTTATTAAAACCATTACATGTTTCCCTTTCCTATAAAATTTGCTTTATTGAGGTATAAAATTTTGTAGGTAAATGAGCATTATGTTTTCGAAATGTAAATTCAGCACTTTGTTGCCAAAAGTAGGAGGGAATCCCTACATTTGATACTGAAATAGGAGCGTAGAGAAAATCGGACTGACTTTTTATATTCGCCAAATTTTGGTCCTTTTTCTCATGGAAATTTTTTTGCCAATAAAGAAAAATTTTGTCGGCCAGGAATTTGAGGAAATTGTGAAAAACCTCCCTAAAGAATAATAATGTAATTAAATGTAATTATCTACACTTTTAATTAACGGCACATAAGGAAATAGAAAATCGACTTAAACATTAAATAATGTTTCAATATTTAAAGAAATGGGATTTTTAACTATTGTCTATATTCATGAGTGAAAACAATCCTATATAATTTTTCTGCAAGTGAAATTAATATGTTTTAGACATGGATTTGGAAAAGCTTTAATTATAAAAATGAAATGTCGAGTTTTATTTCCTAATTTCTTGAAACTAGTACAGATTTTGTTTGCTTTACGCCGTACAAATGCCGATGCAGAGAGTATATTTTCAATAATAACAGATGCTATTGTGTAGCACAAACTAAGGAAAATAATTACTAAAAATGGCTACTAATACAAAGCTTCAAAATTGAATATGTCTCCTTGAAATCAGAGGCGCTGAAACATTGATATCAAGGTGTCTTTAACAATGTGGTGTTGAATGGAGTTGTTGTACTACCACACATGTTTTTTGTTCGAGTTATGTATGTCAAAAACAACTACTGCAAATATTCCAAAAACAATGTGTTTTTGACGATTTTTTTACAAACGTAGGTAAAGCAAAAAATTGCCACCTAACCCCACCTTGTTTGATACGCCTTGACTGATATAAAAAACAAAAACATGCAAAAGCAGAGTTGTAAGATAGTGAAGCATCCCTACCTCTCATCTCTCTCACTATCCCTTTCGTCTAGTCCCATCACAATGCATCGCATATGTAGGGATTATCTCTGAATGCTGCACCAAAAAGTGATTCCAATTGAACAACACAACTTTAAATTCAATTTGTATTATAAGAGCTTTTCTGCAAATTAGTGGAAGAGACCACATTTTAAAAAATTCATTTCATAACAATTATAAAATAACCGGTTGTTTTTGTACCGAAATTTAATTAAAATTATTATTTAAAAATGTAGTCCAAAATTTAATTTTTAAAAAGCCTCTTGTTCTTTTAATCGAATTGAAGTAAAAGTATGTACACTTATTTCTAGTTGTATTACTTATATTTGTTATTAAAACTAAAATAAATATTTTATAACAATTTTTTTTCTTACATTTTAGTGAAATTTTTTCAAAGTGTACAGAAAAATTCGTTTTTTTTTCGGTATGCGTAGGTATTTTTCAGAAAGTCTACTGGCAACACTGCTTCAGAAAAATCGCTTTACTCTCGACAAAGCTCCTGAATAATGTATGCTGTATATTGCAAATAGTTGTTCACTTGTGATTATTCTACGCATTTTTCGTCGAAAACATGGTTTCATAAAATTAGCGTCTGTCGGCAGTATTCGTCGTTTAGTGTCGAATTTTTGGATGAACAATACGGGTTCGTCAAGAGAATGCCAAGTCGTTTAAGCCGAGTGAATATAACCGTTCAGCCACTTAAAATAAAAACAAAAACAATTTGAGTTTTTTTATTATTGTTTTCAATATAAATGGCGAACGATTATATTCACTCGGCTTCTATGAACAGGTAATAAAAACTTTATTTCCAGAAAATAAAAATTCATTAATTTAAGTGCTAATATTTGATTTTTATATTTTCCAATTAGATTTTAGCATTTTGAAAAAAAAATTTATGCTGTCTCTTTACAAATTTGTTCATAAAAAACTCCTGTTTTATATATTTTAATTTTTTTGGTCAGCCATCATAATCATGAACAGTATCAATTCTCTCTAAGCACTATTGTTTGCAATACATGTGCATTTTTTTAAAAGTTCACTTTGACCCAGTTGTAAATTAAATGCTGTACAAACAAATTTTACTTTTTTTTAAAAAGTGAAAGGTTTGTATGGAATGTTTTAATAAGGTTACCATAATCGGGTTTCTTTATCCATAAAAACCTTTCGAATGTGGTAATTTCGTTTAGTTGTACAAATCTATTCATCAAAATTTTATAATTTTTGTTTTACTTCTTGGTATGTTACACTAGTATTAAATTTATTTAGTTGCGCTTTTTGTCATAGCAGTTTTATTCTTTTGAATAATTTTTTTAAATTGAATATGATATGGTTATTGTTTTAATTGGAAATTTTCACTGAATGGTCAGAACACAATATATCCGCCGCTGTACATCAGTATTAGTGTTTGTCATTGGGGTTTCCCATGAAAAAAATTGTGCGGGAATTCCTGGTTTTTTTTGTTTGTTTTATTATACAGGGTGGCCCAAAAGGAGAGAAGTTGTTTGAATTCCTTATAATTTTTTTTTGTTTTCAGTATTTTGTAAAGAAGACTTGGGAAATTTAAAATGGAACACTATACAATTGAACTACGTGCCAAAATCGTTGAACTTTATTTAATTATGAGCAACGAAGCTAATTTCCAACTGAATGGCAAGAGTAGTTCAACAGCGAGAAATACACCCATTTAAGTGTAGCGTTTGGTGCGGTGTTTCGTCGGAAAGGATAATTGGGCCATATTTTTTTGAAAATGAACACGGTGTCACTCACTGGTGTTAGATATCGGAAAATTTTGGAAAATTTTTTAAGGCCAGTCGTGGAAAACCATCCGCAAGTATGGTTCCAACAGGATGGAGCCACAGCGCACTTGGCTCTTTGAACTCAAACCCCTTCAGTCATTTTGGGCCACCCTCTAGAAACTTTATTTTGTGCGCACAAATGCTTAATGAATGTGATTCATTTTTTTTAAGAAAATGATTTTCTTTACATCCTATCAGTGTTTTCTTTTTATATTGTCATAATGTCGTAATATTTTCAAATAGTTTGAACAAATTGTTGTTGTGCTTCGAACAAAAAAGTCATAAAATAATAAGACTTTTTGAGCCATGTTTATTGGTTTGTCGTAACATAACAGAAGAAATCTGAGTCATACTATTGTTTAACAATTTTGTGTGCAAAAAGAGCAATTTTATAATTTGAATTAAAAATGGAATAATTACCAGACATACCTGTAAGGTTTTATTTACTATGTTAAAAAGTCGAATTATATTAGTTTCTTCACTTGTTTTTAGCATTTTGATATCAAACATTAATAAGTGTTTGTTTTCCTTAACAGCTGAATGAATTTTTTGAAATAACACACAGTCATATTTTTTCGTGTTACTATTTTAAAACATATGCCTTTTCTCATATTTTCTAAACGACTCGACCGACTTTAATAAAATTTGTAGATATGCTCAGCCGATTATGGACAACCGATTTGCATTAAAAAATGTGGAGCGCAGGACAGTGTTCAAAAAATAGGTTAAAATCCGATCCGTCTAAACGGCTGAACCCATTTCAATAAAATTCGATGAGAATGTTAAGATGGCATTCAGACAAATATTTATGAGTGCCAAAAAAAGTTTGTCAAGGGTACTGAGATCGAAACTTTATGTCAAAATCCGCTGCGCCCAAACGATCGAAGCGATTTTTATGAAATTTGTTACAGTTATGGGAGACAAAAAAATTTTGTCTGTGTTACCAAACTCAAAAAATAGTTCACAATCCGGTCCGATTAGGCGGAAATTCAGACGAATATGGAATATAAGGTGGGCCAGTGTAGGGTATCTAAGATTCGGCACAGCGGCATATAGTACTCTTTCTTATTTTTTTAATAATCATGATTTTTCGATGTCGATTACTCATTTTTAGTTAGTTTTTGACTCAGAGGATGACCCCTACACATGCGATGCATTGTGCTGGAACTATGAAATTAGGTTATGGGAAGGAGGATAGAGGGAGTATTGTTTATGATTGAAACTTCCCACGTCAAAAGGGATAAGAAACATGAGTTATCTCTGTAAGGCGTAGTGCAATTCGCTGCCAAATCGACCTCAAATGGATGGGCCCTTAACCCTTCGTAGCCCAAGATCTTAAAAAATTTTGCTTTTTTGAAATAAGATAGATTTAGATAAATAAAAAAACACGTATTTCTCAGAAAATGAAAAGAAATCAATATTGTCCTTTTATTGAGGTTTTAGGGAGTGTGACATTTCTGTAACATTGGAATAAACGTTAAAAAAAAAATTAGGATGTATGATTTTTGTTGTATAAAGAATGTAAAAATATTCGTTGGCAATATTAATTATATAAAGTCATTCACTTACTTGAGAGTTCACAGAATAATAACGAAACACTACACTTTTTATACAATATCTTTTAAAACTAATTTTGCTTCAACTCGGGTATTCCTCTTTTATCAAAACTCAAAATTAAACTTTGAATTACACAACAGTGTTGTCATCTATAGTATTTACCTACATACAACAGAGTTCACTGGTATGATACAGAAGTATTACAATAGTTTGAATGAAGAAAATATACTTAGTACGTATTTTAGAGTGATTTTTGAGGTTTGTTACAGAAATGTTACATGAGGCTACAAAGGGTTAATGATGAACGTGCGAGCGCAGGAATGAACGGGTTTCGGGAACAAGTTCCCTGATTTCATTGGCGCACATCACGTTATAGTAGCGCTAAAACAACGAAAGTGAAGAAATTCTGGCATTATTGGCTGCTAGTGAACTAAAGCATTTTTAAAGAAGCCTAGATCTAAATTCCCAGACATATAATTACTTCAGCAGTACCTTTCTCGAATTGATTGAGGACTCACAATGATTGCTTGAATTTCTGCATGAAATGCCATTGCAAAATGGCCCATCCACTGGAGTCCACAGAAAAACTCGAATAATGCCACGTAGTCCTGGATGGTAAGGACGGTAGGGAAAATAAATCTTATTGTGAATCTTATTTCGCCGATTCTGCCGTTATCCGTTACAACGTTGCTCAGGTACCATACAATCCCTCCATACCATTTTTGAAATCAAAGCAGAAGATGTAACCGCTCAGATCGCTCTAGTAGTGTGCTGTGTAAAGAATTCCATATAATAATTTTTATAGAAATTTAAAAGTTTGCCTGCACAATCGATTGGGCTTAATTACATATTAAATAACACAAAGATTATCCAGTTTGTGTGCTGGTAGTAACCTTATTAATGATGTACATATATACCAAATTAAGTAAAACAATTGTGTATGTTATTGAATTAGATAATTTCCTCAATATATCATTCGCGTGTGATTAAAAAAAGTAATGAGTGAAACAGTAGCAGAATATTTTGTGGTGGTACTTATCAATTTCCAATCCTTTATAGTGTTTGTTTGTGCGTAATGTTTGTACATATGTATATTTGTTTTTGTTACCAAAGTATTGCTTAAAATCTTCTATTGAGTCTTCTAAACCATTTTGCATTAGCAATTACAGGTAAGTAAATGTTTATTTTATTGTTGTATTTCTCCTCTTTTATCTTTTCTTGCATACAAATTTTGAAACCACAAACAGCTACACATTCATTTAATGAATGTCACTGCAGTGAACTTCGTCTCCAAACAGCATTCACACTGTACCATTTTCGTGAATGGGTGTTGGCAAACACTAATAGGTACATATATAAATATGTAGATATACATATGTATGTAATATAACGAAAATATTTTATGTAAACGCATTTAGATGAAGATGTATGCGATAAGTTACATAACAAATTAAGAAGAATAAAGCACTAAAAAGATAGGTTGAAGTTTTGTCTACCAATTTCTCAATGAAAGCATATTTGCATATAAAAAAGCCACATTATAGCAAAACTATTGTTTTCTTTAAGAAACTTACAGTTTTCTCTTTAGTGATGTTGCGAATATCAATGTTTAATATTTGCGAATACGAATACGAATACGAATATCTCAGCCCATATTCGCCTAAAACAAATATTGAATCTAAAATTTAACTCGACTAGATATTTCAAGGTTATTTGAAGAGGCACGTCAGAACGCCCTCCTTCGTCGTAATTTTGCAACAGAGGCTCTACAACACGGCTATAAAACGTGGAACGTGCAAAAGCAGAGTTGTAAAATGGTGAAGCTTCACCTGATTTCATTTGACGTACTACCCCTTTCTAGTCTCCTGAGTGCTGGTCCAAGATAAAAATATTGCAACATTCCGGAACATTTCTAATCTTATTTACCAAGCTCCTACTCGAAAACTATCGAGCAATATTTAGCGGAAAAACGAAATATTTAGTGCCAAATGACATCGACACAATGCCATGTTCGAAAGCAAATAAGGAAAAATACAAACTTCTTTTACTCATATTTAGTGATACAACCAACGAGTGTTTCGAGTGTACGGATGTTTAGTGGTGCAGGGTTTATTTACACAGTGTATCGCAATAGGATTGATGGCGAAAAGCTTTCAAAACTACTATTTTTACCATTTTAATTATATCTTTGAAATAAATCTCGTCATATGATTTAAAAAAAGCCTAAGTTACAAAAAATTCAAAATCGACTTTTTGATTGATTACTATGCAAAATTTTACACGTCTACAATTAGAAATAACGATCTTATCAACAAAAAAGATAAAAGATAGTTTGAAGTTGGTTTGCTTTTCCTGTAAAATTTCTTCAATGTAACTTAGGGCTTTTATGTATTCATATGACGATATGCTCAATCAGAAACTCAGTCCTATGGTTCATCGTTTAACAAAGACGACAGCTGTTTATGTGTTTGTGAACAGGCAAATTTGTAGTATCGTTATTTTGACGTAGTTTTATTTTTCTTTTTATTAATATTTTATTCTTTGACATTAATTAAATTAAACCAGGTATAAAAATTTCAATTTGATGTGAATTAGTTTTAAGTTCACGATAAGCAATTTTGATTCAAATAGTTTGACAATTAAAGTGAAATGAATTAAATGTATATTTATCATTAAGAAGGACTTAATTTCTGATATTAGTTATCACATATTTAAAAGATTTTCACAAAAAATTATGAATATTCCCAGAACTGGCATCAATACAAATATTGCAAAAGCATGTAAAATTCAAACCTATATTCAGAAGATCAACAAAAATATAATACTGTAGAATGATTACGCAATGCATACGACGTTAATGCGAGCTTGTGAATTTAACAATGTACTTTGTTTTTTTTAAATTTACCAAAAGAAACTTCTCATAAAAATTAATATTGTATTATTATTATTGTGTATATAATTTCTATAATTTCACTCCTAATAAAGCGGAATAATTTCTCGTATTCTATTCGTATTAATAAAATATAATAAACATATAAAGCTAATAATTTATATCTATTGATAACTACAGACGGTGGACAAAACACGAAGAATGCTGAAGATGAAGGTGTAGCAGCCTTCGAAAACAGCATGTTGCTCCGTTCTGCTAGTGTTTGTCAGTGTGATTTACATTTCTGTATTTGATTTAGTTTGTTTCTTAGTACTATCACATGTAATTTTGACTGCCTGTAAGTTATCGGTTATCAGCCTATTTAAAATTTAAAAATTTTAACTAACTGCATAATTCAATATATTTATACATGTATTAAAAAGTACTGCCCATAAAAATATTGATAATGCAGATGCGGGTAGTTCAATAAATTTTGATTGAAATCAACTTTGCACTACCGCTAAATAAAATTAACAAACAAATGATTTTGCATTATTTCTTTACCAATTTATTTATTACATTTTTCACTAGAAATCGAAAAATTTAGTGGTATTGCAAATTTTTTTTTACTACCAATCAACATTGATTTAGTGCAGAAATTCCACGCTCAATCATTTACTCCAAAATTCCACACGTTAACGAGCAAATGTGTGCAAAAATGCATCGTTTTTATCAACGCAACAACAAAATGTATTAGCATTTTGCTTCATTTTACGACGTTTGCACTAAAAAACCTTGAGCAAAAATAGTTATGCATATACATATGCTCTGTTGCAAATAAATGTCAACAACAAAAATATTGTATAGCAGAAATTTATTAAAATACTTAATAAAATACCTACATAAATTAAATATATAAAGCGCTGCCACACAAAAGACAAAGTAGAAAATTTAGAACTTTTTCTGTATTATACAATACAGAAGCAAGGTGCTAAGTCACCAGAAAAAAACAAGTCCTACATTTTCTACAGTTAAAAGAAAATTGCTAGTTTTTTTAGTCTATTTTATTAATATTTAAATAATAATTTAAATAAAAAGTTTACATTTCAAATATCTGTACATATTTTAAACATTTTTATAAAATTTATTTTTATTAGTGCTAATACTTGAAAAAACCTAAGAAATTTTACATGTTTATACAAGAACTACCGAAAAATATTTGAGATTTACGAAATATACAAACAAAATTAACAAAATAATTTTTTTAAATTTTAACAAGAATTTTGTTGATGATTTTGGTATTAGCACCAAATGAAATGTCGCAGATAGACTAGCTAAACCATATAACAAACATAGATAAATCATCGTAATAAATTTTGACTAACGTTAAATAATTGAAAAAATAAAAACTAAATAAAAAATGCTTAAAGTGCTAAATAATTATAAAAAGGTGCTAAACTAGTATTTAGCTTTTTTAGGGAAATTTTTCTTCCCTAAATGTGCTAAACTGGCACCCTGCATATTTATTTTTTTTTTCAAAAATTATACTCTTTTTCAGGAAAATGCAATGTATTGTAAAAGGTACGCTTACAAACTACCACAATATGCACAGCAAACTTCCAGAATGCAAAATTGAACAATCACCATCGTGATTGCCCCTATTATAGACTTTTTTTTTGTTTCGGATGAATTATATCTTTTCATTTTTGAATTAGTGCACAAAAATAATTTTAAATCAATTTAAGCTAAAAACTCAATGCGAGTTTTCTACGTTGCTATCAAATGGTTGCAAAAAAAGGTGCAATAAATTGCTGATTTCATTTTTCTTAAATCAAATCATTTAATTTTAGTGCAAACCTATGTAACACAATACCAATAATTTTGATTTTGATAGCAAATTTTCAAATCAATCAAAATCGAAAAATTACCGCAATATTTTTGCATTACTAATCAATGTTATGGTGATTGGAAAACTAATGCATTACCCCCATCTATGATTGATAACTTTATGTTGAGAAAGATATACATATGTAGGTAGGTTTAAGTTACAAAAATTTAAATATTTGTTTCATTTATAAATGGCTCGTAATCGATGTAGGAAAAAACGCGACAAAATCCACAAAACACTCAATAACTACCTTTAGGTCGCTCTTCGGCGGTAAAATCTAAGAGCAACTCCCAGTAGTATTTTCCTCGCCCTACATTTTTTATGAACATGCCTATACTCTAGCTACCCTCTTTAAGGGTGTTCCCATACAAAGTGCCACTTTTTATATAAAATTAGTCCCACCGTCTTACTAACTAGCAATATTTCTATATCTTGCTAGTAATCTTTACATTCTTCTCAGCTTTCTGGGACGGTAACTATAAAGATCAATGACAATCCCAAGCGCATGAAAAATTTGGCTTTTCAGGTGTTACGTATTGGCATAAATCATTATTCTACAGTTCTTCATTTAGTTGTGTTGACCCCACGCTCATTATTTGAAGCTTCGAAGTTGATCAACTTTATACGAAAAGAAATCTGTGCTACCACATGCTAAGGTTTTTAAATTAAATCAACTTATAAACTTTATGCAAAGTATGTGGCAGCTCTTGTTTATATAAGTTAGAAAAATTATTCTTTTTAGTTACTAAAACATTAAATTCGTGATACACTTGGTATCCACGAACGTTCCTTAATTTTTTACTTTTATTTTATTTTCACTTATAACTTATCTTAGTTTACTTATAAACTGCTGAATTAAAGTATTTTCAGTTCTATTTACATATACAAAGTGATGAAATACTTTTGTTGATAAAAAATTCCTTTGTTAAGTAAGGCATATTATCATAATTATTTTCGCCCCATAGTTGGCGGCGTTCTTAACTTCTATATTTTCCTTTTAATATTTTCTCGCCGTAGATGGCTTCGTCCTTAAGTTATATTTTTTTTACTTGCGCTGCATTGTGCTGGAACTAGAGGAAAGGGATAGATAAAGAAATACCAGGAGGTGAAGCTTTACTATCTTACAACTCTGATTTTGCACGTTCTTTGTTTCATAGCAGTGTTATAGCGCCGCTGATGTCAAGAAGGCGTAAATTTTTGAAGTTTCGTAGTAGCCATTTTAGTAATTATTTTACTTCGCCGGTGTTACACAATACCGACGAAGGAGGGCCCTCTGATGTGTCTGTGGATGGCTAACAGTTGAAGACGGTCCTGTTCAGGGACCAGTGACTATGCTTTCGCCACTGAAATCTTCCGCCAACAACTGACATAAATATACATTACTGAACATAAGAAAAAATGCGTTATGTGCTTATAATTTAGTATGAAACGGGGGTTGAATTGGATTTGTAGTCAACGTGCAGACTACTTCAGCCATCGCCAGCGTTAATAGTATACAATAACTAAAAATTCATTAAAATATTAGGTAAATGACATTAAATAAAAAAACGATTAAAATTAATTATCATAGCAATTAGCATTATTCAATAACAAAATATGTTTTATAATCCACATAAATTTTTTTTAAAATTAAAATTGAATTGAATGACTGAAGACGGACTCTAGATATATTCTGAAAGAATGTCGGGGTAACAAAAATATTATGGGTGGTCATGTATTTGTACACTCCAGGAGCAATCTGGAGCTAGTTAGGGCGGTTTATAAAAAAATGGCACTTTTTATGGGGACACCCTTAGGTATATTCGCAAAAAATATAGGGGCGAAATATTAATGGGGGTCGGTCTTCCACTTTACCCCCGTAAGAGTGAGCCAAGGGTAGTTATTGAGTTTTTCGTGGGTTTTGTCGCCTTTTCCCCTACCCGTGACGACGATGAGGAGCCATTTACCACCATCCCACTCCCCTATTTTTTTTTGGCTCACGCATTTTTTTTGCCAAAATGCACAAAACTGTGATATCTAAATCCCTAATAAGGATTTCCATATAACACTATTCCGCCCCTAATACACATATATATTTATACAAATTCAGAAAAAGTTTACAGTATCTAATACAAAGTTTTCTAGCAAATTTTTGCATTGCAATGGAAATGCTAATGAAATCATTCATAGGGCAAATATGAGGTTTCAGTTTTACTCAAAGTAAAGTAGACATATGTGAATAATCATCGGTAGACCTCCGCTTCTTTTTAACAATATATTTTTGATAGCGCTCTTTTACATATTGTTCCTATCGCATAGGAATACTTGAAGGAGATGTGTATCGTAAATTTAATAACATTTGATGGTATTATTATCTTTAAATATTTCCAGCGCCAGACATAAATTTACTTCTAAAAAAAAAAACTAGCAACTAATAAAAACTTAAGCACTCCAATTATAAGATTTCATGAAATATACGAGTAAATACAGAAAAATCCATGCTTTATTTTCAAAACTGTCATATTTCGGGATTTATTAATATCAGCAAATCTCTCCTCGTCTCTTCGGCGTACATAATAAACTCTGAATATTTATGAACAGCAAGGCAAATTCATACATTGATACGAAGACGTTAAAGCATATTTTTTTCATCCTCAATTTTAGGCATTCTTTATCTTTCTTTCTAAATCCTTTATCCGTTTAATATTTTACGATCTAACGGCGCGAACAAAAGATTGTTGTGATAATTCTAATGAAAGTAAAATAACATTGTTAGTAATAAAAAAATTCCAACAAAAACAGGTGTTTTGATTTGTTTACAATACCACTAAAAAAGTCGCCTAGGAACGTGGTAACCGGTATTGTAACAAAAAAAATATTACATAGTTGTTTTCACATCGAAGTAAAATTTTAACGTCGTATCTATACAACTTGATCCAATATGGCTTGTTACAAAGCCATTACACGCGTGGAATTAAGGCCAAGGCACATATAATCCGTCATCCGTCATCCGTCATACTTTGACTTTTTCAACTGACAGCTAAGTTAAAATACATATTTTCTTATGAGACTTGTCACATTCAGTACGTCTCCGTCAAAGTAAAGTACGAAAGTTGGCCAACTTTTAACGTACGTTGAGTACTTTGACAGCTATGAACAGCGTTGCTGTTGTAGGTTATTTTCAACCAAAATAGGTTGATTTTTTTTGAGGGGGAGATATGAATATTTTTTGCATTTTGTATACTTTTTCCAGCCTAAGTAATACTCAATACGTAAACTTTACTTATAAAGTTTTAAAATCAGGTTTTATATTGCGAAACGTTATTAACACCCTTTTATATTATTAAAAATCGTTTCTGTTGTAATAAAAAATTCAAGACTGCTGCAGCAGAAACAAAAATAAAAGAACACAGTATTTAAATTCAAAATAGATAGGAAATTATTTGCACGGGTTTGTTGTCTTAAATTGAAATGGTGTGTGTACATAATGTTTTTATATAATTTTTTTCTAAATTTGTGACTAGTATAAAAGCAATTGAAGACTTGTTTTTATAGAGTAAAACATAATCTGGTATTTTTTTTATTTTTTAACTTTTTAACGTGGTAACGCTGGCTATGAGTTGATATCCGCCAACAAAACATTCATTGTGCCAAGGTTTATAAATACAAGGTTGTCGCAAGGCGAATTCGTCAATTCGCTTTTTCTCCAAACGTCAAATTTTTGTATACATGTGTTTTGTTAAATATAACATAACCTAAAAAGAAGGTGTTAAATTAGTGTAATATGAGTTTAAATTAATTATTACAAAAAGTTATATATTTTGCATTCTTATTATTATAGTATTATATTATTATGATTAGTAAATTATTTACAACCAGTTTTCTTAACTTTCTCACAAAAGTAAACAAACTTTAATGTACGGCTCAAAAAATACGTTACGTTAGCTGACGGGCGAATTTGCTAGTGAGGTTAACTTGTAATGAATTTGCCTTGCATTCTGCCAATTGTCGGTACGTAATTGTCATTTGAAAAAGTCCAAGTATGACGCAGTAAGCAAAACAAATACATAGTATGTACAATATAAAAGTTATTTAAAAAAATAGTAGATAAATCATTTTTAATTAATAAAAACTGCTTTAACGCTTCTTTACAAAAATAAATAGAGGTTTTTTCATATCATATTTTATAGATGTTTTGTGTTCTCTTACTTTAATAACATACATATTTATGTATGTAAATCATTTCAACAGCATTATTTGCATTGTGGTTGTGTAGTTTTCTATTCCGTTATTTTTATGCGTAAGGAATTCTTTAAATTTATCAAAAATGGTAACAAATTTAAAAAAAAAACCGTAATAAAACTCATTTTACTTAAAATATTATTGTCTTATGATAATTCAGTACAGTCGCCAGAATATGAAAAACACAAAATATCAGCACTTTTTTCCTTCCATGGAGTACTCTAAAATATGAACATGCCCAAAGCTTTAAAATATTAACTGTTTACTTTTGTATTTTTTAACGAGTTTTATAAGTTGAAATATATGTAAATCAAGAGCATAGTTGTTAAATTCTGTTTCAACTGCATAATAATTTGGCGGTTTACCTAACTAATTGTTTCCTTTTAAATTGTCTTCACCTATCGATATCTTATAACGTAAATAGTTGTTTTTTTTAAATTCAATTTTTATGGGAAAAAAAGAAAAATTAGATGCAATTCGCAAATATGAAAAATCTCACAAAACTGTTAGTTCTCTGTAAATGCAATATTGAAATGTCAGTAAAATTATGCTTTTTTTAAATCATTTACAACTTTAATTAATAATAGAATTCATTTTCTCTTTTATTTTTCAGTAAATTTTTTAAACAACAAAATAATTAAAGAGCAACAATTGAAATACGTTTTCCCATTTTTAAATTATGGACCATTCTGAGCATACCTTAGGAAATCATGGTAAGTTATGCATGCATCATAATAAATACTTTCAGCTGTGGAGATACAATTTAGTAATTGGTACAGTATTACTTTCTCTTTTTAAATAAAACAAACTTAAGTATAATGTCAACAAAAAACAACGTCTTTATAGAAATGTAACACACATTTCGAAAAATTTTCTGGTTATTAGTATATTTTTGGTTTATTATTAAATCTACATCAGGCCAATGTTCCACGGAAACAAGAAAAAAAAAAACAACATCAATCAATACCAAACTTTGCATATTTTACACATTTCACCACTTGTCGCATGGCTTAGGTTGTAAAGGCCTTTTTACATTGTAAAAGTCATTTGCTTCTAAAACGGTTTTGTTCTTAATACTTATACTTTTCATTTTATTTCAAGTGGGATAGTTTGAAAACGAAATGTAATATTACTTTAGATTTTTTACCAGGCGAACCAAATCTCACCGAGTATTATGAAAGTCGTAAGATTTATATTATATTGCGAAAGGGCCTTAAGTAAAATTTAAACTATATATGTATGTATATTTCCAAATTCTTTGATGAAAATGAATTCAGTAGAGACGGGGTGGAGCCAACCCAGGATTAAAAGAACTACACAATCGAGGGGACACCATAAATTCTTCCATTGAGTACTCTTTTTTTTTGGCGTGTGAGGTAAGGTTGAAAATGCCTTTGCACTTACAGAGACCGTCGTCATCTGCGTCGAGTAGTTTTACCACTAAAAAATTCCCTCCTCCTCCTCTGGGTTGATTCCTTCCCGGGACCGCTTTCTGCATTACTTCGGGAAGGCCGAGAGCGTCGTCCCAATAAGGACCGCCCTTAATCACCCACGTCTGCGTCCTCCAAGTTCGTAGGTGGCACCATGGTGCCGGCCCGTATCCCATGGTCCCCGTCAGAGGGGCCTCGCTCTGCAGCAACGCATCGAGGTCCCTCTTCTTTCTCCGTAGAACGTACTCTACGTATTGCGCCACAGCGTCTCAATTGTACTCGCAATCGAGCATCCTCCCTATCACACCGGCAGAAGTGAACCCGCCAAACCGCTGCGCCATTGCATTCCTCGTGCGCCAAGAGGTCTATGGGTATCTCCCCACATATCAGCAAGACCGCAGCGCCCAACACCGTGCGGTAACCCTACACCGCCCCGCCTGTGTATCGTAGAGCAGCACCCGATCGTCCAGGTAACTACGGAGAATTCTCAACAAGTATCCGGGAATACGGAACCTCTCCCGAAGCGCCTCTAGAACATCAGCCCATCGTAGGCTGTTGAAGGAATTCCGAACGTCGAGTGTAGCCAGGACAACTATGCGCTTTGGATAGTAGCGCCTTTCACTCTGGGGACCGCTCTGCAGTCCCTCATCTTGTGTCCTGCTTCCCCGCATCTGATACACAAATGCCTCCTGTCCGTCCCAGTACAATTTGCCTGGGTGTGTCCCGCTCCAAAGCAGCGATAACACCTACCGACACTTTCGCACGTCCGTATCCTAGCCCTAATCCACACGTAGCCAATATTTGCGGCGCCCTCCACCGACAGAGTCACAAACGCCCGAACCTGTTCGCACACCACCGGTGCCGTCACTCTTACATGGAGCTGCTTCTCGCGCCCGGCGAGCAGACCACGGACCGCCATCTCCACCTTCTCCCCGACCGTCAAGGAGTCAAGACCACGGTCGCGCTCGGTCTTAGTTCCGCGATCGATGCCGTTTCGCGCACAGTGCCCCTCAGACGCCGCACAAACTCCGGGTCAATCCTATCCCGCCTACCAAGCTCCAAGAGAATGTCACCGGCTGCCGTCTTCCTGACGGACTTTACACCCTTCGTGTCGAGTCCATCCGGCCCTGGCCCTCTTAGATCCGCTGGGTGCAACCGGGCTGGCTTTTTGTCAGTTTGAAGAATATTATTCAATTTTAATAAAATCAATTAGTTAAACGATTGGTGTTTTCTTTTCAATAAAAAGTGCATTGCATTTCTCGCCCATTTTGCTCTATTCATAATTTTTCATAATAATTCAAATATTTGCACTTTATTGTTCCGCTAGAAAACTATTTAACAACTTTAACAAATAAATAAAGTGAAAAGTGCTATGCACTTTTCGAGAATCAAACTCGCTATTAACGAAATGTTTTCAATTCTACGTGGTTTTAGTTAAATTAAAAAATTTTGCAAAATAAATTTTTTTTTAGCGAAAATTCATTATTTCTATTGAATTCAATTTAACAATAAAAATTATTGAATATGACTAAAAAATAACTAAATTTATGTCTTATTTTTATTACGATGTATTCTTATTTTTTACCTATGGTTTTGTTGATTTAAGTGAATTTTTGAGTTATTATACTTTTATTACTATTATTATACTTTCTTAACAAAATTTTATTACAATCAACAACTGTTACTAAAATATATTGTTAAAAAAATAAATTTCGTTGATTTGAAGAATATGTGTTTTTCCAAATAAAGCGTATGTATGTAAATTTTAAAAATCCATACGCAGAGTTTAAAAAAATTCAGTAGATTTAATTCTTTCTTTCGTTGAAGGTTTACTATTATTTCATTATTATTACCTATGATATTTGGTTTAGGCCCAAATTCCCAGTCATTAGTTAACTATTAGTAAACTTAAATGATACCTATTGTTTAACTAATACTTCATATTCGCAGTGTATTGTTTAACTAACATTCTCAGTATAACCAAAGAATGGTAATCCTAACAATTTTTTAATTTTCACTGTTTTTTAACAATTTTTTAATTTTCACTGTGGTTTTTGTCTACATTTGTATTATTTCTTAAAAATGGATAAAAACAAGCGCGCGCTCATCGAACTTTACCGCCGAATTGCTGCTGAAATTGGTTCGGGGAAACCAAAATATCATCGTAAATAAAAAACTGATAGTATTATATACATATATATATATATATTATATTATGATAGATGATATCAAAACAAAAATAATAATTTACTAATCAGCTGTTGTCTAACTATTTGGTGGTTTAACTCATAGTAAACAAAAAGTTGTGAATCAAATATTATTGGTTAAACTATTGCTATTACCTAACTAATGAAGGAATTTAGGCATTAGTGTAGTGTGATATTTCAATGGTCAGATACATACGAAGATACATATATTTGACGATCATCAGAAATTTTGTCTGCTTCGAGTTTCGTATTCTACTTTATCGTGTATTTATACCCAGTTTAACGTAGCCAGCGTATATAAAATTCTTTACAATAGAATATTACATTTATATTTATTTCTTTCATTATAAATATAGCAATTTTATTTTTTATAAATATTTATTGACTGCTTGTCTCTCTAAATGCGATCGAAATATTCTTTAGATCTTCTACATATTTACTTAAACTAACATGTAACCAATAATAGGAAGCTAAAACTTGTTCATGATATAATTACTAATGTCGCAGCACTAGATCTTTAACAAGTATTCGTGTGTTTGCGTGTGTTAAGCTATGTACATACGATTGTCAGATATTACAATATTGTTGGAAAAATCGTCGTTAAATTTTTAGCAACCGTCTGAACTTAAATATTGAACAACATTGTCACAAAAAGCAAACTACTATTGCCAATCGTTAGAACACGTGCCATTTCCATTAACAGGTAATTGCCAGATATCGTACGGTCATTTGTGCTTAATTTAGTGCACCGTACAATAACACCATTGTCAGATAAATATTTTCATTGGCAACGCTCCTCATAAATATTAAGAGACAATGTTTAACATAGAATCTGGCAACTTTCGCCATACAATATTCTGACAACCGTGTGAACTGACAATTTACCTTTTGGTGAAAATTGCCATATGTGACAATATTGTAATAGCTGGCAATCGTATGTACATAGCTTTAGAAAAATATTTTCTACCACAATAATTAAACACAAATAATCGCCCTTATTCTACTTGGCGTCGTCAACTACTTGAACACAACATCAATACTTATATGGTATTCTATAACAGGTTTAGCACGACGTTGACATTGTTTGAGTCAGCTGATTCATTTTGTTTACTGTATATTGTTTTCATTCCGTGACGCAAAGGCCGAGTAAGAAAAAAATTGAGATATTTCATGTTTTTTGTAAGTTTATTTAATTTTTTACGTGAATTATCTTGTGAAACAGACAACCAAAACACAAGTTACAGAATATACGTCCTATTTTTGGTAAAAAAAATGCTTTAAAAAATATGAAAGAAAAATTTGGCTTAAATAAAGTCTTTGGAAGAAAACAAAGTATTCCACCCGATAGAAAATTTTAAAATAAGAAGAAAAAATTAAATAAAAAAATGAGCGGAAACCCTTAGTTTTCTTGTTATTGGCTTAGTATTACTTCTTTAAAACACCACCTTCACTCTGCTTTATTTGCAATAATTTTTTTCTTTTTCACTTTAAATTTTAAATCCCTCTAAATCTGTAAAAAGAATTCCGTCAGAAATTATTTTTGTAACGCACTATTTAATTTCTCTTTTGCCCTCCATCAGCAGTTCTAATTGGTGGACCAAGAGAATTTAGAGCGGTCGCAATAACTTCATACTGCTCCATAGAATCTTTAGGAACAGCGCCCCTACGAAATCCTCAGGCTAGTGATGGATTCTTTAAGGAACAAGTCCAGTTTAGTGAAGGAGCTCAGGGAATACTTATTTTTATTTTATTTTTAATTAATGTACTCTTTTTTTTACAAAAAAGCCGAGCTTAAACCAAGGTATTTTCCGAAACGGTGCTGCATACTAAAGATTCTCTTAAGATTTAGGTCGCGCTTAAGTATTTTGCCTGCCATTATATATTCTAAATTTTCTAACATTCTATGAAAAGTATGCCCTTTATTAACAAACTTGTACTGGAATTTCACAGGTCCATAACTCGGAAAATATGGGTTGGCGTGAACGTTTTTATTTTATATTTTCGTCTTATTTTTCAATTTTCTATCAAATAGGCTATTTTTTTAAGCTGCTTCCTAAGCTGGTCTTCCACTAGCTTTTCAAACTGACAGGTATTTGTGATTTAATTTTCTCCAATTTTAATTAAACTTTTTTTTCTTATTTTGAAACTTTTTACTTTTTTTGCAACTTTTTTTTGAACACGACAGAACACAACACAACAACGACGACAAAAGCAAAGCCAATTAAAGGTAACATTAACCTCACATTTTCTTATAGAATACCAAACATGCACAACAAACGGCAATATTGACAACTCGAATTACGATTTGCAGTAAAAGATAAAAAATAGTGTCGTTTTGTATTGACGAGGCCAAATAGAATAAGGGTGAATATCTTTTTTCAATGACATACCGATTGCAATAAAATTACGCAAATTAAGCTGCTTATAACATTTTTTTTATAATAAAAACCGTTAAACAAATGTGATTTTGAAATTGTATGCCACAAAGTTAAGCAGATCAACTTATAATCACCAGGCGTAGCGATGCCACCTGGTTTAATTACATCATGGACTTGTTTTTATATAAAATAAGAATATTAAAAAAAATATCGTTCGCATTTAGATAGACAGCCTTTCAAGTATGTCAAACCATAATTCGACAAAATTACCATTTATTATAAAAAAAATTCTCTGATTCCATTGCAGACCTATAGGTTTTTCATTTTTATTTTAATAATTTTTATTTGTTTAAAAAAAATACCGATAATTGTAGCCGATCATTCATTGCACCAGCATTCTATGCATGGTACTGATCACGTTACAATGGATCATTCAGCTATAATGTCAGCCACAACTACAACAGAAATGCCCTCCGATATCCATATGCACCATAATGTAAATAGTGTGCATCAACATTCAACTTCTGACAATGGTCATAATATGATGCATCATGCTATGTCAATGTCTGTAAGTCTTTACACGTGTTATAAAGAATATTTGTTTAAAAAAAAAAATTTTCATATTTATGCGTGTGTTTTTTTTCAGTTCCATTTTGGTTACTCCGAAACTATTTTGTTCGATTGGTGGAAAATAGATAGTATAGGTGGTTTATTGGGTTCCATGTTAGCTATTTTCGTAATGGCTCTTTTATACGAGGGACTAAAATATTATCGAGAATTTTTGTTTTGGAAAACTTACAATCTTTTAGAGTACCGTCCTGTGACCGGCCCTCAACCCAATCCAGAAGCTGGTCAAGGTCCTGCACCGCAACCTAGTGCTTCACCCGTACAGTAAGTATCATATGCAAATACATGTGTATTTTCATTCAAGCTATCTGTACGTTTTAATGTAAATTGTGTACATGATTTTATGTTTCTTTTTTTTTCTCTTAAAAAATTGTATATCCTGCCTTTGTTCCTCTTTCCATCGCTTATTTCCATCATACATTATAAACTTGTAATTATTGCAACTTAAGATATGTTGGAGAAGTCATACATAAACAACCGTAAGTAATCTTCATAACAAAATTTTGCATAGTATAATTATAGGTACATATGTATATGTATGTTTACCATGTAACAAAACTCTATATATGACAGCAATTTTTTCATTATTTTATGTCCTGTAGCACTAAATGAGAACGCGAATTTATTTCGAATATATTATAAACCAAACTAAATTTTAGGTAAAATTTTGTATGTATGTACACACGATTGTCATATAGTAAAATATTGACAGAAAAATTGTATTAATATCTACAACAACTTTGTAAACTCACAATTTTTGTATGGCAACATTGTCACAAAATGTATTGTCCGTGCATTGTATGACAATAATATTGTCACAATTATGACAATCGTGAGAACACTCTTCATTTCCGTTGACACGTAATTGCTACACATTTTACAGTCATTTGTTATTGTCAAATGTGCGTAATTTAGTGAAACGTACAATAACCCCCATTTTTTTCTGGCGTGTGAGGTAATACCATTGGCAGATAAATATTTCTGTTGGCAACCCTGCCCATAAAGATTTAGATACAATGTTAAACATCGGATCCGGCAACATTTGCCATACAATAATCTCACAACGGTGTGAACAGACAATTTTTGTTGACAGATAAATTTATTATGTGACAATGAAATTATCCAGGGTTCTTACAATAGTCTGAAGAGACAACTTACATTAGGTGACAATTTTTCATTGTGAGTGCATTGTCACCATATTACCATATCCTACAATATAGTAAAATCCCGACAATAGTGTGTACATAGCTTACCAGACAACATATTGAATGCCTTATTTTGTTATTTTGAATGCAATCACACAAACTAGCATGTTGTTGGCAATCTACAACATATCAAAAGAACAATACATGTTATTTACGGTGTTAATATGATTAAAGTGTGATGATGAATATAAACATAAGCAAGAAAAAAATAATACGAAGTAGTCTGCACGTTGACTACAAAACAAAAAATTTTCCTCGGTTCAACCCCATTTTCAGACTCATAAAAACATCTTGTATTTTTTCTGATGTGGCTTTGTGTCAGTTGTTTTCGGAAGGTTTCAGTGGCGAAGGCATAACCACTGGTCACTGAACAGTAACGGCTTCACCTGTATCCAATCCTCAGGCACATCAGAACGCCCTCCTTCGTCGGTATTGTGTAGCACCGACGAAGTAAAATATTTACTAAAAATGGCTCCTAAAAAAAACGAAGGTTAAAAATTTAATATGTCTCCTTTACAACACTGTTATAAAAACAAATAATGTGCAAAAAGCAGTGTTGTAGGATAGTGAAACTTCACCTCCTATCATTTTTTCTACTTCCCTTTCCTCTAGTTTCAGCACAATGCACCGCATGAGTGCTGGTCCAAGATAAAAAAAAAATTCATAAAATTTTCCATTTTTTACATTTTACTTTTATTTTATTTTTTTTGGGATAGACAAAATATCAACGAAAACTGAGTGAACGGTGTGAAAAAAATCACTTCTTTCATGCTGCATCATTTCATTGCGCTGATTGTATTATAACGGCATTGTAATAACAGAGTGTGTCAAAGTAATCAACAAAAACAATGAATTATATCATACCAATAAAATTTGTTATTGTTGTCGAATAAATGCAAAACAAAAGCAACGAATTTATGAATAGTTAGCATTTGTGAATGGTTTCATTCTGTTCTCTGCAATATAAACACTCGAACAAAATTTTCTATTGCATGTAGTGGGGCAGGACGACAAATAATGAAGACTTTATACACACATGTTGTATATATCGTCACCTGAAATTCAAATTGGCCAATTACCACACTTTTTAATTATATTGGATCATATTCACGGTGATCTCACCAACTTTTTTGTCTATTAATTGAACAGAAAAATGCTAGTTCTTCTATTCCGCCTCTTTTAAAATATAATCAAATATTCAATGACCCGGTTGATAACGCTAACCTTCTAGCTGAAATGTTATTAAGTAATTCTCACTTGCCGGGATACACTTTCGAGCTGGTGCAGTTAAAAGGGTTTTGCGGACCTCACACATAAGTCTCCGGGGACAGATGGAATTCCGGGACTGGTCTTGAAGCAGTGCTCTTTGACGGTATCACGTCCTCTGGCAATCCTTTTAATCACCCTATAATATGCAGGCGAATTTCCGTCGTGCTGGAAAGTTGCAAATGTAACGCCGATCACCCAATCGCAATATGTTCTACCATTTCCAAGGGAACGGAGAATATGCTGAATTTCCATCTGGTGAAGTATCTGGAGTCCAATACCTTACTTAATTGGCCTTCCTCTCGGAAAAATGGTGTCGATCCCTTCACTCTAGATATTTGCAAAGCATTTGACAGAGTGCGGCATGGAGCGCTTTTCTCCAAACTTATTGCTTTTGGTGTCGGTGATATTCACTCGATTTAAATCCAGCTTTCTCACCGATCGCGCTATAAGTGTTGTTATAGACGGGATCTCATCTAACGAGTTCAAGATTAATTCAGGGCTACCACAAGTCATCATTCTTTCTCCTACCCCATTTTTTATCTTTCTTAATTACCTTCTATGTCAAACTTCCAACTCTATCCACTCTTTTGGAGATAACAGCAGTATCTGCCATTCATATTCATTCTTGATCATAGGTCGAAATCAACTATGATCACTATGCAACTGGACAGAATGTGAATAATTCGCTAAATGGTAACCCTTCGAGAATATCGGAATGGGGTCACGCGAACAGGGTCGATTTCAACGAACAAAAGACCCAATGATGCATGCTTACGCATCGCCCTATGCACGATCACGCTGCCTCATCTGTAATTATGGGTGGTATAAACATCGAGGAATCAGAAGCTCTTGATGTTCTAGGCATGAAAATTCAGTGTGATGTTCGATGGACTGCGCACATTTTTCAGGTCTCAAAGGAAGCATTCAAATGCCTCGGCTTTTGAAGACGGTGTAAGACATACTTCACCCCATCTGATCTTACTATTTATACCGCCTACATCCGAACGAAAATAGAATACAACTCTCATGTATGGGCCGGTGCTTCAAAGACTATTTTGAAGTTACTTGACCGTGTACAGGAAAGGGCGAAGAAACTCATTGGAGGCAGTAGGGTAGCCAACTCTATTGTCTGTCTTGAGCATTGTCGCAAAGTGGGGTGCGTTTCGTTGTTCTATCGTTACTATAATGGGATGTGTTCTAATGAAATCAGGGAATTTGTTCCCGAAACCCGATCATTTGCACGCACAACGCGATCATCATTAAGAGCGCATCCATTTGTAGTCGATTTGGCAGCGACTCGCACTACGCTTACAGAGAAAATTCGTGTTTTGGCCGAACAGCACGTATGTGGAATAGACTACCCGCAGAGGTCTTTCCTGTCACTTTTGACGTGGGAAAGTTCAAATCGAATGTGAATAAACAGTAATCACTCTACCCTTTCTCCCAAAACCCTATTCCCTAGATCCGGCACAATGTACCGCATGTGTAGGGGTTATCACCTGAGTGCCGGTCCAAGAAAAAATAAATTAAAAAACGTCTCTTTGTAAGAACGTAAACAATAAAGTGCGCTTTCGTCTTATGTAAAAGTACATCTTTTTTCTTGATATTCAGAATAAATATAAAATAAAATTTATAAATCAAGGTCCTATTCTTACTTTTAATTAATTTTAGGGCAAATACCAGCACATAAAATTTCTGTTCAATTTATAGCTTTTTGTTGATGTCCATTTTTATTAATGTCAAACTCATTTCACAACCCCCTTGGCGTTTTATGTTAGCAATAATTGTGAACTAAAATTTATTAACAATTAAACTGAAAAAAAAAATCGTTTTACAAACTGTTATAATTATTTCTATTTCTGCTTTTTCAATTTCCAGTCCTACAATGTTCTCGTTGCACCATTTCTTCCAAACATTTTTACATATACTGCAAGTCACAATATCATTCCTATTAATGTTGATATTTATGACCTATAACGTTTGGCTCTGTATACCAGTAGTTTTAGGTGCTGGCGTTGGTTACTTCTTATTTTGTTGGAAGAAATCAGTGATTGTTGATGTCACAGAACATTGCCATTAACACGATGTATTGCAATAATCAATAATCATTTATCGTTGGCGATGGCCAGTCAAGAACAAAGAAGACATCAATATCAACTACAAAAAAAAAGATAAATTTTTATGCATAAACAAAGGCGCTTAAGGAAATAAAAATAAGTAAAAAAAAAATTTGTAATGAGAAACAAAAGCCATGCGACAAATATGTACGTACATTTGTATGTATGTATAACCCCTGAAACTACCAGCAACAAAACCCCAGAACAGTAATTGACAACACTACTATATTTTTAATTATGTACAATAAATTTAAAAATTTCAAGATTAAACTAATTATTATTAATATTAATAATAATGTTAATAATGATGCAATTAGCGTCGATGTGGTCTCAATTTTCGGAGCAGCATGTAGTTACATGTATATGTTTCAGCAATACCTTTATTACTTACGACTTCTTATTTAATTGCAGTAGACATGGTGGTTGTATCGGTGTTAATTGCTCTAATTGTCGATATACATACATATATAAATTCTATTAAGACTAAATTTAAGATATTTTTTATAATATAAACTATGAATTTATAAAAAATATTAGGTAAAAAAATTTATTATAATTAACATTAAAAGATGGATATGTATCCGCATACAAAAATATATAAAATACATATTACCAACAATTTTTATGTAAAAAATTTTATTATATATGTACATACATATTATGTACATATTACACAGGTGTAAATATCTGGCTATAGATAGTAGATATGTGCAGATACATATGTATACATACATATATTGCATAAGTATATAAATGAAATGCATCTTGCAAGAAAAGAAAAATTAATGAAGAAAAGTTTTTATACAAGAATATTTCTATAAATCAAATAAAATAAATATGTATGTTGAGTGTCGGCTTAAAATAACAGAACAAGTGTTTCTAACAAACTTTACCATATATACATATACATACACAATTATTTGTGGCTCTTAAAATAAATCTACTTTGAGTTAAGTATAATAATTAATATCATTGATTATATTAAATTATAATTAATTTCAGCCGACACAACACATTTATATACATATATATATATATATATATATATATATATATATATATATATGTGCATATGTAATTTACATAATACAAAAATCCTATTGACATTACCATCATTCACTGTATATACATATGTATGTTACAACCAAATATATTGACCGCATAATTCCAAAATAATAAATATAATTAAATAAAAAATAATTAACGAAGGTGACCTGATGTTGCGAAAGTGGACGTTGTGGAAACACTCATTTAAATTTGTAAAGTTCTTATAAATTCGTTTACTTCTTTATTTCAAATTAATTTTATTTTAATTAAAAAAACAAAGACAAGAACCGCATAAACAATAAGAGAATATTACTAGAAAAGCATTAGAGACTGCAGTTGTATGTGAAATAATATTTACAAAATTTTGTATGCATATTTTTAACTGAAGTGAACTATAAATTTGTAAAATTTAAATTGTAATTGTTAAATAATAATAATTTTGGGAAATAAATATGTATATTATTTTTATTTGTTATCAAAAAAAATGTCCGTTTTTCTTTTGAATTAACGGGGATTCATGTAAGTAAGTTTTGTTAATAATTTTAAAACTTGTTCATTCAAATGACGACATGCTTTATCTGTTGCAAGTTATTAGTTTAGTCAAAGTAGAAATTAATTTTCAACAGCTTTTCAGGAATATAGGGGAAAAAAAAGCAATACGATTTAAATTCTAATGCGGTCCACGAATTTGCAATTCTTAGTATTGTACAATATTATCGCCGTGTATCACTAAATTCAGACGATGAATTAAGACAATTGTTTTTTTTTTGGCTTAAGTGCAGTTTAGTGAGCAGCTTAAAAGAAAAATATCCTATGTAATAGAAAATTGATGATGTCAAAATAAATGACAAACGATAAACAATGTTACCCTGTTGAAAGTTCAATAAAAATTTTCTGTATTACTGCAAAAATTAAACTTAAAAAACCATTTTTTAAATATATTGTGATTTTGAAGAAATAAAATTTGTTCATTATAGAGCGTTAATATTACTAAAAAAATATTAATAATAACAAATGTTGCGCATTTCTAAAAAACGTTCTTATATGATGTTTGATAAAAAATTAACAAAAAACTAAAATTAAAGCGAAGTTGAGTAACGAAAATATTTTTAAATTAATGATATAAATTTCTACCCTTCGCGCCCATTTCTGTGGGATATGACCAGAAATCATACAAGATAGCAAAAGATTTTCCATTAAACTTTTTTTAATTTCAGAAGTAAACAAATGTTTTGAAGTTTACACATAGACGACATTTTTAAAATTGTGTAGGCAGTGGCATGTGTAAACAAAGGGCCCGATTATGGTTTACAACAGTTGTTATTTTATTGTTGTATTTTTGAAAATGCTGTCGGTAATGTATGTTAATTTGTTGCTTTGCCAGCAGCGATTATGGCGTATAACATGTGTATTTATGTGTTGTCAGCACTGTCAAAAACGTACAACAGCTCACTAGCTGCTGTTTCGTGAGCGTTAGAAGTTGAAAAAGGAAAATTGAGCAATATTTGTTTTTAGTTTATATAAATTTTTGTGATTTTTCTCTTT
Organism: Dexiosoma caninum; assembly: GCA_963924685.1. Taxonomy (NCBI): domain Eukaryota; kingdom Metazoa; phylum Arthropoda; class Insecta; order Diptera; family Tachinidae; genus Dexiosoma; species Dexiosoma caninum. The sequence continues at coordinate 59,587,423 of OZ004726.1, read as the reverse complement.
TTACATGAATAGATTTTGGTGTGTTTTGTCATGTACGAGTATGTATATAATTTTTTTTTTTGTTATGTTTGTGATGAATTAAACCAATTGATATGTTGAAAAAATATAGATCAACGTTAATATCCATGATTATTTTTGTTTTATTTATTTCTCACGAAGAGTACGTTTATTAAATTTTATTTTTTATCTTGATGTATGCTTTTTGATTGAAATATGTACTACAATTACTTTGCCACTCTGTGATATAAACAAATCCTAGCTGTTGTAAACCATAATAGCAAAAAGGATTGGTGTTCTGTTGTAGCGAAAACAACACAACATTTATATGTTGTAAACCATAATCGGGCCCAAAACTTAACATAGGGTAACACGTAACATAATATCTGAGATAACGTAAAATTCAATTTTAATTTTAATTTTTTTTTTTATTTGTGTTAAGTTAAATATAAATATAAAGAACCAGAAGTTCAACAAAAATTGTCATTCTTTGATTTTCATAATTGACTGCATTAACCGAATTTATTCTCTTGGTGTACCACCCTGAGAAAAATACTATTATACACTATTATTGTCCTTGTGTACCACTTGGACAAAAAATAGGCAACTTAAACCTATCTTGGTGTATCACCAAGATAACGTATCTTTCAACTTGAGCGAGGCAAACGAGGAGCCTACGCTCTAACGATAAGAATATTATGAATTGAGAAAAACCATAATTTTATATTTTAATGCATTTGAAAATAAAGAAAAGTCAACAATTTGAGACAAAGAATTAAATTGACGACATACCCTCGTAAAAGGATCAGCAATAGGAGATTATAATGACGACAAGGAATATCAAATTTAATAGATTCTAAAAGAAATTTACAACAAACATGACCATTTATAAAATTCATCATAAAAGATACATTTAACGTTGTACGACGACTTTTCAGATTTGGTGATTTCATTAATGCATGACGGGAAGTTTATTGAGTAACTCCACTGTAGGGCACGTAAACAGAACAGCAAGAATTACTTTTGGACGGATTCAGTTCGTAAATTGTGAACGTCGTAATGTGGATAACAGATAATTGATTCATAATCTACTATAGGTCTAACGAGTGCCGCATATAACAGCTTCGTAATGTATGGATCAGAAAATTATTTAGCGCAACGCTTTATAAAGGCGAGAACACCTCTAGCTTTGTTTATAGTCAAAGTAATGTGGGAAACAAAAGTTAATTTAGGGCCCAGTACAACTCCAAGATCGAGAAACGAAGAAACCAACTCCAATTGATGACCTCCCAAAGAATAATTAACAGCAATACAGTTATTTCTATAAAAAGCATACATTTACTTTCCTTTACAACGTAGTAGCAAAAAAACTGGGGTCTAATCACCGCATTCGATAGCTGGTAAACTATCGTATCGTATAATACGATACAATTCGATACGTATCAAGTGAGCAAATTGTCTCATGCGATATGTATCGAATCGTAATTTTTAGATTATCTAACAATTCAACCTTATTACGGTTGTTGAATTGACTTGAATTATATTAGTAATTTTGTAAAATATGAATGTGTCAGTATTATTTTATTTCTCCTCAACTCATTTTGTTCCACAAACAGTCTGTATTTTTTATACTACCTATACTAATTTAGTAACATTGCAATCGTATGCATCATTTACAAATACCAGATCAAGCAGTTTACACAAATCATTGCAAACTTCATTCATTTGATTGAAAGATAATTCAAAAATATCAATCAGAAAGACATCATCGCAGTTATTATTTTTGACAGGGATCAAATAAGGGATATATTTATATATATAATATAAAGCTGAAAGCTTGTTTATACCTTATAGGAGCCGAAACCGCTGAAATTATACACCATAATATTGGGACTCTTGAATGAATTATACGCTACTTTTTTTTTAATCACGCCCGCTTTTACGCCTACTTTTTTAATTATCCTACTCCTTCACCATGGTTTTTAACAGATTTTATAATATAAACGAGCTTAACTCCGCCATTTGTGGTCCAATCGCGATGAAATTTGTTGCACTTAGTCTGTGCAACTCCGGCAAGGTTATAGGGTATTAATTTTTTTAAAACTATGTCCAGAAGGGCGATAGGGGGGAAATCTCTGTCCCTCCGAAACGTTCAAACCAATTTTGATGAAATTTAGAGCATACATAGATTTGCGTCTAAACATTCACATAGGCTTTTCAGATGTAGGACCAGGATGGCGATGGGGGGGAAATTTCTGCCCCACCGAAACGTTCAAACTGATTTTAAAGAAAGTTCGAACATAGACAGATTTGCGTCTAGTACATTTTCATTTTCTATGTACATTTTCAAAATTAGGACCAGGAGGGCAATAGGAGGAAAATTTCGGCCTCTCCAAAACTACATAGCCGATTTTGATAAACTTTAAAACTTGAATGTATATGAGTTTAAAAGACACATTGGCAATTGTGCAACTCCTGGAAGGTTATAGAAGGACACATATGCTACATATATATTTTCTAAATAGAACCAGGAGGCGATGTAGGGGTTTCTTAAAACTGGGACCACGGGGGCCACGAGCCCATCTAACCGATTTTAATGAAATTTAAATGTATTAATGTTTTTGCGTCTAGAAGGACACATATGCTACATATATATTTTCTAAATAGAACCAGGAGGCGATGTAGGGGTAAGATATGCCTTTCCGAAAATATATCACCGATGGAGATAACGGAAGCGAAGCCGCGGATAAAAGCTAGTATATTATAATGTAGAACGTAAGCTTGAGCCATCATCTCTAAACTAAACTTTATTTTATTTATGAAGGTGGCGATGGATGAAGTAGTCTGCACGTTCACTGCAAAACCAAAAATTGCCTGGGTTCAACCCCAGTTTCAGACTAAATCATAAAATCATCTCACATTTTTTCTGATGTGTCAGTTGTTGTCAGGTTTCCGTGGCGAAGGCATAGTCATGGGTCACTGAACAGTAACGCCACAGGCACATCAGAACGCCCTCCTTTGTCGGTATTGTGTAACACCGGCGAAGTAATACAATTACTAAAAAAGGTTCCTATTGGTTTTATCGTCAAATTTGTGGGTAATACAACTTAGAATGTAAATTTTTTTAGCATGAAACCGGTCTACGCAAACATATGTTTCTTTAGAGTATAATAATTTCGGTCGATGTGTCGGAATATTTGGCTGATCTTTCAAGTATATTGCAATTTGACTCTTTTATGCTTTATCCTCAATAAAATTTTGTATTCTGAAAATTCTAAATAAAAATTTGACACTGCACATTAAAGGCATCACAGTGAACATAGTTTTTAATTAAAAAGAAAAATGTGTTAAAAATGTTATAAAATATATAAATAATACACGCGATCTTTTACATCCTAAAAATAATGTTTTTTTGTAAATTAAGGTAATCATTTACTTTATTTCTTAATACACATTTGAATCTAACTACAATAATATTCAACCAATATGAAAATAAAAAATATAGAATAACCAACAAAATTAAAACCGCGATATTAAAAAAAACCAGCTGTCACAAACAACTAAAGATTGGATAGTTTGAATTGGTAAGGACGATATGTTTTATCAATAATAGTTTTCACCGTACCAAACCAAAATGTCCATTTTGTTCATCTGTGTAATTGACAAACATTGATTATTTTTTCGTTTTGAAATACCGTTTTTTTTTTATTGCCGGTTTTGTGACCCTGATTGAAATTTGTCAACGGTAACACTGACTGTAGCAAACGAATATATTAGGTGGGTTTTTTACTTTTCTGGTAAAGTTCGGTAAACTATAAGTCTGTTCCACGTACATAACAAAAGTGCTCAAATAAATTTTATTTTAGTGATTTTAGACGCTTCAAATGCATAATATTTGAAAAGCAAAACATTTACATCGTTGGCAACGTCTGTAAAATGTGGACAAAAATAAACTGGAAAAAAATACAGTGCTAAATATGCACAAATATATGTACTTACAACTTCAAGTTTATTTAAAAAATCTTCTTTTTCACTTCGAGTGCTGGTCCAAGAAAAAAAAAATTACCTAAACAAAAAGGTCGTGCAACTTGTACAGAAAATTAAAAATTTTACTTTCAAATTTTCTCTCAAAATTGCACAAAAATTGTTCTCTGGAACGCTTTTGGTTAAATTTAGAGCATTCTATCTTACACGTAATTCATTCAAAAATAAGCTTGTTGAACATTTCTCGCAATTGAATATACATATGTATATAGCCAAATTCATGCGCAATATAACTTCCAATTTATATAGTAGCCTTATCTACTAATATTATAATATATTTTTTTCATGAACATTGTTTCTAGTTTATTTGTCGTCTACATGTTGTTTAATATTTCTTATGTTAACATTGTAGTCCACCTAATATATATGGCCCTATCGGGTCGGTTGGTTATTTGTTATAAATAAATAAAATAGAAATAAAATAAATTTGTGAGAGTTCGCGCACTTTTGTTATGCACGTGGAATATACCTAATGTATATGACCATGTAATTTTAATACAAATCTACACACATGCGTACATCCATAAAAACCAAATTATTCGGCTTATACATGCTAATTAAAGAAACCCCTAATAATTTTTGACTAAATCATAAAATAAAATTAAATATTATTTGTGCATTGCAATGGTGGGAAATTTTTAATTTTACTTCATTATTGTTTACTTATGAACAAGTTGATTGCATGTTCTTCTAGCCCTAACTAGCTCGCAGAAAAAGTACGGTATGTTTCGTTCCAGAAGAACAAGAACATTACTCTCACAAAATTTTTCTCATGTACCCAATTTTTGTGTAAAACGCTTTCTGGTAAAATTGCGACCTCGCGGCGACTAATTTAGAGTAAAAAACACACTTATTAAGGTATAAAAAATTTTAGTGTAAATGCCCCAGTCCGCCCCTATGACCCAAAAAAATATCATCATCAAATCACAAAAAGTTTATTTGCTTAAAGTGGAACACTAAATTACTTACCAGTTTGTTTTTAACTCAATCTATTACTGCCTATTGCCTTTTTTTCTGATCCACAAGATTCACATTTGTCACAAATTACTGGAAATTGAAAATCACGAAACCATTTCTATAAAACCAGTTACAGTTTTACCAAAAGTTAAAAGCTTCTCCACAAAAGAAAGCTGGTAAAACAGTCTTATTAGTTGTTCGATGAAATCAAGGCGAATTCATACCAGGTAAACTCGTCCCTACAACTACAGCATTTTTTGTTTACAAATACAACAATTTTATTCACGGAAGTTTGACATATTTAGCTAGTTTTACATAAACAAAATACTTATTTTTTGTTGTATAGATACTTGACAAATATACTTTGGAAATAATTTAAAATACAACTTTATAACAGATTTTCTTAACCCCGTCTAAAGGCTGATCTGAGCATTACAGAGTTAAGACACAACTCAATTACGCATGAACGTCAAATCATACTTTTTTTATGTCAAAACCATGTTTAATCTTTTATTTTGAAAACGCTATGAAGAAAGATTATTTTTAAACAAAAAAAACTGTCTTATGTGCACTAAATATTCAAATATATTGTTGAGATATTTGAATATGTCAACATAACATAAATTAACACAAATCAAACATAATGGTTGACATATTTGTTTACATGAATTTTTGAAATTCATTGTTGTACTTACTACATAAAACAACCACGTTTCATTTTATATTTTTAGCACATAAAAATATAACTGTGTATTCTTTGTTAAATCAATTTTTTCAGCATAAGCCAAAGCGAAAACGTGTGAAATAATTCATTTTCGAAATCATAAACTGAAAATTGGTATCAAAATATAGTAATAAACATTCTAGATTATTTATTTTAAAGTGAAAAAATGGTGGACGCTGCAAGGCAAATGTTGGACGAATTGATGGGTCGAAATAGGAACTTGCATCCGTCTGAAGCTCCCAAAGTAATTATACGTAAAATTTATTTAAAATTTTTCTCAAATTTATTTTTCCATTATTTAATTTTTTTACTTCTAAAGGTTATAAATTGGGAAGATCCTGATGTAAGTTCAAAGCCATTTATGAATGTCAATGAAAAAAATGTATACTATGTATATTTTCTTTCAGTTGTGTCCGTATTACCTAGTAAAGTTTTGTCCGCATGAGTTGTTTGTGAACACGCGAACTGATCTAGGACCTTGTAATCGCATACACGATGAGCAGGCAAAAGCCAAGTACGTAGAGGCTAGACCATCGTCTCGCAAAAAGCAATATGAGGATGAATTCTTATATTTTTGTAATTCCATGTTAAATGATGTTGATCGCAAAATACAAAAGGGTAGGCAACGTTTGGCATTAATGCAAAAAGATCAGCCCGTCCAATCACATGTATCAAAACATCGCGAGCAATTAAACAATATAAATGCGCGTATTAAAAAATTGGTAGCTGAGGCCGAAGAAGCTGGCATACGTGGAGATGTGGATCAAGCTCAGGACTTGATGACTCTTTGCGAACAGCTTAAAGAAGAAAAAGACAATCTGGTTGCGCAATATGAAAGTATAGCGAGTAAAGAAGGAAAGGGTCTAATGACGCCAAAAGGAGAAAATACTGAAGGTTCATCATCGAACAATACTGAGAGTAATGATGCCTCTCCACCAAGTGATGAGGATACAGCTACTAGTGTTGCCGGGGACAAGAAACTTAATGCTTGGATGCAAGATATGGGTCATATTCCGGAAAAACAAATGGAGGTATGCGAAGTTTGTGGTGCTTTTCTTATTGTAGGAGATGCCCAACAGCGTATTGAGGATCATTTAATGGGTAAACAACATTTGGGTTACTCTAAATTACGTAAAGCAGCCGAGGAGATACATCTGCAACGTCAAAAAGAGCGTGATTTGGAGAATCAAAGAAGGCGGGATGATCGTTCATCATCTCATCGTAGTAGTGATGTAGATAAAAGACGGTGAGTTTAATGATTTAATTACTTTTTCAATTAACGAAGTAAAATGGTGAGAAAACGGTTCTTGTGTCAATGGTAGTCAATGTCTCAGAGATCTGAGAAAAACGTCGACAAAAAGAGTTGAATTGTATACGAGTTCAGTCAGACTTCTACCCGCAAAAAAATATAGAGTAGTTTTCCGACAAAAATTTTATATAAATTCGTGAGAAATTCTGATGCTTAACACTATTTAACTAAATAACATCATAAGTGAAAAAATTTGTTTGCAAATTAAACGATTTACAAAAATAAAGATTCTTAGTAATTATAAAATAACTCGAGATATTCGCATTATTTACTTTATGACCGTTTTATTAGGTATGTATATATGCATGTCTAAAAGCACTTCGTTGCTGCTTGTTCCATTCGATCACCCGGCTTCCCGCGGAATCTGTTTACTAAGGAGAAAAAAAAATATGTTTTGCTGTTTTTAGCTGGCCAGCCAAATGTTGTTTTGCTATGTATATTATTTCTAGTTCAATAAAAATAGATATCTACTATAAGTGTGCGGGGATTTACTTTTAATCGAAAGCGTTTTAGACGATGAAATTATACTTTATTTAGTAACAAATATATCTTAAATTAAAATTCTCGATAGCTATTTAAACATTAAAAATAATTATTATTATTTTTACTATCAACTGTATAGTGAGTAAGACAGGAGACCGGCTTCGTTCTCATCCCTTTAGAGTTAGTCGCCATATTGAACTTAGGTTGATGATAAACTTTTTAAAATCTACCCATCATACCCTTTCATTTGATACCCATATTGCAAATAAGCATTAAAAATAGGTTTTTGCAGTTTTAGGGTCTGTCGTCATATTGGATTTAGGTTGATGATAAAATTTTAACAATCTCCTCATCATACTCTTTCATTTGATACGCATATTGCAAATAAGCATTAAAAATAGGTTTTTGCAGTTTTAAGGTCCGTCGCCATATTGGATTTAGGTTGATGATAAACTTTTCAAAATCTCCTCATCATACCCTTTCATTTGATACCCATATTGCAAAAAAGGGAAAAGTAGGTAAAAAAGAAGTGGGAGTAAAGTGGGCGTGGTTAATTTAGGGGGATGAAAAATAGATGTTGTCCGATTCTCAGACCTACCCAATATGCACACATAATTTCATGAGAATCGGTCAAGCCGTTTCGGAGGAGTTTAACTACAACACCGCGACACGAGAATTTTATATACAGTCGAACTTCTCTATAACGTAGCATTTAGGGACCGTCAAATTTCTACGTTATAGAGAAAATTCGTTATAGAGAAACTGCAGAAAATTTTGAAAATTTTTTTTATGTAGAAAATATGTTTATTAAGACAAAAAAAATTGTTTTTACATGAACACATTAATTTTTTTTTTATGAATACATACGTATGACTAAATTGATGCAAAAAATCGATTGCTAAAAACTTCGCAATAGAGAGATTATTTAGTGTGAAAAATTCTGTTTAGGTCTTAAAAAATTGTACGTTACAGAGAGAACTTCGCTATAGGGAAGTTCGTTATAGGGAAATCAAAATGTATGAAAATACTCACAAAAATGTTGTGTTCACGAATTTTTTTTGTTATAGAGAAGATTTCGTTATAGAGAAGTTCGCTATAGAGAAGTTCGACGGTATTAGATTGTTAAATTAAATATTTTCTTTTGCCTTATAAATAATATTTTCATCTATATTTTGTAACCTTCTCTTTTTAATAAATACTTTTCTTGTATTTATGTAAAGCTTAAAAGTTTTCGATATTTCGTTAAGCATCGATAAATCTAATGATACACTTGGAAATAAAGACACTACATGAAGAGAAATAATTCTATCATCATCTTTTTTTCTCTTGGACCAGCACTCAAGAGATGACCCCTACACATGCGATGCATTCTGCTGGAACTAGAGCAAAGGGATAGTTGGAGAAATGACAGGAGGTGAAGCATCACTGTCTTATAACTCTGATTTTTCTGGTTTTTTTTTTTTTATAGCAGTTTTGAAGCGCCTCTGATGTCAAGGAGAGATATTAAATTTTAGAAGCTTCGTTTTTAGTAATTTATTTTATTTCACCGGTGGTTCACAATACCGACGAAGGCGTTCTGATGTGCATGTGTATTGGTTAAAGATGTTCAGTGATTACTGGCTATGACTTCGCCATCATTTAATACCATTAACTAATCTTGTATTGTTGATGAAAACCCTAATACTTCTTTTTCTCTGATAAATAAAAAAAATTGTGTGTTGCTGAACGGGTGTGACTTGCAATTAGTAATTTATGATTGATTTCCTTTCAGGAGCTGGCGAACAAAACTATTCTTTACAGGATTATCGTTTTTTTTTTAATTGGTTGGTTATTTTTTTATTTTAATTTTTTAAATGGAAGTGTCTGTTTTTTTTTGAAACGTCTGGTTATGATTGAAAATCTGATGGACATGTCCAGATTTGAAATTAAAAAAAAAAATTGTATTGTAAGAAAAAATATACAAAAATTTAAGATTAATCTAATTAATAAACGACGTGCACCACTATCTTGAATGTTTATGTTTGATGTAGAATCTGCATTTTGAGCTTGTGTTAAACTGGACTTTCTCTCACCTCTGATACTATCTATTTTTTTGTAGTAGTGCTCTAGTTGTTTTGCATCATAAATATTTCAGTCTTTAACCAAGATGTGTACAATTCTATCCTTTGCATCAATCTGGTGATATGTTTCAGATTGTAGGATGAATGGTTTCTTTCTTTAATATTTCTCTACTCTGCCGAAGACACGGTCTGCTTGAATTCTAGTTTTGACCTCCGTAACCATCCGCAAAAAGGCGGCAAATTTCTACCCAATTAAAATCAACAGATAACAGTATGTAAAGAGGCCAGATGCTATTTCTGTTGATCTTCTTTGGGCTTGATTCTTAGTGCAGATAAAGAAAATAGCGTGTTTCGTGTGCTTTTCTGTGACGCAAAAAGAATATTATCCTATTTCGCTTGAATTGGCATCTTTGGGAGCACCGCGATCTGTTGAAGATCAAGGCAAATTGTTAAAGAATTTTCAGGCTTTTCCTTAGAAAGAACAAAGAATCTTTTGCTCTAACATTGTGAACACGAAGCTGTACTGTTAGTGATTGAAGTTTTTATGGAATAGTACAGCTTTCTTTGAAAATAAGGCGTTGTAGTAATAGTGCTATGAGATTTTTCTAGTTTTGATTTGAAATAAAAATGCTATTTAATATTATTCAACTGTTAGGAAAACATGTTTGGTTTTGTTCGAAAACTCATTTTTCGTTAAGTACGATCGAACTGTTTTTGAATAAAAGTATTTCGTGCCTTCATAGATGTGTACTTGGAAAGCCCGAAAAAAATGAAAAAAAATTTACTGAGAACATCTCTAGTTTTGTTCGACAGCTCCTCACTGAATGCAAACATATATATGTGACTATAATCATGTTATTTTTACGGTAATATATAAAATTTTCCCAAGTATAAGAGCAACTAACTGGTACTAAAATGTTCCTTTATATTCGTCACTAGTTTAACTTGCAAGTTTTTGCATTGCTTTAAAATATTTATGAGAGCTATATTTTAAAATTCCTTCTGACTCTCTCCTTGCTGGTTTTTGCTCCAAAAGTAAATGAACAAACCTATTCCATTTCGCAATCTATGCTTAGAGCGTGAATTATTGATAATAAAAAAGAAAGAAAAAAATCCATAACATAACTGTTATTATTACTATTTGCAGTGATCGGGAACGTGATTATCGTGCACGTTCCAGCGAACGTGGTAATAGTCGACATCATGCAAGTGACCGACATCGACGTAAGTACAAATTCTTTTGCGTGGTGGTTTTTAAAGATAGAACATTTTAAACTTAAAATGAAAATTCAACTATTGGTCAGATTTAATTATAAAAATTCTGATGTGTTAAAAAAACTAATAAGAAAAGTAAAAAATTAGATATTTGAAATATTAATTTTTTAGTGTTTCTCAAATAATTTGATAACTTTATAAACTAAAGCAAAACAAGTGAAAGTTTGTCTCCAAAAATCACCCTATACAATATATTTGCTATACAAGAAGCAAATTAAATAACAGTCTGATTTATAGATCATCACAAATCTCATCATCGCCGGCGTTCCCCTTCCCGCAGTCATCGCAGCAGTCATGATCGTTATAGTCGCAGTCGTAGCCGCAGTCGTTACTAAAGCATATACAAAAGGAACGCTTGCTGAACATTTCCTTTTCATTTTATGAATATAAACATACAAAAACAACTAGAGGTACACTTCCCTTTTCTTAATTAAAACAAAACCCAAATGATTTGATAAAAATCATGAAAACAATTTTAACAATACAATTTAAATAATTAAACCACAGAAAAGTCATAACGATCTTACTACACAATATAAGGTGAGTGAAAATACTTTACAATTTATTAAATTTCTTTTTTTACACAATCATATATTTTCTAATATATGTTAGCAAACTTTGAACAAAAATCAAATGTGAATGCGGTAAAAAAAAATAGAGTGCATGTATAGGTGTGGTAGATACGAAATATGTTTTACCTATTATTTTATTATTTCTAAAAATAATTCTAAAAGAAGACATATGTTGTCTAAATAAGGGCTATGTGTGAAATGATTTAGCCAACTGCAACTATGAAGTTATCGCGAAATGATTGTAGTGAAAATTAAACTTTTGGAACTAAATGTACAAGCAGTTGGCCTTTAATTAAAATAATACATATATGTATATTTAATTAAAATATATCTCTTAAAAGGTCGCTTCCTTTATAAAGAGAATAAATGTTACTTTGTTGCCAGGACGATAATTCAAAATACAGGAGGACACTCCCATTTGACGTTCTTTCTCATACCAGGTACTCTTATTAAAAAAATTAAGAACAAAGTTTTTAAACCAAAAATTATATGCTTACCTCATTTAAAAGTACACTTAAGGGTTAAAAGTTAAAAAAGTCTAAAGTTACCGATAATATGGCAATGAGTTTTGGTTGGTTTCCAGTAGATCTCGCCCACTCATGAACAGGTACATTATTTAATATGTTTTTATTTTGCAATTAAATTTTATATTTAAAGGTCTACATACCTATAATATCATTTTTAATGACCGCGATATTGAACAAAATCGATACTCTCACATTATACCAGGTATTTTAGTCGTAAAGTTATGAAATCTTTAGTTATAGATTTTTCATTTATATCTGATGTATGTATAAATGTGTAAGCTGCATTTTTTCAGTTAAATTACTTTTGAAAAGATTACGGAGATGACCTTGTTCATTGTTATGCCCTATTGCATATTAATAAAAAAAACAAAGTCTAAACGTTAATATTCTAAGATATGTACATACATTCCGGGCATACTTGAAGGTAATTACATGCTAAATCGTATTTTAATATTTTCATACTTTACGAATCAACAGATCTTCTATAAAAAATTATTTAGGTAAAAGAATTCATATTGTTTTCAAAAGTTTTAAAAGATTTGCAAAGACAGAAATAAATATGCGATAATTTACTGTTCTCAAAATTTGTAATAGAACTACTGTTTACGCTTCATCCATTTGTAAAGGTAACATTATTTTTAAAATTGTTATATTGACAAAATTAAGTATGAAATAGAAATATTTTATAACTTATTAATCAGTTTATGTATGCACATACATATAAACATACATACATTGGCAACTAATGAGAAACGGCTTGAAATTTTATAAAATGTTTTTAATTTTTGCGAAATCATTTATTTTGTTTAAAATATAAGTACGACACTTATTAGAAACTTAACAATACATACTACTATAGAAAACAATTATTATATTATTCTTACTTATTCTTAATAGACTGTTGCAAAACGCTTTTGCTTAATCACCGCTTCACATCGATGACGCATTATGTCGTTCGCTTGTATTGCCTCCCACGGTATTATTATTTTCTTAAAAATATTTTTCAAATTTCATAATTTATGGATTGGCCCAATACTTTTCCAAAAAAATCGTACGTATACCATTATAAATCATCTATCATGCTTTGCTACGCCGGAAACATGCGAGTATTAGATACATTCTTGGCCGATCATCAAGATCAGCGTAATCTATATTTATGTCATCTATCCAAAACATATATTTCCAATGACTTGCAGTAGTCGTTTCTTTTACCGAGGAACTGCTTGGTGATTGTTGTACTGTTATGTTTCCCGTCGTCAAAGGTCGATGTCACAGCTTGATTTTATGGATCTATCATGCAGTCAGTGAGGAGTATATTTTATTTCGGGGCATGTTGGCTACGGTGCCATTTGTTTATAAATATTACAAGAGGTTTTGATGACATTTTTTGCACGTAGCATTAGCTGAGCTATTGTTTTGCAAGGTGCAGCTTTTGTATTTTCTCGTAACCACTCTTTTTATTATTATCCAATAAAAAATTTATTATGCTGACCCAGTAGCTCCTAAAAAGATTTTCAAGAATTCAATAATAGTTTCTATTATGTGTCGCACTTTTTCGAACTACAATTAAATACAAATGTTTTTAAGAACATGTTCGCATATTTTGCACTATTATGAAAAAAGCGTTTCTAATCAGTTGTCAGTAGGGGTATATTCCTTCCACATATGATTTTTAATGAGTGCTAAATATTGATTAAATAACGCTTCAAGATTTCATAACCGAATGCCGAAGTTTAATAATATAAGTCTGAGGACTTTTGACAAAACATCAAAAGTGAAATTTAAAAATTTTTCAGGAGAGCGATAATACTATTTAATTAGTCATTTCTGTTTCGTCCTTTTTTTTATAAATTTAGTATAAATAAGCTACCTTTGCTGTAATTTCCTTTCTAGTAAAATCTCTATTAAAATCAAGCTTACAAGTTAAATCAAAAACAAGTCCTGATAAGTTAATTACTTTTTGTGTGGTTTCTCAAAAACTAAAATTCATAGAATATTCATATAAAGATTCCTTTACGATTAAAATACTAAGAACTTTTCTTATCTCGACTTATGATCTTTTGTCAAAAGTCCACAGAAATATAAATATTTCCCAACTTGACACATGCTTCAGGGGTATAAAAACTGTAAGACTAAATATTTTTTACTCAATCTTATAATAGAGTATCTGATTCATCTTTGAATTTAATTTTTTGCGGTGCCACAGGTATAAAAGCTCACATTTCAGTTGAATCATCGATTTTTATTTACATATTATAATTTAATTTTTCAATTATTATTTATTTTACAAATTATTATTTCCTGACGATGCTACCTATTTGGTAGCGAAATATTGAGAAATAAATAATAATTGAAAAACTTTGCATAAAAAAGACCATCGCTCAAAAATAAATATAATTAAAAATATTTTATCAAAGGTCAAAATAAAAATAGAAGTGATACTAATTTAATTTTTCGGTGAACAAAACTGGCACGAAGAAAAACTATTTTAATGACTTATATGAGCATATAAATCTTTGAAATAAGCATGCTAAATTCAAAACTGAAAAATTTATCTAATAGTTGAACTATGTCTTGTTCTCTGTGTCACGGTTACAATTAATAACAAAGTTCCTTTTTAAATTTTTCGTAAGATTTACTAAAAAAAAAATTTCCATTTTTAAAACATGGATTGGTTAGCCTTTTAAAATAATTCTATGCATAATTTGAATTTCTTAAATGAGGCAGTCATTTCTTGCACAATGGTTCAAAAGGTCAACTTATTTTCACGATTCTTTAAAATCAGTATTTTTTCACGAACCTTTGGAAGATAGTGATTTATAACACTAATATTCTATTCTATAATTTTCTCATTTTCAAGCACCTAATGAATACAGACTAGGTAAACAATTTTTTATTACTATCCCCAACATATGCTTAAAATAGAATCAAGAATTTCTATGGAATCATTTATTTCTAGGAAATTAGAGATAGTAAATTCGAACTTTACAAATTAAATTGGCACAAGTTTTGTATGTTGCAGTCAATAACTCGCATATTAATTTTCGTCAAAGAATTTGGATATATAGTTTCAAAATTACAACCTAAGCCATCTGACAAATGGTGCAATGTATAAAATATACAAAGAGAACTGATGATGGAAGTTGGGCGACTGCCGTAAACGCGTTCTATTTAGCTTATGTAAGTTGCTATCGATTGACGTTTCTTGTTCTCTTGCCTCATGTCTAATTATTTCTGACTAAAAACTTTACGAATTTTAGCCATATTTGGATGTAATAATAAACTACAAATTAATAATTATATCGATATATGAACTGAATGCTTGGGAGCTTTCAATATATATGTATATGTATATCAGACTTCGACAATTTGAATTACATTTAACTTCAATTACAATTACATGTACATTGAATTACAATTAGGTAGATCAAAAATTATTATCATTATCTTAATAACTATCGAGTTTGAAGAAAAAAAAAATGTTGTGCTCCTACTGACAATTGCTTGGAGAATTTAAGGAAAACCGAGTTAAGAAGTAATGGCTATTATGATACTTGAATATTTATGAACTTTTTTTCTTCTCCTATATAGAAAGAAAAACATTAGTTAGACCCTTTCTATATTAATGACATATATGTACAATGTACATAATGGAAATGGCCGTTGAAGTAATTACGATGAATCACGACAACGTTTAACAGATGGCATTTGTGTAAAAATGGGTTTATTTAAAGCTAATAAAAACCTTTTTCAAATTGTTTTTCTTCCAATACTTTATTTAAAGCACTTTTTATTTAGTTAAATAAATAAAATTAATAATTATAGCCGTGAAAAGAAAACCTTCTGTATATTATTTTTGTAATTAATAAAAAAAGTAATTATTACATAAATCTTCTGTAATTACTTTACTCCGGCATTATTTCTTCCAATTACATTTAATTATAGTTGGTACATGTAATTGTAATTTAAATCTTTTCCACCACAATTACTTTTAAATGTAATTAATGATACCTTGTAACTTTATTTAAGACATTTAATGTATTAGATTAAATTAGTGCACTTTGCTGCCTCAACAATTCTTTAAGAAAAATTAACTTAATTTTATTGTGTTGGAACCAGCGCGAAAGGGATAGTAGGAGAAATGACAGGAGGTGAAACTTCACTATGTTACAACTCTGCTTTTTAGTTTTATAGCAGTGTTGATGCACCTCTGATGTCAAGGAGATTTAAATATAAATAAATAAATACAAATAATTCTCCATCATATGAACTTTGTAAATATATTATACATATTTTGAAAAATCTGACTATGAATTTGAATTATAACGTCAGGAATTCCTTAATGTTTAACGATAAATAAAACCATTAAGTTTAAATAATGATGATAGATTAATGATGTTGTTTTTCTATTCCCCAGTATTCTAGTAGATTTAGCCAGAGACATTATATATGAAAAGTGGAATAGGATATGCGGATATACAACGATGGAAATAACTTTATTTTTACGTATTATAAAATTTTGTATAATTCATAATAGGTATTTTCAATATAATGATAGGATACAGTGGGGAGCAAAACCGTCAACATGTTTGCCGAATTTACCAAAATATTGTTATATTTTCTGTTCAACCAACACCCTAAGCTTAAACTTTTCACACTTTTAAGTGGCCAGCACAAAGTCCTGACCTTAATCCGATAGAAAATTTGTGGGCATATATTAAGCGTCAGTTGGCTAAGCACAGAAGTCCACCTACTAATATGGACGAATTGTGGAACCAGGTACAGACAAATATACCGCAGTCAATTATTCAAAATTTAGTGGAAAGTATGCCCAGACGTATAAAAAGTGTTATAAAAAATAAGGGATTGTGGACAAAATATTAATAGCCATAAGAAAATTAGTTTGAAGCAAAACTGTCAAAATGACCTCTAGAAAGAATTTACTGTTTAATGTTGGAATTAAAATGAATAAAATACTTTTGTTTTCCAATATAAATTGTTCAAACACGTATATTTATTTTGCTGTATAATGTTTCTAATATTGATTGTTGAACAGAAACTATAACAACATTTAGGTAATTTCGGCAAACATGTTGACGGTTTTGCTCCCCACTGTATATGTATGTACAACAGAAAGGTGAAAAATTACTTGATGATAGTATTGAACAATTCACGATGAAACCAAAGATTTTAGTAAAATTTGTTGATGATTTATTTTGTATCATTTCCGAAAATGGAATAGGTTCTATATTATCAACATTTAATTCATTTCATCGTGATATAAAATTTACTATTGAAAGGGAAAGTAATTCGAAAATTACATATTTAGATCATTAGTAATGAGAAAAGAAAATAAATTATGAGTAGATTGGTTCAAGAAAGGAACTTCATATGGTAGGATTATTAATAATTATTCCAAACATCCAAAGAGGATTATTATTAATACTGCTAGATAGATAGATAAATAGATTTTATCAATTAGTGATATAAAATTTCATAGAAAAAACAAAAAAGAAATTATGAGTATATTAAACAAAAATAGTTTGCCTATTGATCTCCCTTTCAAATTGATATGACAATATAATAATAAAATTTATAAATCATTAATATATGTCGGAATGATTAGAAAAATCTGAAATATATGATACAAGTAAATATAGTATGGCAAAAAGAATGTATGACAGGCTGCCTTCCTAAACGTCAGCTGCTTTCCAGTGCGACAATGTCTCATGTTTCTAAACGCAACTGTTCAAACTTTGACGATGTATAGCATTTCTAAAGTCATCAGATGCACAGTTGATGTTGAAATAAATGCAACAAAAGCGTCATTTAGATTAACAATGCTTTTTATAAACAATGGCGACAAAAGAAGAAAGGTACAAAATTTCAATGAAATAAATACTTAATTTTCATTAAAAATTTAATTATTTCATTAAATAATAGTTTTTATTCTTATTAATTGCTTTCCAAAATTAACTTTTTCGCAAACATTGTTTTTTATAATGCAAAGCAAACAGATGTTTCTGAACGTCGACGGTATTAGAAATTTTAAAATGTCAACGCATAATTTTCAAGGTTGGTAAAATATTACTGCTTTACTTAAACACTGCTTTGACATTGCATAGAGATGTTTAGGAAGGCAGCCACAATGTAGGAAAATAATTTAGTAGAACTAAAGATAAAATAGAAAAATTAGATGGATCTAGCGTGGTTTATCGAATACTATGTATTGGGAAAAACAATAGAGGTAGGTACAACAAAAAATAAATTCAGAACTATAATAGCTGGACACAAACGGATCAAAAATATAAAAGTATTAATTGACGAAAAACAGCATTATCTTATCATTGTTCGAATTCGGACCATTATCCAGAGTTTGATATTTCCGTTTTAAACAGAAGTTAATTATAGCCGTAGATATATGTTAGAAATGTTACAGATTATAAATGCTTCAACAGATCAGATAATGAATTTTTAGACAGATACGTTTAATGTTGCGCAGAATTACAGATATTTGTTATATAAGAACGGAAAATAGAATTATATCCGGCTTTGTCTATGTATATTTGTGTTTCTAAAAAAAATTTTTACAATTTTTTATGTTGACAATATTTGCTTTCTTCAATTTTTATGTTCACAATGTTTAATTTTTCAATTGTAATTTGTAGATATTTTTATAATCACAAAGAAAAAAAATTTAATTTCCTGAAGAAGGCAATCAATGATATTGGCGAAATATTGATATAAAAAAGAATAAATATTAAAATTTTCTTTAAAAAAACCGACCTTAAACTTGATTATCTAATATAATTGAAATTTTATTTAAATTTTCTTGAAAAAATGGGTTTTTTCTCAAAACATTCTGAATATCTCCTAATCTATAAGGATTTGCAAAAAATGTATAATAACATAATTTAAAGATTAGATCCTTTCGTGTTTTTCTTAGTTCTATCGAAGAGCTATTTCTCGAGTTAGTGCAAATTACGTGGTGCAACCTCCGCTTCTTTCTACAGGGTGGGCCAAAAATAATCAGCCGGGGCATAAGTAATCACCCGATGTTCTTTTGCTGTAATTTTTTTTTAGACAAATTTTCGCACTGCTTATGATATGGGCTAAGTGACCGCCGCCAGAGTTGATGACCATACATGCAGATCCAAAGGTTTTTATTAAATAAAATTACAGCAAAAAGACATCGGGTGATTACTTATGCCGCGGGTTATTACTTTTGGCCCACCGTGTATATAACGGTAAATCTGAAGAAGCAGAGTCAATCCAAAAAAAAGTAATTTATAGGCATTGAATGGGAATACCATATGTATTGAAATTGACTAAGATAACTCAGGCTAATAAATTATTATTGACCAGTGTTATTGGATTGATTACATTTGATTGATACTAAAGTTGAGAAGAAAATTTTTCAGGGGTTCTCATGTACCAATTCTGTTTTGTTGGAGTCCATAGAGAACGAAAATAACGTTAGTTTTTTATGTCGTCGTATTTTTATTACTTCGTAAAGTGGTTTAATAACGGTAAATGTTGTGAAAACGTGTTTTTTACAGTTTCAATTTGAA
This sequence comes from Dexiosoma caninum, assembly GCA_963924685.1. Taxonomy (NCBI): domain Eukaryota; kingdom Metazoa; phylum Arthropoda; class Insecta; order Diptera; family Tachinidae; genus Dexiosoma; species Dexiosoma caninum. Next base: position 59,567,904 of record OZ004726.1, on the reverse strand, counting down.
AGAGTCCTAACTTCTTTGTTTCCCAACGGATTACTATAATTTTCTGTTTAAAAGCTCTGATATTATCTTTCAAACAAGGCATACTTTTTGTACATCGGTTAATAAATGGCTAAGTTATAGTACAAGTTGAAGTGTAAAAAAAAAACATTTTCCAAGAAAAAAATTTTTTCCTCAGGCTCTAAGTTGCTTATGAAATACCAAACAATATACATATATTGCAAAATAATAACACTAAATTTACTTTCCAAAATGTGTAATTACAATTAAACTGGTTAAAAAATAAATGACATGCTTTATTTTGCGCTTTGACTTTTTTGTTTCTTATTTAGAAATGACATGTTTTTCTCTGCTTTTTATAACCTTCCCTGTCAGAATCGCGCTTTAAAAACCAACAGTAGTTAGAAAGCATACTGATTTTATTTTTTCTTATTTAACGCTGTTTAATTCTAAATATTTCCTTGTGAAATCGTTCACCTTGCTGATCATTCATGTGTCCTAAATTAGGTTGAAATCTTTCCAAATGAGCATGCAGATGGTGTAGTTTAATTGACATTCTGCAACCCATCGCATGATAGGCAGGCAGCATATTGTTTACTATCTGCTCGGCGCACTATGCGTCGATCGTCTCCATGCAACAGCCATCACTTCAGGACCTGTTGTTATTTTCTGTTAGAACGATGAATATATATTGTATATATCGCACCCTAAATACAAAAGTGACACAACTCAAAATTTTCCAAAATGTACTTTTTTCCGTAAAATAATTCACAGTACACATCTCTAACTACTTCAAAAATTTCTTTCTCATCACTCACTGTTTTCTTTAACTGGAAAAATACCGTTATGTCTGTTTTTATGTTAATTGCATTGCTTACGCACGATCGACTAAAAATACCTATTTTTAAGTCTTAAAGGGTCATAACTCAAAATTATACTTTATTTCCACAAATATAATATAAAATTAAAAAATTTTAGCAAAACCTTCTTCGAAATAGACTTCTTTCATAATGGAACCAATTTTATTTTAAATATTACAATCATTTTTGCATAAACAGTTTTTTGCCTCTCCTGAAAATTTGAGAATTTTGAGTAGTGCCGCTTTTGTATTTAGGGTGCGATATGTATTCGTATTTGTTAAAAATATAAATTGAATAAAACTTATTATAAAGATAGAAGTTCCTGCAGTAAGTCAGTACGAAAAAGTCGTAAATAAATGTTAATTAATTTCAAATTTGCAGATTAACTACCGTATTTATACAATTTTTTTTATCTGGGACCAGCACTCAGGAGATGACCCCTACACATGCGATGCATTGTGCTGAAACTATAGGAAAGGGATAGTTAGAGAAACGACAGGAGGTGAAGCTTAATTAATTATTTTACAGCTCTGTTCTTTATTTATAGCAGTGCTGAAGTTTCGGTTTAGTAGCCATTTTTTTATTAATATTTTACTTCGCCGGTGCTACACAATACCGACGAAGAAGGGCGTTCTAATGTGATTGTGAATTGCCATCGCGACCCTAATTTTTTTTTCTTTCTTTTCTTCTTAGTTTCTTAGAGAAATGTCCATACAAATTTCAATCAATGTACCTTATATAAATCCCAAAAAAATATTTGTGGATGCGGCAGTAAATCGTTAATCTTCTAATCAAACAATTAATCAATTAAATAAAAATACCTTATTGATATGAATACTCTAATAAATGTGAAAGAATGGTTTTACTATTTTTGGTACCGGTTATGAAATCTAAATCTAAAAACAATTATAAACGAAGATACTATTGAAAACTAATCTTCAAACTACTACGTTTTATCTTCATTTTTTCTAATTATAAATTATTCAAAATTGACAACAGAACTAATTATAAAAATTCAAAAGATTAATAAAATTGTATTATAAATTTTAGTTGGAAAACACTAAGAATTCGACAACCTAACTTCTTACTAGAATTGGACCGCCAAACAACATTCTAAGGATACCTTGAAGTAAAGCCAACATTTCAGGTAACTTTCAACAACAAACTTTATCAACATGAAGACTTTTTTCTTTCTCAAATTAATAATATCAACTAGTGGAACAACGAATTATAAAATCCTTCAGGAATTCAATAACACCAAACTACATCAAGCCTGATCGAGGTGATTGTTTTTTTTCTATTTTTATTTATTTCTATTATAATACACGTGTTTTAAATTTTTCATTATTATTTACAACATTTATACGCAATTCTTGTTTGCGAATGAAACATTATTTTAAATACTGAACTCATTGTTTATATGAAGATAGTAAACAGAAACTTTTGTGTTTTACTGATGATTTTTTCAAAATATTCGTGTATTTACTATATATGAATGTATGTATATTTTGTTAGCAAACATGTACAGTGGTGATCAGAACATACGGAACTGAATAGTTTTCAAGCTCTTCATCCATCTCAAATTCTCTCTAATATATAATTTTTCTTAGGTTTACAAACTGGATTAATGCTTTTTCCAAAATTCAAAAAAACTATACATTGTGCGAATTTTAACAATCTATTTTTTTAAGCTTTAAGGTTTTTTCTCTTTTTATTTATTATTTTTATATTTATTTTCGATATTTCGTTAACCTTCGGTTAACATTTTATAAATAAAAAAACTTAACATTTTATAAAAAAAACTTCCTGAAGATGTTAACCGAAGGTTAACGAAATATCGAAAATAAATATAAAAATAATAAATAAAAAGAGAAAAAACCTTAAAGCTTAAAAAAATAGATTGTTAAAATAATACAAAAGGTTAAAAAAAAGTATTAAGAAAAACATTGTGAGAATTTTTCTGCATCGAGAAAAATAATACAATTATAGTGTTTCAGAGGACAATTTATATAAAAGATGTATTATTCCCGCAATCAGAATATGATATTTTAATAGTTTTATAAAAAGCATTAAACCGGATTATAAAAGTAAGGAAAATTATGTAATAAAGAGTATTTAAGAGATGATATACAGGGTGTCCGACGGGAAGGTATACTAATTTGTTTGTTTATAATTTTTGATTAAATGAAAGAGAATGGATATTATATTGATAAATGTTTTATATAATGTCGGGAATTTTGTATTGAATACAATATCAGTTAAATGTCCACCTCTGTTAGCCTCACAAATGCGAGCACTTTTGACCACATTTTTCATTACATTCTCACATTTTCACGCGATATGTCATTAATTTCATCATGAATATTTTGTTTGAGTTGCTCAAGCGTTCCTGGTTTGTTTGCATAAAACTTGCTTTTCAGATATCCCCACAAAAGGAAGTCCGGAGCAGTCAAATCTGGCGACCGTGGAGCCAATCAACATCGCCATTTCTTGAAATAACTTGTTGTGGAAGGAGTTCTCCCAATAATTCCATTGTAATACTGGCTGTATGGGATGTGGCACCGTCCTGTTGATACCACATGTTAATCAAGCCCAAACCATGCAGTTTTGACGTTAAACATTGTGGCCAAAGTTGTTCTTTGAACACCAAGCTCCTGAGCACGGCGTCGAATTGAGGTTGATGCATTGTTTTGAACACTTTCTTGAGCAGCAGTAATGTTTTCAGCCGATCTTGCAGTACGTTGTGGTCAATGCTTGGGCCTATCACCTACAGAGCCTCTTTCTTCGAAATCATTCACTACAAGATAAATAGTGCGTTTTGTTGGCACGTTGTTTCTCCCAAAAATTTCACGTAACTTTCTCATCGTCACAGTAATCAATGATTGATTTTGATAAAATGTTTCAACGATTAAAACACGTTGGTTTATCGAATATTTTTCCATAATATATTTGCCACGTGTCTACTTCACGATTGCCAAATAGGAACTTTCAAGACTAATGTTTACCGAAATGGCAGCAAAACAAAGTAGTATACCTTCCCGGTGGACACCCTGTATGAATGAAGAGATTGAAAAGTATTTCAGTTCCGTATGTTGTCACCATTATTGTATGTACATACATACACACATAACTATGAGGGTGCTGGAAGATCGAATACATAAGAACATTAAACGTTCTTGTATTTCCAAATAGTTTCGTTAATCAGGAATTGTTTGCGTGAGTTAGTAAGTTCCAATTAGACAATTATCTGCAAATAAGAACTGCGAATAAGAACGTACTAATTATATCTTATATTAATATATTAATAATACCATTATTTTATCTCAAATGAAAATCTAAAAGAAAAAATATTGTTATTAAAACTACAAAAAATAAACAATTACTTACGTACAATATAATTTGATAATTTATATAGTCTGATGACAACAAGAACGGCAGGAAGGAGGTCGCATTTGAAGTTTTCGGGTACAGTGAATTTGTGTGTTTGAAAAAATTAATTTAAAATTTTTATAAAATAATACTACTCAGTATATATCTTCTAAAGCAATTGCATTACTATTTGGTTTATTATATTTTATCTCTGTATTTGAAAAATATTCTAATGCGAAAAAACCGTATAATATTTTTTGTAACATAGTCCCAAAATTTTTTGTTTGTTTTTTTTGCTTAATTTCTTAATATTTCCAAACTATGGTCTACTGATTTGGCTTTTTTCATTTTGCAAATGATAAATTCAAGTTCTTTTCGTTTGGTGATTTTCCATTAGTTTAGCTAATCAAATTGCAGTTGTAATAACATAACACAAATATAAAGAAAATATGCATACCATATAATTTTTAAAGTAACATAAAAATTGAGAACTAGCAATTCACGTAAATAACGCTAAGGTATTTACATTAAAAAAAACTATATATTATTCTAAGATAACTGACAACTGAGAATAAAGTCAACATATATATCTTATATCTGATATATACAAATAAATATTATTTTAACGAAAACTAAATTGAGTTTTATTGCATCGGTATAAATTGAATCAAGTCTTTAAATTTCGCTATAAGCAAGGTTGCCATCCAGTCCAGTTAGGAGTTTTCGAGAGGAACTAATGGGTCGATAATGGATTGCTACCGAACTTCAGGTGAGTTGCAAAGGGGCAACCAGAAATTTCCGTTGCCATCTATAAAAGCCAGCGTGATGAAAATAACACTATCCGTTAGCACAGATACAAATTTAATTTTTAGTATTGCCATACCAGAATTTCACGACTAAATTAGAAAAATAACCAACTCCCAAGTTTGTTAGCAAAGACATTAATACATTGTCCAATGTTGCTAGATTACATAAATTTTTAACAGGGACAGTTTTTTTTATTCTATATTCAAAACGATGTTTATTCAAAACAGTTATTTATGAAAATATTTGTGGGCTATACGTATAAGTGTACTATTTTTTATAAAATAACGCACATAATGACAAATATTGAAGCTAAACATTAATCGTGTAGCATTCGCTTAAAAATGATATTGGCGAGCATAAATGTAAAGAAATTTTGACATTTACGATATGTGAAACATAAATGAGCAAAAAATGTCGCCTGAAGAGTTGGTTTTATTTCATAAATATACTTTGTTTGTAGTTAATGCGCAAGAAATGCATCCAAACAATGGCGAAGTAGGAATTTAAATATGCGGTTTTTCTTATAATTTAACATATTTCTATATTCAATTATCTCTTTATTGCCGTAGAAAATGGACACATCAGTATTAAACGTACTAAATACTGTACTACTACATTGTAAATATACGTTTAGCAAGTCAACCGTGCTTTCAGCCCGAAATCGGCTGGTACAATTTTCCTCCAACCAGAAATAACCATTATTATTATATTGTTATAAATTCTTTGCTGTCACTTTCCTTGAAATTTTTTTATATTTTTTTTGTGACAAGAAACATTAGAAATAAAAAAGATCTAATAATATGTTGCAAGACATATGTGATCATATCCGCTCAGCTCTATTAGTATTTCGGAAGTGCCACTGCAATTCAGAAGGATTGGAAAAGGTCTGAACTTCTTTTTTTATTTAAACTAGTTTTTTGAACATTTGATTTCCTTCTTCATCGAAATGTGAACGACCATTTCTTTGAAACATCTTATTTACATTGTAGATTTCGCTCTTACGAAGAATAAGGTTTATTGAATTTGATTGTAACACTTACCTTAGTGACTGAGAGCAGGTACAATTAATTTAATTAACATTTCTTATATATTCATTAGCAGATATCTTTATTCGTATACATATTTAAATTTTTAATCAAATATGGATTTCTTAAGTTAGTAACAGCTTAAAAGTAAATATTGGTACTTATTATAATACGTATTTGTATTTACATAACGAAGTGTTATTGAAGTTATTTTACAACAATAAATTGCCACATTTATAAATAAAGAATTTTTTCGAGAAGAGTAACAAATACAGTAAAACACGCAAAATATCAATTTGAGCATTTAAAAATTACATTATATATATACACATTTCTTCTTGATTGTCTTATGAGTGTGCTTAGCAATTCTGTAAATTCTTTATTTAAAGGATAACGTGTTATCAGATCTTGAGCAATTTAATTCAATTCTTATACTATTACAGCAATTAATGTCTTTTCTTATGACATTAATTAAAACTGTATATTTTTATTGTAATCTTAAAAATATGTAAAATTGCATTTCAATATAACAATAATAAAAAAATATCAGTAACCCAATACAAAAAAATTACTTATGTATGTACATTATATTGAAGACCGCAGCTATATATCCAAACATACATCGTACCAGCTGATGGCTGATACAGTAGACGCTCGGAAAGTAGAACCACCTTCACGATTAGAATTTTTTTAATTTCTTTTTTTATATAAAGATAAATTTTTATTTATCTTTATCTTTATATAAAAAATTTATTTTTATAAAAAATAAATTTTTTATATAAAGATAAAGCAGAATCTGACCATAAAATATGGTTTGTTTTATTCTAATTTCTTTTAAAAACTAGAGCAAAACATAACATGTTTGATAGTTTTGATAAACAATTTTAAGTCCGTATAATGTAATATGTATATATATATATATATATATATATATATATATAATGAAATACAATATTACTTGTAGTTTTAGTTTTTTTAGCAGAATCTGACCATAAAATATGGTTTGTTTTATTCTAATTTCTTTTAAAAACTAGAGCAAAACATAACATGTTTGATAGTTTTGATAAACAATTTTAAGTCCGTATAATGTAATATGTATATATATATATATATATATATATATATATATAATGAAATACAATATTACTTGGAGTTTGAGTTTTCTTCATAAACTGATTTTATTTTGTGTAAAATTGAACTTAGGTACTAACAGTGTGAATCTTAAAACTAGTCTAGAATTATCTTATCTAGGATGATTCATGCATGGCCTTTGTGCATGCATGATCTTTATACATGTGTGATCTTTGTTACGAATTTTGCTTATCACTAAATGTGTATTACTCATGCAATACTTGTTACATGTTTTGCTTATCACTAAATGTGTAATGGGAAGTATTACTCATGCAATCCTTGTTACATGTTTTGCTTATCACTAAATATGTAATAGGAAGTGTGACTCATAGTATACTAGGTAACTTATGGTATATTAGGTGTGTGTATGTCACTTATATATGTATATATACATATAACACGTACTATCGAATTTCACAAGCAAATATGTACATAATAAAAAAACTGAAAACAAGAAACAATGAAAGAACATCCACTACATGGTGTGATTTCTTCTTTTTTAATTCCTGTAAATGTTTGCAACAAAAAAAAAATAATATAAAAATTCACAAACTCAAATTTTTTAATAGCCACAACGTTGTGTAGCTGTGTTGTCCTCAAAAATATAATTTTCATATAAACCTTTGTATTTTATTTTTGAAATATTGTAGTCGGTAGCATGCTGCGGTCTATGTGTTTCATGATTTATTATTATAGCACCTACATATAAGCCAATCTTAATTTATGTTAGGAAAATTTAACAGTTTATTAAAATTAAATTTAAAAAAAATTTATTAAATTATATATGCGTTTTAAAACGTATATAACAGAGTTAATTTTAAAATTTCTTTAGTTAGCTTTCCATTTTTTTCAGTAGCGTATTTATTTCCTCAAACATTGCATAGGTTCATACAAGTACGTACATACAGTTTGTAAAAAATATGTTTACAAAGCTTAGAAAAATTAAAAAGTTTAAGGGAAACTCTTATTTGCAAGTAAATTATATAACTTTTATTAAATTTTTTTCTTCATGTATTCAATTGAAGATGTTTATAAACACTTTGCACAAAAAAAAACCAAATTAAATTAAATAACAAAATAATAATCGTAACTTAAAAAATACTTCCAGTTTCTACGCTGTAAAATAAATGTTTACAAAATTGTGTTGAATTGAATTAAATATATTCTAAATGGTAAAAAAAAAGATTTGAGGGTGCTAATACTTGGTGTGCCCTCCTTTAGCTTTAATTACAGCTTCTAAGCGTCTAGACATTGAATGGATAAGCTTTGGTATATCATAATTTTCAGGTATTTCTTCCCATTCTTCTTTAATAAATGTTATTTGTTTTTTGGTGACCTTTTTCCGACTTTTTTCTTTGGGTGGACCCATGAATTTTCTATAGGGTTTAAGTCTGGGCTTTGTGCTGGGTTATCGATCACTTTTCTACAATTATATAACAACCAGGATCTACAAATATATGCCTTATGCTTCGGTTCATTATTCTGATAAAATTTATACTTGAGCTTTTCTGGGTCAACAAACCCGAATTTCCGAGCACTTGCACTCAATTGCTTTTTTAAAATGTTTAGATAGACTTCCTTGGTCATTATATCCTCTAATATTCTTATTTCGCCAACACCCTTGCTCGAAATACAACCCCACACCATAACGGATAGTTTACCGAACTTTACAGTGGGTATTATATTTTTATTTTCTAAAGCCGTCAGGGGTTTTCGCCAAACTTTTTGAGGTCCATCATCGTAGTAAAGCATCACTTTCGTTTCGTCACAAAAAATAACATCATCCCAGTGCTCCGGAAGAAAAGAAATGTGTTCAATGGCAAACTTATACCTTTTTTCTATGTTTGCCGCTGATAGCAAAGGTTTTTTCCTCGCAACTCTTGAAGAGTATTTATGGTTTTGTAGCACATTTCTAACAGTCTGAGAGGGATACTTACTCCACATTCATTACTGATGTCAAGTGCAATTCGTCTAGTGGATTCTAATCAATCATTTTCAAAATTTTCTTTTCAATTCGCCGAGTTACTTTTTTTCGTCTGCCTGGTGATACATTTGGTTCCAGTCTTCCTTCTTTTTCAGCACGGTTAATAACATTATATACCGTCTTTAGGTTAAGAGACAACATTTCAGCAATTTCTCTGTAAGATTTTCCTTTATAGTAATTAAAATACACCAGTTGGGTAATGTCTTTGTTCAGTCGCTTTCCTGGCATAGTTTATATATAATTGGATAATCGCTTGTTTGTTCTATGAGCTCAATTTAAGAATAAAAGACAACAGCTACTCTTAGCGTCCGTATAAAACTCTTACACGCAATACATGTGCAAAAAACCAACGGTTCTTTCTTGACTTTGCATTTTTGTAAACATTTTTTTTACACTGTTGAAAGTATACAAAATTATTTTGTAGCGTTGTTGTTGTAATATATTCATAAATTTGCCAAAGTTTCGACGCCTGCTTGTCGTCAACATACAAAACAACAGTTATAAAAAAAAAAATTTACAAATATAATGATATTGTTGTTGTAAATATTTATTTAAACTTAAATTCTTAAAAAATTTTTGTTTTGTAAACATTTTTTTTACAAACTGTATTTACAAAGGTTGAAGAGATTCTAACAACCGTATTCATAAAAAAAGGATTTTTCAAATACACTTTAGGTAAAAAACATTTTAAGGCTTGTAGCGGGTACCCACCTTACAAAAGATTCATAAACTTGGCAACTCTGTCAGGCAACGCGGCTTGAAAAAGAGTAAGAAAGGAATTTGGCAGTTGGTATTTTTTAGCAGACAGAGCAACGAAGACGAAACAAGACAGCAGAAACAGTAGTTAAAAAATTATAAGATTAAAGGAAATAAAAGACAAAACTTTATTTAGTTACACAAGAAAAATACTTTTTATTTGAGATAACTAAAGTGGTGACCACCGACACTAAAATGACGAACGAAAACGCAGAAGCAGCAGCCCAAATCTCGCGCGTGACAGTTAAACCACCACCATTTTGGAAGCCCGACCCGAAGTTGTGGTATTTGCAAGTGGAAGCGCAATTTATACGAGCAGGCGTAACGACCGACGAACCTAAATATTACACCATTGTGGCGGAATTTGATTCATCGATATTGAAATGTGCATCAGACATAATAGCTGCGCCGCCAGCAAGTGACAAATACGAAACGCTCAAGGCAAGGCTTATTGCGGAGTTCAGCGAATCAGACAACAATCGTTTTAAACGATTATTCGATAATTTGTCTATTGAGGAAAAAAACCTTCGGCGGTGTTGCGTGAAACTCAAGATTTGTCACAAGGAAAATTAGATAACGACATATTGAAGTCTCTTTGGCTGCGTCAGTTACCAGCACACACTCAGCAAATCCTAGCATCTGTCGAAGGCAATTTGGAAACGTTGGCAAAGAAAGCCGACTGCATAATGGAGATACACGAACAATCAACCGTAAGTGCAGTGAACGAAGTGCCAAATATGCAAGAGGCCATTATGCAATTATCAAAGAAATTTGACCGTTGGGAACAAGCCAACCGAGATGGACAGCGACACGCCAATGGCTGCCGCGCGACAAGTCGCCATGGAGAACGCGACGGTAGCGTACACCATCACCTGAAATTTGTTGGTTTCACCGAACATTTAAAGAAAAAGCCACCAAATGCCGCCCACCCTGCAATTTTCGCCCAAGATACTCGGAAAACTCGTAAGCCTACCGTTTTCGATGGCAAAACGGGAGGGGCTCGATAATAAAACGCGCCGCCTTTACATCAAGGACAAAAATTCCAATTTACAATTTTTAATAGATACGGGCGCAGAGGTTTCAGTGATTCCCAAACCAAAAAAGGTATATTTACAACCATCATTAATAAAATTACTTGCAGCTAACAACACTGAAATAAACACACATGGAAAGAAGCTGCTTTCATTAAACATTGGACTACGACGCGAATTTCAATGGCTATTTACCGTTGCGGAGATAACACACCACATAATAGGCGCGGATTTCCTTGAGAATTTTAACATATTGGTAGACATGAAAAACAGAACTTTAGTAGATGGCACGACTCACATTCGTACCGTTTGCCAGTTAACAGCAAGTTATACGTTTGTCACCCGAAAAATTGTTAATTGCCAAGAAAGAATTCGACTATATGTTAGATCGTGGTATTTGCGTCCGCTCCAAAAGTCAATGGGCTAGTCCACTGCATTTGGCGAAAAAGGCAAACGGCTCATGGCGCCCATGCAGTGACTTTAGAATGCTAAATTCGAAAACTATTCACGACAACTATCCAATTCGACACATACAGGATTTCGCGATTGAACTAGAAGGTAGGACAGTTTTTTCTGTTATTGATTGCAAAAAAGCCTACCATCATATACCCGTCAACCCAGGAGATGTCGAAAAAACTGCCGTAACAACCCCATTCGGGCTATTTGAATTCAGATATATGACATTTGGGCTCCGCAACGCAGCACAGACGTTCCAACGGTTTATGGACGATGCATTGAAGTATCTTGACTTCGTTTTTCCATATTTGGACGACGTTTTGGTAGCATCGACGTCAGTAGAACAACACTTGGTACATCTACGAGAGCTATTTGAAATTTATAGAGCAAAAGGACTGGTAATTAACATCGACAAATGTCAATTGGGTCAAGCGGAAGTCGAATTTCTAGGGCATCCTATCAATAGCAAAGGTGTCAAACCGCATCCAGGAAAAGTCGAAGCCATTATAGCACATAAGAAACTAGTAGAGGTGCAAGCTTTACGGAGTTCTTTTGGGTGCTGTCAACTTTTACAGAAAGTTTCTTCCGCACGCTGCGGAAATAGAAATACCTTTACAAAAAAATGATGGGACCATGTAAGAAGCGGGACAGAACAGTGTTAAATTGGTCAACTGAAGAAGTTGCATTCGAAAAAATAAAAGCTGAACTAGCAAACGCAACGTTACTAACCTTCCCACAAAAAAAGTACTACAACAGAGAATATATGGACATTGGCAACCATTGGGATTTTATTCCAAAAAGTATTGTTTGAAGCGGGTTATGCACACATAGGTATAGATAATATTTAACCATTCAATAGAAATAAGTTTTAATCACGAAAGCAATACAGGACCAACATACACATTACCCACAACATTAAACGCAAAACTTTTCACAAAATTCACGACATCCTCCACAACACTTTCGAAACTCACAAAATCAACCATATTTACAGAATTTTCCACAAAATTCACGACATCCACCACAACGTTTCCACAACACTCAAAACCAACTAAATTTTCCCCAACGCACACCGAATGCAAGAAACTTCCAACGACAATACCAAATACAACAAGGATTTCAAAATTATGGATACCAACAACAACCACCACCTCCTGAGCCAATGGATATAAACTGACAAACACATCACAGATTTGTGGCAGAGAATTAAGTCGTGTCTTGTCACACGCAGGCTGATATTACTACGGCGCTATACGTCAGATCAACCATTAACTGCGTCGTGGCCGCGCTTCACACCAAGCGTGTCCCACGCCCACGAATTTTATAATCGAATTAATTGAAGTATAACGCTAATTGCCAGCTTTATGGGACGTTATAAGGAAACAATATTGTCAGTATATAAAAAATATCATCTTGGCTTTTTTCTAATAAATAAAGAAATAAACAGATATGTATTTTGCCGAAGGTAACTTCAAAAAATATTTTGCCGACGGTGAATTCTATATTTTACACTTAAGATTTTGACAATACTTCCTATAGGGCAATAGAGGAAGCCCTTCTATTGAAGGAAGTACCTGGTACGATCAACTGAATTCTGGGTAAGCTACGATCTAGGACGATCAGCATTGAGTTGGGAGATACGACTAGCTCTATTAAGACTACTCTAAGGGAGGGCAGGGCGTAACGCTGGATACGACGTTCACCTGGAACACACATCTTAAGAAGGTTACCAGGAGGGCAACGAGGACATTCTTTGCCTGTACGAAACTCTTCGGCAGGACTTGGGGTCTAAATCCCAGAATGACTTTCTGGACATTCAACACTCTGGTGAAACCCTTACCTACATATGCGTCGTTAGTGTGGCGGCCGAAGGCCATGCAAAGAAGGGGTAGATAAACTACATCGAACCATCTGTATTGGCATCAAGGGAATTATCAGATAAGCAAATTATAGAAAAACATAAGAGGATGACGGCAGTTACGGCGAAAAAAAAAATAAGTAGACAAAATTTAGGCGACATATATAATTATAAGTAATTAACCATAATGTAAAAAAAGATATGTAAACAATGTAAAATAAAATAAAATAAATTAGTTCTTTGTTTGTAAAATCTAAAGCATAATATCAGTACACAAAGAACAAACATATTTTACTGATAATATGACTTGGGTTAGAAATATTTCCTTAACAAAGGAATTATATATCAAGACATATACATATTTATATTGCAGCATGAAAAGTATAAATAGATCTGTAAATACTTTCATTTGTTTGTTCATAATTAAGCTCGACGAAGTACTAACATAGTTGGTTCATAAGGAAACTCATGTAAGACTCTATTGAGTTCATAAGCAAGTACTAATATAGTGTTTAGTGAAATATTCTATTTAGTTCATAAATAAACTGATTAAAAAACGCTTCAAGACACATCAGTATCTTAAAGTAAATATTTTTTTTAACAAAAAAGATCAAAACATCTTAACTCGGGGGCAATGAGGACTTGTCCGACTGAGTTAAGTTCTTTTTAATGGCCTATAAAATATAAGCATTTCAAAATAATGCTTAGTTTTCCAATATATCGTTTTAATAATTTATTGAAATCCAAACTCTTGTAAAGCAATAAAATCTAAAACGATTCTTAAGAATTTAAAATTGGAACGATAGACTGTGGAGGAATAAGTATTTTTGTATTTAATATTAAGAAATATTGTAATTCAATTCAGTCGTATTCTTCGGTTCAAATAAAGAACTGATTTAAGTAAAACAAATAACAGTTATTTTTATTTTTGTTCTGAGTGTAACTCATAACTGTTATGGTCGATTTTCATAATTTATGCAAAACACAAAATTTTAATTCGCTATTACAATCCACAATCACATCAGAACGCCCTCCTTCGTCGGTACTGTGTAGCACCGCATGTGTAGGAGTCATCTCCTGAGTGCTGGTCTGATAAAAAAAAAAAAAATACATTAAATATTCCTAAAACACAGTGTAAGAAAGGTAAAATGTAGTATATATAATTGGAATTAGTAGTCTTACTTGAGATTGAATTATATTTTAGATGCTAACGCTCTAACATCTAAAGAATAGAGAAGATACGCCCGAATCGATTGATGCTAATAATCTGTTCTTATTTTACATACAACTCTGTACATATTTTTTAATTTAACGTTTATCTCGAGTACGACTCTGTACAATTACATACCTATTTTTACCACTCTTTTATACAACTACTAAAATGTAAACACTTGAAATTGCTATAAAAAAAAGAGACATTTGCATGAAGAATTCTATTGGCATTTGTGATCATAGGCTAGTTACAGACGACACTTGAAAACTATAACAGAGTTGTTTGACTATGATAGAGTCGTCAATTGGACAAAATAAAGGAAGTGATAGCAAATCAATATTTTTCATATTGCTACCCTTTGATTTTGTCCATAGTTATTTAATTATTTTTCGGTGTGAAAATTTCTAAAAAGAATTTATTTTATTAATTTATTAAATTTCAAAACATTTGCACTTCATTGATCTCACTCATTCTATTTAAAAAATGCAAAAAGTGTTTTTCTTTACAAAACTCTTACATTACCCTTACCAATACCACACTTCTTGCAAGTGCCTTTTTTCTCTTTCTTCCTTTTGTTGACGTTCGTGGGTATTATTGACCAGTGTTGCCAGTCTGTTCACTGGCTGAACATGTTCATTTAAGCTTAAGCCAACGACACCATCAGTCTTGGTTACCCCACCGATGGTTGTAATATTAATTGCAACCCCTCGATCGTGCACCTGAACAGTGTTGTTGACCTTAGGTCAACTCCTAACTCCCTCCCGATTACTGTTGATGTTTGATTTTAGACCTGAGCTTAGTTTTACGACACAGCGCCGGCTCCTCCTTCTGCACCTGCTGGGTGGCTCTTGCCACCAGGTTGGAATATTTGTTCAGTTACCACTACTCTTGCTACAAAGTCCCTAACTCTGTGGAAATATTTTTGGGGCTATTAACCCTGCTAACGATAAGTGGCGTATGCTCAATCTAGGCCATATATTCCCACGCCAATTACTTTTTGTGATGACGGGTGACAATACACAGTCCCGGAACCAATCATATGTTCTGATTGAACCGGGGACAAACATAAATAGGTTCTCGTCCCAATCTCTTGACTCGTAAGTGTCGCCTTCCTCTACGTATGGGTGTACTGTACTGGGGTAAAAAGCGCGGTACCATTTTTGAACCTGGATCGTTGGCATATTCACTAGTTTGAATTCCTGGCTTAAGTTGTTGATTACTGCGTTGCCGTATGAAATATATTCCCATGGGGTGGAAGTCCAGCCTTCACTGCTAATTTTCTTATACTCTAAGCAACCATTTGACGCATACAACCCCGCCGCGCTGCCGCCGATGATGATGTCATGCTTCAGATCAATTTCCACTCTAGATCTAAACACACCATATCTGTGTGGCCATGCTTCAAAAGCCCACGAAGTACTCAACGGGTGCAAGAGATATGGAATCCGGAATCCCCACCCCAGTGAGAAGCAGCAGTAATGTGTCCCACATTGGCAAACTGGCCGCACCACCCATCTTGGATAAAAGCGTCGTGGTTCATAGCGACGGTAGTAATGTGCATTAACTCGGCACACATTATTTTGAATATGGAAGGAATACAATTCAAATTAGTGGATTTGAATAACTGGTCGCTAAAACTTGTTATTAGTGCGGGGCCATCGAGAGACATATTTGCGGCCTTGTTGATAAAATGACCGTTGATATTTTGATCATGGAATGCCCACCCCATCCCTGTGGCGATAAGTGCGGCGGCCACGATGCCGTATCGAAGGAGATCAGTCATAGTTTTAGATCGCAGTACAGCGATTTCGTTCTCAGATATGGCACCTGATGCCTCGGCTTCAACAACCGCCAACCATCTATAGAACGGGTTATAGTCACAAGGCCGTGGCCACTGAAACGTGCGAAACAGCTCAAGTGTGCAACAGTATAGTCGGCTATTCTGTCGCTCATATTCTGAGCCTTTTGTTCCAAGCAGGGTCACTGCCTTCATGAAACCTTTGCCCATATCTTGCAATTCTCCCCTCTTTGCAGCCAGTTGGATTAGGGCACAACGCATCTCTTCCGCCGTGTAGTCGGCCAAAGCGGTGTTGGGTGCGTTCCCAGAGTAATACAAGCTTATGTCAACTGAAAACCAGTTGATCTTGTTCAGAGTGGGGTTCGGCCTATCTGCCTGTTGGACCATGGCAGCACCCCCTCTAGCTAAATGCTTAAAGCAGTTTATCATCGCGCTCGAATGGTCGCTTGACAATAGAACAAATCGCCCGTCTTGAATATCCTCATTTAACTGGGCTGCTACTTGCTGATCGGCCCAGGACCTCTCACGGTGAGTGCCTCCCATCGGATTCCATTGTGGGGTGTATGGGTCATCTCCTTCTGATTTCCACTCCATGACAGCTCGCATGAGAGCAAGTACCCAGCCCTTGGCGTATAATGATACATTATTGAATCTGCAGTGAGACAAAACTATGTGGCCAGCTATGGCTAGGCCCTTTTGGAAAGGTATTCCGAGACTGGATGACACAGCGCCTGCTACTTCTTTGGTATTGTAATTGGTTGTGTCAATCATGAAATTGGCCACTAGTGCTTCATTCAATTTGCTGACTGTCAACCCATATCGCGCTGAAACGTTCGCTTGCTCTACACTGTTACTACAGAATAAGCAGAATCGTCCCGAGTAAGTGCCTATCGAATTATAGAATGGGGCATCATTAGCTGAAACATCTGCGATGACCCCCATTTCTCCACAATCTTCTTTGATATCGAGGTGCTCTAGACCATGTCCAAATCTCACATCTATCCAGCTCAGGATATTTTGGGTTACCGCTGTATCGTTAAATTTGGTATTAGGGTCCATGGTGCCTTCTCCTTTGATAGAGTGGTCACCAAAATGGACATAGTGCTCCGGTCTAGCTAATGAGGTGGAGGGAGTTTTAGCAGTCGGCTTTGGGCCAATCAAGATACGTCCCTTCTTAGGCATGGTTCCGGTTGGTTTGGTCGTCGTAGTAGGGGTTTTCGTGTAATTTGTTTACATTGTCGCGGTGGTTGGTTCAGTTTTTATAAAATCGAAGGTGAAATAAGAAAAAGATGTAAAAACCCTTAATAATAAAATAAATACAGTCCACAATTTAAAAACACAAAAAACTAGAACACATTTAAAAACAACAAAAAATACAGTTTTTCGAAAAATAGTTTTTTTTTATAAAATCGAAGGTGGAAAAATAAAATAAATACAGTCCACAAATTAAAAACACGGAAAACTTACAAAAAACTAGAACATATTTAAGAACAACAGAGATTACATAAACTGTTTAAAAATCACATTTAAATACATACATACATACAGCCATAGTCAAAAGTTATTACACATTACTAAAATTTTTCGTGTTTTGGTAAGACTGCTTCGATTGTTGTTGTTGGATGTCAATGCCGGCAAGGCATTTGGCTTTGTTGTTCGGAGTTATGTCGATCACTTTGCGGACTACATAGGTCTTGATTTCCATGCTCTTCATCTTGCGACGTAAAGTAGCTTCACCAACTTCCCAATTACTTCCTCCGAATTTTCTGCAATGCGAACAGGGCTTATTGTTGGATTTTCCATAAGGACTTTCTTTAATCTTGTTTTTTCACTTTGGCCTATAACGGGTTTTCGTCCACTTTTCTTTTTATCTTCTAAATTCCCACAAGTGTCCTTTTTTACTAAATTGTACACAGTTTTCCGCGAAATTCCATACATTTTCACAAGATCCGAAGCCGAAGTTCCCATTTTAAATTTGGTCACAATCTCGGATCGTGTTTCAATATTTAAATGCTTCCTTTCGATCATTTTCGTGGATTAAATTATCAATATTAATATTTTGCCCAATCCTCTTCTACAATCATGTAAAATTCGCCTACTTAACACAGAAGATAGCTAAAAAATCATGATATTTACACGAATAAAATGTGTGTAATATCTTCTGACGTAAATAAATCAAACAAATGTGTTGTTTTTGTGCGAAAAATTCCGTTATTTTCTTTGAATTTTTGTTCGTTTCTTCTACACACTCCATTTCATCCAACAACAACAAATTTGCTTTATATTGAAAACAACAACAACAATCCACAATCACATTAGAACGCCCTCCTTCGTCGGTATTGTGTAGCACCGGCGAAGTAAAATAATAATAAAAATGGCTTCAGCACTGCTACGAGTATAAAAACAAAAAAAGAACGTGCGAAAGCAGAGCTGCAAAATACTTAATTAAGCTGTCGTTTCTCCTACTATCCCTTTCCTATAGTTCCCAGCACAATGCTTCGCATGTGTAGGAGTCATCTCCTGAGTGCTGGTCTTAGATAAAAAAAAAAAAAAAAATCAGAGCGAGGGGAACAATAATTCTTCAAATTGTGAGCAATTAACAGGAAAAATATTCTGAATTAACAACCCACCCACCCATTTCATAGAAAACACCGAATATTATTTTCTTAATTGTCTTATTACTTTGAAGAACGAACACTTCCAACAGGGTTGTGTAGTACCCCTTGTTACGATTTATATTCCACACTAAATTTTTTTGTTGAAAGGGATTACTTCCCACCTTACATTTTTTTTTTTGTTGTTTTCATCTTAAGAATTTTTTTTCAATGATCACTCAAAACGGAGAAGAGTAATTTAACATTCGATTGCATTCTCACAAATTGCACTCGATAAGCTGTTTTTTTTTACTAATTGCGATGATTACTCAGGAATTTGCCAAGGTGACAATTTCTGTCTTATTTTCACTCCTGATGTACCGTATGATTATGTAAATTGTTTCTTTTACTCTGCCTGCAGTTAAAGCGTTGCTATGCAGATTAGATTTTGACCTTAACTTAATGATGTCATTGATGAATCAACTTGTTTTAATAGCAAAGTGATTGTAGTGGCAAACGGAAGAAATAGTACCAATAAATTTAAATTGTGATATTATACAAAATTAGCTCGGTGATAAAATTTTGTGTGTAGTGAAGTGATATCTATACGGAAAAGTGATAGAGAGAATAGGTAATTGCCCCGATCCTATGAGGGTAAATCTGTGAGGGAGCATACATATATTCATCAGTAATCTGCAAAATTTTATTTCTATAAGGTAATTATATTATATAACCTAGCAGATTTAGGGATTGGTTTCCTTTGTGTGGTTTATGTAAAACGATTTTTTTTTGTAATTAGTGGTGGCACCTTTAAAAACTCATCCAGGTATTGGGAAAAGTACCACGAAAATTACGAACACGTTGATATTTCACGTGACAGGAAATTCTGCACGAAACACCTTGAGGGTAGGTCAACATTTCTCCTACACTATAACGGTTCACGTGATCACCATATTTTCGAACAAAATTATACATAATTCCATCAATTTGAGCAAAGGATTATTCAAGGTTTCCTTTTATTAAATCAACTGGATTTCTCACAAGTATTAAATTTACTAAATTCACTAAGGGGAATTTGTTAATAAATTTTATGACTTAACTCAGTTCTTTATATTTAAACTAATTTAGCCGTAAGAAAATTAAATGAAATTTAATCATTATATACTGAATTAATAAATTAGTTATTACGTAAATTAATAAAATGTACTTTATAATTATATAATATGTAGAAAGTTTATACTTAACCTAAATAATTTGCTAGTCTACATGCATTAATCTATATCAAAAGTGATGTTCAAAAGTTTAAAAGTACTTCCATAGAAAAAAAAAAGAATTGTGAATTGTTTAAATATATAATATATATGTAAGATCTATGGCATAATACTTTTGAATTTCGGCTCATTACACTTTAAAATTATTATTGTATAAATTTATAGTTTTTATTTAGTAATTAATTAAAATTTTTTTAGTGTAACTTTGTATCTTACACAAATTACATTGAGTGTATATAAGTAGGTAAAAGAGAAAAGACCACAACAACAACATCATCATCATCATATAGCAATTGCTGGGCCTTACAATCTGCATCATGACTGATACCGTAAATAAAAAAATGTCATTACCTACAATTAATGTGAGTAAAATACAAAGTTAATTTTTCTTAAAATCAGCTACTCTTAATTCTTCACCTCTATTTAATCATACACCTAGTTTACATATTTACATACCTATGTACATATAATTGATATAAAATTTTCTTATATGCTTTACTTCAATTCATTCAAAAAAAAAATACTTCTTTATTTATTATTTTTGTTATTATGATCATTTAATTTTAAATTTCTTATATACATATAAATATATATACCCATAATTCTTTTGTTATAATAAACCCAAAAGAACAACAAAAAAAAAAATGATTTCTTGTAATTTGTAAATAACAATGCAGCTTTAAGTTTAGATTTATAAGGGGGAAGGATAGCTCCAACAAAAGTACAGAATGAATTAAGCTCACACATCAACGACTTGGACAGAATTTAATCGAGTACGCATTATGTCCAAGTGTCTGATGGGATAAATGTCCGTAGAGTGTGGGGAATGTACCAAAATGGCACGACAACCTTGCAATATTAGCCGTTCATTATTATCTTTATATGTTATACATTTACATATGTATATAAAATAATTATAAAAATTACTCTAGGGTTTAAAGGCAAAGGAGTATTTTATTTATATGTTATGCGATAGGAAATTGGGTTGAGGACCACATATACCTTGTCGCTGAGCTAGCCGAAAATCCTGATTTGCCTCCTAACCAGAAGTATTTCCAAAGTTTGTATAAATTTTCCACCATGAATATTAACGAACAATTACTTATTCTTCTCGATATATACAACGCGTAACAAATATGGCGCCCAACGAAAAAGCCCTTGGCATGTCAAACAGTATCTATGCAAGGGGAATTTAATGATTTAATGTAACAGGCAATCATGGTATACATATGGGTAGATGTATGTGGAGAGGTGCATGCATTATGCTGCATACTAAGTAAAATATTTGGTGTTTTTATATAAGACCTAGAATTTTTCTGAAGATTTTCTTATTCAGATCTAGTTGCGATATAGAACCCCTAATATGCTTCAGTTTGCGCCCAGCCACATAAATATATATATATGAATATGTATATATACCATACTGTATAATTGTATATAAGACATGGCATTTCTTTAGTAATTAAGTTTAGGATCCATAAGCTATATACAAACGATTTTGCATAACCATACTTTCAATAATATATAGATTTATACGTTTCTGTAAACGAGTTAAGGATAATTGATCGCTTTGAAAGTCCTAAGTTTAGAGTTATTGCTGGACTTAGTAGCGTTAAAGCTGGACATATCCTTAATGTGTTGATTTATGGGAAAGAGGTACAAGGAGACTAAATATTTTTCCACGTGAACTAATCAAGACTATGACCAAAGGTGCATCCTTTAACTTTTGTTGGAGTTTGTCTTTCACCCAAATTTTTATATGAAAGCAAAAACTTTTTTTCAAATACTATCATTTTCGTAATTATAAATAACTATACCAAGTAGGAAATAAAACAATATTTTTATTATTAAAAAAAAAAAAAAAAAAAAAAAAAATCGAATTAGTTAAAATTTAATTGAATTGATTATTAATTTTATTGATATGCTTAATATTATAATTAAAGGTATTATTTAAAAATAGGCAGTAATATTTTTTTTAGCTATAGATATAAAATAAGTTTCATTACACATATTAAGAAAAAAACAAAAAATTTTTCTTTTTTTTTTAAATCTGAATAACTATTGGAATTGTGAACACTATTCTTTTGTTGGCTTGAAAAAACTTTTCGTTCCTGCTCGAACGGATAATTTCTAAAATTTTCTTGTGGGTTGCGTTCAGAAATTCATCGTCATTATAAATAAATTTTGTTTTACAGTGTCGTGATTTCGAGACTATGATAGCAAAATTTTTCTTTGTTACTGGAATTTTAGAGTCAATCATCAGATAGACATTAGAGATATTATTCGGGGTTGATTTTATTATGAACACCAGGAGCACGACCAAGAAAGGTAGCAATAATGAATTAGGTAGCCGACAATCCTTTCCGGCGTCTCAAGACAATATTTCATTTGAAATGCAGGATAATAGTGATAGTCCAAGACTAAGAATTGTTCACTCACCTGCAAGTAAGTTAACTACGCATCAATCGCAATTACCGTTGCCAACTTTACCGAACTCTAAGGAGAGGGTAACGAGTACCCACGCGCAAGCTCAGAGTGCAGGTGACGCATGTAGCTTTCCTACTTCGCCTATTTCGCGAAACATTGATTTGGTAGTTAATCAAGACACTACTTCGAAACTACAACGTGATACTTCGTATGAAGTGAATACTCTGTTAAATCGTAACATGAATCCCTTACCAACCAACTTTGCGGGGTTGGGCAGCAACGTTCCAGCAACTCCCATTACAGAAGATAGTGGGGCACCAACGTCGGGTGATGCACTATTGGTCCTTGTTGAGCGAACGCTTAAAAGCACTCAGGAGGAATTTCGAAGGGAACTTTCAGATGTCAAACAAAGTTTGGCACAATTAGGTGCCGCCCCAGAGGCATCATCTAATTACCCTGTTGGAAATATTCCATTACATAACGTGAATGTACCGCCCGAAAATTCAGATAGGATGAGTAGAGATCGGGATTCAAATGTAAAATTGGAAAACTGGAAAATATCCTATGATGGATCAGGATCAGTTTCTGATTTTCTTTTTAAGGTAGAGACTCTTTGTATGAGAACAGGGTGCTCTACGAATCATTTACTTTCTAACTTCCACGTTCTTTTGAACGGCCGCGCAGAAAATTGGTATTGGCTTTTTATGAAGCAGAACCGAAATATTTCTTTTCCAATACTACGATATTCTCTGACAAAGGAATTTGGCCATTTAGAGTCGGATTATGAAATATTACTAAGAATGTCCTTGCGGAAACAGCAATACAAGGAAAACTATGATGATTTCCACTCGTCAATTATATCAATGAATCTTCGGCTGCAGAATCCTCTTCCTGACAATACAATAATAGACATTATGAAGAAGAATTCGAGTCCATCTTTGAGATTTTTGCTATTCAGTGTTGACACTCGGGATTTGAACGAATTTAGAGACCAAGCACGTAGGGCAGAGAAAGTTATTAGAGAGACAAAAATTTCAAACCCAGCTATGTCACACTCCCGTCATGTTAGCGAGTTAGACTGCGCATCAGTGAATCCAGAAGATTTCTCAGAAATAGATCCACAGGTTGATGCCCTTCAGATATCGAAGAGGAGAGACAAGTTTGATTATTCGAAAATTCAATGTTGGAACTGTTTATCCTATGGGCATTCCTATATATATTGCTCTGACGAAATAAAGAATCATTTTTGTTTCAAATGTGGACTTAAGGGATTTCTAACACCAAGGTGCCCTAATAATCACCTGATGGGAAATCGGAAAATGGGCGATGTGGCTACCGGGGACACTCGTCCAAGCCCTCATTCCCCGAGTTTTCATCGGAATTAAATTTTTGTGAACTAAATTCTTCTGGACAGTTTAGACATAGATCAGCTAATCAGCCTGCCTTTAGAGATAATTCTACTCAAACGGATTTTGCCTTTTCACGAACTTATAGTAATTATCGGGGACCCAGTGTTATCAATAAGGAACCTTCAAATAGGATACGCAGTTGTCGATTACGTTATAAAAATAGAAAATACTTTCGCAAGATGCTGGAGTCTACGATTATTAGCGGACATGATGATAGACCTTTTGCGAAAGTTAAGATTTTGGATGAAGTTTTATGGGGTTTACTCGACAGTGGGGCAAACGTATCTATTTTGGGAAAAAATTGTATATCATTTTTGGAAAGAATTGGAATATCTTACAGTAAGTTAAACTCTTTCATAAGTACAGCAAGTGGAACCAAACAGAACGTTATCGGTTACTGTATTGTACCCATATGCTTTAAGGGAGTTACCAGAGACATAACATTTTATTTAGTTCCATCATTAGGTCAGGAAGCGTATTTTGGTATAAACTTTTGGAGAGAGTTTTCCTTAGCTCCTGATGTTATCTCTACTTCATTCCCAAGGGTATCTGAATTGTCGATTGACGCTAACGCAACGGAAAAATTTCATAAACTTTCACCGGATCAAAACTTGCTGCTTGAGAAGACTATCTTGCAATTTCCCTCATATGAAAACCTTGGTCTGGGTTATACACATTTACTGGAACACCACATTGACACCGGCGATGCGGTGCCCATAAAATGCAGACACTACCCGTTATCTCCTCCACGACAGGAAGAAGCTTATACAGAAATTGAGAGATTATTGAAACTTGGTGTAATAGAAGAGTCGAATTCACTATGGTGTTCCCCTGCAGTTCTTGTGCGAAAACCTGGAAAAGTGCGATTATGTATTGACTCGAGAAAACTCAATGCTGTAACAAAAAAAGATTGTTACCCACTGCCACACATAAACGGCCTTCTTAGCAGACTTAAAGATACATTTTTTATTAGCGGATTGGATTTGAAGGATGCATTCTTGCAAATACGATTAACTGAGTCGTCTAAAGAAAAAACAGCATTCGCTATACCAGGTAAACCATTGTATCAATATAAATACATGCCATTTGGCTTGTGTAATGGTCCCCAAACGATGAGTCGTCTAATGGATAGGGTAATACCGTCCCGACTGCGAGAAAACGTTTTCGTTTATTTGGACGATTTATTGGTCTGCAACCATGATTTTGAATCTCACATTAAACTTTTGTCGGAAGTTGCGATGTGCCTCAGAAGTGCTAATCTCACTATTAATATTAGCAAGAGTAAATTTTGCCAGACGGAAATCAAATACTTGGGCTATGTTGTTGGAAATGGTTGTCTGAAGGTTGACCCTGAAAAAATTGACTCAGTAAAATACTTTCCCTTGCCAAAAACGCCGAAGCAGGTCAGAAGATTCATAGGGATGGCTAACTGGTATCGTACCTTTATAAATAATTTTGCGGCAGTTGCAGGACCTTTAACAGATTGCTTAAAAAAATCAAATAAACCCTTTTCCTTGTCCAAAGCTGCTGAGGATTCGTTTGAAAAGCTGAAGTTAGCGCTCTCTACAGCTCCCGTTCTTGCACAGCCAAATTTTTCAAAAGAATTTATAATTCAATGTGACGCTTCGCGAATCGGAGTGGGAGGCGTGTTATTTCAATGTGATGATGAAGGTCTAGAACATCCTATTGCTTATGTGTCACAGAAGTTAAATAAGGGCCAGAGGAACTACACAGTAACAGAGTTGGAGTGTATGGCCGCTATAGTCTGTGTTGGCAAATTCAGACCCTATATTGAGGGTTTACGATTCCGTATAATTACGGATCACTCATCATTAAAGTGGCTAATGTCGCAGAAAGACCTCAGCGGGAGATTGGCCAGGTGGAGCCTTAAACTTCAACGATATGATTTCAGCATAGAGCATAAAAAAGGTACGCTGAACGTTGTGCCAGATTGTTTATCAAGGATGAATGTTGATCAGATAACTGCAGATAAAATTAATGATTACCCTGAAATTGACTTCGCATCGCCTGAATTTGAAAATTCTGATTATGTGGAGTTGAAAAAAACGATAATAGATAATTGTTTACCAGATTTACGCTTATCTGATAATATAGTTTTGAAACGCATACATATTCGCCAGGGATTTGAGGATGAAGAGGATGAATTGTGGCGAATCTGGGTGCCCAAGGGCTTGGTTCCATGCATTATCCAATCAGCCCATGACGCAGATACGTCCTGTCATGGAGGACTAATGAAAACCTTATTCCGCATACGTTCTAAATATTTTTGGCCAACAATGCTTAGGGACGTAAAAGATTATATAAAAAACTGTGAAATGTGTAAGAGTATTAAATCTTATAATAAAATATCTCGACCTATAATGGGCAATCAGTTTGTGACTTGCCGTCCCTTTGAGAGACTATACTGCGATTTTCTGGGCCCGTATCCGTGTAATAAACTGCAGAATACTGTTATATTTGTTGCTGTAGACCATCTTACTAAATTTGTTTTTCTTAAACCTCTAAGGGCTGCTACTTCTGCTAGTGTAATTCTCTATTTTCAGGCAGAAATATTTTCTACTTTTGGGGTACCACGCTATATACATAGTGACAATGGTAAGCAATTTACTTCAAAGGACATGCAAGAATTTTTTCAATCCTACGGCATCACGCATATAACCACAGGTCTCTACGCACCACATCCTAATGCCTCGGAGCGGGTGAACCGCGAAATCATCACTAAGATTAGATATTTTTTGATGGATCGTAAGGACCACAGGGAATGGGATAAATTCGTGCCTCAAATTTTGTCGATACTTAGGAGCGATTTTCATAGCTCGATAGGATGTTCCCCTTATTTTGCTATGTTTGGTCAAAACATGATCCAACATGGATCAGCTTATAAGATTTTGGAGAAGATTGGGTGCTTATCGGGTGAGGATGTGATCATTACGACTCACACAGACAAGTTGTCCACATTTAGGGAAAGGCTAAGGGATAATTTGGAAATGGCACACATCAGATCTACTAGAACATATAATCTTAGGAGTGCAAATATCAGTTTTCATAAGGGACAGATTGTATTCAGGAAAAACCATTCACTAAGCAATGCATCGAAGAGCATTAATAGAAAATTTTTAAGAAAATTCATTAAGTGCAAGATTAGAGAAAGGGTTGGAAGCAATCTTTATGAAGTTGAAGATACTAATGGGGAATATGTTGGAAAATTTCATGCAACGGACCTTAGGGGTTGATATTTGCCCGGCTTTCGTGGGTCGTGCCACACAGGATATAATGGAAAGAGAAAAAGAAAGAGTAAAAGAAAAAGGGGAGGATGTC
Organism: Dexiosoma caninum; assembly: GCA_963924685.1. Taxonomy (NCBI): domain Eukaryota; kingdom Metazoa; phylum Arthropoda; class Insecta; order Diptera; family Tachinidae; genus Dexiosoma; species Dexiosoma caninum. The sequence goes on along the minus strand of OZ004726.1, from coordinate 59,540,579 downwards.
GTCTCATAGATGTGTAGTGTAGTAAAACTTCGTTGGCAATAGAAATCGCTTTCCTGTTCTTCTTCAATTTATTTGAAAAATTTAAGACCGAAGCAGTTTTGTTACGATTTATATTCCACACTAAATTTTTTTTGTTGAAGGGGATTACTTCTCACCTTACATTTTTTGTTGTTGTTGTTTTCATCTTAAGAATTTTTTTTTTCAATGATCACTCAAAACAGAGAAGAGTAATTTAACATTCGATTGCATTCTCACAAATTGCACTCGATAAGCAGTTTTTTTTTACTAATTGCGATGATTACTCTGGAATTTGCCAAGGTGACAATTTCTGTCTTATTTTCACTCTTGATGTACCGAATGATTCTGTAAATTGTTTCTTTTACTCTGCCTGCAGTTAAAGCGTTGCTATGCAGATTAGATTTTGACCTTAACTTAATGATGTCATTGCTGAATCAACTTGTTTTAATAGCAAAGTGATTGTAGTGGCAAACGGAAGAAATAGTACCAATAAATTTAAATTGTGACATTATACAAAATTAGCTCGGTGATAAAATTTTGTGTGTAGTGAAGTGATATATATACGGAAAAGTGATAGATAGAATAGGTAATTGCCCCGATCCTATGAGGGTAAATCTGTGAGGGAGCATACTTATATTCATCAGTAATCTGCAAAATTCTATTTCTATAAGGTAATTATATTATATAACCTAGCAGATTTAGGAATTGTTTTCCTTTGTGTGGTTTATGTAAAACGATTTTTTTTGTAATTAGTGGTGGCACCTTTAAAAACTCATCCAGCTATTGGGAAAAGTATTTACCACGAAAATTACGAACACGTTGATATTTCACGTGACAGGAAATTCTGCACGAAACACCTTGAGGGTAGGTCAACATTTCTCCTACACTATAACGGTTCACGTGATCACCATATTTTCGAACAAAAAATACATAATTCCATGAATTTGAACAAAGGATTATTCAAGGTTTCCTTTTATTAAATCAACTAGATTTCTCGCAAGTATTAAATTTACTAAATTCACTAAGGGGAATTTGTTAATAAATTTTATGACTTAACTCAGTTCTTTATATTTAAACTAATTTAGCCGTAAGAAAATTAAATGAAATTTAATCATTATATACTGAATTAATAAATTAGTTATTACGTAAATTAATAAAATGTACTTTATAATTATATAATATGTAGAAAGTTTATACTTAACCTAAATAATTTGTTAGTCTATATGCATTAATCTATATCAAAAGTGATGTTCAAAAGTTTAAAAGTACTTCCATAGAAAAAAAAAGAATTGTGAATTGTTTAAATATATAATATATATGTAAGATCTATGGCTAATACTTTTGAATTTCGGCTCATTACACTTTAAATTAATTATTGTATAAATTTATAGTTTTTATTTAGTAATTAATTAAAATTTTTTAGTGTAACTTACACAAATTACATTGAGTGTATATAAGTAGGTAAAAGAGAAAAGACCACAACAACAACATCATCATCATCATATAGCAATTGCTGGGCCTTACAATCTGCATCATGACTGATACCGTAAATAAAGTGAAATGTCATTACCTACAATTAATGTGAGTAAAATACAAAGTTAATTTTTCTTAAAATCAGCTACTCTTAATTCTTCACCTCTATTTAATCATACACCTAGTTTACATATTTACATACCTATGTACATATAATTGATATAAAATTTTCTTATATGCTTTACTTCAATTCATTCATAAAAAAAATACTTCTTTATTTATTATTTTTGTTATTATGATCATTTAATTTTAAATTTCTTATATACATATATATATATATACCCATAATTCTTTTGTTATAATAAACCCAAAAGAACAACAAAAAAAAATGATTTCTTGTAATTTGTAAATAACAATGCAGCTTTAAGTTTAGATTTATAAGGGGGAAGGATAGCTCCAACAAAAGTACAGAATGAATTAAGCTCACACATCAACGACTTGGACAGAATTTAATCGAGTACGCATTATGTCCAAGTGTCTGATGGGATAAATGTCCGTAGAGTGTGGGGAATGTACCAAAATGGCACGACAACCTTGCAATATTAGCCGTTCATTATTATCTTTATATGTTATACATTTACATATGTATATAAAATAATTATAAAAATTACTCTAGGGTTTAAAGGCAAAGGAGTATTTTATTTATATGTTATGCGATAGGAAATTGGGTTGAGGACCACATATACCTTGTCGCTGAGCTAGCCGAAAATCCTGATTTGCCTCCTAACCAGAAGTATTTCCAAAGTTTGTATAAATTTTCCACCATGAATATTAACGAACAATTACTTATTCTTCTCGATATATACAACGCGTAACACCCTATTTACTTGTAGAATACCCAATTGGAAATTTTTTTTTTTTTTTTTTTTTAAATAATTTTACTTATTTATTGAATCTTCAATTTAATAAACTAACAATAAGTATTCAAATCTTAATACTAAAAGAAATAATCTTTATTTTACCTAGCCAGTGCCAGACAAAAAACTTGATTGCACGTTTGATTAATAAGTTGGCTTAAGTTAGTCGCACTCGACTGAAGACAAGGGTATCCCTCCGTATCAGTCGAATGTGGCCTCTATAATTAAGAATGTTGCGTGCTAAGGGATTAGGGTGTAGATAAAGATTTCTTCCTTTTGTTGACGTTCGTGGGCATTATTGACCAGTGTTGCTGGACGAACATGAACAAAATTTTTCTTTTTAAATAAATAAATTTTTTCTTTCCCGCTTTTATTTGTAAACTAAAACTCAACCTCATTATTTTAACATAGTTATAAAAAATTAATATTTGAAGTAATTTTAAGTATTAGTAAATAAGATTTGTTAATCTGTGTTAACAAAAAATTAATTGTGCAAAGAACTAAATACCAAAAGTATAATAAAACAAAATTTTTTTTATTGTTATTAACCGGTAAGTACATATAATTGTTTTGTTAAATATTATTTTTAAATAAAACTAGTTTATTTTTGAAAATTATTTAATTTTAGTGTTTTTATGGCATTTTTAAATTACCATTTAAAATTTAAAAAAAAATTTTATTTGAAAAACGCACTTTAAAAATTTGGTAATTTTTTTCTTTCTTTTGGTAACTTTTTTTTAGAAATATTAGTTAGAAATTTTTTTTGTTCGCGGCAGCACTGGCCATTAAAGACAAAGTTCTACATTTTATCAATCTGGAATCATACGAGGGCAGCATGACAGCGATATCTGAAAACATCAATGCTTTAAAAGCCACAAATTTCTAGGACAAACGACTTTTAAAAAACAAGGACTTTATTCTGTTACAAGGAAAAATAAACAGTCTATATGTACTACACCCGAAGTCCAGACAAGGACTGGTAAACATATTAGGAAAAGGACTGATATACATTGCAGGATCTATGGACAGTGACGACGACATATTGATAAGGGAGGCTATTGACCAAATACAGAACAATGAACAAATTACAGATAGTACACTTGAAAATTTGGTACCTGTGAATAATTTCATATCAGAACAAATCAAAAACGTTACGCAGCATATAAATAAACAACAAACATTTATTAGTGGCTACATAAATAATAAATACTTGACAAATTAGAAAACAAATGTATAGAAAATATTCTTAAGATTTAAGCAGCCGACTTTGAGCTAGAAAGATTTGAAAAGCCTCTGGTAACAGAGATCATTCCTGTGATAAAAAACTCATGAAAAATTTATATTGCCTCATTTAATAACAAAAATAAAAGAAAATATTTAACAAAACTTCATTTAAAATCAAACAAATAAATCATGAAAATGATATCAAACTATTAATGGATAAAAATAAAAATATAAATACGAATATTGTTAGTATAAGCATAGACGCTCTAATTTCGGTTATTATTATTTTTGTAACATTTAAAATTTTTTTATTTGTAAAGTATAAGCAAAAGCTCTACTTATCACTAAATAATGAAAAACATATGCAATAAAAGCATTGAGCCATACCTAAGAATTTCAACTCCCCAGCTTAACGTCCCACAGAGATTGCGGACAATTGACTTGAGAGGGGAAGAATTAACTAAAACAAAGTTAACGAACTCTTTTTCAATAAATTAAGCATTATTTTGCAATTGACTAAATCATCGCCTTGCTTGAAATAGGTCACACAATTATATTTTAAGTATTTCCCAATAATTGCAATAACTCTAGATTTAGGTCAATTAGTTTAATATAAATTGAGAAGTTTTGTAAACTTAGTTGAGTTCTAATTTATATAAAGTGCGGTCGCGTTGACCGCTGAACCAATTAGGAATTTCTTAAGTTGTGTTTTTAGTGGATGCAGATCAGCTCAACGACACTGCGAGGGTTAGGTTATTGTTGAGTAAAGTCAGTAATTTAACATTTAACAAATACAAATACTATAATACTTCTAAAAACAACCGCTCCACATAAAATTCAAAGAAATGGTAGAAATTTTGAAAATCTTTTTAGAAGGAAGGAAAGTAAACTTAGGTAGCTATGCCGCTAGAATAAACCGTTTATGTGAACATTTTTTGTTAAATTAATGTAGTGCTAATTGTATGTATGATAATAATTGAATGTATGTATAATAATTTTAAATGCTTATTTTTATTTAATGGTTTAACATCTCAAAAAGACCAAGAATACAAAGCTAGACTTTTAACAATGCTAGATGCAGAAACTGAACAAAACCCTATAAAATAAGATAATTTAGTGTCGGAAATAGACCGCATACGTATCATCAAACGGGACATAATACAAATATGAAGCAACAAAACTGCATCATAAGACAAATCATGGTCAAATACCAAAGCCACCTGGTTGGCAATGTAGAAATATGCATTTTGTGAAAGAATGTAGCTATAGTAATCACTAGTAATGGCAGTGTAGTAAAACTAAACACAAAGAAGGATATTACTCATGTTTCGAAAAAATGAAATCAAAGGCATTTCAAAACAATTATTATCACCATAATGAAGACAAGAAAAGTAATTTCAAAAAAACGCATACAGCAATAGAAAGCGTATATACGGCAAATACAGTGAATGTTAACCCTTTAATGCTTACTGTATCTTTAAAGATACAACCAGAAAAACCGGTGTCATTTCTTTGTTTATTTTCATAATTAAGAAAAAAATATTAACAACTGCTCAGAACCTTTTTTTCTATCGTATAGTATCTACTTTAGGGCAACAGATTTTAATTTAAATCAATAATATAACGGGAGATACAAAATTTTTAAATTCTTACATTTTTAGATAAAGACAAACTTATGGTGCCATTTTCGTAGTAATGGTTCTATTTAATTTTAAAAATAATATATTTATTTTATTGAATATAGTGTATTTTAACTAATTATAACGTTTAAAATGAATACGATTCCAACTTTAGTTATAAAGTCACTTATAGTGGTTGTATCTTAAAAGATACAGTATGTATCCTACAGTAACTGGAAAATTCTCTTGATTTTTTTTACTGTGCTATTGTTTTTTTTAAAGACAAATTTTGTATGAGAAAAAGAAATGTTTTTGCACAAGCTGCTTTTGTTTACATGTATGTGCTTACTTATGGCTTTTTTCTTATTATAATTCAAACTCTTGAAGTGGGAGGTTGCTTTAGTTTGTTGCGCAAAGTTTATTGTATTCAAGTTCCATATAAAAATAGATATGAATATTACTACGCGTGAGTTATGATAATGTACTAAAAATAGTACTTATCATCACTAATCTCTTCTTCATCAGTATCATTAGCTTTCCTACTCAGGAAAGTAACGGTACAAACCTGTTTAAGTAGATTTAAGAACTTTTTATATTGATAAGTTTTAGTTTTGTGTTTTAGAATCAGTCATATAAGAACATTTGATCAATAAAGTTTAATTTATGTTTAATAAACAAAAAAGGTATTTATTGTAATTATTAAAATTACATAATTGGCGCAGTCAAAGCAACGAACCAAATTCGCTTCCTCATGAACGCAACAAATATTCTATGAATTAAAAATATTTAACGGCAGTGATAAAAATAAAAGTAAAATAAAAAAAAAAAAATAAAAAAATTTAATTGTCATAAAATTCGAATAATACTATTTAAATTCTTAATAATATAACTGTAAAGACAAACATATAAAAAAAAAACAAAAAAAAAGAAAAAGTGTAATATTACAATAACAAATTTCAAGAATTAGTTAACTCAACAATCAATTATGCAGTCGAGTTGGACATTATCGATGAACGACATATTGAAAGATGCTCAGAGAATACATGAGTTTCGTGGTGATGATACTTATGCTCTTACTTCGTTTTTAAGAGAGGTTGAAAGTGTTTTTGCTCTGGTGCAGACTAACCCAAATGCTGAGCTATATATTTATAACAGAGTAGTTTTAAATAAACTACAAGGAGAAGCACTACATGCAGTTAGAACTTTAGGACCACACCCAAGTTGGACGGAGACGAGGGAAGCATTAGTAAGTAATTTCGGAGTTAAAGAGACATATCACCAGCTATATCAAGAGGCTTTTGAGGCAAGAAACTTTAATATTCAAAATTATTATATAGTTTTAAGAGGTATATTATGTAAAATTAATGAAAAATACGAATATGATGTTGAGAAACCTACAGAATTTAGTCCATTACATTCGGAGAAGATTATATTAAGAACATTTATTAATAACATTGATGTAAACTTAGCTTCGGTCATCATAAATAGAAATATTAAAAAACTTAGAGAAGCATTTAATTTACTTAAATCAGAAGGTTTAATAAGAAATAACATTAAAGAAAAATATGCTAAGCCTAATGAGAAAATTCATGATAATCATACTTCTCTTAATAGATACCCAGTGAATAGAACTTATGGTATTGAGAATAGAAATAAATCTATTAGTCATAACACTTCAAATTTCAACAGTCAAAATAATAGAAATACTTCTTACAGCCCTAATAATTCTACCAATAATCCACGATCTCGTTTTCAAAATTTAAGCTATACTTCCAACAATTCACAGAGAACTTATCGTTCCAGAAATAATAATTCCAACATGGAAGTGGATCATATAGAGCAAGTAGAAGAAAACCAAATAAGTGATGATCAATTAAATTTTCATACAATGGCCTACATAGATCACTTCCAATAGCAAAACTCACCATTGGTGATGAAAAGATTAATGTCCTTATTGGTACTGGCTCTACGACTTCAGTATTAGATCAAAATAAATTAGCGAATTATGAAAGATTAAAATTGAAAACCCCTAATACTTTTTCATCTATAAATGGAAAAACAAGAATAGATGAGGAAATTGTTACACATCTGCCTTTAGAGTTTAGTAGAAATGCGACCATGTCCTGGAAGTTGACAAAGTTTCCGAAGAAACAATTTGATGCAATATTAGGTCAAAATATTTTGAAACCATTGGGTGCTATCATAAACTTTAAAGACGAAACTTTAGAAATAAATGGTCGTATCATAAAATTTTTAAAGTTTTGCCCATACCTTCCTGAAAATATTTGTCAATTGGAAAATATCAGTATATGTGAAAAAGTTTTTATCAATTTGTTCAAAGGATTGAATACTGAGGAATGCTCAGCGTTGAATGGTATATTAGATTCTTATTCAGACTTGATTTATACGGAGGGACAGAGTTTAGGTTTTACTAGGATTGTGGAACATGAAATCAATACGACTAATGAAAGGCCTGTTTACATGAAAATGTACAGATATCCACATATTCATGAACAGGAGATTTCGAAACAGATAGGTTTGATGTTGGAACAGGGTATTATTAGGGAGAGATAATATTAAAAGTATTATAGATATACATTTTAAATTCTCTAAGATATTTATAGATATCTAGTAAGGTATTTTATCAAATATAGATATGACTTTCTTTAAGATTATAGTTATAATATTTCTAGTAGTTTTCATAGGAAATATCAGAATTGAAGGTTTAGTTGCCTATGATTGTAGTAACACTCAGACAAAAATTACAGAAATATCCTTGGTTGATTCTACATCCTGTCAAATAGTTGAGAAGAATATAACAACTAAGTCTGTTATTATACAATTAATCCAACCTCAGATATTTAGTGAAATAGAGTATCTACAATGCTTAGTGGAAATTGAGCATATGCTTTATCGGTGCGGAAAAACCATTGATACTTTTGAACATGCCGGATACTATGATGAATTGTTTGATTTAGATAATAATGATTGTACTATGATGATAAATGAAGGAAAATTTAAATATAATGGAAAGACCATCTTTATTGACAAAAAGTCGAATATAAATTTTGCATCTCTAGAAACCATTGGCTCTATCAAAGGAGGATCATGTAGCCCAGGGCCAGAAATTTTTAAAAATGGAGTTGTGTATGACAGACCAGTTCAGTTATCTAAATTTAGATTTTTTATGAAGAAAGGGAAAGGTTCAATAGACTTAGAAGAATCAAAAATTATAACAGAAGATGGATCTAGATGTGACTATCCTCAAGGGAATTGTTTAACATCAACAAATGGTTATATATTTTGGGATAATATATTCCATGATTCTAGTTGTTTTGGAGATAAATATTTACCTATTTATGAGGGACCAGCTTCAGAGATAACAGAAGTTGTGAATGAGAAAATAATCAAATCTATAATAATACATTATGAAAACTATGACTTCCAAGTTATCCTGACTGGTAAAAAGGTGATTACCTGTGGGTTTATATCTTACTTGACAGAACATCCCAAGCTATAAGTTACAATTAAAGATGATGAGTTGCCATTTATATTAAAATACAATCCGAAAAATCTAGGAAAGAATATTAATTTAATGACATATGTAAATTCTAAATTAGTTTACACTGTGACTCATATAAAAATCAGATAAATGATCTCTATAATAATATCATGTACTCTAGATGTTTAATAGAAACAAAATTAATTAGATCAATATTGTCTTTTGCTGGTTTATCACCACATGAGTTTGCATATCAATACTTTGCTAAGGATGGGTATACTGCAACTGTAAGAGGAGAAGTTGTCTATATTATGCAATGCACTCCTGTCTCAGTGAATTTTACTTATAGTGATGTAGGAGACTGCTATAATGAGATCCCAGTTTTGTATAATGGTCAAAAAATGTACATTTCTCCTAAAGGACGACTCCTTACACCAATCGGGACAAAGGTTGATTGTTCTAATATCTTACCTGTTAAGTATCGAATTTTGAATGAATGGTATACGATTGGGAGTCATGGCCTCACTGCATCATAGGAACCTATAACAATGAAAATTTTAGAAAATAATTCATGGAAATTCAAGGAGATGAGGAATCTAGCATCTTTGGGTATTTACACTCCAGAAGATTTAGACAAATTAGACAAGATAATCCTCTCGTCAGTTAAAAATGACGCTATAACAAAACAAATAAATAGAGCAGCCATAGGTGATGGACAATTAGGAATTGGCATAACTGTAACTAACATGATGTCACTTTCTGAATTGGAAAACTTTGGGAGATCTCAAGTACAATTATATTGGGATTATGTGATTAAAAAACAAGGGACATTGGAAATTTATTTGGTAAGAAGAAAATTTATATTGACTCATCGGACTTGGAGAATAATTTGGATGATATTTTATTACGGAATTTGGTAAAAGGTAAAGTAGGAATTTATTGTGAACTAGACGATCACAAGTATAATATTTTACAACAGAAGATTATTGATTTGTTTGACGGTAATAAAGTAATTAAATTTGTAGAGTGTTCATATAATGCTTCTGATATGACTTCTGAGGAAGAGACATATAGGAGGATACATAATTATCATAGATATGAGACAGGACATAGTGGGATTAATGAAAACTACTTAGGTTTGAGGAGATTGATATACTATCCAAACCTGAAAGTTCTGGTCCAAAAATACATAGATAATTGTGATACATGCAATCGATCGAAATTTGATCGAAATCCTATTAAACAGAAATTTAAAATAACTGCAACCCCAACTGATATAAATCAGATAATACATATGGACATATATACAAACTCTAAGTCAAATTTTCTTACATTCATCGATAAGTTTTCAAAATTCGCTACAGCATTTTATTTAGAAGATCGAACGAGTCAGACAATAATCGAGAAATTAAGATTATACAAGTCGCAGAAGGGTTACTTTGCTAAACTTGTTACTGACAATGAATTCAAGAGCGTCAATATTAAGGATTATTTAAGGGATGAAAATATTGAATTGCATTTGGTGAAGGCTAATAGTCACACCGGCAATTCCGACATCGAAAGGTTACATAATTCTATTTGCGAGAAAATACGTGTTTTGACAATTGAAGAATCTACTTTAGGAATAAAAGACAAGATGAGCAAGGCCATTGAATATTATAATAATAGTTACCACTCTGTTTTACGACAAAGGCCCATTAAAGTAGAATTCGGATATTGTGATAAAAAGGGGATTTATGATACCATTATAAAAAATAAACGAAACTATATTAACAAGAGAAATTATAACAGGGAAAATTATATCGAACGAAGAAACAAGGGTTATATCAAGAATTATTTGGCATTACGGCATAAAGAACAACCGAAGTTTCGTTTGAGTGAGTTGCAGAAAGTACATAATTGTAATGTAAAAAGAGAAAAAAAATACGACGGTTTAGTAAAAACAAAAGAATTTGAAATTTGAAGTTGTTTTGACTTGTATAATATTAATTTACAAATCAAACAAAATATATATGTATATTATATTAAAATAAAATTTATCATTTAAACAGATGACTAAGATTATAATAAATAAAATAAAATAAAATATAATTGTAAACATTATAAAAAAAAATTCAATTTTAGATTTAGGCTATTTAATTAATAATATGGAATTTATCTTTTCTATACATGTATAATTTATTAACTAATAATGGAATTTCCTTTATTTTGGGGGGGAGCAGTTATGATAATGTACTAAAAATAGTACTTATCATCACTAATCTCTTCTTCATCAGTATCATTAGCTTTCCTACTCAGGAAAGTAACGGTACAAACCTGTTTAAGTAGATTTAAGAACTTTTTATATTGATAAGTTTTAGTTTTGTGTTTTAGAATCAGTCATATAAGAACATTTGATCAATAAAGTTTAATTTATGTTTAATAAACAAAAAAGGTATTTATTGTAATTATTAAAATTACATAATTCGTGCGAGAAAAACAAAAATAACTGATGATGAAATAGGCGAAATACTTAGCAACAGTGAAGAATTTCCCTATGACAGCAGTGATGATGAAGAAGAAATTGAAAAGATATGCCCTACTAAAAATAAAAGCATCTTACTCATTGATAAGAATATTGATTCTGACGAAGACCATGAACTTAGCTTTGGCCTGAATGAATCCGTTACTGACTCGTTTATTGCTTTAATCAATGATGAAATAGGTCCACAACCCTTTCTCTGTGTCCTCTTATTTCACAATGTTCTGATACAACCCTTCCTACGATCAGTACTCCGATTTCTAGTCTGAGAAAATGTCATTCATTGAAGTCTCCTGTCCTTTCAAAATGCGCCACTACTAATTTACTTATTTCCAATTCACCTGTATCTAGTAAAATTAAAACTTATTTAGTTACATCTTCTGTTTCTATAGAAAACTCTGAGTCAGAACCTTCTCTTCTCCCAGATAAGTCGTTGGACGTTCTATCAAGCTCTTCGGCATTCAATTTATATCCTTCAAAATTTCAAAATACCAACGTTGATCCCAAATCCCAAGCATTTGAGAAAATTATATGGAAACTGTGTAATTTACAATATCACAGTAAGGAAGTTGAGTTTAGAGGAGATAGCTCTCTCCCTGAAGAAATTCAATCAATAGTCACTCCTTACAAAGCTTGGAGTTATTTATTTCCTGAGAGCTTAGAAAACCTTATTGTTGAAGAAACCCTGCGGTATGCTGCATTAGATAAAAAGTTTTCATTTAGCGTTATGGAACTTCGAAAGTTTATTGGTATTACCTTTTACATGACATATTTCAATTTATCAAATACCAGAAATTATTGGTGAAGTAATGATGATCGTTCAGTAGATGTAATAAAAAATCAAATGACGGTTAATCAGTTCGAGAAAATAAGACAATATCTACACTTTAATGACAAAGAGAAAAAGCCAACACCCGACGATCCCAAACGTGACAGACTAACCTTATTAGGCCTGTTGTTGATTCCCTAAACTGTACATCCGGTTCTGTTCCAAAAATGGAAAGATTATGTGTAGATGAGCAGATGTGTTCTACAAAAATAAATAGCTATATGAGACAATATTTGCCAAACAAACCTAAGAAGTGGGGATTTAAATTTTTTTTCTATGTGATATGCGTACAAGTACCTAGATTTAAAAACTACATTATCTATTTTGATAATTATTACACTACAATACCGTTACTTATATACTATTCTTTCTGTTGGCACAATCCTGCGCAACAGGGTAAAAAATTGTAAGTTTCCGAAAGAAAAAACTATGATGAAGTTTGAACGAGGAACCAGTAGAGAATTTGTAGCAAGTGTGTATGGAATCGATGTAACTTCTATTTCATGGAAAGACACAAAAGTTGTCAATCTAGTATCGATATATATAGGAACTAAGCCAGCGTTTACCTCATTTGCATCAAATGAAGCTATTTCTATCCGTAGATTTGACAAAAAAGCAGAACAAAAATATTTTCGTCGCTTGTCCGCAGATTGTGAAGGACTACAATAAAAATATGGGGGGCGTAGATCTATTAGACAGTTCCATGAGCCCGCACAAAATATCTCTGAAAAGCAGGAAGTGGACAAATATATTATTTTACCATCTATTAGATATGACATGATTCAATGCCTGGACTCTTTATAACAGAATAAACCCAGCCCAACGAGGAAAAAAAACTATAAGATTAATAGATTTTAAATTGGAAGTGGCGGACTCACTATTCAAATATAAAAACTCATCGAAGTATAAAAACTCACTGCATAGACGACCAAACCTCGAAGCGGAAATCCAGAAGAAAAAACGTAAGCAGAATTCGCAGATACCGCCCCCCAAAGATGTTAGACTAGACGGAACTCATCATTGGACCATGGTAAGTACGAAAGGAAGGTGCAAGATGCCGGGCTGTACAGGACAGCCTAAGATGTATTGCAGTAAATGTCAAAAATTTATGTCTTACGGCTGAAAAAAACTGCTTTTTTAACTATCACAATCAATAAAAATAAATATTTATTTGTATTTATATAGTTTTTACTTATATCTATGTACATATTAAACTTATAAAAAATAAAACTTTAAATTAAATCAACTCAGTCGCTATTTTTTTATGTATATTTTTCTATGCGTGGAATGCATAGCGTATCTTAAAAGATACAACCAATTTTCTTTTCATAAAATTTACATAAATTAACATTTTGGAAAAATTTATACGCAGTTATTATTTTTTGGTCCGTTTACATAAAATATATTTTTTCGCGAATATCTGAGACTCTATGCATTTAAGGGTTAATAGAACATTTAATTCACTACTAATAAACAATGTACACATTTGTCTTCAGCATGACACTGGTTCCGACGTAATCATCATTTCAAAACAAAATTGGGTTAAAATTGGTAAACCACAACTGAAAAAGTCTCAACACACGCCACGAGATGCTACGGCAATGAAATAAAAATAATTAGTCAATTTCAATTCACAGTGGTTCTCAACGAAAAAATTAAGGAATGTATTATTTTCTTGTCATCATTGCCAGAATTAAATCTATTCGGAGCGGATTTAATTGAAAAAATCAAGCTATGGAGCTTACTTATAGCTTATTTACACACGTCGAACAAAAAAATAGTTAACAAGCTTTTTGTAGAAGATGATTTGCGCCTAGCTTACCCTGAAATTTTATGAAAAGAAATAGGGCACAGTACACAACTTAAAGTTCACCTAAAATTTAAGCCTGAAGCTATACCTGTTTTTCGTCCAAAAACGGAAGTTGCATATGCAGTAAAAGAACATCTAGGTAAAGAAATCGATAGACTGGTAAATGCAGGTACCATATCACCAATAAAATTTTCGGAATGGGCCGCATCCATAATAGTGGGGATTATTCCATTCTTAGCAATAAATTTCGAACATTCCAGAGAATTCCAATCAATTTTAAACTTTTATGTAAAAGTGAAGAACTAATCAATTACCTTTTATACTTCAAAGAAGCACCTTGATTATAAAAATTTGGTTATAAATTAAAATTTATAAGCTAAAATTCAAAGCGATAACTTGCATAATAAAAACTGTCTCAACAAAATTGTTTCCTAAATGCTGCGGATATTAAGGGGCACCTTTTTGTAAATTTTCGAAAGCATCTGCAGCTTGCAATTGTTAATGTGGGAAAATATGTCAGTTTATTTTCAAAATCTCTCTGATATAAGAACTAAGTACAAATTGGGCCAAAAGAAATCACCCTATTGGAAGATGCTTTTATTTTTGCAAATGGCGGCCATTGTCAAATCTGTTTTGACATTTGTGAACTAGACAGATGTAGAATACAAGTGAACAAGCCATGGATCGATACACTCCCCAAGAACACGGAATAATCGTGTCTATTTTTTTGCGTAACAATTCGTCTGTGGTGTTGGCGCAGCGCGAATTACGTCGCCGATTCCCCGGTCGTCCGACACCGACTGCGCCGTTTGGCCACCAACCTTGAAGAGAATGGGACCACACGAGAGGCTGCCAAGAGTGGCCGGACCCGGAGCGCCCGGTTTCGAAGACGCCGCTGGTCAAACGACAACAGTGGACGGTGCGCGCTATAGCGCCGCAATTGAACGAATTAGGACTGGAGGACACGTGGTTCCAACAGGACGGAGCAACGGCACACACTGCGCGAGCCACAACCGATATTCTGAAGGGGGCGTCCCGGGTCGCCTCATCTCTCGTTGTGGCGATTTGCACTGGCGCGATTTAACCGTTCCAGACTTTTTTGTGCTGTTTTTTGAAGTCCCATATTTACGTGAACAATCCCAAGACCCTGGAAGCCCTCAAGGACAACATTCGACAAGAGTGCGAGAATCTGTCGCCCGAAGTTCCCGCCGAAGTGATGAAAAATGCCATAAAACGTATAGCAATCAATTGTGACGGCACCCATTTGGCCGTTAACATCTTCTCGACTTAACCAATAAAATTCTAAAGGTTCAGATAAACATAATCAGAAAACAGAATCGAAGTTTTTCATTTAGGAAAAAAATGAGAGCCAAACAACATCGGATGACTTCTTTTGGCACACCTCAAATGGTTTTTGACTTTTCTTCGTAGTATGAATTTTTACTTGCAATAATTATTCAAACAGCTGTTTTGCGTTTGTGTTTACAAAACAATATTTCTTAATTAAGTTGAAAATGAAAATATTTTGGAAAATTTAAGAAATTGTAAGTAAATGTAAACTTTTAAAACGATAAAAAGTATTAAAAAGATAATAAATTGATTTTTGTGTAACTTAGGAACAACAGAAGTAAAATAAGATGTCTAATGGAATTGAACTAAGCAACACAGTATCTGGTACATCAGTGGCAAAGGATGTTCCGGCAAACAGACCAGCTGTTAGTTTTAGTATTACAAATATTATTAGTACCTGGCAACTCGGTACTTTACACTAAGCAGCCAAATAATTCAATTAGTTCAGATATATATATGCAAACAAATTTAAATTAACACATAATTTATTAAATTACTTTTTTTTTTTTACCGTTTTTGGGGTTTAATTCTGGCAGCAACATGATATTTTATGTTGGATAAAGCTTTTTATTACAATGAAAATAAAAATTGCTTAAATTTGTTTCCTTTTTTCGGCGGCTGTTTATTATTTTATTTATTAAATCAATTAATAGGATGGTTATACTTATTGAATATTCGCTTTAAATACTTTAGGAGCACATTGCTATAAATTTGTGAATAATAATAAAGTTGTGGCGTACGTTCCTACACATACGATCTGGCAACAACAGTAATTTGTAGTTTCTGGCAACGCTAATTTTTGTTAAGCGTGTTGTAGAACATTCTTTTTTGATCGACAGACGCTTAAGTCTTTTTTTGTAGAAATTCAATCGTTATTAATAAATAAATAGTTTTGTTAAGTTAATTTAAGAATTAACTACATTTGTCTTATTTGGATCTCCCGCGCCATCATCGTGAGTAAAAAATAACATCCACATTTGGTGACCCCGACGTGATGGACAATGATGGCAAGAATGCAGACGTTCTTCCTGGTGCCTCACATAATTTACCACCACCACCATTACGGAATCCAACAACAGCCTCAGGTCAACACACCGAAGAATTGGCACGCATTTCCGTGAAGATCCCACCATTTTGGCATGCTCGCCCAGAACTTTGGTTCGCCCAAATTGAGTCGCAATTTGCCACAACCGGGACAACGGCCGAGCTGACTAAGTACCACACAGTGGTAGCAGCTATCGATGGTACCATTTTGTCCCAGGTGAGCGACATCATATTGAACATGCCAAAGGAAAATCAGTACGCAACCCTAAAAAAACGTTTGCTAGAAGAATTCGCCGACTCCGAACAGAAACGGTTAAAAAAACTTTTGCAAGACATAGAACTTGGGGATATGCGACCATCGCAACTTCTTCGAGAAATGAAAAATTTGGCCGGTAACCAGGTCGATGACGCTTTTTTGAAATCTATGTGGATGACGCGTTTACCAAACCACATACGTACCATAATTGCGATAAGCCGTGAGACTCTTGACAATATCGCGGTAATGGCCGACAAAATATCAGAGGTCAACGACAATTCATCAGTTCAGGAACTTTCACTGGCAAAAGCTCCAACAACAAACAACACAACTTTACAACAACAACTACAGCAATTAACAAGGGAAGTCGCTAGTTTGAAGACACAATTTCAACGCTCGCGTAGTCGTAACAGACCCAATTCCGGTAATCGTAATCGTAGTAACACTCGTGAAGAAGCTCAGTACAATGGAAAATGTTGGTACCACAGAAAATTCGGCTCTAAGGCCAAAAAATGCAGACAGCCATGCAGCGAAAATTTAAACTGAGCAGTCTGTCACTATCGACGGTAAACGACAGACAAAAAGTTCTACACCGCCGTCTTATATTTTTTGATAAAAATTCAAATTTAAAATTCCTCGTGGATACCGGAGCGACGGTCAGCGTTATCCCTCCTAACCGACATCAACTAAAGTCTCCGGACAACAACATTTTTTTATTTGCTGCGAATAAATCGCCGATTAAGACATATGGGGAAAAAAACTTAACACTCAATTTAGGTTTGCGTCGACCTTTTGCATGGAATTTTGTAATTGCAGAAGTTTCCCAACCTATTCTAGGCGCAGACCAGGTGAGTTACCATAATTTGATGATAAGTATGCGGCAGCGCAAACTGTTTGATGGGAACACTAATATGGCTAGCAAGTGCAGTATTGCGACCATCGAATCACCGATTCTAGGTTTATCTACCATCGACATCAACGACACGTATCAAGTACTTCTCAAACAATTCCCTGGAATTACACAACCACAGCATCCAATCAACAACACCACCCACGATATTACTCATCATATAATCACAAGTGGACAACCTGTTTTCGCCAAGCCCCGTCGCCTAGCAACTAATATGCTTAAAGCCGCTAAAGCTGAAATGCAATCGTTACTCGGTGCTGGTATCTGCCGTCCTTCATCTAGTCCCTGGGCAAGCCCACTTCACATGGTAAGGAAGAAAAACGGTGAGTGGAGGCCTTGCGGTGACTACAGAAAACTGAACGCCATCACCGAACCGGATCGATACCCGATCCCACACATACACGACTTTACTCACTGGTTAGAGGATAGTAAAATTTTTTCTACAATCGATTTGCGAAGAGCATACCACCAAATCCCTGTGGCGCCATCCGACATTCCAAAGACAGCCATAACAACGCCATTCGGCATGTACGAGTTTACTCATATGACATTCGGATTGAGAAACGCGGGACAAACTTTCCAGCGCTTAATGGACCACATACTTCGCGATTTGGATTTCGCCTATGCTTACTTAGACGACATTCTGATCGCCTCAAAAGACTTAGAGCAACATCAACAACACGTAAAGTTGGTCTTTGAAAAACTACAAAATTTTGGCATCGTTATAAATCCATCTAAATGTAATTTTGGTAAGTCCGAAGTAAAATTTCTTGGCTTTACAGTTAACGAAAATGGCATCTGTCCTCCTACGGAAAGAGTGGATGTCATAACTCAGTACAAATTACCGGAACGAGTTTGTGACCTTAAACGTTTTATGGGTATGCTTAACTTCTTTAGAAGATTTTTGCCAAAAGCCGCTAAACAGCAGGCAACTTATTTGAATTTATACGTGGTAATAAAAAGAACGACATATCGGTCATAAAGTGGACAAAGGAGGGAAAACTCGCTTTTGAGCAATGCAAGGCACAGCTCCGTGACGCAACATATCTGGCTTTTCCTAAACACAACACTCAACTTGCTCTGATGGTAGACGCCTCAGACATTACATTGCCATAGGTGCCGTTTTACAGCAAGTGGTTAACGACAACTTTCAGCCACTTGGTTTTTATTCAGAGCGACTAAGCGAAGCTCAACGAAAATACAGCACATACGATAGGGAGCTACTGAGTGCATACAAAGCAGTCAAGCATTTTCAGCACATGCTGGAAGGTCGCGAATTTTGTATATATACGGATCACAAACCACTTCAGTTCATATTTAAACAGAAACTCGACAAGGCAAGTCCTAGGCAAATTCGTCACCTAGATTTTTTGAGCCAATTTACTACGGACATAAGGCACATACCTGGCAAAGAAAACGTAGTTGCGGACGCTTTGTCACGCCTTGAAGCAATTCATGTGAATAACACGATTGACTTTGCAGAATTGTCACGCCATCAGAACGACGATGAGGAAATCAAATCATTTCTCAACTCTAATTCAAGCTTGCAACTTAAATCATTCGTATTGCCTAACACAAACTTTTCTATATATTGCGATAGTTCAACCGGAGTAGCGCGACCATTCCTAACTAAGGAATTCCGCAAAACGGCATTCGATTCAATACATAATCTATGCCACTCTAATGCAAGAAAAACCACAAAGTTGGTTACTGAAAAATTCGTCTGGCCTAGTGTAAAAAGGGATTGCCACCTTTGGGCAAAAGCTTGTATCGCCTGCCAAAAAGGAAAAACTCATCGCCACAACAAAGCACCACTCTGCGAATATTTTACTACTTCCGATCGTTTTGACCACATCAACATCGACATTGTTGGGCCATTACCGCCATCTAAAGGATTCCGACATTGCTTAACAATGATCGATCGTTTCTCCCGCTGGACGGAGGTATGCCCGTTAGAAGACATTACAGCTGAAAATGTCGCTTTCGCTTTTTATTCAACATGGATATCGAGGTTCGGCATACCATTACGAGTTACTACGGACCAAGGACGTCAATTCGAGTGCAATTTTTTCAAAGAATTGACTAGAATACTTGGCATACAACATCTGAGAACGACAGCTTATCATCCAGCCGCATACGGCATCATCGAAAGATTTCACCGCCCCTTGAAAGCTGCTATTAAATGTTATGAATCGGAAAATTAGGTAGAAATTTTACCATTGATTCTCCTGGGATTTCGAGTTACGTATAAGGAGGACATCGATGCAACGCCATCTCAACTAGTCTATGGATCTAGTTTACGTCTTCCAGGTGAGTTTTTAACAGAAGGTGATAAAAGCAAAACCTCTCAAAATGAATTCGTCAACAAACTCAGAAACTTTATGAACGATCTTCGACCCACCAAAACTTCTTTCCACGCTAAGGATAAGCCGTTTATTGAAAAAGATTTACATACATCTCCACAAGTATTTATACGTAATTCAATGGTCTGCAAACCACTGCAAACTCCGTATGAGGGACCATTTCCCGTTTTAAAACGTCACACAAAATATTTTACCGTAAATGTTAAAGGAAAGAAAATGAACATTAGTTTGGACCGTTTGAAGGCAGCATTTATTTTAAATTCAGGAAACCCTACAAATGATAATCACAATTGTAATAGACAACCGACACACAGCGAACCACCAACTAACGAATCATCAGTCAACGAACCACCATCCAAGGAATCAACAGGCAACGAGCTACGTCTAAGGGAACCAGCTAACATTCTCCTCGATCCTAACGGCGAACCAAGGATTATCACTTCACGTTATGGTCGTAAGGTGCGATTTTGCCTGAACCGGAAGGGGGAGTAATGTGGCGTACGTTCCTACACATACGATCTGGCAACAACAGTAATTTGTAGTTTCTGGCAACGCTAATTTTTGTTAAGCGTGTTGTAGAACATTCTTTTTTGATCGACAGACGCTTAAGTCTTTTTTTGTAGAAATTCAATCGTTATTAATAAATAAATAGTTTTGTTAAGTTAATTTAAGAATTAACTACATTTGTCTTATTTGGATCTCCCGCGCCATCATCGTGAGTAAAAAATAACATCCACAAAGTAATATGGCAATTTTATTTACAAAAACTGAAATATCTTACAATTTAGTGTGTAAAAATCATTTATATTATTTGTCTATAAATGTAAACCCTTTTGAAAATATTTCATTTATGGTTAGAAAGACTTATTTTCTCTTATTGTGAAAAAGCAATCGAAGTCAAAATTTGGAACTTGTAAATTTACATAAAATTAGGTAAATTCGCAAAAGTTATTGGTGTACATATGAAATGAAACATAGTTCATAGTATGTACCTAAGTCCCAAAATTTAGTCAAACAAAACGCTCAAACCCCCATGAACTTCAGTTCGTATGAGGAATCAACACATTATGAAAGTCGTTTGGAAAATAAAACACAAAGTTGGAAATAAACATTTTTGCGACCTCATTCCGTCATTGCCGTTATTTCCGATGTTTGAAATAAAAATGCTATGTGTAGGCAGTCTGTTATAACGTATAAACTAATTAAAAATAGTTATTTTATTCATTCATTTTATTCAAAATTAGCTAATCACCCTGTTGAAATAGGAAAATCTGGCATCTTGTTTGTATAACTTAGTACGATCAGATGCAACACTAACATGTTTTCTTTTTCTGTAGAAAACCAAACTTCACTCTCTTCCGTTTTAACTTTTATATGTTAATACAGCTTTTCCTTTTTATTCAATATACAAACTACAATTAATCGTGTTTTTAATCATAGCATCTCAACAGGTTATGGGCCTAGAGATTGATTAAACGTTTGTATAAGAACAGAGTATATGTAATTTGAAACTCCGTCACACAAGGAGCCAAAAAACAAAAAAGGAAAGATGTCGATCTACACAAGTTTTAATGTGGAAAAGCTAGTTGGCCGTGAGAATTATGCCACGTGGTCGTTTGCAGTAAAAAACTTGTTGCAACATGAAGAGCTGTGGGATCCTGTCCAAGCAGTATATCCAGCCACTGGTATGGATGTGAAAACTGATACGAAGGCA
The DNA here is from genome assembly GCA_963924685.1 of Dexiosoma caninum. Taxonomy (NCBI): domain Eukaryota; kingdom Metazoa; phylum Arthropoda; class Insecta; order Diptera; family Tachinidae; genus Dexiosoma; species Dexiosoma caninum. Next base: position 59,519,029 of record OZ004726.1, on the reverse strand, counting down.
AAAACAAAAATTATTTTGTTAATAGATAAAATAAATTATGTTCACATCGAAGACGCCAAAACATCGAAGGAAGTTTGGGAAAAGTTGAAAGCGGCTTTTCAAGACTCTGGCCTTACAAGAAGAGTTGGTTTACTGCGTCAGTTAATTACAACGGGTTTTTCCACATCAGATAGCATCGAAGACTATGTGAGTAACATAGTATCTACTGCACACAAGCTTAAAGAAGTAGATATGCCAGTAAGTGACGAATGGATAGGGACACTATTACTGGCTGGCCTTCTTGAGGAATATGCTTCCATGATAATGGGCATAGAAAGCTCAGGCGTTAAAATTACATGCGACTTCATCAAAACCAAATTATTGCAAGATATTAAAAAACCAACAACGGGTGGTGCTTTGTTCTCTAAAGCCGAAAAGAAAGATGAATTAAAAAAGAGTTTCAGATGTTTTAATTGTAATCGCTATGGACACATGGCAGCTGACTGTCGAGTGAATGTTAAGAAAGAAAAATCTAAATCAGAAGTTGGTTTTTATACAGTTTTTGCAGCAGGAGCCATAAACAAAGATGATTGGTTCATTGACTCCGGTGCTAGTTTGCATACGTCCATGCGCAAAGACAGGTTTGGGCAATTGCGAGAGCCGCAAGTGAAAGAGATTTTTGTTGCCAATAAACAGAAACTCAAAGTTGAAGGCGTTGGTGACATTAAAATGGCGGCTAAAAATGCAAATGGCGAAAAGATTAATATTACGATACACAATGTATTATATATTCCAGATTTGAGTGTGAATCTTCCGTCAGTCAGTCAAATAATAAATAAAAGTTTAGTTGTAAAATTCACTGATGATAAATGTATAATTACAAACGAAAGCCGAATTGTTGCAACAGCTCAACTTCATAACAATATGTTCAAGTTGGAAAACGGAATTGAAATGTGTTTGTTGGCAGTACAAAATGACATACAGTTGTGGCATGCTCGCATGGGTCACCTTAACTATGCCGATCTGTCAAGGACAAAACAAATGGTAAGAGCTATGCAATTCCAACATAAACTTACTGATAGCTGCGTAACATGCATCAAAGGCAAGATGGCCAGAAAGCCATTTCGAACTTCGGGAACGCGCACTACTGATTTGCTTCAACTTGTTCACTCGGATCTTTGTGGTCCCATGGAAGTAGCTTCGTTAAGTGGAGCTAAGTATTTCCTTTTGTTTTTTGATGATTTTTCTCGTAAAACTTTCATTTATATTTTGCAGTCAAAAACGGAGGTACCGGCATTTTTTGAGCAATTTAAAGTCAGAGTGGAGAATGAATCTGGTCGTAAAATTAAATGCCTGCGTACGGACAACGGCACTGAGTATTGTAATCAACGGATAACAAGAATATTAATTGCAAATAGTATCCAGCATCAAACCACTGTGCCATACAGCCCACAACAGAATGGTGTTGCTGAGCGAATGAACCGCTCTATAGTTGAACGGGCACGATGTATGCTGATAAACGCTGACTTACCAAAGAAATTTTGGGCTGAGGCCGTTAACAATGCCGTGTATGTTATAACTCGTTCCGTTTGCTCTGCAATAAATGAAAGTACACAACAACAAGTTTGGTCTGGTGTCAAGCCAGATCTGAGTCATCTACGGGTTTTTGGTTCTCGTGCTGTAACATACATACCTTTTGAAAGACGAAAAAAATGGGACCCAAAGTGCCAAGATCTAATTTTCGTTGGATATTGTGAAGACACAAAAGGTTACAGATTGTTAAACCCAGATGGTTGGAAAGTGGTAAAAAGTCGTGATTTCATTTTTCGAAAATGTTTTTCTGGCAGACTTGAAGAAAATTAAGAAAAATCAAGAATTTAATTTCGTAAAATTGGAGTGTTTGCATGAAGAGAAGGCCAATCACGATGGCGTCAATAACGTAAGTGAATCAGTTGATAACGAAAGTGATAGTTCGTCCGATTGTTATGTACCAGATGATACTGTTGGTAGCGAAAGAGACATTATTTCATTATCAACTGACAATGATATTGTTCGTCATTCTGAACGCATTCGAAGGCCTGTTAACATGCCGGACTATTATACTTATACAGTAAATGCAAATATTGAAGGAGATCCTCAAACCGTAGCTGAGGCTGTAAAGGGCAACGATGCTTCACAATGGAGGCAGGCCATGAAAGAGGAGTTAAAATCGTTAATAGACAACAAAATCTGGTCAGTAGTAGATTTACCAGTTGGAGCGAAAGCTATAAAATTTAAATGGGTTTTTAAAAGGAAGTGTGACGATAATGGTCAAACCCGAAGGTATAAGGCTCGTGTAGTGGTAAAAGGTTGCTCAAAAACCGGGTATCGATTATCAAGATATTATCAATAGTGGTATAGTGAGAAAATTCGGGACTGCCGAAAATTTCAGTGACATAGTAAGCGAAATAATAAACGAAATAAATAAAGGGTGGTTAAATTTCAAGGGCCGATGTTGATTTTGAATAAAACACAAACTATTTAGGAAATTATTGTAATTTTATTTTATTATGATATATTGGTATTACTCAATTATGTATGGAACAAAATATCGGCCAAATGGGCGCCGCGACCACGGCGGCACACCTCCATCCGATGGTCCAAATTTTCGATGACCCTGAGGCATAATGGAGGTTCTATGCCGTTAATGTGCCGAATTATCTCATCCTTTAGCTCTTGAATTGTTGCTGGCTTATCGACGTACACCTTTTCTTTCAAATAACCCCAAAGAAAAGTCCAACGGTGTCAAATCACATGATCTTGGCCAATTGACATCGCCATTACGTGAGATAACACGGCCATTGAATTTGTTGCGCAAAAGAGCCATTGTTTCGTTAGCTGTGTGGCAAGTGGCACCGTCCTGCTGAAACCACATATCGTCCACATCCATATCTTCCAATTCGGGCCATAAAAAGTTCGTTATCATCTCACGATAGCGAACACCATTCACAGTAACTGCCTGACCGGCCTCATTTTGGAAAAAATACGGCCCGATGATGCCGCCAGCCCATAAACCGCACCAAACAGTCACTCTTTGTGGGTGCATTGGTTTTTCGACAATCACTCTTGGATTCTCATTCGCCCAAATGCGGCAATTCTGTTTATTGACGAATCCACTGAGGTGAAAATGTGCCTCATCACTGAAGATGATTTTCTTCGAAAATTGATCATCCACTGTTGCCGTGGTCGCGGCGCCCATTTGGCCGATGTTTTGTTCCATACATAATTGAGTAATACCAATATATCATAATAAAATAAAATTACAATAATTTCCTAAATAGTTTGTGTTTTATTCAAAATCAACATCGGCCCTTGAAATTTAACCACCCTTTATAATAATAAAACCGGAATATTTTTAGCAGAATTATATGCAATAAAATCTGCAATTTTACACGCCATTTCAAGAAAATCAAAAACTTTAATATGTTCCGATAGCCTTAGCGCGATCAAAGCGTTAGCAAAAAACCACAATGGAAATTATGACGATATTCTAAAATTGCCAAAAACACAGCCTCAAATACAAATTTTATGGGTTCCCTCACACATCGGAATAAAGGGAAATGAAAGCGCTGACACATCAGCAAAAAATGCAAGAAGTCTTCCAACCGTAACGAAAATTCCATGTTTCCCTAACGTAATATGCAATCAATACAGAGCATCAAAGAGACTAAGCGTGGTACACCCAAGTAGACCAAAATTCAACATCAACATGTCAAGGAGTGATTGTATAATGCTAATCCGCCTACGCGCAGGTAAAACAGTCTTCAACAATCAACACTACTATAATGGAACAGAGGAAGCAAAATGTTCTCAATGCGATGTCGCCCTGTCTGTCTCACATATACTCACATCCTGCGATAAATCAAAAATAAATGAACCACTAGAATCAATTCTAGATTGTACAACCAAAAAATTTTTGCCCTGTATAAAAAATAGTCTTTTAAAACACGGTATACAAAATGTATAATCTTTTGCTTTATTCAATATTGTAATATTGTTTCTCTTAGTAATACTTACTTAATATTAAAAAAACGAGCGCATATGGCCCTGTTGCCCGGCGCCTTTAGATATATTTTATAAATTAATTTTATAAGATATTTGGTAAATAAATAAATAAATAAATAATTATTAAAAATGTTTTTGTAGTTTTAAATTGAGTTGCAATTTTATTAAAAAATTGAATTTTTTTATGGCCTCATTTTGCCAAGGAAGAACATTAATGTTATTAAAAAACTCCCTATATACATTTCTAATGTCAGCGGCTTTGTCACTACATCTGTTACCGGGCGATTTTTCCAAGTCAGTGAGAGGTATATCCTCCCAAAGTGGTTCCTCTTCCCCTTCTCTGCATAAGAAATTATGTAGAGCGCAACAAGCTAATGTTATCTGCTCTACTTTTTCTACTGAAAGGTTTATTTCGCGTTGGAAGACTTGAAATCTACTAGAGAGGATGCCAAAGGCATTTTCAACAACGCGTCTTGCTCTTGATAAGCGGTAATTGAAGATTTTGTTCTCCTGAGACTGTCTCTGGCTATATGGTTTCAAAATTCTGGGTGATAAACGAAATGCATCGTCGGATATAAATACATATGGTACCTTAATGAATAAAACGTAATTATTTTTTATTATCATTATATTTTTGTAAATATCACCTCTAAATTTGTCCCCGGTAGTACATCATTTTCAGGAAAATCAGTGAATTTCCGTTTATTGATTCACCGACATCGGATATGTTGAAGGCAGCAGCATCATTGGATCTACCACTGCTTCCAACATCAACCTTTATAAACCTATAATTCGCATCAACTACAGCCATCAGTATGATACTATTGAAACCTTTATAGTTTTAATAGTAGGATCCATCAGTTACTTTCGCCCTAAATGCAATATGCTTGCCATCTAAAGAATGTGAATTTGCATACAAAAGCATATGTATATAGACACATGCACACATAAATTTTTAATTTAAAATATGGTAATCTTACCAATCGCTCCTAGGTACATAGGAAAATTCCACTTCTGATAAAAATTGTCTGCAATTATCTTCCAATCAGATGCCGTTTTGCATCCCTTAACAAACAAATATTATTGCTACCACACAACAAAAGTAAACTATAAATAAATCTTACTTGTAAATATTTACTACAAAGCGAAGAATATATTGCCTTTGCAGTCTCTGGTATAATTATGGAAATTGAGGACACAGAAACTCGAAATCCATACGATAAATCTGTGTACGTATTTCCAGTAGCAAAAAACTGTAGGGATATTAAAAGCCAAAGGAAGTACACCAGTATATTAAAAAACCAATAATTTTTATAGATTTCTAATTATATTAAACATTTTTACATCGTAGTTGCCGAAATTGACTCCCTCATTGCAGTATTTTGCCTGCAAATTCTTGGACCAACCAGGCTTAATAAATCTTCAAAACTTTCTTTTGAAAGCCGGCAAAAATTTACAAAACTTTTGGCATCTTCCAGTTTCAGTTCCTTTATAGCGATGTGTGTTAATTCTTTGCCCATATAACGGCGAAGTAACCATTCTCGGCTACAAACTCGACGCTCTTTTTTTCTTTCATTTTTGTTATTGCACTTTTGAATTATTGCAACGGCCAACACAACTCCAACCAGTTCCTTTTTTTTTTTGAATTTTCTCAAATGTTGGCATTTTTTTTATTTGTTTTTTACCACAAAATTACACATAGAATATTTCATTAGAAAACAGCTGTTTTCATCTTACTTGATTTTATCCATACCAATGGTGAAAAGCCAGAAAACAGCCATCCGATTTTTACTCTCTTTTTTTGAAATACGGATGGAATTTCATTTTATTTTCTCTCTCATTTTACGTACGACAAATCTTATGGTCTAAAGCACCCTTTAGTACGATCAGATGCAACACTAACATGTTTTCTTTTTCTATAGAAAACCAAACTTCACTCTCTTCCGTTTTAACTTTTATATGTTAATAAAGCTTTTCCTTTTTATTCAATATACAAACTACAATTAATCGTGTTTTTAATCATAGCATCTCAACACACCCTTATCGTGTTTAGCGTATTTCGACTACGCCTAGTATTAGATTAAATAAAATTGCAAAACTTTTCATTATTCTATTACAAGCCGTACTCGAAAAACGCCAGTCTCGACAATGCTGAATATAAATGACCATAATCACAATATTTTTATAATAATATACATATACATATGTATTTTGCCAAAAAAATTATAGGGGTAGTTATTAAGTACTCATATATTCCTATACATCACAACACTACTTTAACTTGCAAATTTTAGCTAGTAAAGTGTTCATTTACTTATTCACATTTTTGAGAGTGATTTTGGAAAATTTCTTGTTACTCTCTCGTTGCTAACTTTTACTAGTAAAGTAAATGAACACACTTATTGCTTATGCACATTATTTGTTTTTCATAGCAGTGTCACAAAATAGACAGAACCGTCAGTTCAAAGCAGCGAACGAGCAGAGAAAGAGACATCATCAAGAGATTTCCTGTCTCTTTTACCCCCTAACTTTGTTCGGTGATTCCTTTTTCTTCTAAATTCCTCAATATTGTTGTTTTGTTTTGATTTTTAGTTTCTAGGTGTGAAAAATTAACGTATTTTTTCATCTTCTTTATACACACAATTTCAAAATTTTTAGCACGGCAATGTGGTGTTTTGTACATAGAATATATTTTGTGGTTTTGTATTTTGTGCTTATAAAGCTAATTAAATTGATTTACCAAATAAATATTAAATAGTATGTATAATTTTCATTATAGAAAATAGTTAGTTCTTTTTTTCAGGTAATAAAATTTCTGCTGCAAACATGTAAGTACATACATACATACATAACACTTAAACTTAAAAATTTTCGTGTTCAATTTATTTTGTATTATAGGAGATACCAGAAATGCATTTTAGGATGTCCCCCTGGAGAACAGCTGCACGCATTCCCGATGGATCCAGTGAGGTAAGTAAAATGAACCTTAACATTTTATGTATACATAATTATATAAAATTATAATGAATGTGTTATGATATGGTTCAGAAAACACAACATTACATTACAACAGGGCAATTGGGCTTAAATCTAGTTTATGGAAGCCACCCCGAATTTAAAAAAGGTTACCTCATCTGATAGAAAATTTAATTTTAAGAAAAAAAAGTTTAGTGCAAAAATCTTCGGCAACGCATATTTTCCGAGTTATGGGCCTCGGAAGTTTTACAATAAAAATGTCATTGTGTTTAATATTTCTTAGCTTATTGGGTCAATATGGGTATCATTGGAAAGCTTGTGAAAATGCCGATCACATGATGTTAAAATTTCACATTTTGGGATGATAAAATGTGTAGAGCTGAAAATTCTTAGGCGCCGTCAAAGGCCGGTTATGCAGAAAATCTTTAGTTAGCGAAGCCGGTGTGTGTTATACCACAGAGGAGAAAATCTTTAAGCCCGGCCGAAGGCCGGCTATGCGGGAAACCTTTAGTTAGCGAAGCCGGTGTGTTTTATATCATAGAGGAGAAAATCCTTTAGCCCGGCCGAAGGAAACATTACATTTAATTTGTAAAACTAAAAAAAAGAAATTTATTAACTCTATACAAAATATGGCAAAATATTACAGCTTTTCTTAAACACTGTTTTGACATTGCATACGGATGTTTAGGAAGGCAGCCATACCCATATTGTTGAATTGAATCAAAGACTTATAATGAAAATGGCAAAATATATCGACGACTTTGTAGGTCCGTAACTCCCAAACTATGCGTTGCCGAAGATTTTTGAACTAAACTTTTTTTTGGGTGCCTCCGTAGTCTAGTGCATGAGCATTAGTCTTATCAATATGGAGGTGCGGGTTCGATTCCCGATTAGACCTTGGGTGTTTCTACAGACAAGCTTAAGAGCTTCGTAGAGTTTGTATTGTCTTTAAAAAAAAAAAAAAAAACTTTTGGTTGACAATGATTGTATACAGAGCCGGACAAAAATATTCACACAGTAATCAATTTTGTTTTCAATCTTCTATATTATTGAAATAAACAGATATAATAGTTTGGTTTTCTACAAAATTATTTATTCACATGTTATCTATCTAAATATAAAAAATATGACTAAATTTAACAAAAATTTTAAATAAAAAACAAGTAATCATATTAAGGCACTAATTGACAAAAGTATTCACACATTACGAGAAGTTTGCATAAAAATTCGAACTCAAATTAATTTAATACTTTTACATATTCCATTGCAAAAAGTATCGGCAATATAAAAAAAATTGTTATGTAAGTACATTAAACACCAAAATATGTAACTGTGTTAATACTTTTGTCCACCTAAAAAAGCACTTTAAATTAAAATTTAATTTATTATTTTTTAAATAACATAGTTAGCAACTTCTTTTTTTCTACATTTAATAGGGAAGAAATAAACAAATAAGTTTGTTGAAAACCATATCATTTTGCCCCTTTATTAAAAAAATATACGAGATTAAAAACAAAGTTAGCTGTTGTGTGAATATTTTTGTCCGGCTCTGTATAAAAGGGAAAATTAAATTTATTAAAACAATTTTGGCTCACGTTGAATAAATCAAAAAATAGTTATATTTTTGAGAATCGGACAACATCATATTATGTTTTAATTTTTATCAGGATCAAAAGCCACTTAGATTATAATGCTGCATTTGCCTGCAGCAGTTTTAATTCACCTAAGCACTGGTTAAAGTGCTTAGTCAGAATATTGAGAATATTGCTTTGCAATTCAAAATTGATTCTGTTTTATTTAAAATTTCCCCGTGGTATTTATACAAATTTCTTTTGGTTACAATTCAATATGTTTATACATATAGTTGCTTAGTGTTACAAAAATTATTAAACAAAATATTTACAGATTTCTTTTATTTCTTCACACATGTTACGTGTTAAGTGTTCTAAAATAATTTAGTGTGTCAAGTGTTTTGTTACATTTGTGTGGTCTATTTCTTGTTGCTATATTTTTAATTGTTTGGGGTTTTAAATTACATTAGAAATTGTTTAAATTTATTATTAATGCATATAATGTATTTCATTATTATAAGTACACTACATTGTCTACAACGCTTTCGATTAGAAGTAAATCCCTGCACACTTATAGTAGATAGTTATTTTTATTGAACTAAAAAATGCTTCCTAGAAATAATATACATGGCAAAACAACGTTTGCCGGGTCAGCTAAAAACGGCAAAACTTATTTCTTTTTTATTAGTAAACAGATTCCGTGCAAAGCCGGGACGGTGATCTAGTATATATATATGTCTGGTACTTTTTTATATTTTTGCATGTGAGAGGTAAACTACAGCAAGCCACATTTTGAAAATTTTACAGCAGACCGTAAAAACATTAAACATTAAAAATTTTATATAACTAAGATTATTTTTTTTATTTCGATGATGATAGCCTTAATAAATTCAAACAGTATCAGTATTTAAAAAAAAGACTTGGTGTAGTTTACCTCGCACCTACAGATTTGTATCTTTTATTAGATATACGGGGAAAAACTGTCATAAATGGGCTTTGGAACTTAAAAAAACCGTATTTTGTAATTTATATAAATTAATTGTAGTGTAAGATCATTATAAATATAGTAATTGTATGAATAGGTGGATAACTTGATTTTATACGATAGTACAATAGAAGCATAAAGTAAAAGTTATAATTAAAATGTGTACATTATTGCCGCTTACACTTTGAGTAAATACAAAAACTATTAAAAGTGTATTGTATTCATGAACAAGTGTCAATAAAAGTTAATAATGTAAGCATTCTAATTATAACTTTTAATTCTTTTTTTTATTTGACCTTCTATTTTTACTGTATGTAATAATATTACTTAGCACTGTAGGTCTTTTTTGAAAATAAATGTATTACTTTTATATAATTTTTATTCAATAAGAAAAACTTGTTAATCCATACAGCACAAAATTCTTCCTATTTATAGACGTGCAAAATTGATCAACTTGTTAGCTGTGAAACCAACTATGTCGAAATGGATATATGCGTGCTCCAGACATTTTGAGCTGACATGTTTTTTGGGAATCGTTTGCGTCGTCGTGCAGTCCCAAAAACAATTTTAAAAACACCAATAATTCAAAATATAGCTTTACCTCCAAATACTTTGGCCTACACTGGTTTGGATATAGCCATGCATAATGACTTAGACCAGTTGTTAGAAGACATAGTAGAAGATGTCGACATAGATAATCAGGTACAAAATGCCTCATTAGTAGGAGGCTGTACCAATGTAGAATCGCGGGGCAATATAATTTTGGGTCTAGGAGGCGATCGTGATAGTGTTGTGGACTACAACAATTTGGAGTTGCTGGCGAATACAGTTTGGAATATGGGCGGATATCGCGATAGTATTGCTGGCTGTAGCGATGTAGAAGCGCGGGTCAATGAAGTATCGGATCTAGGCGCTGATCGCTTTAGTATACAATCGCGGGGCAATATAATTTTGGGTCTAGGAGGCGATCGGGATAGTTTTGTAGACTACAACAATTTGGAGTTGCTGGCGAATCTAGTATCGGATATGGGCGACGATCACAATAGTATTGCTGGCTCTAGCGATGTAGATTCGCAGGGCAATACAGCTTCGGATATGGGCAACGATGGCGACACTGTTGAGACCAGCACGTTTGGAAATGCCAAACTGAAATCACTGCGGGCTGCAGTGGATCATTTTCGCGCATTATATTTAACAGAGAGACGGTTAAAGAATAAATTAAAAACTGCCAATGCAAGGTTATCATCCGACTTAATTAAGTGTCAGGCCAAGGTGGAAAATTTGGAGTTAGAGTTGAAGAAAAAAAATGATTTCTCGTCAAAACTTTCCAAAACAATGCTATCGTGCCTCAACAATGGTTACAAAAATCATAACCGATGCACGAAAGCACGTCGTTATGATCAAGCTACTAAGCTAATTTCTTTGGGCGTCCTATTTTTATCGCCACTTGTTTATCGGCATTTGCAACCGATGCTTGATTGGCCCCAAATACGAACATTGCAAAGATTCGTAGAAAATTGGCCAAAAACTCCTGGTAATTTAGCTGGAAGCTTTGCAGCACTAAGAGTTCGATCTCAAAGTTTCACTAAAGACCAGAAATTAGTTAGTGTTTCTTGCGACGAGATGTCATTGAAAACCTTTCTAGACTATGATATAAACAAAGATATGATTATAGGCCTTCAAGATTTCGGCAATGAAAATCGTTGTAATAGTTTAGCTACTAGCGTAGTAGTTGTAATGGCAAGTGGAATATCCGGGGAAAGTTGGTCGCAAGCGGTTTCATACTTCTTTGTATATGGTAGCTGTCAAGGCTCTGTTTTAAAAAAATATATATACGAGGCAATCTGCAAATTGGAAGCAGTGGGCTTAAATGCATGCCATTTCGTTTGCGACCAAGGTCAAAATTTCCAAAATTTTGCGAAAATTATTGGCGTTACTATTCAAACGCCATACTTCATAGTTAATGCCAAAAAAGTATTTTTTATGTACGATAGCCCCCATCTTTTAAAAAGCGCTCGTAATTGTCTCCTTAATGTGCAGAATGCAGTTTATTTTAATGAGAAATTAGTAGCATGGAAAGATGTCGTCCATTTTTTTAATGTAGACTCTTCGAATCAATTAAGATGTGCTCCGAAGCTAAGTAAGGAACACATCAATCCCAACAGCTTCCAACGCATGCGCGTTAACTTAGCGTCTCAAGTTTTAAGCAATACTGTGTCTATCGGGATGCGAGTGCTTTACCAGTCAGAACACATCGATACACAATTTCCAACTTTTCTCGGCACCGCCGAATATTTAAAATTTTTCAACGATGTGTTTGATATTTTTAATATTAGAAGCCCTAATTTTACTTTCAACTGTTCCGAAGAGCAGTTACAGTTTTTAAGAAGTGCTTCAACGCAATTGAAAACTTTGACTATATTTGACGAAAAGAAAAGTAACATAACTCGTCTTTTCAAATTTATAAATGGGTGGCAAATAAATATTTCGGCCTTAAAATCTCTTTGGCAGTATGTTGAAAAGGAGGGTTTTCTCTGCCTTAAAACGCGCAGATTGACGCAAGATCACTTAGAGCATTTTTTTGGCCAAATCCGAAAAGGATCTGGAAATGCAGTTTCCATTACTCCCCGAAATTTTTGCAGCTCTTTTCAAAAGAGATGGGGTCTTCAGTATGTGAACGTAGTTGTAAATGGAAACTGCGAAAATATTTCGTCAAATGATGCCATAATAGATTTTTCTATAGTAGATGAGGCATTTTCCACAAATAATAATTTAGTTTGGGACGAATTTCATTCCTTGCCCAACCCTTCTTCTCATGTTGTGTCCCATAACATTAACGTAGTTAACATAAATGAGAAGGAATTCCTAGGCAAAAGTGCGTTCGTGTATGTTCCCGGGTATTTTTATTTAAAATTATTTAATATGCATAAATGCAATCTTCCACTTCCCCATTTCAATGGCAAGCCCATTTCGCAGGAATTTCTTTTCACATTCGAAAAGCAATTTAATAAATGCAATCTGGTGGAACCTCCGCAACCATTCATAGATTACCTGCGCAAATTAGATGCCAATTTTGAAAACTTATTCAATAAGTATTGCCACAGAATTGGTATTCATAAAATAATATTCAATGACTTGGTGCAAATTACACCATATTTATGTTGCGAAAATGTAACGCACGAGCAATTGTTGAACTTATTTATTCGCATCAAAATTTATTTCATTGTTCGCTTTTTTAATGCAAAATTGAAAGAACCAAATTTCAAAATAAAATATCTTTGTGTTGTCCATAAATAATTTTAATTTTATTTCGCTTAGATTAGCTTGATTGTAATAGATGTGAGAAGTCATTTTTTTTTATTTGTCTCTGTTATTTGTTGTTATTGGTTTATGGTATTTTATTTTGGTTTTGTATGGTTTTTTTATTTATTTATTTATTTTATTTTGGGTTGTTTATATATATATTTGTTAATATTATACTGTGATGGATTAAATTTTGCGATACCTTTTAATTTTATATTTTTATGAATTGAAAGAATTTTTTATTTTCTTTTTGTATGGTTTTTTTCTTTATTGTTTTGTTTATATAATGCACATAATTATTTTGTAAATATAAAAAATATATAGATTTATTAATATTATATTGTGATTATTATTATTTATATATATATTATTTATTATCATTATTTTCATAATTATTTCATTTATAATTAATAATTAATTTTTTTCTCTAATTTATAGGTCAAAGTTGTTATGAACATACCTTTTTGGCACTTAGGATTTCAGTCCAGGGTTAAGTGTAGCGACCACAATCATCCTTATCGTATTTGACGTACACGTATTTCGACTACTGGCGTATTTGTCGTCGCATGTGTTGTATATATTAGCGTTTTCGACAACTACAATGCAATTTTTCAAATACGCGGCGTTTTCGAGACGAATACACCAAACACGATAAGGTGGTATAGCTTCTCCTTACTCAAGACCATCATGCGTGGTTAAGATCCACAACCTACCCGAGGTAGTGCTGTTAATGACAAAACATGATGGATCTAGACCAGAGAAGGTCGAAAAAAAATCATTCTAATTAAGAAATATTGGTAACCCTAATCCCCCATGATAAAAACTTGCCGTTCAATTAACACATAATTTCTTCTCTTGGATTTTCTATCATTTTCATTTGTAAAATATATTCGATTTATAGCAATTCCTGTTTAATATATTTATTTTAAAAATTTTTAATAATATTCTATTTTACTTTTCAGAATTTTTATAGTTGACCAGAAAACACCAGATTTGCCAAGAACTACCAATATACAGTACAATATATATTATATAAAATAAAATCAATAAATGAAATGTATTAAATCATAAAACACAAATGTTATTAAGTAAATAAAAACATAAGTTCGACAGTATAAAAATAAACATGTAATTATTAATTAAAATTCATATGGAAGGAAAAGCGCATTGCTACGTAAAAGAAAAATTTTTTTGATCTACTTTATACTTTTATAGGCTATGTGTCCTTATGGGCTCAGATCTACCTATGTTTTAAATTTCATAAAAATCGATTCTCCCATTTAGCAGTTAAAGCCGAACAAACAAAATTATACAAAATATTACAGCATGGATAGCACAGGCATTTGTGGGAAACGCAAGTTGATAAAAAAAAGAAAACTACGGTGTATGATTGGTGCTGTAATATTGAGCCTACGCCGGTGTCAACATAATTGACTCATAGTAACAAAAATTAAAAAAACAATCTCTGGATAAAGAAATTAAAAATAAATTGTTTTTCACAGTCCCTGCTGGTCCAATTTATTTAAAAAAAATTACTTCCTCTGTTCTTTTGAACTCAGATCTAATTATGTTTTAAATTTTATTAAAATCACATGGCTAGTTTCGGAGAACCCTATAGTGCTGCGTACGGTCCGTTCCGGTCCTATTTTTCTCCCCGTTTAAATCTTATCTAAACTTCCACGAATATTTCAAGACCAAAATTTGCGAAAACGGTCCAGCCGTTCTCCAGTTATGACCATATTAACGAACAGCAATTCATTTTTATATTGCTAATTTTGTAAGACTAAAGCATTATTTGACTATAAAAGCAAAAAAATACTTGTCATGTAGTGGTCACACTGTGTTCACATTAGGCCCATTTTGCAAACAGTTTTGTTTTCTCGAAAAGGAACGTTTTGTTTTTTGTTTCTATGAAATATTTTGTGGTCACACAATTAAATTTTTAAAATTAAACAGTGTGAAATTCAAATTCTTGCTTTATTTATTTATTTCTTTCTTTTATCAATAATTGTGTAATTTTCAATTTAGTTTATTTATTTTCTAATTGGCTTTATGGTTTTACCGATATATTTTAAGCTTTAAATGATTTTAAATTATAAAATAAACAATTAAAAAAAAATTTTTTTTGTGATATACATTGAATTCATTAAATTATTTAGAAAAAACAATTGTTATTAAGTTTAGAAATTAATTTAAAAAGGTGCTACCATATTTCCAATTAAAAAAAATTTGTTGGAAAATATTCCTTTATCATTCAATTCAGTTCGTAACTCTTGTTGGGCAAATTCTTCTGGTAACGCAAACGCTCCAAAGAAATTTTTATTATAACAATGGGATTAAAATGGGCCATACAAGTAAAACTACTCATACTAAGCATGCTAAGCATTTTGGGCAATTGCACTCTGGCATAGACGGTGCTTAGATGTGGTATGCTCCACTATCTGCTTCAGTCTTTAAAGCTTTTTAATCCTTTGAAATGAGAAAAGAAAAACTGTAAACTTTAAGAACTTTAAAAATGTTCTACCTTTTCGTTGTCTATAAAATCCAAAACATTTGTCCTTGATTCGACGAGTTGGATACTTTTAATAATTTCATGACAGCATCTGGTGCTATCGCTGGAATATTATGCCATGAGCCAGATACCACTGGTTAGCCTTAAACAAATAGTTCACTTGCAAATGGTAGTGTGTATAGACATTCTGTACATTCTGATTTTTATCGTTGAGTTGCAGCAAAACAAATAAAGACCTTTCCCACCGTTCATTGTTTTGCAATTCAGAGGCGAAAGCTACATGGAACTGAGACTCGCTTAATTCGGAGAAATGACGATAGCCCAAACCATTTCACCAAAACGCAAGCCACCATCACGAGCTCTGCCTTCCATAGGTTGACGCACCAGTATTTGTACAGGACCGCGAGCTATGCTGTGAATTTTGTCATCCACCAAATGCTTAAGACGCTGATAATAAATTGGTCCCAAGAAAACTTGGGCTTTGATTTTCCGTCCAGTATGACCGTTATACATGATTTCATTGCCTCGTAAATGATAACCGTATTCCTGGAGAAAAGTTGAAATTTTTTGCACGTTAACAGCGTCGTTGAAGGGAGTTGCATCC
Source organism: Dexiosoma caninum (assembly GCA_963924685.1). Taxonomy (NCBI): domain Eukaryota; kingdom Metazoa; phylum Arthropoda; class Insecta; order Diptera; family Tachinidae; genus Dexiosoma; species Dexiosoma caninum. Next base: position 59,503,055 of record OZ004726.1, on the reverse strand, counting down.
CAATTTCTCCTTTGTTTGAGCCGAGTTTCCCCTGCAGACATTCAATTAAATGGCCAATTGTCATACGAGATGGAATAGCGTGAGATTAATAATAATATCAGGAGCTAAACCTTCACATGTATATGCCATATCCTCCTGGCGATATTGAATACCGCAAGTACCCTTCTGACCGTGACGGGAGGCGAATTTATCACCAATTTGTGGTATACGGACTGACCTCACACGAATCTTACAAAACTTATACCCTTCACTGTTAAGTGTCAGCATGACTTGGTCAACAATACCAGTTTCTGAATTACGCAAAAATGTTGAGGCATTTGCCATCACGGCCAATTGGCGAGTTGACACGTCGTAAATGTGATAGGGTTGATGTAAAAGTCAATCGATTCAATACCTGAAATATTCAATGTTCTCATATGCCTCGCATCATTATGTTCATATAAAATAGATTACCTGAGATACCCCAGCTCTTGCTTGATGAGCCTTCTTCTGATCACCCCAATTGCCAGTTGCCAAAGAGTAACGTAAACCATCAGTGATAATATTCGTTTTAATAGCCAATTTCAAATTGAAATCCTTTCCACGATCAATGAACTTTTGGGTATACATACGCACCTCTTTCATTAAGTTTTTGAAAAGACCACGAAATAAGAAGGCCAGTAACGGACCAGCCAAATCCAAACGTTTGTTACCTAAAAATAAGCCAACAACACATAGTTTTGGAAAAAAAAGTGAAATAATTAAATATTCTCACCATAGTGATCTCGATCGTCTAATTCACGGCGACCTAATGAAGCCAATAGCAATCTGTGCACCATATAGCCTAAAAAGTAAGCTTTTTTCGTTTCACAAAAATCAGATACTCCCACATGAGGCAGCATTTCTTTTTGCAATATTTCTTTCGCATATTTAATACGTTTGTCTTTTGTAACACCAGGTCTTGCACCACGAGTGCCTATAAAATTTAATGCAACATTTTGGTCTTGCACTACGAAAGCTTCATCTAGTGAAGGTTTAACCATTTCCATCATTTCGGGATCATCAAAATCGTAAATAATATGTTCCAATATGTCACGATCAGCTACAAAACCCAGAGCACGAAATACAATCATTATCGGAATTTCTTGTTTTATATATGGTAAAATAGCAATAATGCGTTGACCAATAGCCGACTTCTAAATATTTTGTGAACCTCTGGCCATCATATTGACCCAAAGTGTTGATGTAGGCCGAGAACTGTGTTCTAAGCAAGATCTAATTTCAGATTTATATGCGTATTTGCCATCCTTAATGCTGAATACATATACAGTGTTAGTAGCCATTTTCTCTTGAGCAATTAACACCTTCTCGGATCCGTTGATAATAAAATAACCACCTGGATCCAAAGGACACTCATTCAATTCAGTCAAATCACGATCCGTTAATTGTGATAGCAGGCAATAAGTAGAACGTAACATAATGGGAATTTTTCCAATAAATGTCTTTTGATGCTGAGTCTCAACCGGTGCTTGGCCTTCAACAATTTTGGTTTTCGTTATATCAACATAAATTTCTATTATAGATTATAAGAACTTATTCATTAAAGAAATTTAACACCATAGCATGTGCTTCACTCCACAAAATATTATTATATTATATTAACACAAAACACAATTAAAACAAAGAAAACCTCAAGAAATTATAAATTTCTTCTTATGCACAAATTGTGGCTTATGTTAACAAAATTGTTCACCACAAAACACCAAAATACTGACAAATTTCTTTTTGGTAATTTTTTAGCTTCGCTATGTTTTTTTTGCTATATTAACACAAAACACTATTAAAACAAGCTTCACTATGTTTTTACCTATAATATTAACACAAAACACAATTAAAACCAATAAAACCACAAGAAATTATAAATTTGTTCTTATGAACAAAATGTGGCTTATGTTTACATTTTTCTTTTGTTTACTTTTCATCTTTCGTGAAGTTGTATTCTAAGGCAGTATTGTTGCGCCTCTGATGTCAAGGAGACTCATTAAATTTTTGAAGAGTCGTTTTTAGTAGCCATTTTTTAGTAATTATTTTACTTCGCCGGTGGTACACAATACTGATGTTAGTGCATATGTTTGTGAATTTGCATATTTTTGTTATAAATGCATATTATTGTATCATATTTTGTGAAAAACTCAAACTTCAACAAAATAATAAATTTTTATAAAATAATTACACCCGAAACTATGGGATAATTACATAAAGTTTATTTGCTTACATTGTTGAACAAAAATGTACACGATTCTAGAACTACACAGCTGCAAGATTAAGTATAAATTGCAGTTTGTAAAAATTTCAAGGCAATTTATACATACCCATGTTTATTTATTCTTTAATCTTACTTGTATATGTCTTTAACGGCTATAAACATTGCGCTTTTAAGCTCGCTCACAATAGACGGCGACAAATTTAACAGCGAATTCGCTTGCTCCTAGTAAATGCAAAACATTGTGTAAACATTTTATATGAAAAATGTTCCGTTTTAAGAACAATGTCAAAAATGGCAGAATAAAAAAGACCATCGCTCAAAAAAGAAATATAATTAAAAAAAAGTAGTTGTTTTTTATTTATAAAAATTTAGTTCGCTGGTTCTGTGCCCTCCGACAACAACAGACACAAATGGAATGGAACATATACATATGCACAACTATTTCAGCTCAAGGTTTTTTTTAGTGCAAATGGTGTAAAATCCCAGTTAGCAGTTGGAAGATCACTTTTTCAAAAATCACCTTTATAACTCTTCTTCGAGTATTTAAGGTGATCAAAAACTGATTAATCACTTACGTGTTTAAAAAAGGACTCCAAAATTACTCGCACTTATGATTAAAAAAGAAATAACAAATTGTATCGTAAAGACTATGAATACCATTAGAAGAAAAAGTTAGTTTAGTCATTTTTGACAATTACAAGAATAGTAGGCGACAAAAGTATCTTTTATGATGAGAAAATGAGCACATATTCTGCTTTTTTAATCGCGCAACAGACTAAAAAAAAAGACTCGAATTTGGTCAATAATTTCAAAAAATGGTGGCTGGCCTGAAAATACATGCATTTTATCATGTTGATAAAAACGATGCATTTTTGCACACATTTGCATCGTTTGCACTACTCATCGAAGAACCGCTGTTATAAAAATTATATGTTGCTTCAAAGAAGACTAAAATAGATGACACATTCATTTATGTTTTAGCTAACTAAAATTCAAAAGAAGGAATGAAGTAAAGCAATACGAACGTAACGGATAATATTTTTGAAATCATATTACTGAAAAGCGCTGGAAGCACTGTAATGCAGTTTATGTCATTGTAAATTTAGGTTTTTTTAGATAAACACACCTAGTATGGACATACATATGAATGTATGTATTGTACGAGTATAGTACTTCGTTCATATTAGCGGAACTCACTCTTCGTTTCAAACTGTCGGTGCAAACGTTGTAGATGATCCAAATCTGGAAAATGTTCTATATACTGCATTAGCACAACAACAAAATATATGAATTTGAGATTTCATACACTTACATATGTACATATGTATGTATGCAGATTGCAACACAAAAAAAACATTTGTAGAATGATAAATGTAAAACCAGCTGTTTGTTTGTGTTTATTTTCTAAAATCAAAACAAAATTACGGAATTGACACTCAATCTTTGTCGGTGAAAATCATGACATATATTTTCTAAAATTGCAAATCTGCCACGAAGAGTGATTTTCGCTACGTCACTTGATTTTTGCTAAAATTTTAAAGTTAAACTTACTACTCGTTAATCTTAAGTAAACATTTTAAATAACTTATTTTTTTTACAAAAATTGAAGCTTTGTTTTAAACATATGTATATTATATACATATATGTACATTGCACATATATACATTTACATACCCATATTAAATAAATAATTTGTGCTTAAATATATGTAAATACAAAATTACTAAATAAATTTAATTTTGCACATAATCGTCTAACTAATTGAATTTGGCTATTTAACGGGATAAAAAGTAATGCGTATAAAATTTCTTCTTAAATTTATGTTTGTTATTTGACTAAGGTAGTCGGTATATGTTACATTTCGTTGTAGCGAATGACCTCGGAACAAAATTTTAAAATATTTATACTTTTGAATAAGAATTAAAAAAAAATACTTAAGAATTACTACGAGCGGGGTTTTAACATCGATATTACACTCACTTTAAACTTCGAAAAAATGCCTAACTGAATAATAAGAAGTGGTCACCTTATGTGTATTTTTTCTATGTTTACATTTTGTCAGCTGCTTTTGTTATACATGTTTGTGTATTGTGTACTGCACTATTTTAATTTCAAAATTTAATTCACCAAGGTTGGCTAGTTAAACTGGCAAATAAAAGAAGTTAACTAACATCTTTAAAACTAAAACCGAAGATTAAACTTAACTAAATCTCTAATATCTACGTTAAAACCCCGCTCTAAAAATACAAATACGAAACAAACATAAATTTAATAAATAGTATATATTTTCAACAATTAGATTTCTATTGAGAAAGAAAATAGCATACATAAATAAGCATACATAACAAAGCTTAAAACTAAGTGAAACTAATAATTATCAAGAGGAAAATAATTATTATATCGTAGATTTAATCTACAATGTAGTTTGTACATTTTGTACCGCTTTTGACAGTTCCACTTTGGAAGGTATTAAATAAAATGCTGGAGAAATTTCTTCACCACAGGGACATTGACAACCTGTTTGAATAGCAAAATGTATATAGTATGGAGTACTTATAGCTATTTATCATATATTAAGTGCAAAGAGCATGGAAAAGATTAGGTAAGATGACATGAATAATAGACAACTTCATATTAAAGTCGTGTTCGGTTTTCTTTCTAAAACTAAAATTAATTTTATATTACTGGTTTCAAAATAAATTCAGAATTAATTTCATAGTTCGTATCACTGTTCTTTTAGTTAAATTTCTTTCCCGGCATTTTATCTGGTTCTCTTAATATACTCGTAGTTATAGCTTTTAACGAAAAATTTACTCCACAAGCTGTTTCAAGTCGTGTTACAATAGTTTGTAATACTCATGATGATTTCTTTTCTACTACAAAAATTACACTTTTTCAAAGGTGCATATATACAAAAATCTTGCCATGCCTGGAATAATACGCCGTGTCTTTCGACTTTCATAAGACTTTGTGCGAGAGAAATCTTATAAGACTTGTTGCGACTGTCTATAATAATATTACATTTCGCTTTCACACTATCACACTTCAAATAAAGAAATAAATAAAAAAAAATAATGTGAAACGCCCTTTAATTGTGTTTAAATAAATCAACATTTTAACATAAACAAAATGTCAGACTGCTCATTTATCGAACAAACAATTTTTTCAAGGGAACTATATTCTTGAGAAAAAATTTCTAACACAGAATCCACTTAGTTATTAAATTAAAACTCTCCCAATTTGAGGCGATTTTTTTAATCTTTGTCTGATAGCCGTATTAACTTTGCCTTGTAGTGCTATAAATACACAAGAAACACATTTTGCAGGCCATTATCTACAGTCCAGATTTACTTATATGAGGTATAAAGTGTATTATATTCCGTAATTTTTATGAGTGCATTTTCCTTTATGAGAACAAAACATTTTTAAGACATACACACCAAACTGCACGTTTAAAATGAAATGACCCATTTTTGGTAGAAAAGAAACCACCATTAAATACTTGACGCCGTAGGAGTAGAGAATTTTGTAACTAATCGAATTATTCCGATATTGATTAGTTAAGTTAATAATACTTTTATTAAAAATATCTGCATATACTAAAAATGTAGCTATTTCAAAATTTACTGGTAGAAAATATTTTTATTGAATTCGATTTTTTTATGACAAGTCTCTTCCTCCGAATCACGTCAAATTTTTCTAAGTTGAAACCAAAGCCATTATAGGAGGTATGAAATACTTAAAAGATCTGAATATGTTAAATTAACAGTTTTCGGTAGGAAGTATATACGAAAGCAGATAAACTCGAATTCCAATTGTAGATATAATATAGATGACCATCCATTTATTGAGGTATCGTATACGAAGTGACCCAACCGTAGGCTTTACAAGATGGAATCATCTTTTTAAAGAATACACTCAAACCTCTTTGTATGCAGTATATACATATGTATGTACATACTTATGCACATATGTATGTTTAAAAAAAACCGATTAAAAACACTATTTATATTCAAAATGGTTCATTCGTTCCCATGATACGAAAAACCTCCCAACTTTGAATCCCATTATATTTATATTAAAGCTTTCTAAAAATCGTATTACATTAAGGAACAAAAATTAAAAATTTGTATATGTGTATGTATGTATATGCAAAAAAAATTAACACAAAAAATTAATAAAATGTTATTTTCCAGCAAACACGACGTCAAACCTTTGAAATAAGATGACTTTATCATTTTATCTCAAAGAGAATTCACAAACCTTTTTCACTAATTAAAGCGAAAAATCAATTTTAAACATTTTATTTATTACAATTGAAAAATGTTACAGAAACAAAATTCGTAGTACAAATTTCGAAAGAGAGTGAAAATGAAACCGTTGACACCTTCAGAAAACGTAAGACGAAAAAACTTCTCGTTTGTAACTCAGTTCAAAAGAGTAAGCTTGAGAGCACTTACATAAAAGAAACGTTAAAAAAAATATTTTCAATGGTAAATGCAATAACCATTTTAACAGCGAAATGTATATATTTCTTAAAGACCAACATGAAAAAATGTGGAAATAAAGAAAAAAAAGTATTAGCATATTTTTCCGTTTTGTACAACTATTGAACCACTTCACAATTTTTTTTAATACATTTTAATTTCAAGCATGTTTTTTAATTTACTTTCAAAATACCCGCAAAATATAATATCATTAAAAAAAATCTATCAATGTATGTCGATAAACTTATAGGACCGCAGTCGAACATCGAACAAGTTCATAACAAATAAAAAAACCTTTTTTTTCCAATTGCACGTTTTTCTCTAAAAAAAAAAAAAGATAGCAACGCTGATTGTAACCGAAATTCAGTTGCTTTCCAACCGTCAACCACATATTTATGGTTGCTTTAAAAGCACTGGAATATACGCAACTGGCAATAATCCAGTTTTACATCCATTAGTCTAAATTTAGACATTCGAACATTTGCAAAAAAAACATCTGGAATTCTCTTTTGTTTTTTCAATCGCGTTCACACAGAAGAAAATGTTGCCCACGATATTCCATTATTATTGTTATTATTTGTTTTTTTGTAAACAGTCGAAATGTGAACAAAGCGTACCGCCGAGTACCTAATACAAGAACGATGCTCTCTTTTCCCGCCGTAATAAGGTACCAAAGCAAATGTTTCATTTCCTAATGTTCGCCCGTCTAAACACAGACTTTCCTGCAGTACAATCCATAAATAAAAATTTTTGTGGAGACATTGACAAAATGAGAAAATCAACGCATTTTCGAACGTTTGTCGTTTGACTAAATTTTTTTTAAATCATTTTCAATTTGAAATCAATCCTTCGTGTTTGTTGGGTTTGTTTTAAACTAAAAAAATAAATATAACTACGAATTAGTCATATCAATCCATTAAACGCCTTTTCACTTTCATCGCTGTAAATAGGAGACATACCTAGCAAAAAATTATCAACAAGGTGAATTTTTTGAATTTTTAAATTTTAGATAAGTCTTCTTGCACTTTCTGTGACGATATAGCATATGGTCATGAAGAAAGTCCTGAATTGATTTTGCGGTTAGAGTTGTCAATATTAAAATGTTAAAAAGCAGATTCCAATCCACATTAAAAGAGGAATGAGTGTATACCAGAAACTAACTGTGCTGACGCAGAGTTAAGAGGTCAATTATCGATATCAATTTTGGAATATTTTAGCTATGTTAACTTTTTAACATAATCTAGTCAGTCTGTCATGATGTCTTTGGTTCAACAAACTTTTCAACATAACCTTCTTAAAAGTGATTAAAGTGTCTGTCATTCTGAATTTAGTATCTAGTATAACGATATTTATTTTGTGAATATAGGACAAATGCGTACACCTATGTAGTATGTAATTGATGATTTCAATAAATACTTTTCAGAAATAAATGACTTACCATTAATCCAACTATAATTTCCCAATTTTTGTTCACATTTTGGACAATTGAGACGACCCTGGGTGTTATTAGAAATATTTTGCATCCATGCTATAGGTTCCACAAATAATATATTGCGACAAAATGGTAATTTATCGTACTCCACTTCTAGTTGTTGACTGTTGGTTGGTGATGAAATCGACACATTACGTATTTGAGCGGCAATTTGTTCTAAAAGATGAGGCGCTTGTTGTATCGGATTTTGTGTGGCTGGTAGGACAATATTGTCATTATCATTGGAAGATGTAGATAAAGCTCGATTTTTTTGTTTATGTAGAAGCACATGAGATTTAGAAGCTAATACCCTACGGCATTTACGGCAACGATAAACTATGGGTTCAGGATTTTCTTGAGTTATAGCTGGATCACCTTTTATTAGACTACTAAAGCTTTGTGGAAGTATTTTAGCTGAAAATTTAAGAAAACAAGAAGTTTTCCTATTATTATTTATTTAATACATATCAGAAGAAATCTTAAATCTTATAATTTACGGTGATAGTAAGTTGGATGGCAATTAAACATGGGTATCACTAAATTAAAAAAAAAAAAAAAAAAAAAAAAAAAAAAAAAACTTTTTATATGTATATTTAGATTCATCAAAAGAGGGAAATATTGATGTAAACTATAGTATAGTTTTATAATAATTCGATATTTCTTTTTAAGGGCCAAAATGTTGCTTAGTGTTTGAATATGGGACAGTAACTTGTTCCAAATAGTTAAAGAATTGTCTTGAAGATATATCTATTTTTTAGGCTGTACTTTATATATAACTAGATTAAATGTTTTAAATGATTAAAATGTGTTTGGAGAGATATCATTATATTTCAGGCTCCCTTCAAAAATCCCTTTAATTTGATACTTATATCATGGCGGTGTTTAAAAATAGTGAAAAATGTACATCATAAGCACTATTTAAATGAGATAAAAGTACGAACAAGTAAGATCAAACACTCGAGATTTATTGTAGGAAAAAGCTTTGTTCCAATGTCCAATAATAATAATAATAACTGTCGAATACTTTTCGAGATATATGGTTGCAAAGGTAGATGTCTAAATTAATTCTTTTTTGGAGCTTTACCCACTAAAAGTAATTATATGGAAAAAGAACCCAACAATTGTCCACTTATTTTTCAGCAGAATTTATATGTTTTTTTAATTTTAATTCTATCTGTCTTAATTTCTGAGATATTAGATTATGGATATTATCCGTTTTTACACCTTTTTACCCACTTAACATTAGAATATCCAAAAACCCCATTAGTGGACCTAAATATGTACAAAGGAGTCCACTTACCGAATTACCACAGCGATGGTGGGTGGGCCTTAAGAAAAATTTTAGCGGAAAAATAATATAAAAAAAATTATTTTGGAAAGTCGTCCACAGCCACGAAGTTATTTGATATTCACTTTATTAAAGTCGGCAAAAATTATAGTGGACCTTTTATATATGCAAAATTACTTTTGAAAATTGTTCCATAAATGGGAAAAGTATTAGTAAATTTTTGGGGCTTGCCCTTTGGCTTCCCCCACATTTAAAAAAAGATAAATTGGTAAGACCTTTACCATATGCAAAAAAAAATTCAAAAATTTTTCCACAAACGACAAAGTTATTTGGTAATCCATTTTTTTGGGCAGGAATATTTCGCCCACCCCCACCATTTAAAAAAAATTGTGTGAATCTCTTTCATACCAAAGGCATTTTGAAAATTGGACCACAAATGACAAATTTTTTTGATTTATATATATTGCGGTGGGCACTTTGCCTTCCTCCCACCCGCACAATTCAAAAAATAAAATTAGTGGACCTTTTCCATATGCTATTGCTACAAGTTACTTCAAATCAATTAAAGTGGAAGGTATTTCCAATATGACAGCCATATAATAAAACTTATATTAAATAAGTCTAGGTGTGTAGCTATTGTATATTAAAGGAGTTAAAAGTTCAATAGCTCATAGGTTTCATAGCATTTCATGTACCTTTCCTGTTGTAGCACTAATATGGTAAGATCATCAAAGTTCAGCAAAGAACGTAATTCCTAAATTGGTGGGAATGCAATATAAAGTCGATTTTATTACTGCCAATTGGTAATGAAAACTTGTTACTAAGAGTTTTTCATATTCCTGGATATGAACACTTACATTTTGATAGATTTACACACGAATCATTCTAGAATGCCCAGTGGTAAACTATTGCAACACAAGAATTAATACTGTGTATTTTCGTACGTCAGTACAATTGGCATAGTCAGCCTACATTTATATTGTAATAATGTATTGAGAAAAGCCGTGGACCCAGCACAGAGGTTTGTGGAACCATTCTGTCAGCTTCAAGGGAATTTGAGATTAAGTCACTAAAGAAAACGGTTTGAATCCGATCTATTAGCAATATAAAATGAGTCAATTAGGACAGTAATAGATCTCCTACTTCACCATCTAAATCCATATTGATAATCCGTTTAGTTTATCCCGATATTCACAAACTTGTGTTTTCAAGATATTTTCCAAAGTGTTAGATAGAAATGGGGGTATGACAACTCTAATCAGATAATTACGTATTCCTGATCGACTTACCTTTTCTTACTTGATCTCCAGCCAGACGCAAACGATAAAGTTTATATTTTTGATACTGAAGATCGATGTTACAACCCATACGTCTCCACAGTTTTAGTTGAGCCGTAAAACCGATATTGGGTTGAACAAAGCGTCGCTTTGATTTAACAAACTCAAAAGCTGTGTCATATTCCATGTCATGCTGTTTCATTATATAAGCAATAACAGCTGAGGAACTGCGACTTACACCAAAATAACTGTATGTACACATACGATTTAATTAATAATAAATTAATTTATTAATTACACAGGTCAACAAAATCAAATTTTTTTTGTGTGGTCTAAGGTCTCATAGTCATTTTGGATTGACTCTGGCTCTCGAGATTTACCATTATATAGAAAAAAGCGGAGTTTTCACCACGTAATTTGCAATAACTCGAGGTTGTTCTTGGATCTTCTTGGATTCTTGGATTGAACCTTTAAATTATATTGTTATACATTTTAGCAAATGCTAATAGTTTAGGATATATTCAGAATGTTGTGAGAAGAAAAACCCTTTTTCCAAAAAAATTTAAAAAAAAATTTCTTTTAAAAATTTTATTAAAAATGTAAAATAAACAAAATCTGAAATGTTGTTATTAATTTTAGTACTCTCATAAGTTACAAATAAAATGAGCCATATATCATTAAAAGCCATTCATAAATTCTGATTTTATTTACAATTAACTGCCAGCACCTATTTTACAGAAAATTTTTGTGGTTTAATTTTTTAAAGGTTATTTTATTCTCGATCCTGTTTTACTTCTATCGAGAAGCTAGTTTTAAATTAAGTGGTCCAACATCTTGTTTTTTCTATATAACGATAAATCTCGAGAAACAGAGTCAATCCAAAAATTAATTTTAGACATTGAATAGGAGTACCATATGTATTCAAATTGACTAAGAAAACTCAGTCCAATAAATTCTTGTTGACCAGTATTATTATACATACCAGTGCACTAATATATTTTTGCCTTCACTAAGAGCTGTTGTAATAAATTCCACACAAGTGTTTAAATGATGTAAAATGTCTTCCTTAGGCATGTCAGAAACTAAAATTATAATTGTATAAATTGTATAAATAATATGTTTAAGAACATTAATAGAATAAGTGAAATACAAGTGAAATTTTGTTTAAAATATACGAAGATAGATCAATAATTTGTTATTACAAAAGCATGTAAGGAGCATTAAGTCGGATACATTTTTATAAACAACTGTATTCTTTTTTGTTCTAAGCATTAGAAAATTTTATGGTTTTTGAATATAAAGAAATTCATATTTGTTAACCTTTTTTTATAATAAATGACGTAAAAGCAAGTTCAAAAGACAATTCCAATAGACTTACGCAAGTAAACTTGCCTGGTGAAAATACAGTCTTAGTTTCCTGAAAGCTGTAGTGCTGTGTGTACCTTTTCGAAATTTACAGAGAACAAATATTTTAAAAATGAGGACAATTCAAATTAATGACAATTATGTATTTTATGAATTAATATAAACATTTAACAGAATTATTGAATCTAAAATGTGATACCGCCATATAGAAATAAACATAAAAAAGCAGCATAGCCCTGGAATATTTGTAAAAGAACATAGAAGCATTTCGAAAATGTTTTTTCTGGCTGCACAACATGTTGTAAAACACACATTTCACTACTATACAGTAGTTCCAAGAACTGTATTTTACTTCAGTCTTTACAAAAAATCAAGTACTTCACTTCAGCATTTCCAAACAAAACAAATACTACATAATTTGAAAAGCCTTTGCCTACAGAGCTTGACAGTATTTCAGTTCTATACTATAGTAAAAATCAAAACAAAACATCAGAATGAAGCAACAATGAGGGTGGCGATGGCACGATGGATGGTAGTCTGCACGTTGACTACACAACCAAAAAACAGACCTGGGTTCAACCCCAGTTTCAGACAAAAAATTTTAAAATAAAAATAAAAATCTCGCATTTTTCTGATGTGCATTAGTGTGTCAGTTGTTGTCGGAAGGTTTCAGTGGCGAAGGCATAGTCACTGGTCACTGAACAATACCGGCTTCAGCTGATAGGAATCCACAATCACATCAGAACGCCCTCCTTCGTCGGTATTGTGTAGCACCGGCGAAGTAAAATAATAATAAATATGGCTACTGAACCGAAGCTTCAGCACTGCTACGAGTATAAACAAAGAACGTGCGAAAGCAGAGCTGTAAAAATTATTAATTAAGCTTCACCTCCTGTCGTTTCTCCTACTAACCCTTTTCTATAGTTCCAGCACAATGCTTCGCATGTGTAGGAGTCATCACCTGAGTGCTGGTCCTAGATAAAAAAAAAAAAAAAAAAAAGTATTCAGAAACAGTGTTGTTAACGTAGTGTTCATATCACTATTTTTAATACATTCTAAATACGCTGTTTTTACACTTACAGCCATACCTAAACAAGAGCGGAAAGCGATTTCTAGCTGTCAAAAATTCTCATGCCCATACAATTTGTATGTAGGATACCGAAATAACGCGGCGTCAACGCAATGGCAACGGTTGCAATTGGAAAATCCGATTTTGACAGTGCGTTTAATAGTGAAGTAATTTGCAAATAAAGAAGGTGAAAGAAATAAACATAAAAAAATATTTGTTATTAGAAAATGGAGGTAAGTAAATCTTTAAAACTATAAACAGTATATAAATTTTTGTTTTATATTTCTTTTTTAATTTTGAATTTTAACGAACAAATTATAGAGCTGGTTCATCTGAATCCTTGCCTGTACGATAAACAGATGACAAGTATAAAGAAGTTAAATACAAAGAAAATGTTTGGGAATATATTGCAAAGCAGACAAATTTGTCAGGTAATAAAAGTCAACATTTGGTATCTTGAAAATAATGTATATGGTATATTCTAAACTTATTTAGTTAAAGAATGCAAAGTGAAGTGGAAAAGCTTACGCGATAGATACAGGAAACAAAAAATGGCCGAAGATCTTCCGTCTGGTTCTTCACAATAAAACTTGGAGCTCCATGGAAGCACATGTTCTCTCTCATTGTTTAAACTTTTTTTTATAAAATGCTTATTTAAAAATCGCAAACACCAATAAACTTTATTGTTAAAATAATCAGGGTTGTTATATTTATTTTTTTGATAATCCTGTTTTTATCGTTTTGACCTAGCGTTGCCGCTTTTATTTAGGTATGGCATTTCAGCGTAAAAGCTAAGCGGAAAAAACGTTCCGCTTTCCGATCTTGTTTAGGTATGGCTGTAACATGTAACATATTGAAATGCTAAACTAGTTTATTACGTTAAATGTACAGATAATGTACATACATATATACACATAATGAAAAAATAATAAAAAATTTATAATTATTGCTATAATTTGCACTTCGCTTATTGTACACACAAATCATAAGTAATTGGGATTGTAGTCGAACACTCGATAATTTTTCCATTTGAGTTTAGAAAGAAACATCAAAGTGTATGTATTGAGGAGATATGTAGCAAGCAAATATTTTTATTTCCCTTTTAATCTATTTTTGTTCATTTTTGTGCGAAAAGAAAGTGAGTGCAAGTAATTTTTAATTGAATTTGTTGAAATTTTAAAAGAAGAAAATTCCGTTTGGAAAAGCAAAAGTGAAAAATGTAAAGATAGAAACGAAAAACAAGGAGGGGAAAAACTTTTATCAAAATTTAAAAAATGTTCTACTTCAATTTCATTCTATTTCAGTTGGTTCTACTGTTATTTCTTTCTGTTGTTTTGTAATATTATAATACAGTATTTGTTTATATGTATAAAACATTTCGGCATTGAAGTGTTTGCGCAACCCTCTAGTATATACGATAAATAAACACAACTGATGTTTCGTTTTTCTCTTTTTTGGTTGCTACGTAGAGATTAAAAACCTAAATAAATGCAGAAACACCTGTTCCACAAAATGTTATATCTACGTTATTGACGTTCTTTAAAATAAAAAAAAATTTTCTAGGGTAATTGAATATTTCAAAATAAAAATTTTGCATAACCAGAAAGATTTTTTCTAGACCCCTCAAGTGATATCAATATTGGCCATATACATACGTTCAGAAATTTAGCGGAAAATCGCATTTAAAAAAAAAATAGTTCAGAGGTTCATAACTCGAAACGTATGCGTTGCCAAAACTTAAGACTTTCTAGCCAACTTAAGGATTTAGCCCACCATAGTATTTTTTTAAACGGCATTCCCTACTAAAGATTTTCTTCGTTGCCGGCCTTTTACTACCCTTAAGGATTTTCTCTAGTATGGTATTTTCGAAAACGGCGCTCCTTACTAATGACATTTTCCGTAGACTGGCTTGTATCTAAAAATTTTTAGTAAATTTATAAAGATCTTCTCAAAAGCTTTAACATTATACCCTTTCTTTACAATCTTGTAGTAAATTTCTTCGCCCTATATGAAAACTAAAGCCCATGTGTTCTGCAAATCTCTAGTGCTTGGCAATAGTTTATGTAGTTGGAATCGTATTTTACATGAAAAATTAACGCAAAAAATTTAAAAATTGTAAATTTAGAATAGAATAATGTGGACACAAGACCTCTGCATGAAAAAAACGAATTAACTGTTTACAGTAGTTGTTGTGCTGAATTTGAACTCAACGCAAAACAACTCATTCAACGAGTTGAATCCCTTTCAAAGAAAAAAAAAAACACACATCAATATAACACATATAACAATACCAAAACATCAACGTACAGCAGTCCGGTTACTCATTACAAATTGAAAGCCATCCGATTGTATATTATGTCAATAAGGAAAATAAAACGAAAATAGTTAAGCCCTTACAACTCACATCTGATTCGGATTTGTCTTTTTTCCATCCAATTGTAATGTTAAATGTTTATTAGAAATGAAGATCAAAACAAACAAAAATAAAAATTTTGCATCGCATTACCATCTGATTTGGATGGCTTTGTAATGTATCATATTGTCATTTCGTTTTAATTATGAATTTTGTTCTTTTTTCTGAAGTAATTTTTCCGTTATTCTTTCTTTTTCATTTTTATTATTATTCCAAAGTAAAATTTGTATCAAGTTCATAAGTGTTTTTAAAAGTGAAGTGTTGTTTTTTATTTCTCATATTATAACAATTAATTTTATATATATTAATAATATATATAACAAAAAAAATTAAAATATTGAAAAAAAATTAAGTTCCTAATTTAATTATGCAATAGTTAAAATTCATTCCAAGATCAATGGCATTCAGATACATCTTATTGCACTCCGAATTCACCATAATAGTTGGACCCATCCAACATTCGCTTACAATGTATATTGTGTTGGACCCATCCAACCTTCGCTTACAATGTATATTGTGTTGGATAAATCTTACAGCCTAGGCCATCGCTGTGTAAATGTAAATAGAAATTGTATACAGACATTGGATGGGTCTTGCTTACATTGTCATTGGTCTCAAATCGAAGATGTATGTAGCAAAAATTTCACTGGGAATCTTTCGTTGATGTGAGGGAATCATTTGTTGATTCCCATTCCCTTTTGAGTTGATTTGAATTTTCGAGCGTGCTTTTGTTTCGTTTTTATTTTAAACCGTTCACGAGTTGCATAGCATAGCCAAAAGCAATCGACAAGCACTAACACGAAGAAAAGGGAATGACACTAATGCAATTTCAAAGCAAAATTTTTAAAAATTGCAAGTATGGACAGTAAGACTACATTTCACTGTGGTTATAACACCAAAAAATTCCGATGGAAGCGTTTATTCACTATATTTGTACCAATTACCTTGTATATATTTAGTAGTTAGAAAGGAAGCTTCAGTTATATGTTTGGGCAATGGTATAGAATCCAAAGTAAGAATGTATGTAACATTAAAACACCGTAAGGTTTCCATATTGGTCGCAGCTGTTATGTTGCCTTAAGAAAAAGTAATTCGACGAAATTCACGTTTTTGCTATAATAAATATATTTAATACCATACCTAAATACAATCCACGCTCAATTTCATCTAAACTCACAGGACCTCCATCGAAATCTTCACGTGTTAAACAACCACGGTCATGCAACTTTTGTTTATCGACAATTGAAGCTTGAGAGTTTTTTGCGTTTCCTCTATTGAATACAGACGCCATTACTGCATATGTATATGAAAAATAGTTCACTTTAGCTTATAAAGAATGTTACTATCTTAATTTATTTTTATTGCGTCCGCCAATACCGATTAATCGGAATTTAATGAAGAGTCACACTACAAATATTCTTTGAGCCACAAAACGCAGATTTGTAGTTCATGGCACAGAATTTGTTGCATTTTGTTGCAGAGTTGTCAACTTTTAAATTTCAAACCTTACCAAAATCAAGAAAAACGCTTATTTTCGAAAACGAAGCACTAAATCAAGGCAAATTCATTACCAGGTAAACTCATTAGCAAATTCGCCCGTCAGCTGATGCAAAAATTTGAAACGTATATTTTGAGCCGAACGGCAAAGTTTGTTTACTTTTGTGAGAAAGTTAAGAAAACTGGTTGTAAATAATTTAATAATTATAATAATATAATACTATAATAATGAGAATGCAACATATATTACTTTTTGTAATAATTAATTTAATTTGAACTTTATTATTATGTTTATTTAACAAAACACATGTAGCAAAAAAAATTTTACGTTTGGACGAAAAGCGAATTGACGAATTCGCCTTGCGACAACCTTTGGTTTTAAAAATTATGATGTGTAGTACAGGTACTAGGCATTTTTTGTGCTACTCTTCGCAGTTTTCATGTTGCTTCATATAATTTTTCTCACATCAATGATCATACCCATCAACAACAAAGAACAAAGAACGAACAAAGAAAAAAAAAATTTGTGTTCCTATTAATTTAGGTGCTGTGAAAGCCGTCAAAGCCATGAGGACTGACTAAAGGCCGTGTAGAGACAAGTTTGTCGCTTTGCGTAACGTTTTGAACTTTGATCCAAAAGTGTAAAGCAAAAGGTGTATGACACAATAAAAACTTTGACAACTCTCGCGGACTGGTTGTTTTCCAAAAAAAAAAAATTGTTGATAATTTCGCTATTTATTTTTTTATTATAAAAATAAAAGTCAATAATATTATTCGACGATGTATTTTACAATGTTCTTCTGTTTTAAAAGGAAAGTAAGACATTAGTAAAAAATATTATTCTAGCTTCTTGTCAAAGCACGCAAAAAGTTGAGAGTTGACGAACTTTTTGCTTCGCGTTGCATTCAGAGCTTTATGTGGCATGTGTCCTATAAGTATGTACATTTTATCTTAGATGTCAAGGCGAACCTGTAACGCAACGCGAAGCAAAAGTTTTATCTGACATGGCCCAAAAGAATTTTTGCGCTGAAAATTCAAAAAGCATGAAAACAGAATAAAACTGTTATTTGCGCAATATCTCAAAGTATAGATATCAGTAAAATGAAACTACAGCGCTTAAAATGGAAAAAAAAAATTTGTGGAAAACGTGAACGACGAAGTAGTCACTTGATTAGTTTAGCCTACTTGATAAACATACATGGAATAAATGCGCTCTGTTAAAAAAGCATCAAAGTATTGTGTTTAAAAATTACAAGTATTGTTTTTGTAGTTTTAATGCGAGGTTGTATCCGATTGAAACTTTACGCCAACAAACTAAAACACAATCGTTTGCCTAGAAACGCCAATTTTATTTCATTCTGTTCAATTGTTCTCGTGTGTGAATCTAATAATATTATACGCCTTGCCAGGAACGAATGTTTAGTTTAGAATTTTTATATGTTGCTATTACTTAATTTAAGAAATATTCTATTGATACTGATGATATACAAAACTTGGAACAATATACTTTATAATAATTTATTATACCCAAAAAAATTTAATTTTTAGCATTAACCAATTGTGACGCTGTTCTTGGCCAGTTATTGATATTTGCTCATTTAACATGAATACTTTTTAGCTTTACCATCTGGCAACAAGTGATATTTATTACAGTAAACAAACAAAAGCTGTTTATACTAAATGTTGCAGCGACAGTGCTAAACGGCCTTGAGATTGTAGAAAATTCTTATTACGATGTTGTTGCAACCAACAATAGATAGTGAAAAATAACATAAGGGCAGCGGCAGGGCATTCTTACCTCCAAAATCTACAACAGGTGTTTATTTAGCCACGAAAACTGAAAGATTTAAAAGCCTTCGAGGACTATTTGATAGTGATGAATAACGATATAATATCTTCGTCTGAAACAATGACAACAGGTGATCAAAATCAGAAAGTAAGAGATAATGTTATAAAGAAATATTTGGCTGCATTTGACTTTGATTATACAGTGGTGGCTCAAAACACGGACACAGTTATACGCGATCTTTTGCCATCACACCAAATTACTAAAGACATGCAAGACATTATTGAGGTACACGGGTGGACAGAGTACATGGCTGAGGTATTTCGACGTCTCCATTCCTGCAACATAAAGGCTGATAAAATCCTTCAAACCATACACGGCATACCAGAAGTACCCGGTTTTGTTAGAATGCTGAAAAGACTGAATACTAAATATGGTTGCGATTTAATAGTGATAAGTGATTCCAACAGTGTATTTATTGAAGAATGGATAAAATCACATGGTTTACAAGAAAATTTTAAAAAGATATTTACCAATCCAGCCCAATTCGATGATGCAGGACTTTTAACTATAAAGCCGTATCATCATCAGACAGATTGTCGTCTCAGTGCTGTTAACCTCTGCAAGGGAAAGATCATAGAACATTTTGTGATAGAACAAGATTTGCGTCACCACATCACTTATGAGCGTGTTATCTATGTAGGCGATGGCAACAATGATATTTGCCCCGTTACCAAATTGCGTAGTCGGGATGTGGCTTGTGCCCGCGAAGGTTTTGCAATGTCAAGAACTTTAGCAAAAAATCCAATTAAACTTAAAGTAAGAGCACATTTTATAACTTGGAAAAGCGGGTTTGATCTATTAGACCAACTAGAACGACATATGGATAAATTGGCTAAACAGCAAGAAAGTGAAGAACAACATAAAAAAGTAAACAATATTGCTAAAAACAACTAACACTGAAATTGCCAAAGTTCATTAGATAGAATTAAAACATAATGCTTTGTTGCAGGTAGCAGAGCATGTAATTTTGTGGATAATTTTTCTTCTGCTATACTTTTGATATAAATAAGTTTATATAGTTTTTATAAGTAAATTGTCTTGCTATTTGACTTACTGCATACTTTAAATAGTGTTTGCTAGTGTTTCAACTCGTTTCTCCCTTGACTTCTGAATCATGTATGTATGTATATAGTTGCATGTTAAATTTTTAAATCTTTTTATTGCGATTTTGTTATAATTTGCTCAAATAAATTGTTAATCGTCTATATATATACTGTATATATAGATATACATAAGTATATACATATGTATACGTGTATATAAGAAGTATATTTTTTTTGTAAAGATTTATTTTCTTAACTTTAGAGAGGATTTTAATTCGACTACATTTCTTAAGATCTAGGCAATGCATGAGTAATACTAAGGGATTTAACATATTGCGCATTTTTCCCATTTATTTATACATACATACATATGTACGTAATCAAATTTATTTTTTTATTATTGCAAAAAACATTGATAGCTGTTCGACATCCAACAAGACTTTTTTGTCTTCACCCCTTATATATTCGAAAACATCCATCACTATCATTATCAATTTTATTGCCTAAGTGTAGCGAAAAATGGACTCTCTTTAGAAATTATAATAGTTGTTGCTATTTAAATCTAACACAAAAAATTTATGTCGAATTGTTTTTCCATATACCTAGTCCAAAATGTAAATAAATGGCGCTAATGTAAATTCGCAACTGAAGCAGAAGCCTTTGTAAAACGTCATCTTACATGGGACTTTCCAAGATTTGCCCAAAAATTCTTTTCATAATAGGTCTGTTTCATTTACTCTAACTTGGCTACCCGCGCTATCCCAATCTTACCAGAAAGCGTTTTCTTACATAAAAATTTGATAAACGATAGAGTAATGTTCTTGTTCTTCTTCCACAAAATAGCCTGCACGTTTTCTACGGGCTTGTTTGGGCAAGAGGAATAAGCAATCTGCTGTTTCATAAATGAACAATAATGAAGTAAAAATAAATGTTACCCGACAGTGAAAAATGTTGGAAATTTATATTTACTTTCTAAGATAAGATAAATTTATAAGATAAAAAAACTTGCAATGAACAAATAATAGTTAATTTTATTTCATGATTTACAGCCAGTTTACAGAACACGATTAAACTGAATCGCGGATGGGCGAGTACGTAAAAAATTGGGTCCATAGAACACGACGCGATTTTGTCGTACTATTTACGATGCATCGCGCAAATGTCAAAATGTTGTAACGTCGTAATGTTACCAACATGTTAAAAAATGTTTTTTGTTTATTTTTATGAAAATGAAGCAACTGTATTTTACGAAAAAAAAATAGCAAAATCCAAATACAAAAATGTATGTATGTATTTATTATTACTTCATTAACGTTATCATGATTATTATTATTACTATACTATATCTATATTCATAATAAATAAAACTCAATTAAATTATTCTTTACAGGTGATGGTGGTTATAAGTTGCAGCCATATGTTATGGCTTCTTATATAAATCCTACAGGCGCCCATGTAAGAAATTTTAATGAAAAACACCGTCATTTGCGGAATGTAATTGAACGCTGTTTTGGTGTTTTGAACCCCCGGTTTAGGTGCCTGATTGGATCTAGAAGGCTTCATTATTCCGCTGCAAAATTTACTCAAATGGTAAATGTTTGTTTGGCACTACACAATATGTTCATCTTTTACAAACATAATTGGGCACAACCTGAATGAATACTGATGGAGGGCCGTAGGCATTCAGTATGTTTGGCATAGTTTCTCTTGTACATTCAATTGCAGCCTTGCTACTGCCAAACTCAGGGCTTCCCGCAGCAAGGTGTGGATACAGGCCACCAATTGACGAAATTGGGTCGCTGTTGTCATTTTGATGCTGCAAATTAAAATAAGAAATTTTTTATATTAGTATAGTAATATATTTATAACTTTTTTAATATTTTATTCATGTTTAATAAAATATTAATTTAGTATATTATAATTAATATACATATATATGTATATATATATATATATATATATATATATATATATATATATATATATATATATATATATATATATATATATATATATATATACATATATATTAACTGAATTTATCTTGGGTTTGTATTCAGAAATTAAGAAAATCCACTGATGAGCTAAGTAAGCGTTAGCGAAATAGTACTATATGGATATGCTTTCCTCCTCAATTATTGAGTTGCTTTTGTAATAAAATGCTTTATGATATTTTTCATACTGTATGAGAATATCATAGGGTATGTAATAATAAATTTCACATATAGTTTATAAGGGAACAAGCACAATTAGAATCATATTTATATATATATATTGCTCGTCGACAATTTTGTTCCAAGTTCGGTATTCGGCGAATAAGTGATGGACCGAGTGTAAATTTAATTCATTCGTGGATGCAGAGATTCCGCGCAACTGTTTCGGCTTTGAATGACCCAAGGCCAGGTCCCAACCTATCCGAAAACATTGAACTGGTTGAAAGTAGTTTACGTAAAAATCCGCGAATCAATACTGAAAAGAGCGCCTCACTGGGACTTCCAAGATGACATACTCTTTATAAAATAAAATCCGCATTTCCATTCTATCGTTCAATGCTCTTAATAAAACTTTATGTCAATTATTACGTTTTTTATTTAAGTTTGAAAATATAAATCTGCTACCAGACATCCTTTTCAAACTAAAAAATGTTGACAAGTGTTACTTTTTTTTAACATAAACGTCCACAATCGTGATCTATAAAACAAAAAAGGAAAACGCTCAAATTATAGCGTTTATTATCGGTAAATCGTGTTCTGTAAACTGGCTGCTAGTTAAAAATTATTTGTATTCGTTTACCCCAAAATTTGTGCAAAATTACACTGGATTCTACTGAAAAACAATCGCTTACACAAAAATTTACAAAAGAGAACCATTTGAGAGAGTAAAACGAGAGTTCTTTTCTGAGAGCCTGTAAATTTTTGTTGAACGAATTTTTGCCAGTAGAATCCACTGGAAAAAAATATATGGTTCAAAAATAAACAAACCAAACTTTAAATTTTTCATAAAAATATTTAACAGAAGGAAAAGCTGAATTAAAACTGTAACAAAAACTAAAAGTAATACTTTTCAACGTGAAATAAATTAAAAATAATCATACAATAGGTCTGTTCCAGCTGCATAACAAAAGTGCCCGAACTTCCACAAATTTGTTCACAAACGCGTTTTAGATAACAATTTTTGTGCAATTTTGAGAGAAATTAGGAGAGTAAAATTTTTCATTTCCTGTACAAAGTTGCACGAACTTTTTCTTAGGGTAAGTTCGGGCTGTTTTTTATTTACATATAAAACTAAGAAATTAATCAGAAAATTTGTAAAGAAATGAAAAAAGTTTTTAGTTAAAAATTTATGAAAAAACAAAATTGAAGATTTTCCACTTTCTTTAATAAGAAGTGGCTGTTACTTTTTTCAGTTTATTTTCATTCACTTTTTACAGTTGTTGCCAATGATGCAAATGTGTTGCTTTTAAAATATTACCCTTTTTAAGCGTCTAAAATCACTAAAATAAAATTTATTTGAGAAAATAAGCAGCATTTGTATTTCAACATGTTTTATGGTTTTTTGCGTTCCAGCAAATTTGGGCAACGTAGTCACATTCAGAGCGTAATTTTCTTACTCTCAAAAGTTCGTTCATTTTTGTTCTTCAACCCAGAGCTGCTTTACGACTGAAAAGTATTACTTTTAGTTTCTGTTACAGTTTTAATTCAGCTGTTCCTTTCCAGTTTTTGTCTTTTTATGATCAATGATCCAATTCAGACGAGAACACTTTAAGCCGCACAATTTTTGTTCTTTCCAAAACACACGAGAATAATTCATCTAGCATAAAATGTATACGTATATATAGCTTTGTGTGTTTAGTATTTTATTTATTCATTTCGTATTTCGTATATATGTATTAGGTTTATGCTGCTAATGCGGGTTGTAGCTGGTTGGAAATTTATGACAACCAAAAACCTTCACCGAATTTAACTACCTGGCCATGTTATGCCAGCATAATTGTTCTCGTGTGAATTGGATGAATAGCTAAACTTTTCTTACTGCACGTCTCTACGTTCAATAATTATTTCCGAACATAAGAAATAACGTCGGCAGAATGACGTTACAAATATGTTCATTTCCAAGCTTATATTTTTAGGTAGATAATACGTAGTGCACATTGAACATAAATCTCAAAATTTCAGTGTGAATGTTCCGCTTTTTTTGCACTTGTTTCATTTATTTTTGTTGATAATAAATCTTGTTTAAAAGTTAGCGAACGCTAATAAATATATAGTACATACCTATGTACAAACAGTTTTTTGTGTTGGTTTTATAAAAAACGGAAACATATGTAAGGGTGCTTAGTTTTTGTCTGGTGCAAGTATAAAAAAATGAATAAAAGAATTTTCAACTTGCCATCGCTTTAATCCAATTTTTGAAAAAGAGAGATGCATAGCTTGTAAGCTCATTTTTTGAAGGATATTTTATGGGACTCTAAAGATTTAAAAAATTTTTGCAGAATGAGCGTTGACAATTTCGAAAAACTCCTTAGTTTGGTATGTGCATTAAAAAAAAAATTTCCTATAAATTTAATACATACTTACATATGTAAGTATTTTGTTTTTGTATATTTTTTTTTTTTTTTATCTTGGACCAGTGCTCAGGGGCTATCCCCTACATATGCAATGCATTGCACTGGAACTAGAGAGAAGGATAGGGAAGAAATAGACAGGTGGTGAAAGTGGTAGGAAGATAGAGCTTAATTCTTGCACAACTCTGCAGTTGCGTGTAAATTATAAAGCAAAGTTGCGGCGTCTTTGATGTTTTTTGACGCATTATATTTAAGCTAATGGAGCCATTTTATTTATTATTTTACTTCGCCGACGTTTTATTGCTCAAATACCAACGAAGGAGGGTGCTGTAGCACAGAAAACTCAGAAAAAACTATTTTCTGATTTGACCCGGCTGGGAATCGAACATGGGTCTTTCTGGTTGCAGAGCCAACACGCTGACTACTCGCCATCAGCACCCCCAAGGTTGATTGTAAAATAAAAAAACAAAACACCGTGATGATCACCTGATGGTTGGAACTTTGAATAATGTATTGTACAAAATATTGTCCCCAATGTACCAATATAATTTTCTAATAGGTCCCTTCCACACAAGAAGTTGGAGAGTCGTTGCCGAAGGTTTCAATAATTTATGGCAATTTCCATATACTTTAGGTGCTGTAGAAGGAAAACACATTCGAATTAAAAACCCACAACATGCCGGTTCCGATTTCTACAACTATAAGGGGTTTTTTTTTAGCAGAGTTTTACTAGTTGTAGTTGATGCAAACAGCAAATTTTTAAACATCGACTTGGTTGGGAACGGAAGACCCTCAGACGTAGTCGTTCTAAGAAAAAGCAGCCTACACCAAGCATTGATAAAAGGCAAATTAAACATACCACCTGACGAAACTTTACCAGGCTAAATAGAAAAAACTTCTATTATTTTCATTGGTGATGATATTTTTGGTTTAGACCGCCATGTGGTGAAGGCATATAGTCGAAATAGTAAGCTAACGACCCTTGAAGAAGTATTCAACTATAGATTAAATCGTGCAAGAATGACTGTAGAAATGGCTTTCGGTAGGTTGGCAAGCCGATTTCGTATTTTTCATCGTCCAATTGAGGTGGATCTATCAACCATTGATAAAATTGTACGTAGTTACCTCAATTCCAGGACATTTTAGTGCTTTTCTGGAACCACAAATTTGTGGTTGCCGCTTGTGCAAGTAACTGAAGTTCGGTTGCAATTGATAATCCACGCCCAGATGGTTGCGACGGATTAGACGTGGTACCTCCCACACAAACTAAATATTGATTTCATTATATGTTGAGAACGGTTAAAGTTTTTCTATTTGGTCTGAGTAACTTAATGGTCAGTACAAATCATCAGTGAACAATTGGGCGGAATTGGACAAGCGGGCGTGGTATCTCCCATACACACTAAATATTAATTTCATTATACACGTCTTGGGAATGGTTAAAAAATGATGCTGGCGATGGCACGATGGATGGTAGTCTGCACGTTGACTACAAAACCAAAAGCAGACCTGGGTTCAACCCCAAAAATTATAAAATAAAAATAAATACCTCGCATTTTTTCTGATGTGCATTAATGTGTCTTTGTGTGTCTTCTGTTGTCGGAAGGTTTCAGTGGCGAAGGCATAGGCACTGGTCACTGAACAGTAGCGGCTTCAGCTTATAGCAATCCACAATCGCATCAGAACGCCCTCCTTCGTCGGTATTGCGTAGCACCGGCGAAGTAAAATAATAATAAAAATGGCTACTAAACCGAAGCTTCAGCACTGCTACGAGTATAAACAAAGAACGTGCGAAAGCAGAGTTGTAAAATAAATAATTAAGCTTTACCTCCTATCGTTTCCGCTACTATCCCTTTCCTATAGTTCCAGCACAATGCTTCGCATGTGTAGGAGTCATCTCCTGAGTGCTGGTCCCAGATAAAAAAAAAACTAAAGTTTCTGTATTTCGTCAGATTGACTTGATAGTAAAATTTTTTTTTGCTTCCGGTACTTGGATTAAATCTAAAAAACTGAAATTCGGTCTAGGGCATAGTAAAAAATTGGAAAAAAATATAAATATGGCAATTTTTATCAGGGGGACTAGGCTGATGTTTTTTTGCTTGTGACACTCTCATTTGATGTACGGGTGCTCACTCTTCATAAAGCCAGGGAGCTGAAATTGGGTATACATGTAGCCACTCGGAAAGTAAGGAGGAAGTTAAAACATAGATAGGTCTGCATCTAATTCAGCGATAAGCAAAATGCCGCCCATGGGCGCTTTGTTATTCTCTTATTTCCACGTTCTTAAACACACATATTGTAGAGAAATATACAACATTACTCATTCTGGCCACAGAGGTCTATTAGCCTATGATTCTGGCCACAAAAAAATTTCTCCGAAGCAAAAATTTTTATTTATTTAAAAAAACATACTGGAAGGAAATATGTTTTTATGGGGAACATAAACTAAATTTTTCATTTTCAGATAATTATTTCGCAAACTAAAATATTTGGTTTCTCAACACGTAAGAAAAAATATAAGATGCACATTAAATATCTATTATTTAATTACAACTGTCGTTTTTAAGATCAAAAAAATTAAATTTTATCGAGTTGGTATGTGATTGCATTAAAATCAAAATAAAGTTAAAGCAAAACTAATTATAATGAGCTAAGGTCTGTCTAGCTTTATCCTATGCTAAAAATAGAGTTCTGGGGACAAAACTAAAAAATTATATTTTCAGATTATATTCAATATTTGTATCGACCTATGTATATTTGTGTGTTCACATATTCTTTATATAAACAAAAAGTCTAATTCTTTTGACTGATAAACAATTTGAAAAATATTGAAAATGTAAGGCATACCAAGACTGATTTTGTATCATTTCTGAATCTTCATATCTAAAATAATTTGCTTTTAAAAATTGGGTATATGAAACAGAATTACTCTGGCAACACCGACTCTTGGTGAGAAAAAGAATTTATGTAACTCATCCAACCGAAAATCTCAATAGCATAGGTTTGCCTGTCTCTGATCTAGATGGACACATAAAATGAGACCACGACGGGTTGTAGGGGCCAACTTCCGCATCTCCGAAACTAACTAACTGATTTTAATAAAGGACACATAAGGCATATAAATTTTTTTTAAATAAAACTATTATAAGACCTAGTATGAAATAAACATTTTTAAAAAAACGTTTAGGTTTTCATTAACAATATTTTCACTTTTTTTTGTCACAATCCGGAGATTCCGATATTTCGGACAATGCCTAGTTTTCAATTGTCCGAATTATCAAGATTACACTGTAATTCTTTTGTATCGTAAATAATTTAAATTTTTTTGCTTGACAAATAACCATTATTTTTAATTTTTAATTAATTTGTTGATTGATATACATATGATTCTGGAGACTTTTGATAAAACATCATAATTTACATTTTGAAATTTTTCAGGAGAGCGAACAAACTATTCAATTAGTCACTTTTGTTTCATCTTTTTCTACGTTATTGTTTTGTCTTTTAAAAAATTTATAAATCTAGTATAACTAAGATAAATTTTCTGTAATTTTGCTTTTTACAAAAATCTATATTAAAATCAAGCTTACAAATTAAATCAACAACAAGTCTGAATTAGTTGATTACTTTTTATGTGATACCTCAAAAACTAAAATTCATAGAAAAGCGCTGATTAGTGTAAATAAAGGATCTAGTGAAGAATCCTTTACGATTACAGCAGTTATATCTTGATTTTTATGGTCTGCTGAAAAATAAAAATGAATCACTTATTGTTTCTATGAGAAACTTCTTATTTTTTGATTTCAATTTAAGATAATAATTAATCTTTCCATGAAAACCGCTATGAATGCAACAAGGGTAAGATTATGTAAACAACCTAGAATACAAATTGGCAGACATTAAATTAATAAACAATTAATATAATGTTTAAAACGTGATGGCCACAAAACATCTGAAAATTGATTGAAAATATTTGTAAAACGACTGATAAGTAACTGACAATGGCAACAATATATTGTTGTAACAATAATAAATAACAAAAAATTTTTACGTGCACAGTGGATAAAAAAACTTTGAAAGTTTAAAAGCAATAATTTTTATTTTCGATTTTTTTTCTTCTTTTGTTTAGTGCATACAATTCAATTCTTACAAATAAAAATAAGTTTGAAGTCATATTTTTTTATTTTCTTTAGCGTCCATAATATGCATTCAAGTCTGCCGATTAATTCATATGGAAAACTGTGCAGCTGTTAATTTAATTTTTGTACTTTACGTTGTATTCATGACTAGCCGTCTTCTAAATGTGAACACATGCTAAAACGTAACCAAAGCATGAAACATTCATGGGTTCTAATCACTAATTTAAATGACGCGTTGCTTTGTTAAATGTGAATATATGCTCGTTATGCTAAGTTGAACCAGTTCATTTATAATAGAATTCATGATTTAACTATTTATTTTGGATGTTTTTTTTGCTGGGTCAGTGTGATATAAACTTGATGAAAACATGAGAAAATTACAAAAGCAAATACAATTTCTAAAAGAAGAGTTTTTTTTAAATTTGAACGGTATTTTTTAATGAAACAAGAAAATTAATGATGAACATTTTTACTAATTTTTTAAGCAGCAGCAGTACAAATCGTCCCATTGTGAAATATCTTTTAACTATACTTAATACCAATATAAATAAGTATGTACATATGTATGAGCTACAAATATAAAGCGTTTTTATTAACAAGAAAACAATAGTTTAATTTTTTTCACTTCTATTACATGATATTATTTTATACCCTACTATGACAACACATTATGGGAGCAGTTGTTGTAGTTGTATTATGAGTTATTACTGTAATAACTGGTAATAACATTAAATGCGCTACTAGTACTGTAAAGCTTATAACATAGAAATACAATAGTTCAAAAGAAAAATTAGAACTAGTTAAAAAAAAGCCAACGAGTCAGACAGCCATAAGCGTTTAATGCCCTTTGTTAAATTATTAATATCAGTGCAGTAAATACTATAAGCAGCGTTGCCACGACCAAAAATTTTTCCAGAATAACCAAAATATGTTTCATAAAAGTATGTAGCTCTTCTGTCTATATATATATATATATATATAAGGCCCCAAAGTGTGAAATGAATTAAAGCCCCAAAGTCAACACACTAAATAAAAACAGGAAATTTTTGGGGCGTTTTTTTGTAAAATTTTGGCGTTTTTTTAATTTTTTATTTGGAGTTATATTTTTAGTTTCACAAAATGATATATAGCCCTAAAATAAAGAAATGAAAGAAGGCTCCACAAAATATTACTATTACTTTTTTGGCTTTTTCTCATTATACAACGCTGAAAATATTACTAAAATTCAAATAAATGAAAAAATTCCCAAAGAAATTAATGAAATAACTCCCAAAAACAGTCCGCTGAACAGAAATTAAATAAAGCAAAAAATTATATGTCTTTATTTTTTTTTCTTCTTGGACCAGCACTCAGGAGATGACTCCGACACATGCAATGCATTGTGCTGGAACTATAGGAAAGAGATTTGATAGAAGGTGAAGCTTCACTATCTTACAACACTGCTTTTTGCACGTTATTTGTATTTACAGCAGTGTTGTAACGTCTCTGATGTCAAGGAGACGTATTTAATTTTGAAGCTTCGCTTGTAGTAGCCATTTTTTTTAGTAATTATTTTACTTCGCCGGTGCTACACAATACCGACAAAGGAGGGCGTCCTGATGTGCCTGTGGATTGGATACAGCTGAAGACGTCACTGTGCAGTTACCAGTGACTATGCCTTTGCCACTGAAACCTTCCGACAACAAATGACACAAACTAACTTTTGTCATTATTAAATGATGTTGATTTGTGATATTTTAAGGGGGAAAAAAAGAAGAAAGGATGAAATATAGCAAAGTGATTAGAAAAATATATTGATATCTGAACATAATGTATCGGGTTAACAATTTTTCGGTTTCTCAAAGTAAAGTTATATAAAACACACATAAAGCTTTGATTTCGATGAAAGCCTTATTTCATTATAATGCTTGGACCTTTTTGGACGACAGCTTCAACGTTAGAGAATTAATCGCGTAGAGTTTTTTTTATCTTTTTTCATCGCTGAATCATATACTATGTGTTCACGCCATTGATATTTGTGATGCACCTGTTAACACATACATACATATTATTTTAAATTTTTTTTTTAACAACACAAACTCTACGAAGCTCTTATAGCTTGTCTGTAGAAACACCCAGGGTCTAGGCGGGAATCGAACCCGCACCTCCATATTGATGAGACTAATGCTCATGGACTAGACTACGGAGGCACCGTATGTTATCAATTTGATAAAAATGGAAATTATATCTCTTTAATTCCATATATATTTATGATGAAGAAGTAAAACAAATTGCTAAGAATTGTCTTAGAGACGACTTTGTAGCATTTCAACACAAGAAAATCATTTTGAAACTCAACGCCTGAAATTGAATCGATCTAAGCAAAGCTATCGAATCTGAAAAAAAATTTTTTTTTATCTTGGACCAGGAAATTATGTTATGGGAAGGAGGATGGAGGGAGTAGTGTTTGAATTTTCATACGTCAAAAGTGACAGGAAAGTCCTCTGCAGGGAGTTTGTTCCACATACGCGATGTTTGTCCGAAAAGTGGATGCGCTCTTAATGATGAACGCGTTGTACGCTGGAATGAACGGGTTTCGGGAACTAGTTCTTTGATTACACCAGAGCACATTCCATTATAGTACCGATAGAACAACGAAACACACCCCACATTGCGACGATGCTCTAGGGAGTCAATGCAGTTGGCTACCCCACCGTCCGCAATCCTCAATGAGTTTCTTCGCTCTTTGCTGTACACGGCCGAGTAACTTCAAAATAGTCTTTGAAGTACCGGCCCATACATGAGAGTTGTATTCCATTTTACCTACCATAATAGGAAACCCGCAATTGGTTTAATAAAATATAGCATTATAACATAAAATATTTAAAATAATAAATGTGTACCAGCGGAGTCGTCCTATGTATAACCGGACAACGTAGTTTCACTGTACTATTAGTTAGGCAGCCAAAAGTATCCAAATTTAAAAAAGTGTTCACATCTCCACACTAAAAAATATAACTAATTTCGGTTAGAAATAACCACAAACGGCAACGCTAGCTATAAATTTTGCTCCGCATCTTTCCCTGTTACATAGAGAATTGCATGCTAAAATTGTATTGTTTTTGTTGATGTTTGATTTATAAATTTAACAAAAATTCTTGTAAAATAATATTTGTAAGACATTGTTGATTTTTTTCATAAGTTAATTTTGCAAAACAATGTCTTTTTTTGTTCTCTTCTCCAATTGTATTCATAAAATTTTGCATTAATTTGCCATAAGATCAAATATGTTAAATTATTGTGCTTGAACATTTTTAATAGACTGTAAATATAAATACGTATAGAGTGAAAGCTGCCAGAAGCGCCAAAATACATATTTATCCCTGAAGTACAGATGTCCATTAAAGAGAATGTATAAAATAATTTTCTATGATAATTTCAAACTAAAATGAAAAATTTTTTCCGCTTACGAGAGATGTCCGGTTAATTGAAATGCTCGCGTATAGAGACTCCACTGTATTGGATTTTATAGAATACAAAAAAAAACTATTTAAAATAATAAGAATACTATGGTTCTGTTAACACCCACTTTATTGAAGGCCAATTGATAAAACAATTATGCGCAATTAAAGTTTTTTAATATTTCTATTCAAACACATACAAACACACCTATAACAAACCTTTTGTTAATCAAAGCAAATTTTTTTGATTAATAATTATTTCTGATGCCCGATAAAATGTTTTCACAATTTGTATCCAAATATTGTAGCAAATATTTTGGGAACACTTTCTGGTACCTTGGGTTACCAAAAAAATATGATCACCAAAATCGTTTGTATGATACATGGTTTCCTTTGTCAGAACTCTCGTATATTCGCTGTTAAACATTATTGTTAGTAGGTTATGTTTCTTTACTTTTTGGGTAATAATTTATCTTATAATTATTTTATTATTTTAATTTATAATTTATCTGAATTCATCAGAAAATGGAAACGACAATGTATACAGTGCACGCATTATGTAAAAGAGAACAAAGTTTGAAAGCTCCATAATTTGAACAATAATAATCAATGCGCTTAAGTTAAAATTCTGGGTTCGCTAGTTGCGGGAATCCATTTTTATAAATATGTATGTAGATATATATATTTTTATAATTGACTATTCTAAAAGATGAACAAACTTCGAAATAAAGCTCTGTAAGTAGAAATAACTAATTTTTGTTATGTTACATATTAACATGTGCCTGTATGTATGTACATAGGTATATACGTACATGTGAAATGATGTATAAATAAATATTTTAATAAAATAAAATTAATTAAATAAAAAATGGTAGAAATTATAAAAAAGTGCTAAAAGCATTCAACATTTTTTTTAAATTCTTACTACTAAATCAGAAAAAAGTGCGAAATCTGGCACTAAAAGTGGATAAACTGGCAACCCTGTTCTCTCGCTCATTTTGTTATTTGGGGCGTATGTGTAATATTATAAAGAATGTAATTTTCAACCGAAAAAGTTTATTTGATATATTACTTATTATGGTTTATGTTAACCTTATGATTGTAAACAATTGTAATAAATAAAATTTAAATAACAATAATCACGATTTAATTCTCCAAGATGAAATTTCAATTGTTTTCATCTTATACAATTTTTTGACTTTATCCATGTTATTCATTAAATATTTCTGTCTTATAAATGCTTTATAAAAAGCTTTTTATATGTCAATTCTTTGTATAAGCCTTTATTAAATCAAAATTAATTTTTATAAAAATATCGTGCAGATTTTGCAGACAAGTTTTGAAAAATTTTTCGCACAAAGTTTTCCTGTAATAATGATTTAGTAGTCATGTGATTTTGTGCTGTTCTGAAAATCATACGGCTTTTGCGTTTTCCATGTAATTTTGAACTTGTCGAAAACACAAGATAACTACTGATTTCTTTGTATTTACTATTTTGTTTTCAAATATTTTTATAAGTATAAACATTCAAGTATAAAACGTTTTGCTAAATAATGTATAATAGTATGTATAATTAAAAACTACATTTTGTAATTGTAATAATATCGGCTGTTAAATTATTTTTAAATTTGTTGCTTTTAGCGCCAAGAAAATTCTAAATGTTTGGCTAAAATCGCCTGAAATTTACCATTTTATGAAAATTTTCATAAAGTTTTCCAAATCGCACCACTTGCCAAAAAGAAATTTATCGCAGACTAAAAATAGTCCACACTACTTTACTTTTTTTAACACACATGCCTTATTTGGCAGTTCGTGCGATTGTGTAGCATAATGAATCAAGGCCTTAACGAATACAACAGGAATGCATTTTATGACACAAAGTATATTGTCCAAGCAAAGACTATAGATTTATGAAGATGTAGCATATTTGATGTAGATATTTCATACAAACTGAAATTGATAGCTCCTTTTGATGACGGGGGAAAGCAATAAGCGAAAAGAAAAATTACTCTATGTTATCTGAGGGAAACCGACAATGAAAGAGAGAATAATATTTTCAAACATACACACATACGAGTACATTCATTGTTGTGCATATCCATGATATGTAGGAATGAATGGGCGTGATTGTTTTTGGTAATTTTATTTGGTGATTTTTGCTAATACCCTGCAGATAATATGACTAGTCCATACATGCATCCCTGCATATAATGTGACTAATTCACACATGCATGTCTTGTGTAGTCCACAGAGGAGTAGGACTAGTCCAAGACTAACCTAAATGTATGCAGAAAACATGGTTTATTTAACATGACCATATAACTCATCGGTCTAACCCAAAAACTACTCCATGTAACCATTCCAAGGGGCACTTCAGAGAGTAATTTTAATGAGACGGACTAATCGTAAATGCGAAGAAAAGCACAAACACTTCTGGTATAACAATAAGCTGTTGTTTTCAATGACATGGTCCACGGCTGCATTACATAGGACAATGTTGGAACCAGTCCAAGTCCACCTAAAATGGATCACGTAGTCCAATGTTATTTGCAGGGATAGAGGACTAGTCCAAGACTAACCCATGGTCTATTTAACATTACCATGTCCTGGGGTTGGAGCATGTAACCCAGCTTTGCATTCCATCGAACTAACCTAAAAACTACTCCATGTAACCACTTTGTGCAGCACCTCAGAGAGTAATTTTATTGCGACGGAATAATCGTAAATATGAAAAAAACAATATAACAATAAAGGACATGCCCCATGGTATGATATTATACATGATTAGTGATTTAAAATTTTAACTTTTTCAGCATTCGATGGTTTGTACTTATATGTCTCCCAAGGGGAATGTTTTCTTAGCAATATAAGTATCAGCATATTTAAAATTTCCATTCTATGCTTGTAACTAGCATTTTTTTTGTATTGTATCAGTACTTAGGGGATGACCCTTACACATGCGATGCATTGTGCTGGAACTAGAGGAAAGGGATAGCGAGATAGATGGTGAAGCTTCACTGTCTTGAAACTCTGCTTTTGCAGTATTTTTGTTTTATAGCAGTGTTGTAGCGCCACTGATGTCAAGGAGACGTATTAAATTTTTTAGTAGTTATTTTTATTAGTTATTTTACTTCACCGGTATTACATAATAGCGACGAAGAAGGGTGCTCTGACTATGACTGCGCCACTGAAACCTTCCGACAATAACTAATGCACATCAGAAAAAATACGAAATGTTTTTATAACTTAGTCTAAAACTTGGGTCGCCCCAGGACTTTTTTGTTTTGTACTCAACGTGCAGACTACTTCTCGTCAAATCAAAACGAACACATTGTATCATTAGTGCATCCTAGGCACTGCTCCCTAATAACTTTTTTTATATTTTTCATAGGTCTGTTGTTCAAAAATAGCTTATCGAACACTTTTATAAGAATTTTACATCTACATACTATTTGATTTGTCACAATGAGTCAAGGAGCATTCGTTTACTGCTTTAGTCGCTACTTTATTTTTAATAATGCTGTTAAATTAAATTTTTTTTTATTTAGATTATTCATTTTAGAATTAAACAAACACTATGTATATTAATACCAAAATGTTCGTTGAGAAATTTCACAAGTAAAATTCAATACCTATGACCTACCTATGATTGTTTTCTTTTATACATATGTAACAGCATTGATTTTTTTTGGTATTGGTATTACACTGAGAAGTATAAGTTATTGTTGTATAAAAATTAAATAGATTTAAAATCAAATAAAGTTTTTGCTGTGTATACTTTTTTGCAAAGGCCACTAGCTTTCTTCCGCTTATATACACATTTCCCATTTCAATAAAGATTGTTTTAAAGAATTGAGTTTAAATGAAATTAAATTTTTTTATTGTTTTTTATTTGTTTATTAAATCAGTTTTTATTGTTTTTTTTTTATGTAAGAACATTTCTTGTTACCAAACTTAACATGTCAAGTACATACATGAATTTTTTTTTTTGTTAAATTTTATTTTCAAATAAAACTAGTCTTTTTACAAAAACAATTTAATTTTAGTGTTTTTAATGCATTTTTAAATTACCATTTATAGTTTAAAAAATGCATTTTAAAAATTTGTTATTTTTCCCAAATGGGAAATATAAGTTTTTTTGTTCGTGGCAGCACTGCATAGGATTTGTTTCTACTTAGAATTTATTCTCTTTTTGTTTGCTTCCTGTCCTTCCCATTGTTTTGAATTCTATCTTTTGTCATACAAAAGTGAATTTTCGCAAAATCCATCAAAGAAATTAATATAGCCACAACACTGTATGGCACTGTATCTTTACAAATCTGCAGCCTTTGGGCCTAGTTTGCCCTTAAGCCCGTATGACACCACATTTATTTTTCACTGATTAATATAAAATTGATAGAAAGGGACACCACAGCCAGAAAGACACAAATAGAATATAATATTTACATTCTTAAGTGCTGCCTCCTTATTTTTATTTAAAAGAAAAAGATACGATCAAAAATAAAGCTCACAATCGCAGACATTGTGCATAAATCGCTAAGTTGACAACATATAAAATATTTTAAGTTCGAAACATCAGTTTTAAATTAAAACTTTTTTTTAAATTTTTTTTGGACAGTTACTAATTTTTTAACGATTTGACGAATTTGCATTAATTTTAATATGGTTGTACTCTTTGCACCTGATTAATTTTCCCAATACAATATTACAATATATTTGCGCTCTTCTCCAAAATTTGAACAATGCTGAAAAAATGTAGTGTCGTCAGCTTTATTCTCCAGCTGTATACAGTGAAATAGGTTTTCGTCTTGAATCTTTTGTTTTAATTTTTGAAAGACCGTTTTCCGTTTTTGTTAATTCTTTAATTTAATTTAACTTACAAGCATTCATTTTATATGAGCCATTTATATACGTACATATACACACATATCTATGTATAAAAACTTAGTCATAAATCCAATAAAGTTGCAAATTAAATGAAAATATTATGTGACGTAAGTAGAGTGCATATTGCAAATCTAGAAAAAAAGACTAAATCCGGTCAATCGTAAGATATAATAAAAAGTTGAACAATAACGAAAATTATAGACGTATAGCGTATGTGTTTACAAACAATAAGCCTTATTGGTTCAAAAACATTATTAGTATGTATGTTAGTATAACATTACTGCTAACAACTAGGGGCGGTAAATATTTTACCCTTTACTTTGAAACTCTAATTAACAATTGATTTATTAAAAGAAAAAAACTTGAGATTGAAAGTATAGAAGGTAATATTAATTTTATGTTACCAAATCTGCGAACATTGTCATAAAATCTAACTTTATTTGAAACCTATGAAATTACAACTACATATGTTTGGTAAAAAAAAAAAAACACACATTTTGCAAGCGTAGGTACATATGTACACACATACAGATGTATTTGGGTAGATATTGCATACATTACATTTTGAATAATGTAATTGAATCTTTAAATATGTCTTACATACATAATTCGTTTGCAAAACCGAATGCCGCTTTGGATTTATGAGTACTTTTGGTTTGGACCAATTGTCAGATTGATTTCAATTACAACATCAACGTAAAGCTGCAAAGCCACAGCAATGGAATAAGGACACTGACGTTGCGATTTAACTTGGATATTTATTTGATTCCATTCAGTAATTGAAATATTGCTGCGACAAATTAAAACAAAAAATCAATAAATGAAGTATGTTCTATATGTAAATAAGATATATATACATATGTATGTGATATGTTCCAGCATAAAACTAAAGGGTTTATATGCTTCTTTTACTTGATTATTATAACTATTTATTGTACTATGTATTACGATATCGTTGGACGCAATTAGTTTCCTCTTTCGGTTGTTAAATCCAACTTTAGAATGTCATTGTCCGCACGACTGTAGAATAACTATTTAATATACATATGCAACGTCCATCGATAAGTTGTCGAATATATGCTTTGAACAAGTTTGTGTTTAAGATATTTAAATATGCATGTTCTAATACAGCCAGGTCATATACTAAATCATTTAAATAATTTTCAAGTTTTTTTTCAATAAAAAACTTTACTTGTAATTGAAACTTTAAGACCTGATATTAAATACTTCAGAGTGGCGGAAAAGTAATATCACCATTTGAATTGGTTATTTACATTACATATTTTTGATTTATATAGAATTGCGAATAGTTGTCAACAGGCAACAATTATAACATTACTTCCGTTATTTTACTTTCCGAGTAAAATCCTGTATTTAGTTGAGTAAATTTTGTTCAATTTAAAAAAATTACTCTCAAAAAAATATCTCCAGCACAAAAAAGTACGCGAATGTAACAATTGCAAAAACTTGCAAAGCAGCTGGTCACAAATTAAAAGCATAATGTTGCAAAAATATGAGATGTATTGACTCAGTAAATGTCAGTTTTTGGTTTTAGCTGCAATGCGTTTTAATAATTATAAATTTGTAGAGAAACGTATTTAAATATAACTTCGACAAAATCTTTTGCAAATGTTTCTTTGCTATACTATTTTTTTAATTTGTTTCTCGATAAATGCCTTACGAAAATATATCAATACTATGTGTGAGCTCTTTTTACTATACGTAACGATTTTCCACCTTACATAACGTTCTTGCTCTCGCAAATATTTGTTGATTTCCAAACGGCTATTATGTGAAGTATCCCTATTCCATTACGTTATGTTAAAATTTTCCCAAATGGTTTAGTGGCCAAACGCGTACGTTTGTCTCGAAATAATGGCTTTAAGGTGGCAATTTTTGCTTTCACTCATTAGCCAATTTGAAGTGCTAATCAATGAGTGTATTTACCATAAGATATGGACCCAACTTAAGATTTTTGTCCACAATCACATCAGAGCGCAATTTTTCTTCGGTATTGTGTAGCACCGCCAAAGTAAAATAATTACTGAAAATGGCTACTGAAACGAAGTTTCAAATTTTAATATGTCTCCTTGACATCATATGCGCTTCAATACGATTCTTGTGATTTTATTTGTCAAAGCGAGAGATTTATAAAAAATGTATTATTATTGATAAAATTACGCTAAAAACCGTAGAAACAGTGAAGCACAAAGTTGGGTCTCAAATATTTTGTACCATTGTAGTCAAAATATATCACTTTTTAAAAAGTATTGGCAAACTATAAAATTGTTATTCATCATTTTATTTACTACGCATTGTTGTGAATTTCATAGCTATCGCCTTATTGCCAATAAAAACACGTTAAAATCAAATGACGAAATATTTGAACAAGGGTTCCACAAATCCACGTTCAATTACGACGATTTTTTTTAAATAATTTAAATGGCTGCCTTTGGCAAGCATTTAAAACATTTTCGCTTATAATAACGTTTTTCGCATGCTTCTTTCATTCTGTTTCTCCTTTTCTTATTAAATATTTGTTAGTTGGCGCTGATGCAGATGACGATGAAGATAGAATTAAGTTAAGTTGTTGCATATGCTGTCGCTGCTGCCACTAGCTGCTGCGCCCATTATACTTTAATGTTTTAGTATAAATATTGCAGCTTCGAGTGAATTAAACATCAAAAACAATTAAGTATTCAAACAAATAATATCGTGATCTTAATAAAACAATAAACACAAAAGAACAGCAAAATGAAATACATTGTAAGTATTTGGATTTTGAAGGGACACAAAACCAAAAAAAAAATTCAACTAAATGTTCCTTTAAATACAAACGAAACGTTCCTTCGAACATTTATTCTAATACACAGAGAAAAAAAATAAAATAGAACAAAATTAAAAAGATATCTCTGTTTTTTTTCAAGAAGGAATTCTTATTATTTTTCTAAGGAAGAACTTTTTGAAAAAATCAAGGAGAAACTTAGGATAGATATTCTTTTTGGTTTTGTAAAATTTTATATACGAGTATATAAAACAACAAGCAAGCTAATATAATCAAGAAGATATTCTTATTAAGAAAATTAAGACTAAATTCAGACTAAATGATCCGCATTTTTTCTGATGTGCATTTTTTGCTCTGTGTAGCAAACAAAAAGCATTTTTATCATTGAAATTTTTGTTCGCTTTAAAGAAACAGCAAATTAGTTTAGATTTGGAAAATTTGTACATAATAATTTGTCAATGGTGTAGAAAGTATTTACAAAAGAGCCATTGTCAGTCCCTAAAGTTGTACATTTAATTTTTGGAATTTTGAATTGCGGTAAAATAATATATATATTTGTTTTATTTCATCCCTTTAAGAATGTCTTGTGCGTTTTCCTTATTTTTGCATTTGCCGTCAGCTATGCTGTGACAGAAGAATTGGACGGTTCTGAATCCTCCGTAGCTGCCAAGAGTCCTGAAAAACGTGGTATTTATGGTTTCGGCTATGGTCATGGTATTGGCGGTTATGGCGGCGGTTTTGGCGGCGGCTATGGTGGCGGTTATGGTGCTGGTTATGGTGGCGGTTATGGCGGTTTTTCTGGCGGTCATGCCATCGGTCACACTTATCCATCATATGGCTATGCTAATATCCATGCTGCTCCCTACATTGGTCATGGACATGGCTATTATCCCTCTCATGGTCATGGTTTCTATCACTAAATATATTTAATTATTTATCAAACAAAATCTTCAGCAACTAATTGGATTTAAATATTATGTTGATAAGATAATAAAATGAAAGATTTCATATCAAAACAAAGTTTGGAGAGGTGCCATGAGAAGAGGTCGGTTATTTTACGTGTGTGTTTAATAAAAAATTGTAAATAAATAATAAAGGAACTATTGAAATTGAAAAGAAATAACAACAGTAAAGGACGTTTTAATGATATTAAATTAAAATTCATCTGTATAATAAGATTTGAAAACTTTTCTTCGGTTTCTAAACTGATGTAAAATACATAAATGGAGTAGTGGCCCTGATTCACTATCCTACACAATCGCACGCTCCATTCACAAGGAAATGATAAAGAAGTCCGACCGGCTTTAAAAATTAAAGTGTGCCACACTACTTATATTATACAAATAACACAAGACAACAAAATCGAAAAAAAAAACTACAAAAATCATTATTATTTCAAATTCTATGGAGCCTGCTCCGTCCATCTGCTCATAACTTAGGAACAACTTATTTAATCTTGTTATGCAATAGGTCAAAAAAAAATTTCAATTATGCCAGCTTTAAGTACTGTTACCATCATTTTTTGATTTAGCCATTAGTTTTTGGAGTTATTGATGAAAAAGTGGAATAAATTTGTTTTGTTTGGAAAAATTACCAAATTTTTGAACTAAAAAAATTCATAAAAAATAGAAAGCACCAAATAGTTACCAGTTTTACTATTTAATCCTAAAGCTGCATATAACAGAAATAAAATAAACTTCATTTCCTGAACATCCATTGATAAATGTGTTTTATTGCCGAACGGTGAAAGTATCTACTTTTGACAGAACAGTGATGTTTTTACTAGCACTATCAAAAATTTAAAGAACAGTTAATTTTTTTTAGCATTTAATATATGTTTTTTAACAAACAAAGTAAACAAGTGGTTATATTTTATTCAAAAAGATGAACAAAGTATAATCTAAAAATAATTTCGACTTTTAGTTTTTTTTGATTTTGATAATTTGATTCTCTTAATAAACCAAATAAAATCTCCCATCATATTTTCATTCCATAGTTTGTGATAACGTTGTTCCATGATCTTAAGTTGTTCATGAAATCGTTCACCATGCTCGTCGCTTACGGCACCTAGATTTTACGGAAAAGAGTCCAAATGCGAATGCAAGAAATGTATTTTTAGTGATATTTTACAGATAAATGAGAAATTTCAAAAAATAAGCAAACATGAATAAAAAATTCATTTAATTATAATTTTCCAATTTTTGAATAGTTTTCAATCAAATCACGTACGATTTATTTGTAATTTGGACTTCTGATGTTTCCTAAAAAGTGAGAAACAATTTGTCCTTGGCCATCTTCGGAGGAGGTTCACCCGGAGAATCCCATTGTTTAGACTACTGCTTGGTCTCCGGAGTACAGTAATTTATCCATATTTACAAAACGCCGAAAAAACTCATTCGGATTGCGGTTAAACAACTCCAAACAATCTTTTGAAGTTGTCACACGTTTACGTTTATGGTCAATTGAGAGCAAACGCGGCACCCATCTTGCAGACAACTTTCTTAAACCCAGCTGATCATTTAAAATCGAAACCACACTGCCATATAAAATGCATATTGCACCAACAATCTCACGCACTTTTATTCTTCGATCGGCCAACACCATATCTTGGATTTTTTCGACATTTTCGGGTGTACTGACCTCAATTGGCCGTCCAGAATGTTCAGCGCCATTTGTACTTGTGCGACCACAACGAAAGTCAGTAAAACACTTTTTTACATTGAAATCGATGGTGCACAGTCCAAATAGTATTTATCGAGCTTTTCCTTCGTTTGATTGACAGTTTTTTTTTTGCAAAAAATAATGTTTAATGAGCACTCGAAATTCACTTTTTCCATTTTTAGAAAAATACACGAGGTTGTATGTTTTGAACAGCTGTTAAACCCAAAGTAAATGACGAAACTTGCTCAAAATAGTTTATTAACAGGTGGTACTTGATGGGAACAGTATTGCATTTCATATAACTACGAGGAAAGTTCGAAAAGTCACCGACTTATTGATCCGCCCTCGGAAAGTCTCTTAAACTCAGGGCAGATTTTGAATAAATGATCACAATTGGCATAATTTTCATAATTTGATGAGAAGTAGTCTGCACGTTGACTACGAGACCGAAAAAGGCCTGGGGTCGACCACAGTTTAATACGAAATCATAAAAACATCTCGCATTTTGTCTGATGTGCATTAGTGTGCCTTTGTGTATCAGTTGTTGTCGCATGGTTTCAGTGGCGAAGGCACTGGTCACTGAACAATAATGGCTTCAGCTGCATCCAATCCACAGGAACATCAGAACGCCCTCCTTCGTCATTATTGTGTAGTACCGGCTTTGGTTCAGTTGTTGTCGGAAGGTTTCAGTGGTATAGCTATAGTGACTGGTCACTGCACAGTACCGGCTTCAGCTGTAATCAATCCTACAATCACATCAGAGAGCCGTGCTACACAATGAGGAAGAAGCAAAAATAATTACTGAAAACGAAGCTTCAAAAATTTAATACGTCTTCTTAACATCAGAGGATTGCAAAACACATATACACACTAATGCAACAGTAGTAAGCTAGCATAAGAAAAAATTCCATTAAAGATAAAGATTAATAACGAACAAATTCAAATTGACGGATTTCTGGAATATTATATACAAATGACAAAGGTGCTGGGTAATACTAGTAAGTTCTAGCCGAGTCAACTGCAAATTGTATTAGGAGTATAAATAGGTGTGATTGCTACATGTTATGTATGCATATATTTGTATTAATATTATTTGATCACCTATGTTATAACATTTACTACTATTATTACTATGTATGTCATACTTTATGATCTTATTAGCTTATTCATTAACAAAGAGATTGTCAAAAATAACACAACAGCAGCAGTGGTCATGCACTACTAAAACAATCTGGAAGCTAGCGTTCAAACTAAGTACTTGAAAATAAACTACAGATTGTTAACATTATTCTATTAAAGTAATATTGTAAACTGATTATCGAATAAAAGGACTGGCTTTTATTTAAGCTTATTAAATTATTATTGTACGGAAGAGAGGAAACTTTTAGTATCTGGCGGAATGACAAAAACGCGGATACTGATTTGATGAGCAAAAGGGTGAGATCTTCGTGTGTCAAAATGCTAAGACGTGAAAAAGCTTTGTACGAGCAGAACCTTCGCTCATAAAGTTCTTACTGCCCCACGGGGAAGTAAAAGCTTTTGGTCATCCGACAAAAGAGGAAAGGAAAATGTTAGTTCTTCCATTCCGCTTCTTTTAAAAGTTGATCCAATATTCACTGACACGGTTGAAAAGGCTAACCTTCTAGCTGAAATGTTTGCCGGTAACTCTCACTTGCCTTAACTATGCCAAAGACATACTTTCGCGTAACTGCTCGTCCAATTAAAATGGTTTTTAGCTAACCTCAACATAAATAAGTCTCCTGTGCCGGATGGAATTCCGGCACTGGTCTTGAAGCAGTACTCTTCGACGTTATCGCGTCCTCTGGCAATCCTTTTCAGCACACTATACCATGCAGGCGAATTTCCGGGGTGCTAAAAAGTTGCAAATGTAACTAATGTAAACTAAAACGAGCTAGAGGTAAGGGGCAAGAGCTAGCTCTTATAGACGAGTGCACCACCATGTTCTATCATCAGGACCGATATCGTGAGCGGGAAGTGCTAACCGTTGCGTAATATAAGATTGAGCACAACTACTAGGGAGCCTGCCACTGTATATGGAACAGCAGGAGCGACGGTTGCAATTGCCAATATCAGCATAAAACATGTGTTAGTTGTAGTCAATATTGTTGACGATATAATTATTGACATCGATTTTATGTTAAGACATGGGACAATAGGTAATGATTTAGCGCAATATGGAAAACCCCTTTAAGCTGCCACCACAAACTGAATCATTAATATGGAGGAGGAGGTACTAACAGCAACAGTCCATATCAGAGTAATAAAGATATGAAACAACGAACCAGTGATTAGCCAAAATTCCTGTATGAACCAATGTACTCCAATAGATGCCATAATAAAGTGTGAAATAAAAACAGATCCAGTTAACTGACGCAAAAT
The DNA here is from genome assembly GCA_963924685.1 of Dexiosoma caninum. Classification (NCBI taxonomy): domain Eukaryota; kingdom Metazoa; phylum Arthropoda; class Insecta; order Diptera; family Tachinidae; genus Dexiosoma; species Dexiosoma caninum. Next base: position 59,458,175 of record OZ004726.1, on the reverse strand, counting down.
AATGTGGTCTATTGGACGATTATGTAGGACATATTATATACATATTATGACAACAATAAACACAGCAGCTTTTAAAAAGACATGCCTGTGGTTTTGTTCTAAAAGATCAAAGCTAGTATAGAACGGCGATAGTGTAACATAAAATTAACATTGGCGACGGAAATTCAAGCGTAATAGAGCCTTCTGCAGTGACTACAGAAAACTGAACGATGTTACTAAGAAGAATAGCTACCCGCTATTGACAATACCTTAGAACAAAATGGTTTTTTACACTAGATCTTCAGAGCGGCTATTGATAGGTATAGGTTGCTGAAGAAAAAGAGAAGACTTTTCTTAATACGAGAAACGGCTAATGGCAGTGATGCCATCTAACACTCAACGTTAAAAAATGTGAATTTTTCCAGAATGAGGTTAAATATTTAGGCCACCGCGTTACATAAGACGGTATTTCAAAAGATGAAAATACGAGCATAAAATCTTCATGAATTACGCAGTTTTCTGGACTCGTGCACATATTACAGGACCAATTTGGGCTCAATTTTGCGAGTGTAGCAGCCAGTCTCCACGTTTTGATCAAAAAGTCGCGACCGTATCACGGAGTTAAATCACAGGAAGACATTCCAAATTCTCCAGAAACTACTATGTGAATCACCAGTTTTAGCGTATCCAAATCCTAATTGTACTAGAGTGCATTGAACATTACCATAGGTATTTGTAAGGCCTACATTTAACGCTCAAGACGATCATGCGGCTTTAAGATGGCTGGTACAATTTAAACCCCCAGACCTACGGCATCAGCATCCCCAGTTTGGGAAAGAACACCACCAAGCACTTAGTCCATGGCGTCGGAACATAAGACCACCTAAGACGGGAAGTGAAGATCCGGATCAGTGACGTTACCACAATATCAGCATTCCGATGCAAATTCGCCGGAATAATACCGATTTGAAAGGTTCAAAGCTCTCCATCACCCTATTCACAACCGTAGTTGGGTTCTGGTGCCTGTCCGTGCGTCATATCAGCACAATGGAAAGATATCGATTGTTTGCCGGCTGTAATACGCGAACAATTTACGCGGTTGTTACCAAACTTTGTGAACGAATATTTCCGTTAGTTCAATGAAATTCTTATGTAATGATAGGATTATAATATGCTATACAAAGTAGGAGGAATCCGTTCTTGATTAACATATCCATTTTCATCAAAGAATGTAGATGAAGTAGATCTAGATTTAAGTTCAAATGTTGGAAACTATAATAATTCAATTTGTGACTTCAATAATACAATCAAAATTGTACAGAATTCTACGGTTAGGTAGGCAGGTCGCCGGTTTAAATAGAGAGCCTAGCATACTTGGGTCCGTTGTGATACCTGTGAAGAAGAAGAGACGGGATAGTCTAGAGTAGAATAGGAGATAGAATAGGTCGGAAGATAGATGCATCACTGGACAGAGTTGCGATATAGTGGGAAGAGTCCAGTAGGAACCGAGAAACCAGCCGTTCAGTGAATGCCTCGCCAGATCATCCGCAATCTCGTTGCCCCGCATCCCCCTATGTCCCCATACGCACACCTGGGATACCCTAGAGCACCACGCAAATTCATTCAGACCGCCACGAGCGAACAAGGTCTTTGTGTGTCAGTTGTTGTCGGAAGGTTTCAGTGGCGAAGGCACAGTCACTGGTCACTCAACAATACCGATTTCAACTGATAGCAATCCACAATCACATCAGAACGCCCTCCTTTGTCGGTATTGTGTAGCACCGGCGAAGTAAAATAATAATAAAAATTGCTCCTAAACCGAAGCTTCAACACTGCTATAAACAAAGAACGTGCAAAAAGTAAACCTGTAAAATAATGAATTAAGCTTCACGTCCTGTCGTTTCTCTAACTATCCCATTCCTATAGTTCCAGCACAATGCATCGCATGTATAGAGGTCATCTCCAGAATGCTATTCCCAGATAAAAAAAAGGTCGGATGTGGCATAGACCCCCGCGAGGGACCTTATAGCAGGCTTGCTATCCGCGATGATGACGACATCCTCATCCGATATCGCCCTGTACCTCAGCCAGTTCGCAGCCCTCCTCACAGTCGCTACTTCGGCCTGCAAAACGCTGCATTTGTTCGGCAGACTGAAGGACATTCTAACCGCGTACTCTTCCACAAAGACACCACCCCCAACCCTACCTCCCAAAACCTTCCGTGTATATACGGATGCTCCCCGGAGTCGCGGGCAGATCACCCGACAGAGAAACCCGGAATCTTACGTCGAAGGAGGGTTTGGGGATGTAGCAGTCCACGAGACCCGCTACGCCACGAAACGTCCCGAGTATCGCCGCATGTCACCACCGCCGGCGGTTCCATGCTTCAATCGCGCCCAGCTTTATAGCCGTGCGCAGCGCCATCCTCCTAGTCTGTAGCTCAACAGGAAACCAGACCAGCATGGCAAAAAAGTGCCCTAGTCGGTGTAGACCGCCCGTTATCAAGATCGCCATACCTCGCATCACCCTCGCGAGACTTGTTGCTCGCAGAATCCAGCGCCCGGCACTACATGGCGCTCCCGTAGAACAGTATCGGATCGATAACTGTCTTCATAAGCCATCCACCCACACTAGGATCGATTCTACTGAATTCGAAAATAAAATCTAAATTAAATTCAACATACATATATGTATATCGTGATTTGGAATAAATAAATTAAACTTTTAATGAGATGGTATTATTTCTCTTTGAATTGCTAACTAGTGTTTTTTTTTTGCAATTAAATTGAAAATAATATAACCGAATTGCATTTCTGTATTTAATTTGCAAAAAACATTTATTTCAAAACCGGTTAACAGATTTTTCTGCACAAAAGCGTGTCCGAAACCGACATTTGTGGACAAGCTATTTATCGAATTTGATAACTTGTTTTTGAAAACTACTCTACTTGTAATATTTTCCAATGAATTTTCTTATTTATTTTTTAAATTTAATATATAAAGTTGCTACATATTAAAAAATATACAAATTGTATAAAATTAAAAAACTCTTTTTGCATAACAGTTGTACGTGAAGGTTTGTTTAAGACGATAGTAATTTCCGCTTTCGTTGTAATTTGTATTCACGTTTTAAGGCTTTCTGTTCCAATTCTTCAGCATGTTCGGCAAATAAAGAACACAATGCAGGATACATGAAATGAAAATCCTCAAGATCTTTTAAAGTTACTTGCATATTATCAAAAGCTATAGAAACATTTTCCATAGATTTTCCGCTTTTAGTCATATGAGCTTCTTTGTCAACGGCTATTGACGTACTAATAGCTGGGTTAAATTGCAGTCTAGGTAATTTGGCATAACGCTGAGAAAAATGTGTCAATATGGTATGTTGTGCATTCATTAATACGCCTTGTTGTATTGCTTGCGAAATAGTACTGTGTGTTTTTATTTTGGCTTCTTTTATTAAATCATCCTCCATGGTGGCTTCATGTATTAAAATAGTGGAATTTAAACCCAAATTTATTAAATCCTGGCAAGGCATTGTATCACCACTATAAGTAATTTTTATAAGTTTATTTTCTTCCTGCTGTACGTTAATATTTAAACTAACACCATATGAATGTTGACAATGTTTAACTAAACAAGTTTTTATAGATTCTATACCGAAATCGCTATGAGAAGCCTGTAGGTTTAGAGGTTCGTCCATCATTTCGGCATTGCTTATTAGCTCATAAGAATTTTTTATGTTCGCAATACTTTTGTGATAAAAGTTTAACCAAGGTTCAATTTGTTTGGGAGCCAACAAGAGAATTTTCTTAGTATCTTCTGTATTGCCCAATAGTTTAAGTCTTTCTGTGAGTAAACCTATCAAGCCCATATGATGATCAGCATGCAAATGAGATACATAAATGCATTTGAGTTGTTTTACCACTTCCTGTGCCTTTTTGAAGCCAAAAAATCTTTCTATTTGACCCAAAGTACCCTCACCACAGTCAAGCAATACGTAGGAGTCTTGTTTAGGCTGTATTAATATGGAGCTAACATTGCGCGTTTTGTTGGGTATGCAGGAGCCTGTACCAAGGAATGTTATCACAGGATATTGCGTACTGGAGTGTAAAGAATTTTCTCTATGCTTAAAATCACCTTTAAGTTTTTTCAACAAAATTGAAAAGTCCGGTAAAGCTACTGTTTCTTGTATGTACTCACTGGGAGAGAGTTTAGCCTCCAAAGTGCGATCCAAACCTTAATACCAAATTGCAAAAATTAGTGAAATCGCATTTAACAATTTTATTACTTTACCTTTTTGGGGCCTTAGGTGATAATAACTCATGGCATTTAATTTGCTTATATGTTTATTAGTTTCCAAATTTCTAATTGTATCTTCCTCGTCCTCACTGCCATTTATCTGGTCGTCCTCTTCGAGTTTAGTCTTTTTCAATTTACTGCTTAAATTTCCTGTTAAACTTGATGCTTCTTCTAGCAATGGAAATACTGTTGGATTTATTTGATTCAGTTGGTATTGTATGCGATGAGCTGCGATGTATCCAGAAAATGTATTTTCTTTACAATTTAAATAAATATGTTGAGTTTTCGCTGGAAATTTTTCTATAAACTTTTGATACAAATTATTATTAACCACTTCTTGAGGAGAAAAATGCACAACTAAAGGCATTTCAGGAGTATTGTCGACATTTATGTTACAGTTTAATAAATCTTTTTCATGTTTTGTTAAATTCCCTAAGAATTTGAATGAAGGTATATCCAGAAACATAAAGCATATGGGATTTTCATTGGGTTCACTAACGTCAGCTGATTTGACTAGAGTGCCATTGTCTAAAGTCACATCAATGCCACTTTTCAGCAGGCCCAATAAAGGTCCAGGTGGTACTCCATGATCTACACATTTCTCCAATAGTAAAGTTCCAGGTCTTGGTTTCAGTTTACATATATATGAGATTGATATTTTCTCTTCGGTACACATATTTCTTGTGTCTGTGCCCGATACCTCGTTGTTGTCATTAGCCAGATAATATAAAGGCACGCATTTTACAGACATAACAGAATCTTCGAAATCATGAACTTGTGTGCAATCAACGGTTCTAAGCTAAGGAGATAAATAAATATCTAATATTTCAAAAATATATATAAAAATCTATTTTACTTTTTTCTCACCTGTAAATTTTTCAATACCACAAAACTTTTCATGGAAAATAAAATATTGTCTAAATATGGTGGACCGTGCACAGCCAACTCCTTGACGCCTGCATCTTGAACAGTTAATGCTAAGCCCGGTAAACCTCCTATGACCGGCCAACTGTTACGTGTAAGAAAAATCTGCTCTAGCCTAGATAATTTTGCTTTATGCTCATGTGCCAAACGTTGTGTACCTTCACCACAATTAAACAAATAACGTGAGTGATCAGTAAATAAATATATAGCTGCCGGAGCTCCATTTGAACCGGTTCCTAAAACCTGTAATGTAACATTGCTTGGTAGATTTGCTATTGTTTTATTTTTGTTGGCTAGTTGTTGTCTTTCTTTTCTGAGAATTGGTTTAATATTTTGTGGAATTTTACTTGTAGTAGACATTTTTGTGAACAGTCCTTCAAGTTGTACTTTTTGCATTATTATATCTTTGAGCAGTTTATTTGCTTTGCCACCCACTAAGTATCTTAAATTATTCAGCAACATTCGCGTTGTATTTTAAAAATATGTACTAATAGTATATATACCGCAGTATTCTGGCACGTTAATTTCATCAACAACGTGTTCTCTTGTGTTTACGAGGGACGCAAAAAGCTGACTATCTATTTTATAGTTTTAAAAACAATAGAAAAATGGAATCAAAACAAAGAGTTAGACACTAAACGATATGACAGAAATAAACAAACCTGGCAATGCTGTGGTTGATTTTCTATTTAATTTATTATCGAACCAAATTGATTCATATCAAAAGCAATTTTTTTTATTTTAGTAAAGAAAAAGAATAAAAACTTAAGTACATATGTTAAATACATACATACTTACATTGAAAATTTTGTAATTTTCCTAAAAAAGTTTCAAAAATAAAAACGTTAATAAAATTTTTCAAGGTCATCACACTCATGGTTGCCAAGTTGTTATATTTTTTAATCAAATATCAGATTGTTATTGCCAGTCAACTGTTGGTTTAATACCTATATCATTGATGCCAGATTAATTGATTTCCGATGAACACGATTTTAATCTAACACCACATTTTCACAATGTCTTTGTCTTTCAAGCACGGTTGTTTTGGTTATTGGCCAAAAAGGGTTCACATATGTCAGCACCCATTATTCGAATACCTTTTTTCACACACAAGTAAAATTCTTCAAATGTCACTTTCAATAATTATACTTTATTTTCTTTACGTCATTAAAAGCTTTTTAGAAAAAGATTTATGCAAATATCAGAATAAATTCAGAGATAATAATTTACCTCATAATATGGCATTATTTAGTCTACAACATTTTTCATATTTTTATAACTTTTTATAAAGAAAATTTTTTTAAATTTATCGTTATGTTCATTAATTTCATAAAAATGTATGTTTTGTAGTTTGAAAATATCGTTACGTTCATTAATTTCTCAAATGGAAAAGTTTTGGGTTGTAATTCATTATATAATATTATTACACATGTTGATCGTTTTATTTTAACATTTTGAACTAAAATTTTATGGCTTTATTTTTTATTTTTACAACTTTTATTGCATATATATTTTGACGATTTGGCAATCAGTTTCATCTGGCCACTATAGAGTTCCCTACAGAATGTGAAGAAGAAGAAAAGTGCCAAAGAAGTAAAGACGTGAAAAAGAGGTTGTTTCACACAAAAATTATAATAATTTTAGAGAATTCTATTCCTTAAATATATATTTTTGTAAAAAATGTCTTCGCGAAGGTAATTGTTCTACAACTACGAAAATAACTATATTAAAAGTGGTTTACAAATTTATTACAATTTAAAAGCAAAGATGAACAAATTTACGAAAAATTTCTGTGTGTTTGCTAAATGGATTGACAAAAGCTGCTCCCCTTTTTTCTATTATAAGGGGCTACAGCTGTAAAACTGATGAAAATAGTTATTATATCAAAATAAAAATGTATAGAAATTATAATGTGAGAAACTTTTTCTCCTAACACGATTATTTACAGTTGCAGAACTGGGCTATATTTGTTTGATGCATGTGTAAAGTGATAATGTATAGAATTCGGATGTACTTGGTTGTGCCATAAAAAGTTACATTTAAATTCATTTTAACTAACAAATTTGTTAAATATACTTTATCCAATGTTTTTTTGTTATTTTCTAAATTTTTGTGTGTTTTGTTCATTTGGCTTAAACGGCTGTTCATTAGTTGCTAATGTAGCCAGAATTAACAATTTTATCTAAATTATATTCAAATCCGAAATTCCGAGATTTGCAACCAGAAACACGGTGAGCGATATATCTATTGGATATTGATAAATTCATTTTCTTTTATCTTTGAAAATTGGTTAAACTTTTTATAAATTTAGGGGAAGAGCACCAATGACCGGTACATTATTCTCGCTGGCGATTGTTGGTTCAATAAGTACTCAAGCCTATTACAGGTGTCACAAAGAAAGCATATACATACATATATGTGTATATCCATGGGATAAAGCTAACCTAAACTTTGACAATAATGCTATTTTTCCCTAATGTAAATTTTTATATGTTATGCAATATTATACTGAGCTGTAAAAAACTGCAATCAATTATGACTGCAGATAAAGTGATATCGAACAAACTGATTTCACTCTTCAATTTCAAAACGATTTTCGATTTCGAAATTAAATCTTGTCAAAATTGCATACTTTTGGGATTGCAGTCATTTTGAATACAAATCATTGAATGCATTTAATTTAATTGCAATATTATTATTAGAGGTATTAAAAAGCAGAACAATATTGAGTGTAGTCAGTTTGAATGTATAAAAGTTTTCAGGCTTTACAAGAATCCGAGAATATATAACGCTATAATTGAAACAAACGTAGAAGGATTTAATCAAATTATGAATAAGAGCAACATTAATATTGAGTGGGACAAATCTACAGTAAACGAAAGTTGTAACGCATTGAGGAGTTTTAAGTGCTGTGGGTTTAACATACGTCGATACATTGTAAAAATTACACTGTAAGAATGACAACCATGACTGTAGAAATGTAATTGTCCTGTATTGAAAAGAAGAAAAAAAGAATGCAGTCGGAAAGGATAACGCAGTTGCAATCCAGTTATGTTCGAGGATTATATCTAAATATTGGAAGATTTGAAGCAAAAAAATATAAATAAGTTAGAAGTATTGGGTATAGAAGAAGGATTATATGTTTATCACAGACGCATTTAACAAAACATTGATAATAGTGAAATCACACCGAGATACTTTAATGTTATTCATTGTAATAGTATCTCTAGATACATAGGTGTTAATAATAAATGGAAAAATATAATAGTAGAAATTACATATGAACAGAAAACATACTATCTGGTAACAGTTTATAGATCTCCGAATATAAAAATATAACCCCGACCAACATTTTATTTATTTATTTTCATATCGATCAAATGTGATTATTTAATTAATGGGCATTTCAACGTTGACTGGTTGTGTAATAGTTCTAAAAAAAGGATTAGAGGAAATTATAAATTATAACTATTTTTTATATTTATTCAACGCTAGTTATAATGAGGTACGATAATATACGTAGTATGTATAGTAAAAAGGTATATAAAATTCGTAGATTTAAATCGAATAAAAAATACTTCTTGCTTCGTGATATCTAATTTTTGGGCATTTTTTTAATTATAAAAATGTGAAAATAATGAGCTTGTTGAGGTCAGTTTTTTTTTTTTTACAAAAAATGATATTTGTCGATATTTCGGTGCTCTCTGGATATCTTCTTCGAGACAAAATATATTGTGTAATAAATTAATTTAATAACAATAAAAGTAATGAACAAAAGGTTATTTTTAAATATATCCCGCTTTTATTTGAAGATTAAAAGTCATTTGAAAAATTGAAAATCAAAATTATAAGCAAGACAAATTCATATCAGGTGAACTAATAAACCCAACTGGCGACTTTTTATCATTATTGGATGTTGAAATTGAATGAATTATTGTTGACAACGTACAATGGTTCTTGTTGTACTAGTAAGTTTATGAATTGGCTTTGTTTATAAGTATGCATGTTTTCTCTTATTTCAATGTATTTTAACTTTTCAAATAAAATTTTATTCAATCAAATATATAAAAAAACAAAACAAAATATATAATTTTTGTCCATTACTTTTATTGTTATTCAATTAATTTATAACAGAATATATTCCGCCTTGAAGAAGATATCCAGAGGATATCGAAATATAGACAAATAAAGGAAAAATTTTATAACGTTTTTTAGAAAAAAAAACTGACTACAAGCTCAATACTTCAACATTTTTAAAATACTTGCAAAGGCAGATAGCAAAGACTAGGTGGCAAAGGCTACTTAGTTTATTTTATTTGTATTAAGGTAATTCTCAAACATATTTTGAGAGTATTTGTATAAACATATAAGATTTTTTGCTTTTTAAATAGTTTGGTTGAAGCTTTACTGCTGAGTTGGTATAAGGTGGCCGAAAAGGAACGAAGGTGTTTGAATTTTCTTTTATTATAAATTTTTTGTTTTCAGTATTTTGTAAAGAAGACTTGGTTAATTTAAAATGGAACAGTACACAATTGAACAACGTGCCAAAATCGTTGAACTTTATTTCAGAAGAAAATCAGTTAAGTATACAGTGGTGCGGTGTTTCGTCGGAAATAATACTGGCCCATATTTTTTTTTGAAAGTTAACACGGTGTCGCACACTGCGAGGGACAAAATGGCTCCTTGAACTCAAACCTTTCGGTCATTTTGGGCCACCCTGTTTAAGCAGCAACAAAATATACATGTAGACTAGCTTAACCATACACCAACTATATATAAATAATAAACTTGTGACGGCTCCAAGCCCAGTATCTATTAATACAGTTTCTCTCATTGACTACACCTTAACCAATATCGATGATGTTTTAGTTTACATAAATAACAAAATGAAAATAAGTGGCCAGAAATCGTTGGAAATTAGAATACCATCAATAAAGAGTTATCAAGAACGAAAAATGTGAGAATGTTTCGCTATAAGAACAACGTTTCTAGAAATTGATTATTTGGTGAATTACACAACCTATCGCCAGCTGTATCTTTTAACGAATTTGCGAGGATCTTAACGGTTAATATAGGTAACACACTTAACTTCGTATTTGTCGATAAGAATGTTAAAATCATCAACAATGATAGTTTAATGGTCAAGAATATGAAACAAAATAAAATAGTTTTACAATTTGTATGGTGTTTATAATGAATTTCATTGGAGGAATTGCAGCCTAATAAGAAATAGGTGTAGAAATGAGTTAAGAACAATAAAGGAATTTATATTAATAATAAAAGTAACGATATGTGGTGAGCTGTCAAGAACCACATATTAAAAAAGAAAACTCTTAAGTATAAGAAATTGAGGTAGGCGGAGCAATAATTTCGGACAAACAAAAAAATTACACATTTTTTTTTTTTTTTTATCTGGGACCAGAACGCAGGAGATGGCTCCTACACATGCGAAGCATTGTGCTGGAACTATAGAAAAGGGATAGTAAGAGAAACGACAGGAGGTGAAGCTTAATTAATTATTTTGCAGCTCTGCCTTTGCACATTCTTTGTTTATACTCGTAGCAGTGCTGAAGCTTCGGTTTAGTAGCCATTGTTATTATTATTTTACTTCGCCGGTGCTACACAATATCGACGAAGGAAGGCGATTGTGGATTGCTATCAGCTGAAGCCGGTATTGTTCAGTGACCAGTGACTATGCCTTCGCATAGAGAATCAAAATGTAACAATAAAGTGTAAGGACAATGAAAAAGCAGAACTTCCTCGCTATCAAAATGCTAATGGACATAATTTGAAATAATCGGCAAAATTTACTATATCCGAAAGAAAGCCACTAAGTCCCCGTAATGCGACCCCTGCGGAATGTGTGGCAGTAGCTGAGTAAGCTGTTAGTTTCCAAATACATTAAAATATGGTAATTCACCATAGTCTCCATTACTTTGGCGAGTGCCGAAGATTTTGCGAATAGGCTGTAATTTTCAAGATGACTACCCTCACCCTTTTGGCGGATCGGCGTTACATTGGCAACCTTCCAACACGTTGGAAATATACCAGCATGGGCAAAGTGCTGAAGAGGGTTGTCAATGGACACGCACTGTTTCAATACTTCATGCCTTTTGAATAAACAGTACATACCACTTTTGCGCACTGCACGAATATTAATTAGCAACAAAGGAAATGCTATACGCATTGTCGAAAATGGATCTTTGTAAACATCCTATTTGGAAAACATGGCGCCAACACGTGTTGCTAATTTTTTTATCTCTGTTTCACATAGCAATATTTTCAACACAAAGAAACATATTATACTTATATCTATTTTTCAACCCTTATGTAAGAAAGAATTTCAGACGACCAGATTATTTCATACACTTGAAATGTGAAAAACAAGTTATGCACTCTAAAATTATTAAATAAAGTATTTAAATAAAATTCCACAAATGAATTATTAATTATTTTCAAGGAAATATTCTCCAAACATACGGTTCAAACTGGCACTGCATTGACAGAGTCTAAAACGACTATACGACTGATACAACTGATATATGTACATATTCAGAATTAATATATTTTTATATCAAAATAATATAGAAAAATAATTTTTATACAAATGGACAGCAGTGTTGCCAGTACAATGAAAAAGAAATATGTTTCGTTTTCCACCATTTCTTTTTAAAATTTTACGTACACATGAGTCTTCGTGAATACAGATAGCAAAATCATTTGTAGAGAAGTGGGTAGCAGTGTTCTCAGCTGCGCAGGAAACTAGGAGAGTACGTAGGGCACAATATATGCCTTTCCGAAACTATCAAACCGCTTTGCATAAAATTTAAAACATAAATAGATCCAAGTCTAGAAGAAGGCATGCAATACATTATTTAGAAAACAGAACCATATCGGCATGTCGGGGGTAATATATTCCTCTCCAAAACTATTAAATTAAAACTGGGATATACCTGGATCTAAAAAGACACATAAGATATAAATTGTTTTAAAAAATAGGACCACGACCTATTTAAAAAGTACATTGCTTTTCGTGAATGCGTACCTGAATTTTTTGTTGTTTTCAAAACCACACATTGATTCCTACAGCAGCTCTGAATAAATGCTAAAATATATACATTTTTAGGTAAATTGTACAAAATATACATATGTACATATTGTATATTATTTGTTCACCTGAAGTAAATTAATCTCTTCAAATTTACCAAATGCTTAATTTCTAATACTTATCAGCGGTTTATGAAACTGATTTTGTATGTAATTAATTTCTATTTTCTTAGTAAAACTTTGGTATATTATTGCAATAAACGTTCTGTAAGCAAAGTTTATGTAATAATGAATATCTATATGTAACAAAATTTTTTTGTTAATAACTTACATATTCAATTATCATAAATTAAGGCTTTAAAACTTTGCGGATACTATTGTAATAGTATAAATAAATAAAAGTAATTAAAAATCATTAAAAATATTTACGCAAATTTATTAACACTACACGCACCGCCATCCCATTTTTGTCCCGCACGTAAGTTTGAAAGGCCATAACTTCTTTATTTTCTTCTTTTTATTATTATTATTTTTTTTTGTAACAACATAAACTCTACGAAGTTCTTACCTTTTCTGCAGAAACACGCACGGTCTAGTGGGGAGTTTTATTAATTTTGTGTATTTATGTGATCAAAAGGTATAAATTTTTGTAATGCCTAGATTTAATGAAAAAAATAATGTAATTTAGCTATGTAGAACTACAGCTGGGTCATTTCTGTGCCGTAAATTATAATTAATTGAGGGTGGCGATGGTCGAAGTAGTCTGCACGTTGACTACAAAACGAAAAATTTGTCCTGTGTTCAACCTCAGTTTCAGACTCATAAAAACATCTCGCATTTTTTCTGGTGTGCATTTGTGTGTCTTTGTGTCAGTTGTTGTCGGAATGTTTCAGTGGCGAAGGCATAGTCACTGGTCACTGAACAGTAACGGCTGCAGCTGTAACCAATCCACAGGTATATCAGAACGCCGTCCTTCGTCGGTATTGTGTAGCACCGGCGAAGTAAAATAAATACAGGAAAATAACTACTAAAAATGACTACTAAAAACAAAGCTTCATAATTTAATACGTCGCCTTGACATCAGACACGCTACAACACTGCTATAAAAAACAAATAACGTGCAAAAAGCAGTGTTGTACGATAGTGAAGCTTCACCTCCTTTCATTTCTCCTACTATCCCTTTCCTCTATTTCCAGCACAATGCATCGCATGTATAGGAGTCATCTCCTGAGTGCTGGTCTAATATAAAAAAAAAATTATATCGTCACAGAAAATGCACGAAGCCACATAGTAAAAATGTTACAGGAGAAGCATAAAAAAACTTGTTTAAATGAAAAATATATTGACAATTACCACAAAATTAGGCAATATAATTAAAAGAGGATCGAATTTATTTCTGGACTTAACAAGGAAGAACTTTTTGTATTTTTAAAATTCATTGTGGTGAACTAATTGCAAACTATACTCTGAATCATTGTTTGCAGACCTGGAAATAGATTTGGATCAACTGAAGAGATTATTACGGAAAGTAAAAAGGCATTGACTGAATGAACTATGTTGATGTTCTTTTAGTAATTAGTAGTTTAGTAGTTACTAAGCCATGTACAAGGTGGGCCAAAAGAAATCATCCGGAGCAAAAGTCATCACCCGATGTTCTTTTGCTGTAATTTTTTTTTAATGACAAAATTTGGTTCTGCTTGGATGATCTTCAATTCTAGCGGCAGCCACTTGGCCGATAGCAGAAGCTGAACCAAAGTTTTTCATGAAAATAAAAAATTACGGCAAAAAAGTATCGGTTGATTACTTGTGGCCCGGGTGATTTCTTTAGGCCCACCTTGTATTATATCGGCGAACGAATTCTTATCAAATTCATTGGCGCTTTCTAAATAGTTTTCTTTACTTGTCCGATTACAGTGATGTTACTTATTATTCATAATTTTGTATATTTACTAGATGGTTTCATCCCACCATATCGGGTCTTGAAGCTGAAAAACTTTTACTGGAACAAGGCTTTGATGGTTCTTTTTTAGCACGCCTCTCTTCTTCAAATCCCGGTGCATTTACACTGTCTGTAAGACGAGGCCAAGAAGTAACACATATTAAAATACAAAATAATGGCGATTTTTTCGATCTGTATGGCGGTAAGAACCATACTGAATGTTTACATAATAAAACTAATAATAATTATTAATGTGTTTTTTCGTTTTCAGGTGAAAAATTTGCTACGTTACCTGAATTGGTACAATACTATATGGAAAATGGTGAATTGAAAGAAAAGAATGGCCAAGTTATAGAACTGAAACAACCTCTCATATGTGCCGAACCGACAACAGAGAGGTAAGTTTCAATTAAAATTATCTTTTAACATATTAGCCAATGGAAACTAATTGGTAATAAGTATCAAATGCATAGAAGAAAAACTTTTATAGTTACTGTTATTGTTGTAACAAACTTTTTCACATATTCACATATTCACTTAAGCGTAATACATAATTTAAATGTTCGTAAAATGAAATAAAAGTTTCACTAAAATGCTCTACGCCTCTCTTTGTGGAAGACCTTTTTAGTATTAAAAAACTTACTAATACCCAGGGAAAAAGACGACAACCAATCATATGGATTGTTTAATTTTTCTCGATGCGAAAATTTCTCACAAGCTGCAGAGCCGAGGTAAGGTTATGTTAGAGGGCAGGCGACCAAGAAGGGTCGACACAAGTAGCACCGTAGAAGTCGTTTTGCTACCCTAACTCCGTAGAAACCAGAGGACGTCACAGCCACTCTGCGCTGTTCTCGTACCACACTAAGTCCGTCAGATCCAACCGAGAGCACAGCCCCAAGTTGTCAAAGAAAAATTCCTCAAGGATTCTCAGTTTCGACCTAGCCAGACTTGAAGAGAACCAGCTTAAACTTTCCCGGGTAGACCCTGAGACCGTAGTGTTCCGCCCATCCGGCAAGCTTTGCTAGTGCCCCTCCCAAGACCTCTCTTAACGTGGAGAAAAAGTCCCGACACCATTGGCGCCACGTTATCGGCATAAGCCACCCCTGGGGCGTGCCTCTACCCACAAACCTATTGAAGCTAGTCCCCGCTGATCCCGGGCTGATCTCCCTGTCCGAAAGTGGTGATTTTACCTAGTCACAAATGGAGCCATCCACCACCCGCCCATGCAGAGCCGAAACAATCGGTTCCGCCCTCATATTATTAAAGGCCCCCTCGATATCAGCGAAGGCAGCCAACGTGTACTGTTTACACCCAAGATATTCCTCCACAGCCCCCACAACCTCGTGCAGAGCAGTCTCCGTGGACTAACCTCCCAAAACGGCGCACTACGCCGAAAATAGCGGCTCGTCGATGAAGAGCTCCCGGATATAACAGTCGATCACCCTCTCCAACACCTTGAGCATAAAGTATGTAAGACTGATTGGCCTAAAATACTTCGGCAGTTCATGACTCCGTCTACCGGCCTTGGGTATGAAACCACCCGGTTTTCCTCCAATTGGCAAGTATATGGTTGAAGGATAGACTCGCACAATATATAGCCTGCAAGGCAGAGATCACAGATCCCTGCGTCCTCTGCAGCACAATTGGCGGTATCCCATCCAGTCCGGTTCTTTGAAAGGAGAAAAACGCTATTCTGTCTAACGATATGATGGACATCAGATACTCAGCTGATACACTCGCACGCTCATCCAGCTCCGCCCAGATCACGAGTAGTGTTGGAGCCACTGGGAAAATGCGCATCCATGAGGACCTCCAGAAACTCCCGGGACGACTCAGACAGAGACGAGGATTTATGTAACTTTTAATTTAATTGTACATTTAAATTTATAAAATCATTTAAAAATCACTCCAAAATAGCGTTGTAAATGCCCCACTATTATACAAATATTTAAATATGTACATATTATTATTATTATTATTATTATTATTATTATTATTATTATTATTATTATTATTGGGCCGGGAAGTACCGTGATCAATAAGATCTATTATGCACAGCCCTTCATATTAGAACCCCCTCCTAAGACTTCTGAGAATTAAATACATAAGAACTATTTTTTATTACCGTAATAATTTTTTAATTTTTAATTTTTAGCGCCAACAAAATTCTAGTCTGTTGAGCTAAAATCCCATGAAGAGTTTTCCAAATCGCACGACTTGCCAAAAAATTTTGTTACACAGATAAATTTTTAGTACATGCTACCTTCCTTCTTTTTAACACACACGTCATATTTGGCAGATCGTGCGATTGTGTACGATAGTAATTCAGAGCATTAAGAGCCTCAATGACAATATTTTATAGTATGTCATGTTTAAAGGAAATCTTAACCCCACATGTTATAAAGTTGCATTGTTTTTAGCATTTTATTAGTCCATTAAGTTGTTTTGTTGTATAAATTCGCCGATGATTACTGTATATAGCAGATTGTATGAATTTGCTTTGAATTGAGTTGGATTATAAAATATAGAACAAAATAAGCTAATATGACAGTTAAAAGCCAAGTTTGTGTTTAAAAGTTTAAAACTTGAAGCGTTAAGTTGTTTGAGAAATTACTTGTCATTTTTATTTTGTTCTCTTTATACACATTTCATTGCACAATAACATATTTAATTGATTCGCAATTATTTTAAGAATTTCAAGGTTTCTAATGACTCTCTTTAGTTATTTTCCAACTAGAAATATTAATTAGTCAGTTTTTCAACTGTTAGAAAGTTTTCTTCCATTCCATGTTGGTATTGTAATTGCGTTCTTTGTAAATAATTATGTATGTATGTATGTCGAAAGTTGAATGAATCATCATAAAACAATGTTTTGAAAAAAAATTTGAATTTGGACGCCTTAAACTTTTGTTAACTTTCTTTTTTCGAAGAATAGAATTAATAAATTAACGACTTGAAGCTTTTTCTTTGAGTTTAGAAACGTTAGAATTTTGTAGGATAAATCTTTAATAATTTAGAACAGGACAGCATTACTTTAATGTAGAAAGGCCCTAACTAATGTTTTTCTTACTATAGGGGAGAAGACAAAGAGTTAAGGATTTTTTTTAAATTTCAGTAGCTGCTGGTATTTATTAATACAGTGTTTTAAGAAATTCTTTAAACAATTGTCTGTCAGGACACACCAATTTATTTCATCAAAGTTTTTAACGCATTTTATATCGAAATATGCAAGAAACTCAATTTGAAGTAAAATATAGTTTGGGCCTTTCTACGAGTATATTAAGGTAACGATATGCGTATTAATTTTTGGAAATCCTGCGATTATTGAGCTTTTTCTTTGGAGAAAGTAACTTGTTTGCTTTTCAAATTTTTGCTTTTTTAAATTTTCCAGACACCATCAAAATCTCGAGTTACGGGTAAAAAACCGGTTTTTGGTACACAGATGTACTTATCAGCATGTAGCTTAGTTCTGCGGCTCTACGCTGTATATTTTATTGTGTACTATTTTATTGTGCTATGTTTTATAACAAAATAAAATAAAAATAAAGTAATAATTTATTTTACTTTATATTCGTTGCTCTATACATTTGAATTTGATCTTGCTCGCCAACGTTCTATAATTTGAAGATTGACTTTTCTACACTCTATTATTTGAACTGGAAATGTGATTGCCTACGTGGCACATTTGTAGGAATCCCGAATCTAGCTGGACAAAAGTCATAAGTCTAGGCGTTTCAAAAAAACAAAAAAAAAGGGTTTTCTGGATAGTTAAAAGTGACGATAATTGTTTTTTCGATCTCAGGTTTTATTGTAGCGTATCAGGAAATACAGAGTGTATTCGAATTGTTTAAGAAAATTAGTTTAATGTTGCTATGATATCGAGGATTATAAGCTTTTTAGGTACAAATGCTAAATTTTATAGTATATATATTTGTTTTAATTTGATAAGATTAATTACATTTTGTTGCTTTTGAAATTTCATCCATAATTGTAAGTGTTTCTGAAATATTTACAATTCTTAAAGGTCTGCCAAAAAACAGGCTATCGAGTGTTATTACAATT
This sequence comes from Dexiosoma caninum, assembly GCA_963924685.1. NCBI lineage: Eukaryota > Metazoa > Arthropoda > Insecta > Diptera > Tachinidae > Dexiosoma > Dexiosoma caninum. Next base: position 59,439,922 of record OZ004726.1, on the reverse strand, counting down.
CTGTAACGACGATGTTAAAAAATTTGTAAGAGAATAATTGAATCTATAATTTGTAACCAATTCTAACAATTTTTTGTTTTGGAGTAAAAATTATGTAACCTCTAAAATGGGTGAGTATGAGATATAATATTACTTATTTAAATGTTTTACAAAATAAATTGTTATTTTATTTTAATAAAATTTGTCAAATTAATTAATACAAGTTATTTTTTTTTTAAATTCTCTATTCGTTAAAGCTTAACTATACTGTTATTCATAAATATCTTATACGTAAAAGATTTGTGTTATTTAGACAACAATGAAAACAAAAAAAATAAATTGATTACTTATTTACAAAAAAAATCGAAAATATTTGGTTCGCAATACTTGTACTTCACTGTTTTTTAAATGAAGCCCCAAAACCATATGACTGACCATCAAATAATTTTCTCTGTCGCAAAGCAGCTCTCGGTTGAAGAACAACTCACGCGTCATCGTAATTATTATTTAAGTGCGGTCAGGCCTGTTTTTGTTGTTTGGCCTTCGAGAGTTTTGCGTCTCACTCGCACTGGTTAATGGATTTGCCACGGCTAACTGTATCATTTACGGTTGTTGTGGCTTTTCGTTATTAATCACGGGGCTGTTACTGGTGGAGACCATCATACTCAGGAATTTTATATATAATTTAACTTCCTATGTGAAGGCATAGATCGTTTAAATTTATATTGAGTGGGATACCCTGGCAATTTGCGTACTTGCTTCTGCCATCTGTCATGTGGCAATTAATTGATAACTACAAACAAAAAATTATTTTCTTCAGCTAGATAATACACCTTATATTGGTAAAAAAAGAGTTATCATATTATCAGTGCATTTCTTGTGTTAAATGTTTTGTAAGATTCGCTTCTGGGGTCTAATCAATTATCATTATAACTTTGGTACTACCGGGGTTTGGATGCCTCACTAGTCAACTCCAAAAGGATCCACTAGTGCCCAACCGATTTAGAATGGACTCGTAGTGGCTCTTTATTTAATAGCAAAAGTCTTTGTGTGATTAGATTTGTATTCATTACGAGATCTTATGCATTTTTTTTTATGGAAGATTTCATTATTCATATACATAAATATTTGTGGAGTGATATTTCCTTGAATCGAATCGATTATGATCTAGGTGATGTTGTCAGTCAATAGAACAAAATACGTAATTAATTTCCTATTAATAGAATACGAGAATTTTTTATTTTTTGCATAGTGAAAATACTGATCAACACAATAAAGCAGAACTGGATTTTCCCCCGAACTATTGCGAAATACATTTCTCCATTAACGAAAATTATAAATTTTTTGGTTCATTGTTTGAAATTTAAAAAAAAAAAATTTTTTTGGTTTCAAAATTTCGCGGTTATTGATTGGTTGGGAATTGCAAATTACGTTATATTTCGTTTTATAAAAGCAATTTACTTAACTCTTTCACATTCATTTCCTTTTATAAATTACTTGTCTTTTAAACACTTTTATTGAAACATGTTAAAATAAATTTTTACACCCACTTAACATGTAAATATAAGTAATTGCTTCTGATTTAACTAAAAAAAATATTTAGTTCAGTAAGTTCATTGAGTTTAAATTTTCCTTTTTTTTTATTAAAAATTTATATGGTTTTTAAACAATGACAATACCATATATGGGACATAATTAAAATTTCACTGAAGCACTCTCTGTCTGAAAACAAACAGAACGGCAGGTAATTAGTCAGCGGGCGAGATTAAGTAGATGGTGGGATGGATAAATTGTAAATATTTACTTATAAGATTAAGTGTGATAATTAAAAATATTGACAACGCAGTTTCATGTAGCAAAAAAAAAAAAACAAAAAAAATTCAAGTGCTGTTTTTTGTTGAGAGGAGGAGGTCAACTCGACCCTTGGAAAAATTTCCAGAAAGTTAAAACTTTGCATGAATGTTAGGAACGCCATTGTAATAAGTTGTAAAAGCTCCCCATCGGTTCCACGTATGCAAAAATTTTTATTCAAGATTTCGCAAATAAAGTTTCAGAGTTTTTCAACGAAAACGGTTACTTTATTGCAAAAATTAATATATGAAATTAATATTGCAATAGACAATGTACTATATATAAGGCTGTCTGGCGATCAGCTGAAATAACAGTAATAATTACTTTGTCTAGATTACAGTTTATTTGAACTATTGGTAATTCAAATACAGTGTAACCTCGGTTAACGCAACCAATAGAAATTTTACGCTGTTGCCAAAACTGAGTTGTTGCGAAAACCGAGTCAAAAATTTCTATGCCTATATTTCGATTACTAATATTATTTTAAACCATATAAAAGTTTATTTAAGAAAACAATGGTTAACTTTTAAAACAAATGCATTTAGTTGATTAAAATAAAGAATAGAAACAAGAAAAGAAAAATATATTTAGAATATATCAACTGAATTTATTTTGGGAATATTTCTTTATATATATCATTCTAATTATTATTCAAAATTATGTTTTTTCCCGAAAAAATATATCAAATGTATTATTACATACTTTATGTTATTCTAATAAAGTATTTTTTATCCAAGAAAACTCTCCTAAAGTAATCGCTTTTATAAAAAATACTTTAGGAGTTATGGAGTTTTATATAAAATATGCATTAGGAGAATATCAGAAAGTATGTAATTTTTCCGGGAAAAAGCACAATTTTTAAATTAGAATCATATATACAGGGTGGCCCAAAAGTTACGCCTGAGTGTAAAAATTGAATAACTTTTTTGTTTATTATTATTTTTTTTAGATTTTATTCATCGAACATTATATTTTTTCACGCAGGCGTGACTTTTAGCCCACCCTGTATAATATATAAAATTCTCATGACACAGTGCTGAAATTCGGTATACGGTTATTAGAATTTGTTTTGTTTTAAATGTATTTGCACGAAAGAAAAAATTATTTCGACATCATGGACCCAGCAGTTCATTTACTAAACTTGTGAATTAGTCACTCAAAATAATAGATACACCCTATACGATAATATTAAAGAGATGATAAGGCTGACAAATCCTTGAGCAATGTGGCCAGCATTGGTTTTTTTATTAAAACTTCCATCTGGCAGTCCCATTCAAGCGAAATGTTTGGAAGTTTTGTCCTTAAAAATTAATTTCAGTGAATGACTTTATTTAAACCAAAAAAATTGTTGATCAAGATAATAGATCCATTTGACTTATTTGTCATTCTTCTTGTTTAATAACTTGCATTCTATGGTTTTCTTGTCTTATTTTGCATTAAATATAAAGAATAATTTTTTTTGTATTCAAAAATTAGGAAAAATCCACTGATGAGCTAAATAAGCATTAGCGAAATAGTACTATATGGATATGCTTTCCTCCTCAATTATTGAGTTGCTTTTGTAATAAAATGCTTTATGATATTTTTCATACTGTATGAGAAATATCATAAGGTATGTAATAATAAATTTCACATATAGTTTATAAGGGAAAAAGCACAATTAGAATCATATATACATATAAAGAATAATTGTTTTAAAATAGAAGAATTATAAAACAAATTATTAAACAAATTATTAAACAAATAGACTGATCATCGTAATGGTTAAAAAAATATCCTTTTGTGTTTTGAAAAGGCAATTTGTTCTGAAATTGGAATTGAAGTGAGTCCACCAACAGTTCGTCGACGTTTTGTGCAAGCCAAATTGCGTGGAAGAATTGCCTGAAAAGTTCCACTGACGCGTAAACAAAATTTGCGGATAAGTTTACAATTCGCGAAGGACGGCTGCCTTTCGAAACACCTGTTTGCTTTGCAGTATATAAAAAACAATGTCTGCGGAAAAAATAATTTCCGATAGGAATTAATAAGAATAATAATTATTATTTAATAAAATAATGAAATTTTTAATTGAAATGGTGTACCTTTCGTCATTAGTCGTCATCTATATATGTATATAAAACAGGATGTGTGTATGTATGTAACGTATGGACTCCAAAACGGCTGGGTGACACTGCGAAGTCTGATTTTTGATTTTCGGTCTGCAGGCGGAGGGGCGTGTCAAAATCCAATTTTCATATTGCACCACCAAAGACATATACATGTATATGTATATTTAATTTTTTTGCTTTTTTTTTATTTTAAATAAATAAATCGTGTGGTAATACAACACTAATGTTTGGTTAGGGCCAGCAACGCGGACCGGGCCAGCTAGTTGCTTATAAAAGGCATTGTCAATCTTTTTTTTTTTATCTGGGACCAGTACCAGGGCGTTCTGATGTACCTGCGGATTGGATACAGCTGAAGATGTCACTGTTCAGCGACCAGTGACGATGCCTTCGCCACAGAAACCTTGCAACAACAACTGACACAAAGACACACGAGTCAACGTGCAGACTAATTCGACCATCGCCATGCTTTTGTTGCGTTTATTTGCGCATCAACTGTGCATCTGATGACTTCAGGAATGCCATGCATCGTGCACGGTGCGTTTAAGAACATGAGACATTATCACATTGCAAATCACCTGACATTTAATAAGGCAGCCGACCACTTGCTTTAGTCTGGATGTAACGGCGAAACCTATAAATATGTCCGCCATCGTAAAGGTAAAGTCTTCCATGTCAAGTTTTAATACTATTTTGAGCATATGTATCCGAAGATGAGAAAACAACAAGCATCTCATTACCTTTAAATTCAAACTTTTTGGAGTATATTCGGAAGTGTGAGATTTAGAAATTGCTATAATTTTTCAAACTTCAGTTCAAATAAAAATAGCTGCTAAAGTATGAAATTAAAAAAGAAATTAAATTAAAATGCTAGAAATGCGTACATATGTACATGCGAATTTAAGTACAGTATACAAAATACAAACTATTGTTAAATATTTTGCTTCACAATTATTGTGTACTTAATTTACTTTCTTTCGTTTAAAGATTGTTAATTGTCTTAATACCAATATTTTTCGTCATATTTTATTATTACAGGCAGACATTTAAGTCTCTAACGTGACTCTATTTAACAACTTTAAAATTTAGGTCGTTTCTTCTTTAACAAATGCACTGCCCACAAATATTCTTTAATGATTAATTTATAAAGTTTTCGAAAGGAAACCAGCGTCTTACTTATATTTCAAGTACATATATGAGTTATTTGGTTGAGGTAGTAGGTAGTTTCGTTTATTTTTTTACATCAACTTGCTTTTCAAATAATTGTTTGCTACTTTGATTTCAGTATGCCTTTTTAAATAATAAAGAATTTTAATCTTAATAAATTAATTTTTTTGTATAACCAAATTTAAGGGATGGCTACCGAAACTCAGTTGTGTTGCCGAATATTTTATTACAGACGACATCTGTCAACTGTGAATTTCAATTAATTTGCTTAATTTTTTTTTGGATTATGAGTTTGATGTTGAAAATCAAACTTTTTTAATTTTATTAAGAATTAAAATTTTATTAAGAATTTCTTTGCCAATCGACAATTTTCGAATTGGCCAAATTAGCAAATAAAAAGATTTTTACACTAGTGTTCAGAGTCCAAGTTGGAAAATAAATAATGTCCATAATATGATTGGCAACTGAAAAATAATTTCAGTTGTCAATCTTAAAACAATTTTTTTTGTATTATGATTCACAACCAATTTTAGTTGTCTTCATTAAGTTAATGTCATACATATAAATAATAATAAGAGTAACAACTTAACGAAGACAACTAAAAGACTAACCTAAATCGGCGCTTAATAGTGCGTTTCCATGTATCTACGTATTTTGAAGCAAAACACTTGTTTTCTCATACATTTTTCATATGAACAAAACACACCACAAAACTGGTTTTCCTCCGAAATATGTGCAAATTTTTCTGAGCAACGCTGTATTGATTACAAATGCGTTTTACAAATTAATAAATGACACAAAATATAAACAAATTGTGTTGCTATAATTGTGTTGCTATAATTGTGTTGAGTTGTTTTTTGTTCTTGTACTCGTATATCAAGAACGTAACCAAAATAAACGACAAATTGATTACGAAAATTCGAACAATAAAACACTTAGAACATAATTGAAACATTTCGAAATAATTTGATCAAAACGACTCGCTTTTCTCTTATAATGGAAACGTACTGTAAGGAGTTTTCTATCTGTCAAAAGTTCTCATGAATCAATTAGCGCGGTGTCTACGCTTTGTAATTGGAAAATCCGATTTTGACAACGCGTGAGACGGCAAAGTTGTCTACAAAAAACGGATATTGAGAAAAGTAATCACAATTTTTTTCTCTTCTATATACATATACAGGGTGGCACAAAAGAAGCTATATGGTTTAAAGGGTTTTTTTTTCTTAATTTTTTTTTATCTCGGACCAGCACTCAGGAGATGACCCCTACACATGCGATGCATTGTGCTGGAACTATAGGAGAGGGATAGTTAGAGAAACGACAGGAGGTGAAGCTAAATTAATTATTTTACAGCTCTGCTTTTGCATGTTCTTTTTTTATAGCAGTGCTGAAGCTTCGGTTTAGTAGCCATTTTTTTTTCATTATTATTTTACTTCGCCGGTGCTACACACTACCGACGAAGGAGGGCGTTCTGATGTGATTGTGGATTGCTATCAGCTGAAGCCGGTATTGTTCAGTGACCAGTGACTATGCCTTCGCCACTGAAACCTTCCGACAACAATTGACACACAAAAACACACTAATGCACAGAAACATGCGACATGTTTTTTCAACGTGCAGACTACTTCAGATATCGCCACCCTTTTAACTTTTTTATTTATGCTATTATTATAATTTTTTTATTCTTAAAATACAGTATATTATTGGGGAATTTTTTGCAATTAGCTTTGAAAAATGATATCCTGTAAGTGATGTCCATTTTCTGCTTCGCACATACGTCCTCTTTTTAGCATATTTTCCGTAACATTTCTCAAAATTTCGGGTGTAATGGCCATGATTTCATTTCGAATGTTTCATAATTAATTCCCCAAGTCTTCTTCACAAAATGTTGAAAAAAAAACAAAGAAAAAATATTAATTAAAAAAGTTATAAAGAATTCAAACCATATAGCTCCTTTGTGCCACCCTGTATATAAGTAAAGCAAAAATTCTGAATAAGAATAATGTTCCTCTTATAAATCCTTTTATTCCTGGGAAGAACATATGTAGTTGTAAATCATAACAAAATGTTTTTACAGTTTAAAGTTAAACAAATTTCCAATAAGAAGCTGACACACAAAGTAACCATGTTGGTGGTAGACACATAAATTGCAATAATTAAAATAAAAATATGTAAAACTAATTTTTCGAGATGAAAAATTCGGGATTATTTATAATTGTACTTATAAATGAGATAATAAGTAAGTCATTGTTTGACTCATTCCAATTAGTGTAGACGGTATGTAGTATGTAACGTTGTTTGGTAATTGTTTTTGCTGGGATATTCAAGACAAAGCTACCGCAAAAATGTAAAATTTCGAAGTTATTTTCGAACTTTTTTCGAATCATAATACTAATAATTGAAGCAGAGCCGGGAATAACGTTATAAGTGACAAAATAATAAATTTTCGGGAGAGCAAAAAAAACTTATTTTAAGGGTGTGTTATATTTTTGTAGATTCTTTTTATATTATGAAAAACAATGATAATAAAAACGTTTTTGGAAAAAATTAAAAAATTTGTACATACTTCAAATTCCCTTTAAATTTACGACTTTTATTTTTTTTTAAGTGGAAAAACGTTTCATATGCAAACATAGTTATAACGATTTTCCATTGGTAGTTTTTAAAACGTTCTTCCATGGTCACAACAGAATGGAAGATGACATTTGAAATATTATTAAATTAAATTTTTTGTAATTAAAATAACATTTGCAATCACAAACCTATTTAATAAAAATTTAGATAATTAATAACGTGTTCTGTTCTCAAAATGTTATTCCACATTACCTACTCCGGAGCATTTTTTTGAGTTACGTTCTGGTTTTTTCTTGATATGTATTCATTTCCACTATTTCTAAACATTTTATTTTGATTATTTATTTTGATGTTATTAATTTACAAAGTTCTTCCACTGACTGACTCATTGTAATTCCATTTGACGGCGATAACGTGCATAATTTTGCATTATTTGATGTTGTTGGAGATGTAAGAGAGTAAAGTTAACGGTAATATGCAAAAAAATAGATATTGCAAAATTTTCAACTTACAGCGTTATTCGCTGCTGTGCTTCAATTGTTAATTAATAAAAGTTAATTATCATGCGCTGTTCTTCATTCCATCATCAAGCAGAATTACGTGCAGCTCTAATTTATATAGCGATCTGGTTTAATAAGCCCTTAATGCGGAAAGAAGTCATGTCGCGTAAGGCCCTACAGTGTAAGGATTGGATAAACTCATACAAATAACGTACTGATCTAAGATGATATAGATATCGGGACACCAATATATAATAGGGAAGAAGAGTCTGATAGGCTTACCAATATGCGATCATCTTTGGATGACATCATATTGCAGAATGTCAGACTTTTGCAGAGGCTCAAACCTGAACTCAAACAATGGGTGAAAAGGAAAATGCTACTGTGGATAGAATAACCAGAATACTTTGGCGGCGATCTGAATGAAGAGAAGTCAAAAGACAGTGGCTGGCATTATACCCGGTCCCAGGCCCGATGGAGGATATCATATGCGAACAGGACGCTAAGATACTGGAATACTTTCTGTGTCATTGCCCAGCGTTTAGTCGGATTAGAAGACAATTTTTCCAGAGAACAAAAATACTGGATCTGGAATGCCTTGTGTTTGGAGGGAGCTAAGGCAGTACACAGTGCACATTGGTTTCTTGGGATGGGCAGTTTATCGAGTAGGTTTTTGCTGGAGGTACCTCGAATCTTCGGGTAGAGCACTCTACATGCCGCATTGAGCATAGGTGTAATCCCGTATAAGATTGTGTCAACACTTTTGCCTCCTCTTTTCAACCTAACCTACATACATAGTCTGTTCAAAAGAAAAGGAGAATTTTGAAAAGTATTTATTCATCAAAATCCATTTTGTCCCCTTCACAGTAATCCCCCTCAGATATAATGCACTTATGCCTGCGCTTCGTCAAATCTTCGAATCACTTCTGAAATGCGCTTTTCGGTATGACCATTAGCTCATTCTTCGATTTTAATTGTGTGAAAACGCTTTCCTTTCATTGGTCTCTTCAGTTTTGGGAATAGGAAAAAGTTGCAGGGAGCCAAATCTGGTGAATAAGGTGGTTGAGGCAGGATGAGGGTGTTGTTTATGCCAAAAAAATCACGAACAAGCATATATGTGTGAGGTGGTGCATTATCGTGATGCAGAATCCATGATTTTTTTCCCACAATTCCGATCGTTTGAGCCGAATTGCTTCACACAAACGTTGCATAACTTCCTTGTAGTATTCCTTATTAACCGTACGACCTGTTGGCAAGAACTCATGATCCACCACGCCATTATAATTGAATAAAACAAAATGTACCTTTTCTTTTGAACAGACCACGTATATACCGATGCTGGTTTAATAGGTGCGATTACTATAGCGACAGAAACTTAAGGGTGAATTTTAGTTTTTAAATAATATTCTCCCATGTCGAGTTCTAGCTGTTTTTAGTCCGTACGAGTTCTAATTTTTGGTAAGACTTTGCGCAAATCTGTAGTTACTTTTTTATTTTTGTACATTTTTCCCCTGCATACAAGCTGTAAGGACTATGCAAGGTCAATGTTAGGTTAGGTTAGGTGGCGGACCCTCCCCGAAAGATAACGCCCCACTTAGGCGAATTGTGATATGTCAAGAAACGGAGATCGAACGCGCACCTCCAGATTGATAACACTAATGCTCACGTACTGGGCTACGGAGGCAACCCAAATAAAAAAAATTATGTAACATTTTAATTTTCGAAAATTAAAAATTTAGTTTTATATGCATATCAAACCATTCTTAATGCGAAAGCATTGCATTTCATTTTCTCTATTTAGACCTTTTTTGACATCAATTTAAATTTTCCAATTTCATATCTTTAAACGAGACAATTAGCTGAAAGAATGAAAGTAGCTGATAGTCGATTTCTTCTGCGGTCATTATCTTTTAACTGTATCGCTTGTAAATAGAAATACAATAAATGAAAACGAATGCAGCTTAATATTTTTGTATATACATATACAAAAGCCATTCTTTAAATTTATGTACATAAAATTAAATATTTATTATAATAAGTTTAATAGCTTTTATTATCGATTTTAAAAGATTAAACGGTTGTTTGTATAAAACAGACTATAAACTATGACAGATTATTCTTTATAGGTTGCTGAACTTAAAGAAAATACAACGAGGTCATTTTTTAACTTAAAAAATTATTTAATCTTTTTAACGATTTTCAACAATTTAACAATGAGTGAATACTTTTTTTTTTTAATCACCGCCATAAATACAACGAAAATTAACTTTAATTAGTATTTTTTTAACTCTTTTAAAATAACACTGCGATTCACTTGGCAAAATCGTTGAAATATGCTCTGATTATATATGTACACAATTCGATTGTCTCTCAAAGTAAAAAATGAAACACAAAAAATGTATAAAATATGGTTTCGACCGAAAATGAAACTTTCACAACAAAACAATTTTAAAATGCACACTTTTCATAGATTTTACATTATTATTATATTTTTTTTTTATATCTTGGACCAGCACTTAGGAGATCACCCCTACACATGCGATGCATCGTGCTGGAACTATAGGAAAGGGATAGTAAGATAAATGATAGGAGGTGAAGCTTCACAATCTTACAACACAGCTTTTTTTGCACGTTATTTGTTTTTTACAGCAGTGTTGTAGCGTCTCTGATGTCAATGAGACGTATTAAATTTTGAAGCTTCGTATTTAGTAGCCATTTTTAGTAGTTATTTTACTTCGCCGGTGCTACACAGTTCCGAGGAAGGAGGGCGTTCTGATGTGCCCAGCTTCAGCTGTACCCAATCTGTTCTGCTGTGCCTTCGCCACTGAAACCTTCCGACAACAACAGACACAAAGCCACACAAATGCACATCAGAAAAAATACGAGATGTTTTTATGAGTCTGAAACTTGGGTTGAACTCAGGAAAATTTTTCGTTTCGTAGTCAACGTGCAGACTACTTCGACCATCGCAACCCTTTAAAAAAAATGTGAGTCCGATCACAGGGGAGATGTGTAAACATCTAGTAATGAAATATTTTTTTCTTTTCCTTATTTTGCTTTGTTTTAGTAAATTTCTTATTAAAAGTGCAAAAAATCTTTTGAAAAGTTATTAAAATTAAATGTTTTTGTATTCATTTTATTTATTTGTTTTTATTTACCTACAATAACATAATGTACGACAATTAGTGAAAATTAGTAGCAACTACTACTACTACTATTGCGCACTAGATGGTGTTAGTGTATTTCTATGTAGCTGTTAATTTTCTCTGTACTTCCCTGCAGAAATTAGTGGATTACATGATCCATATTAGTTGAAAAGGAGTAGTTACAAAATGGTCCCATGTAATGCAGAAATGGACCATGTTATTTTCAAGCAAGAGCTTATTGCTGACCAACAAGTGTTCGTATTTTAACGACTGTATGCTTTAAGGCATCGTGTTTAATTCGTGTTTAATTTTCTGCAGATAATGCGCGGAGTATTGACATAGAGTAGTTTTGAAATTACTCTGATGTAATGCATGACTGGAGTATATGGTCCTCACCTAGGACATCGCAATGTTAAAGGGAACACGTTTATTTCATACATTTGGGTTACTTTTGGACTAGTCGTAGTCCCTTATGGAGTATACTTTACAGGCGTGTGTGGAGTACCGCGATTTCTGTAGGGCTTATTGTTGTCCGTATGATTACACTAATACACTCATACACAGCTCACACCGCGTTATCGTAATTACAATCTTACTCTAAATTTGTGATTGTATTGTGACAAAAATTTTTACCCCTAGCGTATGGATGTTTACACATCAAAATTTTATATTTTTTCGGGTAAAAATACATAAATTATATACCCAAAACTAATCGACACCTTTGTAATTTCCTTTAAAAATTTTTTTTGACTGTTACTGCTCGCTGACCTTTCGTTTTTACTAACAAAGTACGTCAATAAAAGAATTAACAATTTTAATATTCATTAAATGTTTTCTGTATCCTTATAAAACCACAAACATTGTTTTAATGAGGCACCTTTTTCTTTTAAGAATTTTAAATGTTAATCTGGTTTTTCTGATGAGCATATATATATATTTAAAAAGTGTTTTATAATTAAAACCACCCAAACCAAAAGAAAGACTTTTACCTGGTATGGTTTTTATGTATGTATATAATTTAAAAAGTATTTTATTAATAAAACGATCCAACGTGTATTTTATTTTTAAGCCACTTGATGTAAAACAATGCCTAAACGTCACCACTACTGAATAAATTTGTGATTGACTTTATTAAGTCAGTCGGTGTGGGGTGATTTTTTTTAACAGAATTAATAATTACGATAAAAATATAAGTTTTTATGATACCGCTTTTTACTGTTAAAAATAATTTATTTTTATAATAAACATACATTTTTTAAAGTTAAATTTTAATTAGAAATTATAACAACAATAGTAAGATATTTCCCGAAATTGTGATTATCGGTGAGTTCGAAAAAGTTATTTGAAAACCAATTGTACAAAATATCGCATTCCAAAATGCAACTGGGGATGCTGATGGCGTGTAGTCAACGTGTTGGCTAACCAGAGAGAGCCAATTTCGATTCCCAGCAGTTTCAAATCAGAAAAAAGATTTTTTTGAATTTCCTGTGCTACATTGTCTTCGGAGTGTCTTCGTAGGTATTTGAGCAATAAAACGTCGGCGAAGTTAAATAATAAATAAATCGGCTCGCTAAAACGTTGTCCAGACATATACGTTTACTGAGATTTACGCAATAAATGCCATTATTGAGCTTAATATTACATACAAAATATTAATTAAGTTATTGAGCAGTAAGTACAAAATTGTTATAAATATTAAGTAAAACTTAAAATTCAACACTGTACTGTTATTCAAATGCTTATTGAGTTAGGTAAATTTTGTATGTCTGAGCACTATAATTATTGTGTAAATAAACTGAATAATTACTCAATAAAAAAAAAATGTCTGAACACCGTATTAGCTTAATAATAATGCGCCAAAAATAACGTCATAGACTCTGCAACTTTGCTTTATAATTAACACACAACTGCATAGATGTGAATTAAGTTCTATTTTCTTACCACTTTCACCTCATGTCTATTCTCTACATTATCCCTCTTTCTATCTAGTTCCATTGCAATGCATATGTAGGGGATATCCCCTGAGCATTGGTCTAACATGAAAAAAAAAACTGTACATATGCGATGCGCATATATATTAAACAAACTGTACATCGTTTAATTTGATGATACATTCATTGTTGACATGCTTGCCCAAATATTAATTTTACAAATTCTACGAATCTTTTCTTTGCTTTGTTTTGACACGGCAGGACTACTGCATCGCTGCAAAGTATTTTGATGTTTAGGCATTCACCCTGTGTGTGTGTGGATTTTTACTTTTTCTTTATTTTCGACCAGCACTCAGGAGATGATCCCTACACATGCGATGCATTGTACTGGAACTAGGAAATTAGGTTATGGGAAGGAGGATATAGTGAGTAGTGTTTATGAACAATTGATTTGAATTTTCCCACGTCAAAAGTGACAGGCAGACCTCTGCAGGGAGTTTTAAATTCTTTTTAAAAGGTTTTTAACGAAAAATATTAAAAGTATGGATATTGTCCTATCAGTGTATCTGAGCCAAAAATTGCAATTAATGAATTATTGAATTCATACTTATTATCTGATGAAGAAGAATTGTTTGATTTATTAATATCATTTCATTTTCGTCAAATAACAAATAGCATTATTTTATCATTAGCAAGATATTTTATATATACAAACTCTATCAAGGTATAAAAGAAATCACCATTAAATGGCAATGCTTTTATCAATTCTTAAAAGATTTTTGCAAACAAAATTGTAGTGTAATTTAAAATTCCTAATTGGCAACACTTGCAATATTACATATGGGCAATTCCACGATCTAGAACGGGACACTCGATTGCCTTTGAAGTGAGGTAAAATAAAGAAATTATAAATTTTCTTTTTCTTTATTACGTTTTTTTTTATAGCACATTAATGGCACTATAAATAGTGCAAAATGTAGTTTTCATAGATTTTTTGTTTCTGTGGTATATAAACATGGTATCACGAAGGCGACAAAATTTATAAGACGCTTTTACCTGCTTTTATAACAATTAAACAAATTTGCGAATTAGAACACCATTCTTGAAAGAAATTTTTTTTTTTTAAATTAAAATAGAATAATATGGCTTTCCACTAATGGTTGTCATATTTAAATATTTGTGTTCGTTCCTCTTTTTTGAACAACCTTTACTATGATTTTGCACGGGACAACTAGAACGGGACATGTTTTCCTACAATGTTTGTAATAAAAATTTTTTTAAGTTTAAATTGTATTAACTGTGAAAATTTTTATACTCATTATTTTATAGATATTTTTAAATATAAATTTTAGGTTTTGGTATGTAATAAATAAACCGTTGATTTTAAAAGTGAGACATGTCCATTTTTAGAAAAATATTTCTCAATCATTTAAATTTCTAAATATTTAACACGTCTTTTCTTTTTGAAGTAAATTGTAAATAAATTATACTCGTATATTTATTATATTCTACATATTTCAAATAAATTTTCAGTTTACAGACCAATTTTCTGAAAATAACAAACACCACAAACTGAAAACACATAATTTTCTTAAATTTTCTTTACCATTTCCTATAGAATGTTAGAAAAAAAATAATTTTTTTATTGACATATTAATTTTCGATCCTGGTAGACCTTTGTTTTATTTTTGCAAACCAAATTGTAGTGTCATCTGAATTTATGTGTGGTTCTTCCATGAGGAATTTGTAAAAAAAACATACAACCTTTTAAAATTCCTAATTAGCAACACTTGCAATATTACATATTTAAGTTCTTTTTTCACTTCGCCTTCACATGTATAAGTGAGGTGTCTCAAAGTTGCTTCCTGCGGGTATTCTACTGTCAATCACTGATTTAAAACAATTTGCAATTATTATATACATCACAATTTTAATTGGTGGTTTAACCAAATTTCTAAAACTTATTTAAAATTAAAAAAACAAAAATAAAAAAATCTAATTTGTATGCTACCTTTTTCAAGATAATATTTGTGATAAAATATATTTTCTGTCATTAGAATATGTCATTTCAAGAAAACAAAAGTTTATTTTAATTTTAAAACAATTCTTTTTAAATTTTAATTTAAAAACTAATTTTTCCATTATGACAGCTTTCACAGCATATAAAGGTCTTTTGTTAAATTGAACTTCAATTCGAACCCTTCGTTTTTCTTATTTTTCGAACAAGAAATGTTAATTTCTCCACTTTATCTTAATTTAGGGTATTTGTATAATTTATTTGCAAGTTTGTCAAAGCTTTTCACGTTTTTTAAATTAACACGTTTAAATCAATTTATATATTTTTTTCTATCTTACGACAACAATGTTTAAATTATTTTCCTTGGATTTTAACTTTAAGTAGCATAATTTATTCTAAACACATGTTTAACTTCTTAAACATTTCCCGGAATTTCTTATAGAAAATCCCCGTTTGATTAGTATTCAAAAAATTACTTTCTACTTGTTTTGATTTAATTTTTTTTTTATAAAAAAAGGAGCACTTAAATTTAGAACAA
Organism: Dexiosoma caninum; assembly: GCA_963924685.1. Taxonomy (NCBI): domain Eukaryota; kingdom Metazoa; phylum Arthropoda; class Insecta; order Diptera; family Tachinidae; genus Dexiosoma; species Dexiosoma caninum. The sequence continues at coordinate 59,424,114 of OZ004726.1, read as the reverse complement.
AAAATTTTAATGTGAAATGCAAGTACAAGTGCTTAGACACTTTTTACATGATTTTTTTTTGCCAATTTAATTACATGTTTTGATCTTGGAAGCAAAAAATAATCGTAATAAGAAAATTGTAGACAATAAACTTTAAATCAACTTTTCAACTTTTAACAGTTGTGTTATTTTATCACGTTTTAACAATTTAACATTTATAACACATCAAGCAAATTTGCACAGTGGTACTAAATACAAGCACAAGTATAATCAATTAATTGCTTTTAAAATAGACATGTGATCGTTAGTGATAAAGCATTACATTAACGACGAAATTTGCCAATTCCCTAAATGCATTTCCTGAAGAATCTTCAGAACTGGTAGACAAATTTTATGAATTACAAGGTGCTTAAAAATCACTAGATTTCCAGCTAATAGCTAAAACGTTCTTCCTCCCATTAAATCAGTTTCAACATCGCTAGATACATGAGAAAATAGCTAAATTACCATCACTGTAGCAGAAATACATTTCCAGTTGGCATTTCCACATTAACCATCTTACGAGTACAAGATAAACTCAGGGGTACCGCAAGGCTCCACTCTTTCTCCTACCCTATTTCTAGCCTTTCTTAATGACGTCCTGTGTCAAACTTCCAACCCTATCCACTCTTTCTCAGATAACAGCAGTATTTCTCACTCATATTCGTTTAGTCGTTGGCCAACATCGAGTATGATCACTTCGCTGAGGCAGAATATGACTGATTCATTGAATTGTGACCTCACGAAAATATCGCAATGGGGTCAAGCGAACAGAGTCTATTTCAACGCTCAAAAGACCCATCTCATCTGTAGTTATGGGCGGTATAAACACCGAGGAATCAAAAGCTCTTGATGTTCTTGGCATGAAAATTCAGTGCGATGTTCGATGGACTGATCACATTTTTCAGGTCTCAAAAGAAGCATTCAAGTGCCTCGGTTTTTTAAGACGGTGCAAGACATACTTCACCCCATCTGATCTCCTCACTATTTATACCGCCTACATCCGACCGAAAATGGAATACAACTCTCATGTATGGGCCGGTGCTTCAAAGACTATTTCGAAGCTACTCGACCGCGTACAGGAGAGAGCGAAGAAACTCATAGGAGACAGTAGGGTTGCCAACTCTATTAACTCTCTTGAGCATCGTCGCAACGTGGGGTGCGTTTCGTTGTTCTATAGTTACTATAATGGGATGTGTTCTGATGAAAGCAGGGAACTTGTTCCCGAAACCCGGTCATTCACGAGCACGACGCGTTCATCATTAAGAGCGCATCCATTTGTGGTCAACATGGCAGCGAACCGCACTACGCATTACAGGGAGAACTAATTTTTCGGCCGAACATCACGTATGTGGAACAAACTCAATGCCGAGGTCATTCCGGTCACTTATGACGTCCCGCAGGGGGGTTCTGGAGACTTGTGGATCTTGTTTTTCGGAACCTACGGGTGTCTAAGAAATCTCACTAGAGATTGATGAAGGACTGGTTAATACCAGTTTGATTCGAATCTAGCACTACGGGACCAGCTTGGCCCCACACTTCCAACAATAAGTACGGGTTTAAGGACTGATGTACTCCTTGCGAGTACTTCGTGTCTACCCCGAAAGTTGGATAGTGTGTGCTGGTATGGGTAAGGACTCGTAGTGGCTGTGGTTGTAACCTAAAGTTACGCAGGGAGTGGAGTTTTTGGTCTAATCGTAAATATGTGTAAGTCGTAACTCACATATTAATGATATGACTTTTACTCTACTAGGTGCTGTTGCCATTCGGCAGTAGTCACCGGAATGTGTTTCGAACCAACAGTATTACTGTTAAATGGGTCTTGACATAAAAACATTCTGATGTGACTAGAGTTTAGGCAGCTCGCACACCTCAACAAGGTGCATTATAGAATTCAGGGATAACTATACATGATTTGCTACCCAACTCTGGAACTAGGTGGCCTACGGGCTCATTTGCTTATCAGTGCTCTGGGGGCGCTAGTGAATCGTTTCAAAAATTTACTCGGTGTTAAGACCACCGTCAGATAAGGCCCCATGGGCAGGTGCTGACGTAAATCTTGAACACCATTGTCACTTATGACGTGGGAAAATTCAAATCAAATGTCCATAAACACTACTCCCTCTATCCTCCTTCCCATAACCTAATTTCCTAGTTCCAGCACAATGTATCGCATGTGTAGGGGTCATCCCCTGAGTGCTGGTCCAAGATAAAAAAAATACAATTTAAGTTTTTTTATTGTTGTCTTCAATATAAATGACCGAACGATTATTTTTGCTCTGGTTCTATGAACAGGCAGTAAATATTTTACATTCTTATATGAAAATAAAATTACTTAAAACCAATCAATTTATTTGTTCAAAACTTCTTGTCTACATATAAACGTATTTACAGTCATTGTGGTGGGCGTTTCTCATTAAGAAAATATTTTTAAGCTGTCACTTATATTAAATATCTTTTTATATTGGCAACACTAAATTTGTTTATGTCGCTTAAAAAAAAGAAATTAGTTTAATTTGATTACAACGACAAAAGCAGCAAGGACAACAACCTTCAGTCGTGTTGTCTTGTTTTCGTCAAATTAAAATTATGTAAAATTTTAGTTTTGCTTGTTCACGTACCCGCTGAGGTGTAAATGAGCCTCATCGCTCATTATGATTTTGTGTATCGCTCCATGGCTTGTTCACTTGTATTATACTAGGTCTAGTTCACAAATGTCAAAACAGATTTGACATTGGCTGCCATTTGCAAAAATAAGAGCATCTTATTTCTTTTTTTTTATATTGATTTCTTTTGTCCCACCTTGTACATACATATGTAGTGCAGTTGCATCCTTGGAAATCACAGAGAGTATCGCAGAAACTTTCTAATAAATGTGTAGCCATAGTATTTATTAAGAGGCATATCGAAAAGTTTTCTAAGAATGTAACATATTACACATGTTAAACTTATTATTTCCCTATCATATTCTTAATCCGCATAGGCTTTTATAACGGGTCCAAATACGGCATTCGATATCGAACGAAATTCCTATACATTTTAATAGAATTTTGTGTGAAATTTCGATTCGAACCGTATGCCGCAATTTACCCCCATTACTAGCTGGAATTAAATTTTTTTATGCTTTAATTTTTCTCTCTGTTATTTTTTATTTTTTTACCAACAATTAGTTTGGCCCCTTTGTACAATAATTTGTTTTTGTTTCCTTGTGCTGTTCGTTGATACTATTTTGTTTATTGTATGATATGTATGATATGATATGTTAAAAACTACAGAAATTAGATTTTACGAATCTTTATAGATTTGTATCAGCCTTTCTGCCGCCCTTAACTTGCATTAAACTGAATTTAAGTCTCGATCCAAATTTGTTTTGATTTGTATTGAATAATGTTTTTTATTTACAACTGTCGCGAGAAAACTTGAAACGCCTAAATAATATTCGCTTAAGCAATAACCAAATTATTATTTTTCTATTTTAGGTAACATACTCGTACAATATTTATATAAAAAAAATCTATTAAATTTATTTAATCAGTGTATTTTAATTAATAACATTTTATTGTATGTATTTCGATATTATGCTCCGTTTTATTCCATTAAATTTTTTAATACAAAAGCAATTTTATTGGAATATTTTACTATATAATTTACAAATTTACAGCCATATTCAGAAAAATTTGACTGTATTGAAAACAAAAATATTTTTGTGGTATTGAAAACAAAAATTTTTTTTTGTTATTGTTTTTGTTTTCAATACAAATGTACACACGGAACGAACGAGGAGATATCGGTGAACTCGTAGTAAAGAAACTTTATTTACCATTGTTAATAAAAATTTCACAAAGTATACATAAACGATTGTTAACTTAACATTGCTTTAGTAAAGTATCATGAACTCCAATCAATTTAACATTGGTTCGACCCTACTTTAATGTGATATTTTTATTTGATACCATTTTTGTATTTGTGTGCTTGTAAAAAATTTTCTTTACAAATCAAAATATAAAAAATTAACATGCTTGAGAATATTTAACTAAAGGACATGCCTTAAATTTAAGAAGAAGAATTTTGGTAAGAGTCAGTGTTATATAATAAAGGAAATACATGAAGTTGTAGATTAACCCGGTGCGCTTAGCTGCCTTCACACCAACTTTACACATCCGCACTATCTGCCGCCTCGTTCCTCCTGATACCGGTGTACACCCTGACCCATACAAGTGTAAACTCACTGACTTAGCCACACCTAATGACTCACCGGACAGTTTTTAGTTTCAATCAAGAGTACACTTTCGTCCTCTGCATAGCACACATATTGTCAAGTGCAATGACCATACATTTAAATTAATAGAAAAATTTTTGTCGATTGATTACTCAATTGAAATAATGTTCATTTCCATGCATCGGTATCATAAACTGATGACGGCATTGCCAGCATAAAAATAAAGAGCTTTAAGAATTTAAATTTTTTTAAGATTATGTCTGTTAGTTCTTGCGGTGCTAACGGTTACTTTTTTAAACTTTAACAATAAGTTTTCTATACGGAAGTCTAACAAGTAATATCTGATTAGCGACACTTTTGTATAGAGAAGTATCGGTAACTTTTCTGTAAAAAACTATATCCAGCGACTACTTGCAGTAACTGTTACATAAATACCAACCTAGTTATAATTTTTTTTTGAAAACTTTTTTACACACAGAAGATGTATATGTAACTGGCGATAACTTATCTATAGTAATATTTAATTAGGAAAAAGTCCAATCATCAATAACTTCCTATTTCTATAGAAAACTTTCATATCTAATTAGCGATAACTTTTCTATAGCGACAACTAAACAAACTTAACTGGCGATAATTTCTCTATAGCGGCAACGGAAAAAAACATAACTAGCGATAACTTTTTTTTTCTTGGACCAGTGCTCAAGGGGTATCAACTACATATGCAATGCTTTGCACTGGAACTAGAGAGAGGGACAGGGTAGAGAATAGACAGGCGGTGAAAGTGGTAGGAAGTTAGAGTTTAATTCTTGCACAACTCTGCAGTTGCGTGTTAATTATAAAGCAAAGTTGCGGCGTCTCTGATGTTTTTTTTCTTACGCATTATTTTTAAGCTATTGGAGCCATTTTATTTATTATTTTACTTCGCCGACGGTTTATTGCTCAAATACCGACGAAGGAGGGTGCTGCAGAAAACTCAGAAAAAACTTTTTTCTTATTTGACCTGGCTGGGAATCGAAAATGGGTCTTTCTGGTTGCAGAGCCAACACCCTGACTGCTCGCCATCAGTACTTGTCTATAGAAAAATATAACTTTTATAGAGTACACCAGTTAGAGATAACTTTTACATGGAAAAGTGAAGCTGGCTACAGCAGAAATACTTTTACTTATCGTTAGAATTTTTATGGATAAAAAAGAAGCCAGGCTCCCAATGTTATACGTTCGTTATTGAATCGAAACATTCGGATTTATTTTAACTATTTAAAATTATGACAAAAATTCTATGACCATTCACGTTTTCGTTTCACAATACGTATTATAGATTTGCTTAATTTGACCTTGGCTTTAATTTCACTTGATAATTATTTTTTTATCTTTATAAATTTAAATAACACAATTTTAACTGGTTACTAGGAGCTTCGTTCTCTTTATATTTTTCATAATTTTTTTTCGCGTAAATAAAATATGAATATTAACTAACCATTGAGTTTAATTAAATTTTAAAAATTTTTGTCACGTGCCTGACTGCGTGCGCAACTGCATGGCTTAATAATATAATTAAAATGGGTTTTATTTATGTCGCACAATATGCTCATAAATTTATATAAATTTTTATTTATTTCATTCTAAAAATGAATAATGCTGCTTCTTTTCAATTACGATGACGTTGTTAATACAGTAGACGTTCGGAAATTACAACTATCAGTAATTTGTATGTCCAGAAATTACATCTGTAGTTTCAATACGCGGAAGCTCTGAAATTTTAAATAAATATTCAAAAAAAAACAAAATAAAAATATTACAGACTTACGAGAATTTCAAATTATTTGCACACATTATGAACTTTTAATGACATGAATTTTAATATTTTCTATCTTTTGTTGGATGTCAATGAACGGAACTGTTACGTTTTGTTATCGCCTTTTATTTAATTAAAAAAAAACAGTTTTATTATGTTTTTTTTTTGGCCAAATTACACTTATTTTTACATACATTTGTATGTATGAAATAAACTGTCCAGCAGTAGAAAAATTCGGAAATGTGAGCTGCGATAAAAAGACAGTGTTTTTAATTTCCGAGCATCTACTGTGCATTGATTTGTATCATTTGAAATATAATTTTTATTACTCGTAATTTCCAGAAAAAAGTTAACACACAATACCACCACTGTTGTTGGCAGGCATCTTAATTGCCTGAGTCTGAGTTCCCTACTTCTCCTTAAAAAAAATATGTACAGTTCGCGATTTAATAACAAAATATTAGCAAACGTGATAAACTAATAGACGGCTCCAAATTTAAAATTTGAAAAAATTTTCCTACAAACTTAACCAAAACGTTCTAAGAAAGGTGGAAATAAGTTTTCAGCTAAACTGATCAATTACTTATTAATGAAAGCGGAACATACATATTTAGGAACACATTCGTTACGAATGAATGTTTCGAAAGCTTTTGGAAATGTTTGCCTGGCGGCAACATGTGAATGATTTATATTTACAGTTTTACATAAGTCCATCACGTTTAATTTCGTTTGTTAGAAATGAAACAACGAAAAATCCCATTTTTCAACTACCTGTAGTAGTTGATTTGTAAATCAATTAAAAATTAAAGTATGACAGCGATATAGTATATTATAAGGGGTTTTTCAAGGGTGAGTCAAATCGAAATTGGGAATGAATGTATGCGATTGTGTAGGGAATATAACATTTGCTGAATGAACTCGTAACAAATATAACAATAAGAAAAAAAAAAAACAAAGAAAATTATTTATCTATGTTTATTATATGGTTTAGCTGGTCTCTATGCGCATTTCAGTTGGTGCTAATACCAAAATCTTCAGTAGACCTTTAAGCAAATTCCTGAATTAGCTAAGAAATTTCATATGTTTATACAACAACTCCCAAAAAAATATTTGGCAATTACGCAATATACGAACAAAACAAACCAAATGGTTTTCTTAAAAATTTTCTTTATAGAACAAATATTTTATTATTTGATTTAAATCCATTTAATTTTCTCGAAACCTTTTTTACAATTAGTCAACCTTTGGTTGACAATGGTTGATTTTATTTATTTTACATTTATAAGTGTAAAAAAATAAGATTCTTTGCTTTAACTTATGTAACTTATCGACATACGAATATTCTGTTCTGTAGTATACCGTATACCGCAAAAAGTTCCATCAAGACACAATTGTACAACATTTGGGAGTTATTTTGCTTTCACCCAAATTCTATATTTTATTCTTCAAATTCCCGCTTCATAAAACTTTTTTTCATGATAATTTTTTATAGAACTTCCTGGGCATTCACATCTAATCACAAAAAACACACTACTGTACTTGCCCTAAAATTTAGACTTGAAAATTTTTTATATTTTGATGGAATATTAAAGAAGGAAAAAAAAACATGTTCTATGGGGGTTTTCCGTTTTCATAAATTTCTACTGTTTTCCAATAACTAGAAGCAAAAAAAAAATAAAAAAAGTTCAACAAAACTTAAAAAAAATTTGTTTAATTTGATTTTCATAGTTTTAATTAGTTTAATAAAAAATAAACTAGGAATATAGTGCAATATAAATCTAAATGAATTCAGTTTAATTAGAAGCAACACATAATAAATAAAAAAAAAAATAAAAAATTGTGTTTGCCTTTGTTTGTGTCTTTTTATGTTACAAGAGGGCGCTAAGTTTACAAATGCCGATTTTTTTTTACATTTTAGCTGTACTTTTCTATTTGTCATTTGATTTGCTTTTCTTTTGCCTGTTATCATCCGTTATTTCTTATTTACATTGAAGATGGGTACGCCACCGGGCTTTTTATTATTGACAGCCGTTGTTTGTAATAAGAATAATTTTTTTTGTAGCGTGTTCGCATATATTGCACACGGTATTTCAATTAAAATTGAAATTCAAATTTTCTATTAAAATTTTCTATTAATTTATGTGCTTAACGTTTATTTACTTTTACAAAGGTTTATAACTCACAGTAAATAATCTGTTGCGATATCTGAGCGACAATATTTTCTAGGACGAATTAATTACGGAAGATGACTAAAGATGATTTAGAAAATATGTAATTAAAAAAATTGAAAATTACTATTAAAAAAAATCACTGCTTTTTAATTGAAATTTCAGAAGAGAAAAGTCATTTTGTATTTTCACATTGTTGTCGAAATCTTTGAAATCATTGTTAGCAAAGTTTTATGTATTTATTTTCTATATTGCTAAATAAATTTTACTTTCATTTAGCAGAACTATTTGTTTAATATATAATAAATATCAAACCAAATTTAATGAGGATCGGATAACTTTTGTAAGAGTTATAGTATTTCTACGGTAAAGGATATATGACAGGACCTAGAGCCTTAGCTTCAATCATATTAAAAATTACCAGACAAGTTACTATTATGTGATCCACGTATTTTTACGATTGCGTTCGGCTATGTAGCCAATATAAAAAATTTGATTCTTGACAATATAAGCGGTATTTGTGTTCTTTGTCCGATTTTTTTTCACAAAATTAAATTTGTCCTAATTAAATTATTTTATAACAGTGTAACAAATTTGAAAGCTCTGCGACAACTCCTTCTGTTTTTATCCCATCGTTATATGGGATCAAAGCACTGTATGCCGTCTTGAAAATTATTAAGTAGCCGATAATGAATGTTGCCAACAACGTTTAGAGTTTAAGAAGTTATTATTTCGGCCATGTATGTATGTAGTATTCTGCAATATGAACCACTTTGTTAGCTCTCTAAACCACGATTGCCAACCATGGTGTGCACAGGAATGTTATTGGTCCATGTTGGCGTTTCGTTTTCTCAATTTTTTTTTTTTTTTTGATTTTTTAAACATATGAATATGTATAACAGTTATTATTTTTGCAAATTTTTATTTCGTTTTTTTTTCTTTCTTTATAATTTTTATTTTTTTTTAGAAGAAAGGTTACGCAATAATTACCTTTATCTGTTTTAGATTATTTTTAACCATTATCGTTAGCAATATTTCATTTTGGTTACCGTAACCAATATAAACAAGAAACAAATTCTTTTGGTTATGAATAACTATTTTAGAAATCAAAAAACTGTTTTAGTTACCCATAACCTTTATCGAAATAAATTTATAATTTTACATACATACGAGTATAAGGTAGCGCAAAATTAATCGTCCAATTTTGTTTTTGAATAACTTTTTTACTAAATAAAAAAAAAATTATATTGAGTGGTGGAAATTTTTATTTTGACCTGTACAATTTTTTCTGTTAATTAAAAAAATATGATATTGGACAATTGGCTCCCGCCAGTGTTGATACACATTGTGCCCGTTTTATCGCATTTTCCATAACTTTCTGCCATATTTCTGGTGGTAACTGTTCACATTCCTGTCGAATATTCTCCTTAAGGGCTCCAATTTTCTGGGGCTTGTTGGCATTTATTTCGATAATGGTTATGGGTAACCAAAACAGTTTTTTGGTTTCAAAAATAGTTTTCTATTTTTCTCGTTTATATTGGTTACGGTAGACAAAATGAAATATTGCTTACGGTAATGGTTAAACACAACTTTTATTAGAATTCATAAATTTTAAAGGTTAAATATAACCTTTTCGTCATTTCTCTTATAACTGAACCTGGTTGTCACAATATGTTTTCGATAACATACATTTTATTGAGAAAACAATCACTAACTTGGATTTCATTACTTTTCCAACTATTCTTATCATTATTTTCTTGTAGTTAAGTTATTGATATATAAATTTCTTAATAAAATAATCCTTTAGACGAAATATCATCAGTTTATCTGTTTTATGCGATAACTGAGCAAATTGGCCGATAGTTTTGTTATTCTAAACAAAAGCGGTTGCATTTTCACTTCTAAAGAGTATTATCTATGACCTTAATACTATTTTGCATAAATAAGTTATCGATAGCTCTAACTTTATGAAGAATTGCACATTTTTGTAATAAAGTTATCAATAACTTAGTTTTATCTAGATTTATTCTACAGCTCGATTTGTGGTTAGTGTTTTTGTGTTCCGATACTTCTGCGGACATTTACTGAAGTTTATTTTTTCTCTTTATAAAAAAGTTTTTTAAATATTTTGTGATCATTAATTTCTGATCGGGGTGGGAGAAGGAGGCATCCAATATTTTTGTATGTAACAAGATTGGTATGAAAGACGTCTTGGTGTAAATTTAAACAGTAAAAAGTGTTGAATCTGTCAGTGAACAGAAGACAACTAAAAGAGAAACCACCAAAGAAATAATAAAATTAAAATGTTCTTTTTACATACATATGTTTGTACAGTGAAACCTCTCATAACCGGACACTCAATGTCACAGTATTTTTGTCCGGTTATGACCGGTATCGGCTTGTAAGAGGTACACATTTATTATTTTAAACATTTTATTTTATAATGCTACATTTTATTAAAGCGGTGCCAGACTATTCTATTGTGATTAAAAAAATATATTCAGATTATTTTGCTTTAACTTAGATCGGTTCATTTAGACCCGTTTAGTTTCAAAATGACTTTCAATGTTTCTGATGTGTTCGAATGCAACAATTCGCTTTCAACTTTATCATAAGTAATTATGTAATCAAGTACATATCATTTCAATTTTGTCGTTAATGGATAATATATTTTCGTGTGTGCCATTTTGTGGCTCTGAAGATAACAACAACACAAGCTAAGCAAACAGCTTTTTCAAATAAGCAGCAAACAACTTTTTCAAATAAGCAGCAATTTCTTTGCCATCGTCAACACACTAGTGAACCGGGGAATCACACATTTCAAAGGCGTTAACACAAATATGAACGCTTATAAAGTTCAACTCGTTCAAGAGTTAAAGCTGAGCGACCATTGTTTGCGTTGAACATTTGTGAGTTGCCTGTTTGAAAAACTGAACGCATTTTTCAACAAAATCATCTTAAGTGATGAGGGCCATTTACAATTAGGCGGTTTGTAAACAAAAAAAATTGTCGCATATGAGGCTCACAATATCCACAAACAGTCCTCGAAAAAACATCACATCTAAAGAAAGTGACCGTATGGTGCGGTTTGTGGTCAGGCGGCATCATCGTATTTAATTTCTTTTATTTTATCGAAAATGAACAAGGAAACGTCGTCAACGTGAACTCTGTGCGCTACCAAACCATTATAACCGATTTTTTTGAATACAATTGGCTAATTTCGACATCAGTGAGCTTTGGTTTCAGCAAGACGGCGCCACAAGCCACACAGCCGGCCAAACGATTCAGTTATTGCATGAGAAATTTCCCGCTCGCGTATTTCTCGATTTGGTGATTCCAATTGGCCGCCTTGTAGCTGTGATTTAACGCCGCTGGATAATTTTCTCAGGGCCATTTGAAAAACCCGCTTTACGCGAACAAATCATAAACAACTGTCGCACTGAAAGGTGATATTGGGCGCCGCATTGACGAGATAGCAAAGCGTAGTGGTAAAATGTGGTTCTGCTGACGTGTTAGAGGTGGACATTTGCCCAACATCATATTCCCTTATTAATTGCCATATTTTTACTTTACGTTAGTGTCAATAAAGCTGAATTTGTAAAAAAAAGTGTGTTTTGAAGCCAATTTACTTAGTAATCTCAAATTTGCCCACCTTTTACAACTAGTGTTGGTGTGTTCGATTAAATACAACTGTTGTTGGTAAGTTTCAATCACACCAGTTTAGGAGAGGAATTTTATATATTTAAGCACATTTAATACATTAAAACAGAATTTTTTAAAATATAGGCTTCGCGTCAGGTTAATAGATTTTTGTACGGAACAAATGATGAAAATCTCGGTTCTTTTTTTTATATTGTATCAGCACTCAGGGAACTAGAGGAAAGTGATAGTAGGGGAAATGGTAGGAGGGGGTGAAGGTTCACTATCTTACAACACTGCTTTTTGCACGTTATTTATTTTTACAGCAGAGTTGTAGCGTATCTGATGTCAGGGAGACGTATTAAATATTAAAGCTTCGTTTTTAGTAACCATTTTTAGTAATTATTTTACTTCTCTGGTGCTGCACAATACCGACGAAGGAGGGCGTTCTGATGTGCCTGTGGATTGGATACAGTTGAAGCCTTTACTGTTCAGCGACCAGTGACTATGCCTTCGCAACTGAAACCTTCCGACAACAACTGACACAAAGACACACAAATGCACATCAGAAGAGAACGAGACGTGGAGACTTCTTTGACCATCGCCACGAATATTGTTCGTTTATGGGAGATGTGCGTTGGGAGAGGTTTCACTGTACATACATGCATATCGTCTGCGGTCGTATGTGAGATTATATACGATTAATTTGTGCATACGACTTCTATTTTCTGATGTTTAACTAAGTTTTTTCTCAGTTTAATGTTTTAAAATTTTGTTTTTGTTTCAAGTCTTGTGTTGTGGTTTTGAAGCGACATTTAAAAAATTGTGAAACGTGCAATGTTTAAACAAAATCGTAACAAATTTTTATGAAGTAAAATTAATATTGTTTATAACACTTTTAATTTATTAAAAAAGGCCCTTTTAGTCGATTATTTCATCAAATAAATGATTAATAATAGTTGTGCAACAGAATTAGAAATTAAAATTCCTTAATTATATTAAATATACTATCTGAAATGTGAATAATTTTTATGGTGATCTGATTGCATCGTTAGTTTTCAATAGCCACTCCTTAAGTTTAGAAATTATTTTCTATTATTTACGATACATCCAGTATAGTAAATTATAACAAAATATTATAAAGAAAAGCAATAAATTGATGCAGTCATTCAACAATTATATGAAAAATACTTTTAGATGCCGCTGGGGTTGCTAACTTTTCTTATAATTTAAAATCCGTGGAATGCTCTAGTTTAATTTCAAACAATATTAACATTCCAATGGAAATGGAACTCTTTTTGTATGAGTACATATAGGAGTATATATAGGGTGCCTCCATAGCATAGTGCGTGAGGAATAAACTATAAATATGGAGGTTGAGCGTTCAATTCTCCCCTAAATCCAGCCACTTGAGATACAAGGTTAATAACCTTCTAACTCTAACCAGATTTATAGAAGTGTTTGTGTTGAATGTGGACGATACTTTTTTTTATCTTGGCACGTTCTTTGTTTTATGTAGTCTCTGATGGCAAGGAGACGTATTCAATTTTGAATCTTTGTTTTAGTAGCCATCTTTACTTCGCTGGTGCTACACAATACCGACGAAGAAGGGTAATCTGATGTGCTTGTAGATTGTTTTCAGCTGAATCCGGTACTGTTCCGTGACCTTCACCATTGAAACCTTCCGAGAACAACTGACAGAAAGACGCACTATGTACATCAGAACAAATGCTAGGTGTTTTTATGACTTGTCCGAAACTGGGCTCTAACCTAGGACTTTTTGTGTTTGTAGTCAACGTGCAGACTAGACCAGCCATCGCAAAAAGTTCTATTATCATTGACGGTACAAGCCCAATTGTTGACAATGGCGACGAATTCACAGGTCGCGATCTTCATTGGCGATACAGCAATATTTGCCTCGGTACGAACTCTTCCCATACGGTTTGGTGGGTTAATATGCAATAAACTGAAACTGGTGCGAAAGTTGAACAGTCTGTTCGGTGACGATCATGATCACATTTTTTCACAAAATGATTTCAATGATTTGCAAGCATTGTTCGTTTGTTAGTCTATTCATGTTGAAATGGCAAACCTTAGTGAGCATTTATGGCGTTGCCACATGTCAGGAATTTTTTTACCCTTAAAACCAAACAGCAACAAATCACCCGTTATAATCATATAAAATACACTTTTAATAATTGCCTTATGAAGGCAATTAAAGTAGAATTATGTTAAATGCCTTGGTAACTCATTTAACAAAGATTCTTTTAAATGCACCAGTAACGCATTTAACCAACATTTTCTTAAATGCGTTTCTCCTTTTTGCATGAACGCATTTATCCGGGAATTCATGTATATATATGTAAATAACAAAATGAATATGCTGTTTTAGTGCTACACTAGCGTGAAGCTGGTAACACTTCGAGCGCCGACCTCCTGTATTAGGCAGTGAGTTTACAAACTTGTAATTGTTAATGACATTGAATTTTTTTATTGTTATTATTTTTTTTTTTATTTTTTTAGTTTTTCAAGTTCCTTAAACAAACCTCAAACTATTCTCAATAATTCTATTCTATTTAATTTAAACGTTACCAGAACTAACAAGTGACGTGACACACCGATTAAGTATCAAAACAATAACATTTAAAATTTTACGATTAGAGTAAGTCTCGTTAACTGTTTGTAAATACTTATTTTTATGAGCATTTGTTGGGTACCAGAACACTATGCGGATTATTTGTTATTGTTCTTGCTGCGTTTATAAAACTTAGGAAAACAAAAACGAACAATAAGTTGTATTTAGTTTTTTCTTTCAATAATTTTAAAAATGTTAATATTTCTTAAACGCAGCAATTGAGTGGCGAAAATTGACAGCTTCCGAACTTTAACAGCTACTAATGGCCATCTTGTTGAAGATACATCTGTGAAATTCAGACTGTTTTGCGAAATCATCAACATTGATTTATCAAAATTAGTGTCCTGTTCGTTCAATGTACCGCTCGGAAAATCATCTTCAGCGATGAGTCCCATTTCTGCATGAATGGGTACGTAAACAAACAAAATTGTCGAATTTGGGACGATACCAATCTAGGTGAGATCCAAGAGTCATCGGTCCATATTTATATGAGAACGCCATCAGTGTCAACAGTGCGCGGTATAGGTTGATGATTACCAACTTCTTTTGGCCTGAGTTGGATGATCTGGATACCAACAACATCTGTTTTCAACAGGACGTTGCTACGTGCCACACAGCTCATGCCACAGTGGATATTCTGCACGAGTGATATGAGGACATGGTGGAGATGTTGTGACTTGGACATTGAGATCTTGCGATTTGACACTGTTTGACATTTCCTTGTGGGGTTTCTTAAGTTGCAAGTGCATGCCACAAACCACAGCGGTCCTTAAAATAAACATAACCCATGTCATCGGTCAAATTCTGATTTATGCACCAGAGTGTTGCAAAATTTAACATTTCGCATGCGCTCCACTCAGAGAAACCGTGGCCGACATTTGAACGATGTTATATTCCATACATAATGGCATCAATAGGCCTTTTAAACGAATAAAAAATTTCGATGATATCTCATAAACACTTTATTTCATTTAAATTTAAAGATTGGAAGCCCGTAATGAAATACTCTTTATATTTAGACGAAAATTAAAAGAATTTTGTTCTATATACTGTATCCTGTTGTAAAAATGTATAGCTACCTACAATATACAGTATTTTTTCGTAAAAGAACAGTCGTGTTTTTCATAAATTATTCATTGTAAGTTAAATTTAACTTTAATGCAAAACGTTACACGATAATAACTTTTGTATCTTGTATACGTACGTAGGCAATATGAAAAATTCGACTTAAGAACTTAAGGTGAAAGACATATTATAGTCCACTGTTCGTATAGGATTAAATCCATGTCATGATATCTGATTTATAAGGAATTTTGTAGAAGCTGTAACGATCAGGAGGAGAATGCTGTTACTCACCACTTATGAAAGTCAATGCGCTTTTCTGTCTTCTGTACGCACCATTCCTCCTCCAGGCAAAAATGTGCTTATGTAAATTAGTGTCTATGCTAATGCATATCAACAGCGCCATTCTTCGGCGTCGGCGCAGTAACATAATAAATAAAATGACTCATTTAGCTTCACAATTTACGGTGAAAATATCAATGGAGACGATGCAACTCTGCTTTAACAACTAACAAAACACGCAGGGTTGTGTTGTGAATTAAGCCGTCTCCTTCCTATCACTTCAACAGCTGTGACGTTGTACTTTCGCTCGCCTAATATTTAAAAGCAAATACCATACGCGTGCACTTGAATGGACATACATATGGAAACTGATAATACCCTTACCGAATATACACGACAGCAAATAGAACAAAACCCGAAAATAACAACATGTATATGGTAAAAGGGCTTGTTAATGATCAAACATGTTGTCCAGTGTTTAGCTATTCTCACTTGGTTAATGTTTAGATTTACAGAAGAAGCATGCAGCTCGTATCCAGGAAATAATAAATAGCAATGTGGAAGCAGTTGAAAAATTTCTTGCTTTCTAGATGCGCTGTTTTGAAGCTCTTTTGAATATGCGGATATGCGGCAGAGACGGTGTCTCAATTTAATGTTAAGATTGTTGAAAATGGTCGGATATTTACATTTATTTAACATGAACCTTAAAATAAACAACGAATAAACTCGATATATGCGCATTTATAATAAAAGTGCAGGGAGGACACTTGATTTCATGGCATTTTTGATGCTTTGAAAGAAGCGCTGTTTTATTTACAAAAACAAGAGCAAGTGGGACATCGCGTACAAAAATCATGCCTTTTCGAAACGCTTTTTGGAGAAGAACAACAACAACCAGCATTTTTCGCTTACAAACCTGCTTCAGTGGAAACCGTAGTTTTTGCTGGGTAGGAGCGTATTTATTACCGAAACGTAGTTAGGCTATTGAGCTCCGACTAGTTTAGTTCGTAGGATAGTATTTATTACCGAACGGGGAGTTTTAATTGGCTTGTAGACGACCACGGAAGAACAGATAGACCGATCAGAAACAATGTATTCATTTTGATAGATAGAGTTACTTACTTACTGTCTTATTTCATAGAAAGCAGACGTTTAACATCCCTAGACGAACTGAACTTAGCTCAGTTGTAAAGCCAGACTACATACAATTGCTCTGACAGTGTCTATTCTCAATACTGTGACAAGCCAATAGATGATATTTACCTGTACATAGAAAAAAGTAAAATCAAGGTTCAATTAAAAAATACGAAGATTCAATTAAAATAATAATTAGATATCAACCTATCAGGAAAAACGCAGAATCAATTAACAGTTTTAATTGAAAAACTTTTAAAATTTGACCATTTTGATTGCACTTGGATGAGAGAATACCAAAATCAATTAAAATAAACGTGGATTCAATTAAATTATTAATTAAGAAAAAGAATTTTTCTGAGCAAAGACTTAATTGGGTAAAATTTAATTATTATTTTTTCTGTATAGGAAAATTCAATATTATATACAATGTACAGAAAGCATCTGCATCGTTTCGAAGAGCAGTTTGAACTTCCCTTTGCAAAATGCAAAATGCAAGAAGTTTAAATGTTAAACTTTAAGGGTTATTCAGCATTCAATTTTATTTGACTTTTTATTACAAAACTTTTGAAGTCTTTAAAATTTGGTAGTTTCAAGACACTTTCTTAAAAGTTTCTAAATCAATATTTAATTAAAACAACCAAAGATAGTAAAATTTATTTAATTTTATTCTATTGCCATAAAACAAATATTTTATTTCTTGTTTATATTTTTCTGTGTTAAATGTTAGTCGCCGGAACCAGCTACAAAATTTATATGTATGTGGAAATGTAAACATATGTACATACATATGTGTATGTATGTAGTAAATCTACATGCATATTATATGCATATAGTATGTATATGTACATATGGATGTGTATATTTTTTTGTTATCTAATTAAAATTCCTGTCACTTTCATTTTGTGAATGAGTTTTACGTTTTATATTATATGTAGTTTTGTGGAACTATTTAGAAGTTTTTGTGACAATGATGATGACGAAAATACAATTTTCTTGATTAAATTTATTTCTTCTATTTGATTGTTGATTTAAATGTAGTATTTTGTGGTAATGAATTTTTTTTATATGAACATACTTTGAGTTTCCGGTTTTTAAAAGTTATTTACAAAAATTTTATATTGTAATTTTTTTCAACTAAAAATTCTCTGTTATAAAGTAATGAGTCATTTTGAGCCTTCGTGTTCACATTATACGAGTATGTGTGATTTGTGAAATGGATTGGCAAGGGAATTTCAATTCCGTGGCCGGCTGGCAACAATAAATTTGTAGTTGCCAGAAAAGCACTAAAATACAATTGAAATTTACAATTCGACCGATTCAAGCTACTAGTTTAATGAGTTGCATGACCCATAATGTTTTCGTAGAAGCGTTCACACTGGCGCAATGGAATTGATGCAACTGGACATGCGGTTCGAACCGTGAACACTTGCATTGGTTTTATATGCATCGGCATTATTTACTGCATTTTAAAGCATTTATTCAGATTATAGTCTCATCGATTGCACAACAATGTGAAAGCATTGATCGCGTGCAACTAGGTGCTTGTCTAGGTGGTTAAGAGCTTTAAAACAAATCAAACTTGAACTCTACAGAACCAAAAATATTTTATTTTGAAGTTGCAAAAGTGTAATAACTTGATAATTTTAGGGGAAATTGTGGTTCCTGTATTTTCGGCTGAAAATTTGTCCTTTTTTGCTTTTGACCAGAAGTAAACATTACACAAAATTTTTGTGATTACTACAATATTGACAGAAAAATTGTTACAAAGTGTGGAACAACCGTGTGAACACACAATTTTTGTGTGGCAACATCGTCACAAAATATATTGTCGGTGCATTGTATGCCAAAAATATTGTCACAATTCTGACAATCGGGAGAACACCCTTCATTTCCATTGACACACAATTTACAGTCATTTGTTATTGTCGCATGTGCTTCATTTAGTGCACCGTACAATAACACCATCGGTAGATAAATATTTCTGTTGGCAATGCTGCCCATAAATATTTTGATACAATTTCAAACATCGGATATGGCAACTTTTTCCATACAATAATCTAACAACCGTGTGAACGGTCAATTATTATTGGCAGAAAAATTTATTGCCACAGAACTGTATGCCAATGAAATTGTATGGTTTTCTTTCAATAGTGTGAACAGACAAATTACCATATGGTCACAATGTTTCTTTGTGAGTGCATTGCCACCATATTGCCGGATCCTACAATATTGTACAATCTGACAATCGTGTGAACATAGCTTAATACTAAAATCATCAGCAGACCTTTAACCAAATTCTTCAAAAAATCTAAGAAGTTCCATATGTTTATACAAGAACTCTCAAGAATTTTTGGAGGATTAACAAATATACAAACAAAACAAACTAATGTGTGGGCCGGTGCTTCAAAGACTATTTTGAAGTTACTCGACCGTGTACAAGAAAGGGCGAAGAAACTCATAGGAGATAGTAGGGTAGCCAACTCTATTGACTCTCTTGAGCATCGTCGCAATGTGGGGTGCGTTTCGTTGTTCTATCGTTACTATAATGGGATGTGTTCTAATGAAATCAGGGAACTTGTTCCCGAAACCCGGTTATTCGCGCGCACGACGCGATCATCATTAAGAGCGCATCCATTTGTGGTCGATTTGAGGGCGACTCGCACTACGCATTACAGGGAAAATTCGTTTTTAGGCCGAACGGCACGTATGTGGAATAGACTACCCGCAGAGGTGTTTCCTGTCACTTTTAGCATGGGAAGATTTAAATCAAATGTCAATAAACACTACTCCCTCTATCCTCCTCCCCATAACCTATTTTCCTAGTTCCAGCACAATTCATCGCATGTGTAGGGGTCATCCCCTGAGTGCCGGTCCAAGTCAAAAAAAAAAAAATAGATTCTTCAAAAATGTTCTTTATACAACAAATATTTTATTATTCCAATGCGTATTTTATTTTCTGTTTAGCGCCTTGCTCTTGCGCATTGCGCAGACTCTTTTTTTTTATACTAACAGTGGTTAGTTTAATATTATTGCTGCCAGCGTTACCGTCCAGCATTTTCAAAAAGTGTCACAAAAATGGTATTTAGTGAATAAAGAGTATTTAAATAAACAAAACAAAAATAATATAAAGAGTTGCTCTTTTCCAAAATTTTTTTTTTGCCTATTTTCAGAGTTTATGTGAAAAGCATAAACTGAGAGAAACAAAAATTGTTTATCTACCTATGTATGTCAGTTGTCAAAATATTTATATTTGCCATGCGTTGCTTTACTAAATTGATATAAAATAATAAAATGAGCCAAAAAATCGTAAAGAAAATGCGCATTTCTTGCGCAGATCTTTATATTGCGCGGAGCGAAATTAATGGCAGGCAATATTAAATTGGCTCCACTCTTTGTGTAAAGATGTGGGTTTTATAGGTTAAATAAATGTTGCCAAAGTTTTTAAATGACTACGGATCTGTTACAAAAATCCAATAAGGATATTTATACAACTGCTAACAATTTTTTCTCTGGTTCAGAAGAATGTTATGAAATATTTGACATGAATCCAAACATTAATATAGAGTTTCTATATTAATAGAAAATGCTTTTGATGTATTATACAAAGCTTTAAGATATTTTTTCTATATCTACTTAAGGGACCACTTTTTTTATATCTTTTGTAAATTTTTATTTCACACATGTATGTGTAAACGTACATATTTCCTCCCATTATACTGTTTAGTTTTATTAAAGAACTTTTTGTTTGCTTTTGTTTCCCGTTTAAGTTATACTTATATGTATATACGAGTACATACATACATATGTATATGAAGGCAATTTTATGTTGTTATTGATTCAATATTTTTTTATTGAAATGAAGCAATGTATTTCTATATACATAAAATTTTCATATTCATAAAATTTAAAAGTAGTTTGAAATATATTTTGTTTCGAGTTTTTCATACAAAGTTTTCTTCAAATTAATTTCAAATAAATTGTGTTCTTTTATGAATGCTGGCATAAATAAATAAACGCTAGTTAAAATATGAAAAATATCGATATAATTGAGAGTTACTATTCCAAATCTGTAAAAATAATTTTGCTTAATTTGTTGCTTTAAAGTTCCTTCTTTAGCTCTTTTTAGCTCTATTTCAAACGTGATTTAGCTTTATATTATTTTAAAATCTGATCACTCTACTAACCTGTTCGAAATGTAGACGACAAAATTAAAGTAACAGGCAAAACAAATTTCTATTCGGAGAATTGACGTAAAACGCGGGTTACATTATTTTACCGCTTAGGGCTAAATTTTGTTGAATGAAAACGGAAGAATAGATATTTTATCTCTAATATTTAATTAATTTCACATTTTGATTATTAAATTATAAAATCTCTAGAGGTCAGTCACGTGTTTCATCCGAATTTGTTGATTTAGTTTTTTTGCTGTCTTTTTTTTTTTGCCGCAACAATGACAATTCGTTTGGCAAACAAATGTGCTTATTTGCATAAATTGTTGTTATGTGTATGTTTTATTAGCTAATGAAGCAAATGTTTAAGGAGTGAATTGATGAAACATTAATGATGATTTTATTGAAGATTATGATAAAAACAGCGGGTGTTAAAGACAAGTTTGAAACAATATAAATATCAAAATGTTAATGACAATTCCATTTAACTTATAAAGAACGCTATAATAAAAGCTATAAGAATTGTTTTTAGTGAGAACATAATATGTTACATATTACATGTCGTATGTATGTATGTATGTATGTATGAACATAATATTTCTCATTGTAATAAATAGTTGTTACCCGCTTAATCCGATAATAAAAGCAGAAATGACATATTGTTTTTTCTTTGCTTTTATTTCACTTTTTGATTTCTTTAAAAATCTAATTTTTTTGTTTCAATTATTTCTATAATCACTTGTCATTTGCAAGTCGGGATTTAAAATCACTTAATTAAAATTAAACTTTTACTTTAAATTCATTTTATTTCCACAATTTAATGGACACTTACAAATCAAAAGTATAATTTTTATAACAACATTCTCCCAATAGCATTTTAATTAATTTCTAATTTACAAATTAATTAGTTTTACACGTTAATTGATTATACACCTGAATATGATTTAAAAAAGAAATGTGTATTTGTGTGGTAATTTGCAAATATTTCTTCAACTTAAAGTGATCGATTACTATGCGACGCAATTAAGACTTTCTGTTGCAAAGAAAATGAAAGTCAGAAACAGTATGACCATTTTAACATTTTTCAATGATTATTTATTTTTCGTTATATTAATAAAAACCTCTGCACAATTTTTTTTGTTCATAGAAAACATTTTACTATTTTAAGGAAAAACGACTACTAATATACGTCGACAAATTTCAAGAAAATCAAACAAAACAAAGCAAAATAAAAACAATTTTGTTTTCCAGCTGTCAAATACTTATTGAGTTATCTAAATTTTGTATGTCTGAACACTAAAATTATTGTGTCAATAAACTGTATATTTACTCAATTTTTTATATGTATAAACGTGAGATCACATTGTGTTATATGTATTTAATAATTTATGGTCCTAAAAATAATAAAAATTGCACATTTTTTAACTCATCTATCTGTTTGAACGAAAAAACAAAAATTGCAAAGCAAAAAAAGTATTCGACTGGCATTGTTTTTCCCTTATTCTGATTGTGTATTTCTTATTACTTCATGTCATTGTTGGTAAAAATATCGCTATGTTTCTTGTTTATCATTTACAAGAACTTTTTTCTTATTTCTGTGCAAGTGATCGCGATGATGAGACGTAAAGGGAAAGAAACTTCTCTTGATGTAAGAAATTTAATAATACATCATTTTAAATTAGGAAAAACGGAAAAGACTATATCAGAAACCGTTTAAAAGTCAAGAACTACTGTATATTACATTATAAAAAAGTACAAATCAAGTAAAACTGTGATAAACAAGGTAAGGATTGGGCGACCTTGCAAGCTTACAGATTCAGATGAACGGCGAATCGTGCGTGAAGTAAGGAAAAATCCAAAAATTACTGCTAACACTTTAGCTAAAAACACGGAGGAACACTTAGGTATATCCGCTACACCTCAAACAATAAGAAACGTCTTAAAAAAGCACGATTTCCATGCACGATCAGCCAGGAAGAAGTCACACATTACTAAGAAAAATAGAGAGTTGAGATTAGATTTTGCGAAAGAGCATGTAAATAAGCCAATGGAGTTCTGGATGGATTTTATTTTTGCTGACGAAAGTTAATATAACCTTTTTCGATGTGATGGAAAAGTTCTGGTACATCGCAAGCCTAACACAGAATTAGATGAAAGGAATATGGTACCAACTGTTAAACATGGTGGCGGTGGTGTTATGGTATGGGGATGTATGGCGGCATCAGTCGTGGGTAATATTGGGTTTATTGATGGGATTATGGATCACTGAAAGTACATTGACCTCCTAAGGCAAAATTTGAGGTCAAGTGCTGAAAAATGGGGTCTGGCAAATAGATTTCAGTTTTATCAAGATAATGATCCCAAACATTGTGCCACTATACAAAGCTTTGGCTTTTATATAATTGTCCAAAATTAATAAAAAAACGCCGCCACAGTCCTCAGACCTTAACCTTATTGAACATCTTTGGGGTCACTTGGAAAAATATCAGAAAACGTGAATTTACGAACAAACACCAGATGATAGTTATCCTGCAGGAGGAATGGAGCCAAATTGATCCAGAATATACCAAAACGTTCGTAAAATCTATGCCAGATCGTTTAAAAGAGGTTATACGTAGGCAAGGAAAAGCAACTCGCTACTGAAGTAGAAATAAGCTTGTATTTCAATTCATGTATTTTAAAAATGTTACCAATGTCGAATACTTTTTTTGCTTGTTTTTTGTTATTAATGTGTTTTTTGCTTTTTTTACTTTGAGATCTCATTTTTTTAACTGAATATAACTTTGTGTTCCTTAAAAAGACTTTTATAAGTTTATTTTGTTAAAAACAACATTCCATATTTTTTTCTTGATAAATATATAGAGTTTACGGCCTATGTCGAATAGTTTTTTTGGCCACTGTACATATATTATGGTATTTTATACTAATGATTTGTTTACATGCTTTTAAATTATACATAGTGCACGTTGTGGCCCTGATTGAGTTATCCTTTTTCTGATTTTACAAAACACATGGTTTCAGTCGCGTTTGAAAAAATCAAATATATATTTGTTTTTAAAAATCTTTTAAAAAATGCACAAAATGATCCCAAATAAAGTAATGAAAAACGCCAAGAAAGTTCCTAATGTAGGCACACTTTTTACAATATAAAATCATCTATTAAAAATTGCAAGTACAGTTTTAAAAATCGAATTTAAATTTTTGAAAATCACAAGTTAACCAGCTTGTCGTACCACCCTGCGTCTTTTTATAATTATTTCTGTAATGTCGCACAGAGCAGTGACATCAACTATTGCAATTTTGTGTACTATTAAAATTTTATGGATAAATAAATCTAAGTAAAATAATAGACAGATTAAACATGCCACCAATTTTATTTATTTATCTTGGACCAATGCTCAGGATAAGTCTCCTTCTTATGCAATACGTTGCTCTGGAACTAGATAGAGAGAACTGGAACTATAGTAGAGTAGAGAATAGACAATGGTAAGAAGATGGTGCTTTGGACAACTCTGCAATTGCGTGTTAATTAAAAAGCAAAGTTGAGATGTCTCTGATGTTAATTTTGTAGCTGTAGCACAGAAAACTCAGAAAAAAAATTTTTTTGACTTGACCGGGCTGGGACTTAAACCCGGGTCCTTCGAGTACTTGAATGCAAAAATTAACAAAATTGTGAAAAGAATTTTTAAAAAATAAAATAAATAAAAATACGGTACTCCACTTCAAAAATTTAAATAAAATACTTAATCTTAGAACTATGATGTATCAGCAGTTTAAGTTAATCCGCAAGAGAACTCCAAAATTCGCCCGCGATATACATATTTGTATACTTTAACAAAACATTTTATTTATTATTTATGCATGTTTCCACTATAATAGCTGATCTTGATTTAAAAAAAAATTATATTTATCAAAATATATAGATAAAGAAAGAATTCACTTACATTTTGTTTGCAATTCCCCAACAAAAATCGTGTGAATAATGAAAAAACTCGCGGGAAAAATTTTATTCACGATAAGGGGATTTTATTTTAAAATTAAATAATTCGCGGGGAATTTTTCAACGTTTGGAAATTTAGGGAAAGGTGATATATTTCGAGGGAAAAAGTTTTCACGATAAGGGTGAATATTTTCACCTGAACTTATTTCAAAAAAACGGCGAAAATCCCCTGTTTTGACTGTGATGAGTTTTTCGTGCTACAAGATTTGCAATCCTGCCAACTGTAATTATTTTAAAATCCTCCAAATCTGGTATAAACATACCTTTTTCTAATAAAAATACATAATTTTTAAACGAATGCTACACGATCAGTGTTCAGCTTCAATATTTGATATTGACCTCGTTAAATCAATCTAAATCGCGTAAAAACGGGATGAAATATTTTTTAAAATCGCGTTAAATCAAATACGCGTAAAAAAAGTTTGCGCAAAAACAAAAAAAATCAGGTGATATTTTATATTTCACATTACATTTCGTATAATTCCACCCGATCGACTCTTTTGAAACTTTGCGCACATAATAAAATCCTGCAATATATACATCTCACAGTTTAAAATCGAGATGAATAAATTCCAAAAATGTTCGCAGTTAAAATTAAAAAACAGTGATTTTGAGTATACGGGAAAAGTGTAACGTATTTCAAATTATATTACACAGGAAATATTGTGAAATGACACGGAAAGAATCTTCCTGAGTCTCATTGAAAATTATCTTG
The DNA here is from genome assembly GCA_963924685.1 of Dexiosoma caninum. Lineage (NCBI taxonomy): Eukaryota > Metazoa > Arthropoda > Insecta > Diptera > Tachinidae > Dexiosoma > Dexiosoma caninum. The sequence goes on along the minus strand of OZ004726.1, from coordinate 59,398,275 downwards.
TAGCGCATGTCTCTTATTTTTTTAATATTTTTTTAATAGTTAAAAATTTAATTTTTTTTTTGCTTTTGCGTTTTTTGGTCATAACAGTTTTGTTTTGAGTGGTCAACAATAATAATTTATTCTTAAAGAGTACAGGATGTTTTCCACTTTGGATTGGCGTAATTTTGTTTTCTGGAACATGATTTCCTTTAAACGACAAAATTTAATTACATTTATTCTGTTTTTAATGAAACATTATTTAAATTATTAAAAAGATATTTATAAATTTATACAATGATGATGACAAATTAAATAATCCACTGACAAACTGACTCATTAAAGTTAATGTGAATCTGAAAAACTCACGAGTAACTACAAATTAAAGCAATAAAGACACCTTTTTTAAATTCACGGTTTTGTTAAGTTAAAAAAATGCATAAATAAATAATTAATGGTTCTACTCATATGGTCGGTTCAAAAAAGGTGTCATTCGCCACCATTAACAGAAAACAGTTTGTTAAGAATTAAATAAAAAGTTATATTAAAACAAATATTTGGCAAAAGCTACAAAACCGTCTAAAAATAAGTGACAATCTTTCATAACCGTTAACCCTCCTGTTAATACCCAGGTACCGAGCTTCCTCCCGAGTTGTATTTGCATGAAAAAAATTTACAAAAAATTAAAATGAATGAATATTAATTTAGTTGTATTTCAGTTAATAGTTAATTTAACCCAATAATGTGAACATTACTTTGAATAAGGATAGAGAGGTAAATGTTGTAAAATATAATTTCGATCTCGAATTTGTGACCTATACTGAAGGAGATAGAATAAAGTTTTGTTCCTTTGCTAACATAGTATGTGGATAATTATAGGCATTTCTCGTATACATTCGGGTTACATTGATGATATTAATTAAAAATTTACAACTACTTCCCTGTTAACACAATGAGTGCTGATGACGTGTGTAGTGGCATAGAAAATATTTATATAAGTGTTCTACTCAATTGGTGTTGGAGATTAATTGTTTTTCTTTTTCTTTATCTAAAAATTAAAAGTAATTTTCGTATTATAGTGACAAATTAACTATGAACTTAAACACAACCAAATTGATGTTCAGATATACACCTTTATGGAGATTTTGACAATAAAATCCATTATTAAGCTCAATATTCCATACAAAATGTAAATTAAGTTATTGAGTAATAAGTACGAAATTGTTATAAATATTGAGTAAAGCTTGAAATGCAACCCTTCTCACAAGTATTTTTACTTGCAAATGCGTTCAGTGAAGAGAAAAAATTGTGTACAATGGCAAGCCAAATTTCAAAACAGTAAATAAAAAAAAGATTACCATCGAATTATACCTAAAAACATTGTTTTTCTGCCAGCTGTGAAATGCTAATTGCGTAAGCTAAATTTACTAAAATAAATATGTTTGAACACTAAATTAAATTGCCTAAATTACGAATGCATGCCTGAACATAATATAATTAAAAAAAAAAAAAATTTTAATTTGAACCGATCTAGAGGTTATCAAAATCAAGCGAATTATGATTTTAATTATTTTTGCTTGTTTTGCATTACAAAAGTTTAGTTCAAACTTTAACCATCGTTGCAAGCGATACCGGCGACCCACAACCATCACTCTTATTCTACTTGGTGTCATCAATACAGGTGTATATCAATACAATTTTTAGTTAATCCAATTAGTAATGTTACCGTGCACAAATTTGATATGTATGTATGTGGCAACTTACCCATTACAAATTTCCTTCAAAACCTTGCAGTTTAAAATGTAAAGCACAAATTTTCCGGCAATTGCTCACATGTGTTTTTTTTTACTGGACCAACGCACAGATCATGTTTGTAATCTTAGTGTCTCTTCTGTTTTATTTTTGGTATTTTTTCTTTGTTTAAAGACACTAGTTTAAACGATTTTTTATAATTTTAATTATTTAGTAAGTTTTCATTTGTATTTAATATAAAATATGAGTCAAATTCATAGTTATTAAAGAACCGATACCATATTTTTTTGAGAATTCTCTCAGTAAATTTATTGCAGGGTTGTCAACTTTCACAGAATACAATGACATTATAAATTTCATATAAGAAACAGACTTTTAGGAGGGAACTACTGCGTCATCGAGAGAGCAATCATGTGCAATCTGTTTTTTTCTATCATTCTTGCCTCAAAATAATTTGAAAAACATAGCGTTCTCCACAAAAAGGGGAAATTATTAATTTATTCTCAGCTTGCTTTCAAACGTTATTTTCGAACGTTTTGCAAATGTAGATTGTAATAAAATGTAGAGGATAAATGAAATAGAATTTTCGCTTTGGTTGCCTCTGTAGTGTAGTGCATGAGCATTAGTCTTATCAATATGAAGGTGCGTGTTCGATTCCCGCTTAGACGCTGGGTGTTTCTACAGACAAGTTTAAGAGCTTCGTAGAGTTTGTATTGTCATAAAAAAAAAAAAAACTTGTTGATTCTGCACTTTGGCATTTACTTTCTTATTATTCACTTTCTTATCCATAATAAATATTTTTTTTTTACTCGGAAACAAATACTTTTCGCATAAGTAAATATGTAATATTTTTAAGTTTTTTTTTCATCTTGGACCAGCACTCACTAGAGGAAATCTAGAGGAGAGATGACATTTGGTGAAGCTTCACTATCTTAAAACCCTGATTTTGCACGTTTTTTTATTTATAGCAGTGTTGCAGCGCCTCTCAGGAGACGTATTCAATTTTAAAGCTTTGTTTTGGTAGCCATTTTTAGTAAGTATTTTACTGGTACTAAACGATACCAAGGAAGCAGGGCGCTCTGATGTGTCTGTGGATTGGTATAAGCTGAAGCCGGTACTGTTCAGTGCATCAAATTGAAAACAAATTGCTAAAACACTGATTTTCATATGTTTATTTTCAAATCAATTGAATCGCAATTTGATATCAAATGACAAAGTCAACTTATTTCAAAATTTTGAATTCGTGTATTTCTTGCATTTCACCAGTGTGGAGATGATAATACTTTTACAACCCTCTCTCCCTGATTATCGTTCGTTGTATCACTGTAAATTACTGCCTGCAAACGTTACGCGTTTTCAGCTTCGCAAATCCACCATACTTGGCCGGCTTCTTAGATATATGTATATGTATTGGGTTAATCCTGTACTTACTCGATAAGAATATAATTCTTAAAATTATACATCTCAGATATATTTTGCTTTTAACATTATCCAGAAATCATGCATTAGAGTTTCCTTTTCATCTTTATAACGTTGATTGACAACATTTTCTAGTTTTGTTGTACACAGAAACAGAAAAGGAGAAAACAAAATTTTAATTAAAATTTTTGTAATATCAATGTAAAAATTAATCAGATTTTTGCCAGTAAAGAAATTAATAGTATCAATTAAATTATTATGGTTGACATAATTGATTTAATTTTGAATTAAAATTTTAATAATAATAATTAAAAATTTTATTAAATATTTTGAAAATTTCACACAGGTTTTTAATAGTAAACATAAATATTGGAATTCAATTCGAATGCTTATTGCTTATTTGTAGAAAGTGTGTTGCATTTATGAAATAGAACAATCAGATAAGTATTTAAATAAAAAAGAAGACATTGCAAAAAAAAAATTTATTAATTTATTAATTGAAATGATTAAACTTTTAATTGAAAAATATATTATTCTAATTAAAGGTGTTAATTCAAAATAAAAAAGAAATTTTTTTAGGATACTGAAATCTTTACCTTTTGTGATTTTGCTTCGCTACGCTGTATACAAAATTTTCATTTTTTGAGTTTAAATTAATTTTGAATTTGAACAATAGAAAAAAAATTAGCTAATTTTCCTTCATAAAAATTTTGATTCCTAACTGTACAGTATATGGGTACGCTGGTTCTAAACATTATCGATAAATTTGGATATTAAGACAAGGGTTTAGCAGATGCTGAGTAAATTAAGCAAAAGAGGGTTAAATTTTAACACAAAGCAACTGCGTCAATTTAAAATCTTGAAAATTGTTTATGGTCTTTCTAAAAGGAAGGTGCACAACAGTTCCTTCACCCAATCATATTTTATTATATTTTTTGTTAAGATAAACACGTTAAAACAAACAAAGTCTTTCTTAACGTAACCATGATCTTGAATCGCTGCTCAGCTAAACGTGTGCACTCGTTTTAATTTTTACTTTTTCTTATTTAACAGCCATTAAATGTGAATTTGGTACACAATTTATTGTACAGTCGAGTCTCGATAATTTGAAATTCAAGGGACCAGATTTCAAATAAACAAGCAAAGCGCATGGTAAAAGCAAACGATTTAATTTTTTATTTTATTTTTTTTATCTCTGACCAGCACTCAGGAGATGACCCCTACACATGCGATGCATTGTGCTGGAACTATCGGAAAGGGATAGTTAGAGAGATGACAGGAGGTGAAGCTTAATTATTTTACAGCTCTGCTTTGGCACGTTCTTTGTTTATAGCAGTGTTGAAACTTCGATCTAGTAGCCATTTTTATTGTTATTTTACTTCGCCGGTGCTACACAATACCGACGAAGGAGGGCGTTCTGATGTGATTGTGGATTGCTATCAGCTGAAGCCGGTATTGTTCAGTGACCAGTGAATTTGCCTTCGCCACTGAAATCTTCCGACAACAACTGACACACAAAAACACAAACACATTCATGTTAAACTTCAGTTAGCAAGATGACATTTCTATTTATAGAGCATTGTATATAAACTAAAATAAAATATTATTTTTTTTTTATTTCATATTTTGCATAAAATACAGCACAATAAAATAATTCGAATTATAGACCATAGAGATGAAAAATTTCAAATTATAGCAAGTCGCCGATTAAAATGCCAATAAAATAATATGAAAGTAACGATGGGACCAAATTACATAAATTTTTTTTTTTAAATTTATTGAATGTTTTTCAAGGGAGCTGGAAAACAATTCCAATTATAGCAAGATTAAAATTAAAGTATCAAGAGTCGACTGTATTTATAAAAATGACAATTGAAAATACAGGAAGTCAAGATATTAACTAAAATTATAAAATTATTTAAAAAAAGAAAACGTTGAGCTTTATATAAAATTCGGCGATGGGTTGAAATATTTCTGCAGTATAAAAACATGTACTGAGAAAATTTGTTCTGTGTTTGCTTACAGTGTTTTGTTTCTACTACAGAACATACATATGTATTTCGATGGCTTTAATTAGACAAATCCAGAACCATCAATGGTTTTTATTGCATAAAATATTAATCATATTAGATAATAACTTTTCAGTTACTTTAAGATACAAAAGTAAATAAGTGCGGTTTTGCAGGAAAGAATGCTAAAAACGCGAATAACTTTTAATCGTTTTAAGACTCAGAAGTATAGAACTGGAGTGGCATTGACGTCAGTTATAAAATAATACAAAAATATCCTATAACAGGCTCAAGTCAAAAGAGTACGAAAATTTTCCAAGTCACTTGATACGTTTGAATATAAGTATAAAATAAAGACATATTATTGCATGAGTAACTTTTAAAGAGCATACCTGATTATTTTTTTTCTTACTGATATTCAATCAATTTACGTATTCATATATTGTATGCAAATTTTCAATTAAAACAATTTTTCATTTGTTTTCAATTAACTCGGAAGAAATTGCCGTTCGTATTTTAGTGGAACAGGATGCAAAATAATGGAAAATATTCAATGAAAAGCAGAGTCGTTTTACATTATGTATTTAGAAAAATACTTTAATTACCAAAAGTTTATAAAGATAAATGTTACTGCGCAGTTAGCACATCTACAAAACAATCCGTAAAGTGTAAAGGGTGACTTTTTAATTTTTGGAGCATACAGTCTTGGAAAAAATAATAAGAACGATTGTTTTTACTGTAATTTTCTTAAATGTATTAAAGATCTTCAGTAGTACATAAGAAAACTATTAAAAAAATTGTTCTTTTAAAATATGACATGAATATCACAAATTGCGGAAATTAGCTTGAAAAACAATAATAAATAAATAATAATAATAAAAATAATAATGATGTAATTCATTGAATTATTTTAAGACTTCTAAGCTTTTTCCTTCCGAACTGAACATGCTTTAATATTTGGTTGAAGCACCATTTATCTTTAGCACTTCTACGCGTCTACGCCCACCTAGATTGGTGCATTTCCCGGTGATATCGAACATTGTTAACGATATTCGCTAAAAATAAAAAGAGACTCTTAATTTTTTAGTTTCTTGCTGTTGTTTTCTTTTATAATAAAAACTTCTTTGTTCATATTGTGTTGATTTTTTCTTCTTCAGGGTCTCAGGCGGAAATAGAACACGCAACCTACAAATTGATGTACCATTTGCATATTAAAAATTTTCGTCAATTTATCTAATGTTTATTTGCGGGAAATCATCGCTAATAGTTAATTTTTAAGAATTTCCAACAATTTATCGAATTCTTTTATATCGTTAATTTTTCGCTTTAGCGAACATTGGTTTTATTATATAAATTATGACGGGTTGTTCAAACAGTCATATTTTTTCGTGTTATTATTTTAAAACATATTACTTGTGAATACCCCAATTTTAGTTTTTATTTAGGATATGACATTCGATACCATATGATTTTAAAATAACTATGTTTTAAATATTGACGTCAAAAATAATTTTATAATTACATTAGTAGTTTTTATTATTATCATAATTTTAATTGCTGTTATTTGCTCTGTGATACTTCGTCATCAAATCAATATCAAATGCATATTAAGAGAAAGTAATTGTCACCATATTATCAATGCCTTTTGACATCAGTTTGTCTTTCCATTCACTACTAACTAGATGATAAACTGATGTAAGAGTTGATTCATTCCAAGATAATATGTAAAGAGTAAAAAAGAAAAATACTTGTCATCGCATTCATGTCGCTTTACATCAGTGTTCTGTGCTTCAGTTTTCTATCAATGAATGATCAGAGTACGTAACATCACGTCGAGATAATATTTTATCAAACATTTAAATTAAAAAAAAATATATTTTCTCAGAGAAGTACCTTAAGGAGGGAATTTTTTAGTGGCAACACCACTCGACGCAGATGACGACGGTCTCTGTAAGTGCGACGGCATTTTCAACCCTACCTCACACGCCAAAAAAAAAAACAAAAAAAAATGGCGTAGGCGGCATGTTTGGCTAAAACTAAGTTCAAAATTATTGCGTTAATTATTAAGTCAAAAATTCATATGAATTAACGCTTAGCTGTCCGTTTTATTTATTGTAAAATATTTTAAGCCATTTATACTTTGAGAGATAAAAAAATAAATGAAAACAAGCGAAAATAACACTAGAGATTCTCTATTCAATATTTCACTAAAAACAACATTTAATTAAAAAAAAAATAACGACCAGAAAAATGGCTTAAAATGGTAAAAGAAAAATTCAGTAATTTATGGAATATAAACAATGTGGTTGTTGAAAAAACTGAAGAAATTTTTGTTTACTTTATTACAATTTTTGCTTATGAATGATTGTTATTCCCATCTAAAATGAAATAAATGTGGGCGATATTTCATTTCTTTCATAAATTACTATACATAAACATGACTATGAACATCTATATGTAAAACATTACATCTGTATGTAAAACATTAGGAAAACAAAAGAATTAACACACAAACTTAATGCTTGATAATGAGTGAGAGCGTGTGTTAGTGAGTGAGAAGGGAGAGAGAGAGAGAGAGAGAAGGGAGAGAGAGAGAGAGAGAGAGAGAGAGAGAGAGAGAGAGAGTACATTTCAGTGATGGGATTTTGAAGTTTTGATTTCGTGCCGAGTTTACAACGAAAACGTGCCAAAATGGCTTAACCCTTTCAGCCTATAGGCAACATTGCAAACATGTGCTTATAACTGCCGCAAATCTTATTTTATTTTATAACGGTTTTCTTTGCCAGACAACTAAACACCGCGGTGCACCGTAGCAATGTAAACGCACAATTTGATACAAGCTTGGATACTAAGCTTAGATAATATTCAGTTGCGATCAGTTTGTTTAAGTGTACTCACTCTGTGAAAATAAGTTGCAAAAAGTGAATAAAAAAAAACAAAAAATTTCATTAAAAAGAATTTAAAAAAAAAGTACAATTCAGTTTTAGAACACGTAAGTTAATAATATAAAATAATAAAAGTGAAAAAAATTTTGAAACTTTTTGCGTAGAATATTTTTTGCATAATGTTGCCTATATACTATATATATGTATATATACCCTTTACCAGGATAGGTAGAACTACAAAATTCTTTTTATTTCATATTTAAGCATGTGCAAACTTAGAAAACTTCTCCGATAAAAATTCGGGGCTGAAAGGGTTACAATTTTATTTTACACAAAAAAGTTATCAGTTTAATTTTCACCCAATTAACCTTTTAAATTATACTTTAGAGTTATTATAATACTTTAAAAAACACAAAAAGTTACATATATATTTTTCATTAATATTTTTTTAATTAAGTTTTTTATCAGGTATATTAAAAATATAAATTTTAAAACTTATTTAAACGAATTTCGCATTTGTAAAGTAGAATAATGAGTGAATAAAAAAAGTTGGTGTTTTTTTTATCTTGGGAATGGTACCTACACATGCGAGTTGTATTCCATTTTCGGTCCGACATAAGCGTTATAAATAGTAAAGAGATCAGATGGGGTGACGTTTGTCTCGCACGTTTGTCTTATAGCCACGATCCCTGAGATATTTCGATATAAATCGAGATAAGATATCACCGACACCAAACGCAATAAGTTTGGACAAAAGTGCCCATGTCTCACTCTATCAAATGCTTTAGAGTTTATAGTTGATTTATCATTCATTCATTGTAATAATTGCAGTTCAAATAAAAATCAATAATTGTAGAATAATAAATTTAAGATATCCTCTTATAAAACAGGTTCAATTTTCAAACTTAAATAAAAAAAGTAATAATTGACACAAAAGAGCATTGAACGATAGAATGGAAATGATCCTTCAGATCCGTTTTTAAAATTTCATGAACAATCGCTCTTGGAAGTCCCAGTGAGGCTGCTCTTTTCCGTATTGAAAGTCGCTGACTTTCACGTAAACTGCTTTCAACCAGTTCAATGTTTTCGGATCGACTGGAACCTGGCCGTGGGGCATTCATAGCCGAAACAGTTGCGCGGAATCTCTGCACCCACGAATGAATTAAATTTACACTCGGTCCATCACTTATTCGCCGAATAGCGAACTTTGAACAAAATTGTCGACGAGCAATTACGTAAGAATCATTACTGTTAAAAAATGTCTCCACAGCGAACGCGCGATGCTCACTCGACCACTGCGAAATCGTGACTGACAAATCCGCACAATCCATAATTCCAACGACGCCACCCTCCCTCCGAACCCTTTATTACTTTTTTAAATAATCGTATTTAAAAATATAAATTTCCCACCAGACACCCTGTATCAAAAGATTTGTATTCTAAATTTATTATTATTTATTTCTGTAATTGTCTTGCTATAAGTGCATTAATTCAAAACTACTTTGGTATTTAAAAAATTTTATAAAGATTTATAGTCAAGATTTACGGATTTATGTTTGTAAGAATTGATTAAAAGTTGCTAAAATTACTATTTCTTTTTTATATAAAAAAAAAAAAGAAAAAAAAAAATATTTTTATATTTCAAAGAATTATTATTTCCTATTATTCCTGTTAACGAAATATCGACTAATAAAAACAAAATAAAATAAAAAAAGACTTCAGGCTTAATAAATATATATCAAAAAATATAATAAAAAAGGTCAATTAATAATATAATTAAAAAAAGAAAAAATTATTTCTATATTAGTCTTTAACCATTATAGTGAGATATACATATGTATGTATTTCACATTGGTTACCGTAACCAATATAAATGACAACTATTTTTGCTGCTTATGATAACTATAGGGTGTTGTTTTTAGTTGCAAGAGAACTATCGATAACTATGGTTTGACTGCTGAGGATGTCAAACTGTGTTAAAATTTCTGTGCATTTTACGATCAACATAATTGGCCTAATGAGCAAGCAATTCGTATAGTTATTGATCGTTTTGCTAGTCTAGACGGGGCTTAGAAGCACTGTACAAACATTGTATTAGATTTGATGATACTAGGCACATTAGATCCTTTAGGTATTGCGGTGCAGATATTTGGAAAATACATTTTCTCTAAAAATAAAACAAATCTACATCTCTAAAAAATTTTTGCAGTAAAAGTGGTGTGTGTCGCATTAATACGTTTTCCAAAGCGCATTAAGATCAGCAATCTTGGAATAAAATTACGATTAATATGATAATATCATTATTTAATATTTTTATTTCGAAAAAAAAAACATCTGAAAAATCCTCTAATTTGTATGTGCGATAGCGCTTTCCAAAAAGGAGCTGTTGTAAATACGCATTAGCAAGAATTTGCTTAATAACGTCAATCATTTTATCTTAACTTTAAAACTCACGTACGTTGTTTATTTTTACAATAAATTTAATTTGTTGAGCTCTTAATTTTTGTTTACAAATAATAATTTACTCTTTATTAAATACATACATACATATGCACGTAGGTTTTTAATATAAAATGTTGATGACTGACAAAAACTTGTTAAATTAATAAGTGTTTTTTGGACTTTTGGACAGCCATTTCCGAAGAAGCAACTGTAAAGTACTACTATAGATATTTGAATAAACAATAATAATTATTTAGTTTCTGTATGTTATCGATGACTATCAATAATAAATATTTTTTTATAATGTATTCTTTTACGTCAGGCTATGGGAAAAGTTTTTGGAAGCCTATGAGAAGATCCGGTTATTACTTCGAACCAAGACGTATTCAAATAAGTAGTAGAGGCACTGCCCTCTACATATTTGTGTCGCAAGAATTGTCAAAAACTTGGGTTCTAATCACATTTAATATCATTCAATATGGAAAATCTTAGTTTACAATCATGGCATTCGATATCGGATAAAATGTATCGTCATTTTAGAAGATAGCTTTCGATATCGGGTAACAAAACATGTTACATCATGGAGAAAAAACAATTTATTTCAATGCCGAAAGATTTTTATATTTTTTTTTGCCAAATTGCTTCTCTCGGCATGAAAAAAGCATTGCAGTCTGACGAGGAAAAATAAAGTAATATTGACGCATTCGTTATTTTTACACTTCAAAATTAGTAATGTATTTTTGGCATATTTTAATCCATTATTAATCAATTGAATTGTTTAGTAATCTAAAAATTACGATTGGATACATATCGCATGAAACGATACTCAATCGATATGTATCGAAATATTGTATGATACGATAGTTTACTTGTTATCGAATGCGGTATTTAGATCCCTGTTTACAATTTATCTAAGACTACAAAGTTTATTAAAGTCAAATGGCGTTTTCCTTTCTGACAAAAGTGTAACATACGAGTATATGCTGCATTTTGTCACTATTCATTTTCCATTCTAAAATGTTTGTAATATTCTAAAAAGCGAACACGTTTCCTTTTAAATATGTTGCACCAATAACTGGCGAAATATGCAACATATTATTCATTTATAATTATTATTATTATTAAAATCATGTTAGAAACCGTGAAACGCTAAGTTAAGTTTCAAATAAGTTCTACCATTATTGGAATAAAAGAAGAAAAGTTTTTAAAAGCTATTGGTAAACTGTAAAAATGAATGAATTTTGACGTGCTTTTTCATAAATTTTTTTTAATTTCTGTACAACAATTCTTTATTCTGCCACCTGGGTAGAACATTTGAATCTACAAACTTTTCTTTATTATTATTATTATTATTCTTATTATTATTATTATTATTATTATATTATTGACTATTAAGACCATTCCCAAAGAACAAGAAATGTGGTTTTTTTTAATAGTGTAGTCAACACTTTTATTACTTCGTTATTTATAGAGAGCGATGAGTGCGTATTTTAAAAAAGCTTTAATATAAAGAGAATTTCAGAGTCTTGTTTAGGTAAAAATTTAGCAAACATTTTGTGGTTTTTATTTCCTTCATTGAGGCAAGCTTAATTTGTTGTAAAATTTAATTTAAAAACAAATGTCACCTTTCCAGGTGGATTCATTTACGTTCATACAGTCGAAGTGTTGAGAAGTGTTCTTAACTTTATTAAACAAAAGCCCGCGTTGCGTTAAAAATAAAAATTAAAAAAAAAAAAAACACAAAAACAACGTGTTAATAATATAAATAAATACATAAGATTTTTTTTACAAACGTGTTCCATATTAAAGGAAAACTACACTTAAAATCTGAATTTTTTGTTAATTTTATTGATACGAAATTAAAAATAAAATAATAAAAAAAAAAAACAGTTCGACAGCTTGAAAATACCGTGAAAAAAAGTCAATCTTTACAAGGAACGAACTTAAGATAAAATATCTCCATATATATAAAAATTGATTTGTAATTGAAGTTGAACAAGTTTCCAAATCTATTGAAAATTGTGTTTTATTATTGTGTGTATGTTTATGTGTAAATATTACATTGCAACATTCAACATGTACTTCGTCGTATGCGTATGAAATCGTAAGAAATATTGTAAATTTCGTCATAATGCACGCATCATATGTGTTCGAGCATTTAATTAATGCCCAACTAAATATTGCTGAAAAACAACAACAACTCCAACAATTGGAAAAACAACATTTACAAACTACAGAAAAATCTTCCAAATTTTATAGTCAAGTATTTAAAGCTTTAAAAGAAGTTGGTGCCATAAATAAAACGAAAAAATTGCAAAAGTGTTAAACATTTTAATTAAAAAAACTACAAAAATACATAAAAAAATATAAAACTTAATATAAGAAATATATTAAAAAAAAATTAAAACAAATATTAAAAACTACAAAAAAACTGTTCTTTAAATTCAAAGAAAATATAAAAGAGAATTTTAAAAATTCTATTCACACAATTTTCATTTAATAAAAAAAAAGGAAAAGAAAAAAAAATTGGAAACAAATTATTTAAATAAGAAATAGACAACTTCAATATAAATAGAATTTTGACAAAAAACGCAACAAATTACTGAAGAATAATTCCATTTTAAAATTAGAAAGTATTTGCAAGGTTTCGAAAAATTTGAAACAGTTTTCAACAACATTAATTTTTCAAGAAGGAAAAACGAAAAACAAAATCAGAATTGGAAAAATATTTTTATAGTAATAAGAGAAGCAGGAGAAGAACATTAATTAAAAAGGAAGAACGAAATTAAGAAGAAAAAACTGCAACAAATTAGATGGTTTAGCTAGAAATTTTTAATTGAAAGCAATCAAAAATTTAAATTCTAAACAAAAACAATACAAAGAATAAAATAAATACCTGCATTGAACTACAAAAGCAGTATTTTCTCCTAAACATCGAAAAACCAAGCTCATCTGAAAACCGAAAACTAGTCATTTCTTAAAAAAAAAGAAACGTTACGAGATTCATCATGATTTTCAACAAGTATTTAGTTAAAATTTCCAATGCTGTACAACAGAAAAATAATAAAGAAAATTTTAAGAATAATACAGTAACCAAAGGCCAAAATGATTCCTCCATAGATATAACGAATTCTCATAACAATAACAATAATGGTGCAGCACGCAATTTGGAATACGAACGAGCGATTGCAGCCTCTTATGCTAATAATAATAATTTCACTCATCATCACGGTCAAGAACAACACCAGTCTACTCACTCACATTTAATTCCCAAAAAGAAAAAGCCCAAAATTAATGTACACAATACAAATAATACAAAAACGTGTCTCAGCACCGATGAACTGGCCATTATTATTAAAGGAGGCTCGAATAATAATAAAACGAAACGTCATACCTTAACAGAGACAACCACACATAACACTCTTTATAAGGACACGCCCACTCTAAGAGAAACAAAAAGCTCTCTTACACTTAATCTGTCAACATCGCCTTCCTCTGGTGTATATTCGAATCCTGGCTCTTCATATGCCTCCACACCTACCTCATTGCAGGCACCCTCCTCATCCCGCTCATGTTCATCAATAGAATCTTTAAACTCTTCTGAAAACGGTGCTACACCCTATTCATCAAACGTCTCGACACCCACATCATTACCTAATAGCGGTAATCCTATTTGGCCGTTGTCGGGAGCTTCATTACGGATCTCCTATGAATTGGCGATACTGCGTATAAGAATGTGGATATATCCGTGGGTATTTTGTTAATTCATTGTTTAAATTGCATTAAAGTTCGTTTTTATTATGCCCATTGATTTTGGTAGGTAGATTTGTACAATACTCGTCATAGTTATCAAATACTGTTTTTCCCAAATAGAATTTTATTTCACACGTTAATCTTCCCTTAAAATTATAATAACCGAATAATCGTACAGTTTTCATACATAAATCTCAGAGAATGTCTAGTGAATTTTTTTTCTAGGACCAGTGCTCAGGACATGTCTCCTACGTATGCAATGATGCATTGGAACTAAGGAAAGGGATAGTGATAGAAATAACAGGTGGAGGAGAAAGCTTCATTATTTCTACAACTCTGCCTGTGGTAGTTTTTTTGTTTGTATAGCAGTGTTGCATCGTCTTTGGTGTCAAGGAGGCGCATTCATATTTTGTTTGGTAGCCATTTCATTAATTATTTTACTTCGCCGATGATTCTTCCACACACTACCGACGAAGGAGGGCGCTCTGATGTTGCTTGTGAATTAGTATCAGCTGAGCCCGGTACTGTTCAGTGACTGACTGACAACAACTGACACGAAGGCACAATAATGCATATTAGAAAAATGCGAAAATATTTTTATGACAATCGGATACTGGGCTCGAGCGGAAGACCTTGGGTTTTTGTAGTTAACGTGCTAACTACCTCATCCATCGCCAACGTGATTTCAACAGAACTGTTGACCAAAGCTAACGATTTTTGTAAATTATCTTTTATTTGTTTTAGTGATCTTTTATTTTTTGTAATTACTTTTTATGTATTTAATCTTTTGCGTTTTCCGTCTTTACCGATTGTATCCTTGAATTATCTAAACAAATTTTTATCGAGATCGTCTATTTGTTATACATGCAGTAGCCCAATAAAGTCTACATACAGCGTCAATATTTAAGTTTTCTTTTTATTTAAAAATAATTATTTAAATTTAAGCTAAACAAATATATTTATTTTCCAATTAAAACATAGAAACAACAAAAATTCATTTATTTTATATTTTACCTTCACTTTTATTCAAGTCTCGAGAGAAGGATACAATCACTCCTATCGTGAATAATTTTCCTTTCCCCTCGACTTATATTCATCTTTTCCAAAATAGCAATCATTATTCATATTCCCGTTGGAAACCAACAGACCAATTTAATGTGGTTTTTTCTAAGTACACAATGACAGAGAGGCCGAGTTGTGGAGTTCGCTTATAGATTAACTCAATACTCTAGTCCACCTATTTTATTTTAATTGTTAAAATTTTTATGTTTATGAGGAATTCACTGCTCCTTGAATATTTAAAACACAACTTAACACTTGAAACAATGGAAGTCCACAAATTTTTATTTCTGTATTATTAAACTTAAATTGGTATGATTTTTAATTTATTTTTATGTTTTTCTATCTCCTTCCCTTTTTTTCATTCACTGAGAACTGAAAGCGGGAAGAAAGTTCCACATAAATTTTACGATACCAATTTTCTCTTCGAAGAAAATAAAAATTTCATGGGAACAAGATGCTCATTTGTGATAGCGGTGAATAATAAAAATGTCATAATGTTTATTTGACATTAAAATGAAAATTCAAATTGCGTATAACAACTTAGACACATCTGTATGAAATGAATCAGAAGTCAGCCTTGTCAATAATACGCACAGAGGAAAAGATGGCCAAAATTATAAAAGTGTTTCTTGAATTAAAATTTGAGTTTTTGATAGTTTTAGTTTTGGTCAGCTTTTCGATCAGAAAGTGGCGGTTTCTTGTTTTGAATGTAATTAAGCGACCGAACGATGTCGATAGAAATGTGGGCGTATTCTCTCAGAATAAAGTAAAACATTTGCCAGAATTGTCTGCTTCAGACAACGTGGGACATTTCAATATTTTCAATTTGACAACTAGGTTACGTTAGGTTAGTTGGCGGATCTCCCCCGAAGAATAACGCCCCACTTAGGCCAGAGCTGAGCTCCATTGTGAAACACCCCCGGTCTACGCGGTCTAGTCCACGGAGACACCCTTTGTCAGAGTAACATGTTATAAAAATTTTTTCATTAGAAATAATAAACAACTAGCTACAGGGTTTATTTAAATCCGAATGTAGATTTCTTTTAATATAAATGGACGAAATTTTCGTGCGCAGTAAAACTCTGTTCCTTAGTTATGTCTAACAAAGGCGTAGGTATCTATGTTCTTTATATTTAGTTTGCTTGCCTTTTTTTAAAGTTTTAATAAAAGTGTTTACTTCATAGGTCTTCCTATATTAAAATATTATCCCTAAACTGTTGAATGTCATATTGATTTGAAAATAACTTAAAGTAAAAGAAAATTAAGCATATTTTAAAAGCGACATCCGTAATGGTTGTCATTGAAGCAAATATTGGAAACCAATATATCCCCTCCTTTTTTTCACTTTTATACACTTTTCAGTTAATCGCTTTTGTTAATTTGTTATTGTAAGTCACATGATTATTTGATATTTATTTAGTAAAAAAAAACTGTCAACTTTGTTACTCATTGTGGTGTCCAAAAAATACTCACGAAATAAATATGTTTTATTCTGTTAAGAATTGCTTTCAAAATGTTGCTAATTTTTAAAATAAATAACTTTTCTCCCTTTTAATATTTAAAGAATATTATCGAATTTTTTAGGTAAATACATAATAATTTTCTGTTAAATAATAACCTATTTCAGAAAAGAAAATATAAAATTCATAAAGACAAAACTTGAATAGAGAAATTCTTAGTGCTATAAAGTCTGCGTTCACACTGAATGTTTTCTTCTGGGTTTATTGGTGAGAGGGGAGTAAAGAATGGTAGAATGGGAACGTTATACACGGTTTAATGTTCTTGGAAATTCTATTGTGCTTTAAAAATTCGTCAACTATGTATAATTTTATTTCACCTTTTGTTGCTTGTTCTTTTCTCTCCATATTTTGCTATTCAGTTTTTATTATGGACATGTAAAAAAGAAATAATGCTAAAGTAATTTAAAAATTTTCTAATTTCCTAATTTTATAAGGAAATTAGAAAAAATGCACTGATGAGCTAACTAAGCAGCATTAGCGAAATATGGATATGCTTTCCTCATTAATACATTTCATATATTTTTTTCGGAAAAAAGCACAATTTTGAAATTAGAATCATATATGTATATAAAAAGATATTCCCATAAAAAATTCACTTAGTAAACATATAAAAAAGTATAATTTCATAAAAAAACTTCGATGTGTGATAAAATAAACAACATTTATCGAGAATAGGTAACTTAACAATAACGAATATCGTTCAAAATGTTACTGAATAGCTAAATCGACAATTTATATATTAACAATATTTACCGAATCGCAAAACAATTATAATTGCATCACAATTATAAATTTTATTAATCATACTTAATATTATAACGTAGGAAAAAGGCTACATATGAATTACAATAGAAATTGATCATTTAAATTTCTCTTCTCAAAGCACACAGAACTGCCGTAATATTTAATAAATTTGTACAAATGTGTGACCAAAGTTTGAAAAATAATTTACTGCCGTATTCATAAAAAATATTTTTTATTTATAAAAGCTTTAATTCCATACAAAATTAAATTTTTAAACCTTTTGTAAATTCGAAAAACTTTTCATTAATTTCTGAAACAGACTTTCAACAAATAAGCATATCTAAATTGTAACTTTTGAAAAATATTTATACATCTGTATTATTTTTTACAATTAAATGAAAACAATCTCTTCATGCTAATTTTTTACCAATCTTTTTTTACAAAGTATATTTCTGTGAATTTTTAGTTAATATTTTCATTAATTTCTTTGGTTGAAAGCGAGTTTTTTGGATTTGTGCATTTTTTTTTTAATTTTTTGCAATTACAGCCTTAAATTATTTGGGGGGATTCCATTGGTAGTCATATAGTCCTATGTTTTAAAACAATAACGCGGAAAACTATGACTGCTGTGAACAATAAAAAATTTATGCAGTTGATAAAAAGAGAATCCTTATAAATATTTGATATCAACAAGAGAAAAACTCAAATAATTCCATTTTTTAATATTTGCTACATACATATACATATGTATATAATAACGAACCTGTAAATAATAAGTCAAGTTTCAATTAAAATTATAAAATTGTTCTTTTGGCACACAAAGCTGTTGAAATAAACATAATCGATAACAGCTGTTTCCAGTGATATGAACTGAATAATTTTTTGGACGGCGGTTAGTAGATAAACGCTTAGTGACTGCCAGTAGGAAAAGTTATACCAACAAAATTTGCTCTCTTGTATGTACTCTTATATTTGGAGATGTCCTGATTTTTTCTTCCTTACTTACTTTTAAGTTATAAAAATTACATTTAATTAACAGCATACCGTGAGAATCCCCCGAGTAGTTATTCCTTTGTACTTCCTTTTTATTTATCTCTTACATTGTTTAATTTAAAACACATTCAATGCATTATGATGTATCTCGGAAATGAGGTTATGGGACGGGTGTAAAGAGAATAGTGTTTATGGACATTCGATAGTGACACCCCACAAAGAGTTTCTTTGCCTACTAATGAACAGAGTCGAGTAACTTCAATGTAAACTCCGATGTAAATTTGGAAATGTGGGAACACATTCGTTTGAAAAGGAGATATACGATAAAATGGCTCCGTGATATCTACAAATATTTGACAGATAGAGAGTCCTGCTGACTGACTGCATAGATCGAAAGATCTAAAAATTTAAGAATATAAATTTTTTTAATTTTATGATATATGTACATGAAATTAACTTGGTAACGACTATTATTTTTAAATGTTTTCCATTTTTATTTTTCAATGAAAATAAAGAATTTATTGATATTTGAAAAAAGTATAAATATAAATTTTACAAATGTCAATGTTAACATCTTTAGTAGATCTTGATCTTATTACTTGTTCAAGTATATACAAATACTATGTATATATGTATATGTATGATTGTACTCGTATGTATGTACGTACGTGGGTATATACGTATATACATACATATGTACATTGATAAATATTCATAAACTAAATTAAATTTAGTTAAGAATTAAAAGAATACATTCAAAGAAATATTTCATACCATATAAGAGCTTATTAAATTTGAAAGAAAACTTCTAAAACTATAAAAATTTCAAACTTTTTTTTTATACTTTTTCTGTTAAGTATTACATTAAAAAAAATTAGTTGGTGACTGAGAAAACGCAAAATCAAATATTTTCGGAATGAAACCGCTTTTAATTTCCTGCACGGAATTGAGAGTTTCTCTGTCTTAAAGTACAAATAACTATTTAGAACTAATTTTTATTGGAAACGTATACCTTTTTTTGTATTTATATTTCACACGTTTTTAGCCTATTATTTTGTAAATTTTTAAAACTCTTAAAAACTTGTGCACGAAAACAAAATTATTAGAATTTATTTATACTGCATTGCCACATCTCTTTTTTGGGCACATTTTGTGAAAATCACCATACGGCAGCACACAAAACAAAAGAAACCAAAGCCACATAATCATCTAGTGCTTGTCTCTAGAATCTCCATATGTCTCATGTTATCGAAATATACATGGAGTAACTTTAAAGAAGAAAAAAACCATAAAAGCTCAAAAGTGATTTAAATATTTGAAAAAATAATTTTAAGTTTTTGCATTTTTATTTTTTTTTTGCTTTGTAAACAGCTGTTTTTTGGCTTGCTAATTCATTATGATGGTTGTCTACTTCAGAATGATGCCAAAGTATTTATATAAAAAACGTTTTAAAAAAGTTTTTCGGAACGAAAAAAAATCTGTGCCACCGAAAGCAAATTCAAGCGGAATGATAATCCATTCCGAACGGGATCTGTGACATAGCTAATTGTTTTCGGAAAAGTTAAATCTAAACTTTCAAAATTGTTGTTATAAACTTATTAAAATATAGCAATATTTTGAAGGGAATTCGTGTCACACTTTTTAAGCATTTATGGGTTTAAACACTCTTCATTCATATAAATCAATTAAGATTAGTTTGTCTGGCAAAAGTTTTACTTAAAATACACTTTAGCGTGAAATATTAATAAAAAAAATTTCGTGTTTCAAAATAAAAATTACTTTTAAATAGTTATTTGTACATTAAGATACGGAAACTATCAATTCCGTTTAGGAATTTAAAAGTGATTTTATTCCGAACAATTGTTTCGTTTCCAAAATACGGATTGAATTCCGTTTTCGAACGGAGTTTATCTCTGTGACACGCCTGACGTGCAATTGTTTTTGTTTAAGTTTTTCTTAAAGCAATTCAAAAAACTCTGTATAAACTTTTTCAAATAATTATTGAAAAATTATCTTGAGAAGCTTATAAAAACGATTTTTCAATTGAATCATATTTGAAATGATTTAGTTTTGTTTTGATTAATGTTTCTTTCGAAAGTAATCACTTTACGCAATATCTCACTTAAAATCATCGATCTTAATATTTTTTACGCATTTATTTGGTTTTATTCGCCAACTTTAAATCACCATTGGTAAAATAATAATTATTGTAGGAAAAGTTGTTGATCTTGTTAACGGATTATTTACTAAATAAATAAAACAGGAAGAAAATAATAATTTAATTGTTTTTTATTATTTTGTTGAAATGAATTCATATCATGTTTATTTTGTCTAGAGTGTGAAAATTTAATTTTTTTATTCCAGTTTTTAATTACTTTGGGCAAAACAACATTTGATTTATATGACTTAATAAAGGACGCTTTATAAAATGTATGATGAAATTGTAATTAAAATATATATGCATACGTATCTATGTATATATGTATGTTTATGTACATAAATAATATTAACGCAACCTTCAATATCATATAATTTCGTTTATGAGAAAAAAGTCGTTGAATTGAAATACCGTTTTAGTTTAAATAAAAGACAATATAATATTTGACGTAACCTCTAAAAATTAAATTAGTGAATTTACTTTTAATAAAAGACAACTGCTATGGTATTATTTATTCCGCACCGGAAGAAAATTTCAACGGAATGAAATATCGAACGATATACAATTTGCAATTCATAATTTATTACATATGTATATAAGCTTTCCGCGAAGTAGATTTAACATTCCTGTTTTAAGTAATTATTAGTTGGGAAAAGTAGTCAGCTGTTGTTAAAAGAAAGCCCTACACGCAAATTCATTTTTTTTATATGAAGAAAAGGAACACTCATTGCCTAGTATGAAGGGATACTACTAGGTGTTCTCTTCTATATGAAAGCGCGAGGAATAGTGATAGCTGGTGGTGAAAAGATAGACAGAGGAAAGCTTCATTATCTTTACAACTTTGCCTTTGCACGTGTTTTGTCTATAGCAGTGTTACACCGCCTCTGGATAAAGGAGACGCATTCAATTTCGAAGGTGTGTTTAGTAGCCATTTTTATTAATCATTTTTCTTCGCCGATGATTCTTCCACATAGTACTGTCGTAGGAGGGCGCTCTGTTGTTGCTTGTGGATTAGTATCAATGACCACTGACTATGCCTTCGCCACTGAAACATTCCGACAACAACTGATACGAAGGCACACTAATGCCCGTCAGAAAAAATGCGAACTGTTTTTATTCGTTGCGAACTTTGATCATCAGAAATAAAACACATTCGTGAATATGAAAATTAACACAATACTGTCGTCGACGAAATTCGTCGTGCGTGATGAACTCTGATTTATTCACATTTCATACGCCGACGAACGACGAACAAAGTTACCGTTTTTCATTTTTGTGTTCAAATATATTAGTAAACAAAGTTCATATTCAACAAACATCATTTAAGATAAATATACACAATTATTTACCATAAAATTGGTTTTTAATTCTTTTTTGTTAATATTTACTTTTTTCAAGTAAATGTTTTTTTATACGGTAACACAGACAGCAAACAACTTTACTGATTATGACAGCTGTAATTTTTTCGTCGCAATTGTGCGCTACACTGCGAATTTACAGACCGAATTGTTACCGACGAATTTGTTGTGCTAGACAAAGTTTGTCGTTCATCCCAATTGTGTGTGTTCCCAGCATTAGTCGGAGACTGGGCTCGAACCTAGAAACTTTTCTTTATGAAACTACACAGCTTCAACTTTTTTGACAGAAGTATGTAACCCGTTGAATGTTAATGTTGGATTAAACCACAAGCAACGTCCGATTCTTTTCATTGAATTAACAATTTCTTCTATTGCTCTTTTTTTTTGCTTTGACCGGCCCTCAGGGGAAGTGAGCGAGCTATACCGCTAAAATAAAATTTTACAGGAACAGGTTTTTTCTTTCAATCTATGTATGTCTAAATTGTTTTCGCTTTTACATCGCAACCTGGGCAACATGGGCGACCGTTCGTATTGATTCTTATAAAAGAAAAGAAAAATAATCATGTCGCTTGTTTTTTTGGTGCCTATGGTTCGCTATATACTTTTTAAATTAAATTTTCTCATATATTTAATTTATTTTTTATTGAGCATTTTCTCTCAATGCTGTTTACATTTGACTATCACAGTTGCCAGATTAAGAAATTTATAAAAAGATTCAATTCTCTTTAAGAACAATATAACAATTATTATTATAAACCAAAATTTAAAAAAGTTGTTTTAGAATTTAGTAAAAAGGTACAAGAAGTAAAATAACTTTTTTTTAAATTATTATTGAATCAAGTTCCTACTTGGCCAAAGTTCGATTGATAATTTAAAACCTTTCAGTCTATCCCAATTTATGTGAATAATTTACATTATTTTTTACATAATAATTCAGTTGTTATTCCAAAAAATATTATAAATTCAATATTTGTAACATAATTCTTTATTTATAAACTATGACTAGTCATAATTACTCACAGAATTGAGTCATATAAAATAAATAAATTGTTTTTAGTGTTGACGATATTTATGATCACCAATAATCCGACAAAAAACAAGTGCTAAAATGTTCTACAATTTTAAAAAAGTTGTAGTTTCTGTAACATTGGTTTATATTAATAAAATTAAAAGAAACAGTTTAAATTTCAAACATTTGTACATATTTAAAAAATTTTTATAATTTGGGAAATTTAAACCAGTTTTCATTACATTTTCAAAAATTACTTTTGTTGTAAAAGTTTTTGTATATAAAATCAATTTTATTTAATATAAACCCTAATTTTAGTGATTTATATGAATACATGATTTTACAAGCAAAAAGGCTAAATATATTTTAAATTTAGTAATTTTTATTTATTTATTTATTTTGGTACTTTTAAGATAAACCGATTTTTCTAACAACATCGCCCTACATGTTTATAGAGTGACAGCAAACATTTGTCTAATCTTACCGAGTCAAAAATATTCGAAGTTTCTCCTTAAGAACTACTTTTGATCTACTTCCGAAATATAAATAACTGTAATTTTCAACTACTCAGGAAATGAAATGAAAATGATTTTATTCTACAAAGTTCGTTTATGTTTATTTATCTATATATTTGTACATATGTATGTATGTATAAACATTTGAGTTTATTATTTATTTAATCGTAAAACAATTGAAGTAATAAAAACTACAATTGAATTGCATTTCGATAAAATAAATTAAATAAGATTAGAATTTTTATAGTATTGGAAGTTATCATAACCTGCTTCTGCTCCGTAGGAGTTATAAAAAATTACTTACAAAGCTATGCTATTAACGGTGATTTCTTTTTAAGCAAAAGTGCATTGCATTGTTTGCCTGATTTTGGCCTTTTCATTCAGGGTGCCGATGGTCGAAGTGGTCTGCACGTTGACTACAAAATGAAAAGTTTTTTGGATTCAACCCTAGTTTCAGACACATAAAAGCATCTCGCATTTTTCTGATGTGCAATTGTGTGTCTTTGTGTCAGTTGTTGTCGAAAGGTTCCAGTGGTGCAGGCATAGTCACTGAACAGTAACGGTTACAGCTGTATCAAATCCACAGCCACATCAGAACGCCCTCCTTGGTCGGTATTGTGTAGCACCGGCGAAGTAAAATAACTATTAAAAATGGTTACAAAAAACGAAGCTTAAAAATTTAATACGTCTCCTTGATATCAGAGACGCTACAACACTGCTTTAAAAAGCAAATAACGTTATAAAGCAGTGCTGCAAGATAGTGACGCTTTACCTCCTACTATCTCTTTCCTTTACTTCCAGCACAATGCTCCGCATGTGTAGGGATCATGTCCTGAGTGCTGGTCCAATATAAAAGAAAAAAAAGTTGAACTTTATTGTTTCATTTTAGAGCCATTTTGAAGCACTTTAAATGAGAACTAAAGTACAAGAATTTCTAACAAATAAAGTGAAAAGTGCTATGCACTTTGTGACTATCGAAATCCCCATAAGAGTCATTAAAAAAATAGATTTACTTAACATCGCGAGCATTAGTTTGAATTCAATGAATCGGTATCAACGACAATCCTACGTAAACAGAAGTAGAACTAATCCGATTTGGCACTACTTCGGGATCACAAATTCAGAATTTTATTGACTTCTTTGGAAGCACTTTTTTCACTGGGTTACTAATTTTTTTGACTGGCGTTGAATAAATGAAAAACTAGTTACATAATAAATTGATATTTTAAAAATTTATTGTCTGTTTTTAATAATATTTTCTTAAAGATGAAACTGATTTTCACAGTCGCAAATCGTATATTCCAAGTACATATACATATTAATTGTTAAATTCCTGCCCTATTTCGAATCTCATTATATCCAATTATTATTATTGTTATTAATTTATGTAAGCTTGAAAACTTAATTCAAAGCTTAAAATCCAGTTATTGAGCACCAGCTATATGGAAATCAGCTCATATCCAATTAAATTCATGAAAAAAAAGAAATAAAAAATAGAGAAAAAAATTAAAAATAGCATGTTGTTCCGTTCTGCTGGTGTTTGTCAGTGTGAATCACAATTGTCTTTGTTTCATTTTGTTTCTTATTCCTAGTTTATAGTTACATGCGATGATTTGGAAAAAAAACAATTGGTTTTCTCTTTTGGTTTTTCATCCGCGTTCACACAGGCGAAAATGTTGCTGGTGACATTCCATTATTATTGTTAATAGTGTTCCATTGTTATTGTTATTTGTGTAAGGAAAGCAAATGTGAACAAAGCGTATCGCCGATTACCGAACACAAAAATTATACTCTCTTTCGCACCCGTAATATGCTACCAAACTAAATGTTTCCCTTTCAAATGTTCGAACGTAATTTGACTGCCTGTAATAAGCCCAGGATTAGCGTATTTAAAATTTAATATACACACATATGTACTTGGTGGCGCAAAATTAATCACCCTATCGTAAGATGTAATATCTTTTGAAAATAGCGTTTTACGTAAATCATATGTGACATTTGTGAACTAGACAGCTGTAAAATACAAACAGATAAGCAATGGAGCGCTCTACTCCGCAGGAGCGCGGATTAATTTTTTTGATTCTTTTAACCAATAATCGGTTGTTGGTGTTAGATCAGCGTAAATTTCGTCGTAGATTTACTAATAGTGTCGCGCCAACTGAACAAACATTACACCGCTTAGCTGCTCGACTCGAACAGACTGGGACCACAGCAGATCTTTCAGGACGTGCCGCCACCGGACTGGTCGTTCTGACGAGAATATCGCGGCTGTAGCTGGTGATGTGGCTGATAACAAAGAAACATCAACCAGACGACGTGCCACGGACCCTACAGCAAATTTTAGTGAAAGACTTACACATGTTTCCCTTACACATGTGCAAACAGTGTATCAGTTAATGCCTGCTGAACGAGAGTCGCGTGTAAATTACTGTAGAGCCATCCGGGGCAGTGAAAATATGCGTGTGATGCACGAAAACCCGTTAAATCTACTCAAGGCTACTGTGTGGTGCGGTGTTCACTCGGGACGAGTGATTGGACCGTATTTTTTTAGGACTCCATCGGCAATACAGTTTCTTTTACTGGCGAACGCTTACAGGGCCATGAAAAGCGACTTCTTACTGCCGAAATTTAATGAGCGGGGCTTGGTGAACATGTGGTTTCAACAAGACGGCGCAACCGCACACACAGTAAGACCCACTATGTATATTGTAAAGGAAACATTTCCTGGTCACGTAATCTCCCCTTTTGGTGATTTGGCATTGCCAGCAAGATCGCCCGATTCGACCATCCGAGACTTCTTTTTTTTGGTGCTACTTGAAGTCGCGGGTTTATGCCAACAAGGCCAGACAATCACAGCCCTTAAAAAAGATATTCGTCAGGAATTCCAACAGTTATCATCAGATATGTTGCAGAAAGTTATGGAAAATGCAATAAAACGGGCACAAATACGTCTCAATAATGGCGGCAGCCACTGTTGATATCACATTTTCCAATTAGCATAAAAAATTGTCCATGTCCAAATAAAGATTTCCAACACGCAAAATAATTTTTCTTTATTTAGTAAAGAAGTTATTCAAAAATAAAATTGGATGATTAATTGTTTTCTAGTTTTCCTAAAAACAACTAATATTATACGAACACATATATAGAAAAACTATTTGCGATATAATTTTCACTATTGGAAAAGTTTTACCTTTTCTTTTGCTTCTACTTAAGTTTTATTTCTTTATTGTGCATAAAGTAATTATACATTACTAGGCTATATTTAACTAGGTGCATGTATTTTTGTTTTTAATTTTTGCTTTTGAGTTTGATGGAAAAAGTTCAACCCTGAAACTTGTTATTTATATTTCCCGGATATTATAAGTTTTAAAAAATTTCCTTCTAAATTATTGCATAATAAATATGTCAGTCGCCGCATGTGCCCACAACGTGCCATTCCAAAACCGGTGACTATAAATTAGTGCTTTCTAAAAACCTGTTGAATCATTCATAAACGCAAACAGCAATAAAATATGAATCTTAAATAGGAACCTTAAAACATTTTTTGTTTACATTTAGTGTTTTATATACCAAACATAAAGCCGGTTTTTTTTATTTATCGCTTTTCATACTTCTGTTTTGCTACCAAATTTTCATTGTGAGTGCTTTTAAATTTTTTTTCTAAATTAATTTTTTGGTATGTACATATTTGAATAATTCCTTGAACAATTTTTATTTCATTTGCCACTTTCAAAGAAAACTTTTAAGAGGTTTTTATTTAAAAATGTGTTGTTTTCAATTTGCATTATTACTTCTCTCTTTCTGTATTTCTCTCAATGAAATTAATAGTACAAAAAAGCACTACTAACGACACGTGCTGGTTAAACAACAAACAGGTGGTTGACTTTATATGCATAGGGCTGCCAGAAGTTTCTAATTTTTCGGATGGGGCAAAAAATTACGAAAACAATTATTTATTAATTTTCTGTTTGGTTTATTTTTGGCGCGTTCATAAGACTGCTGTCATTCAACCATTGAGTGTTTGTTTGTGAAACGCATAGTTAAGGAGTTCCACTTAGATCAAAAGTTGGTATTGATGCCATTTCTCATCAAAAGTCAACACGTTGTCAGAGTTATAACAGTCCTTTCAGACAGGCAAAGTTTAATTTGCAAAATCTTGCGTGTGTAGGATAGAACATTTTAACGGCCGGAAGACCCAATGCAGTAGTTATGGATGGTATAGATAGATATTAAGGAATCAGAAGCTCTTGATGTTCATGGCATGAAAATACAGACGTTCTCTAGACTGACGATAATTTTCAAGTCTGAAAAGGCATTTTTAAGACGGTGTAAGATTTTATTCACGGCAACTGTTCTCCTTACTATCTAGTATATCACCTATTGTGGAATACAACTCCCATGTATGGGCCGGTGCTTCGACATCTAGGCTTATCGGTAACAGTGGAGTAGCAAACTGCATCGCTACTTGAGAAACCTCGTTTCCGAAACTCTGACATTTTTACGTACAGCAAAATTGTACTCGATAGCGCATTCATTTGCGATAAATTTTCCAGCGATTCGCACTACGCATTACAGAGGGAATTCGTTTTTTGCCCGAACCTGTCGTATGTGGAATGCACTTCAATTCTCCCTCTAACCCCCTCCCCGAAAGATATTTTCCTATTTCATGTGCAATGTATTGCATACGTGTGGTACATTCCCTGAGTACTGGTTCGAGACACAAAAATAAAAAAGAATGGCGGCTTCAGCTGATAGCAATCCACAATCACATCAGAACGCCCTCCTTCGTCGGTATTGTGTAGCACCGGCGAAGTAAAATAATAATAAAAACGGCTACTAAACCGAAACTTCAACACTGATATAAACAAAGAACGTGCAAAAGCAGAGCAGTAAAATAATTAATTAAGCTTCACCTCCTGTCGTTTCTCTAACTATACAGCACAATGCATCGCATGTGTAGGCGTCATCTCCTGAGTGCTAGTCCTAGATAAAAAAACGAATTAACCTCTATCTTCCTACTACTTTCAAGACAGGTCTATTATCTACACTATCCCTCTCTCTACCTAGTTCCAATTCAAAAATTCAAATTGAGCTAAATTTCAGTTGAGCTAAACAGCAACGTGTCATGCGCGCACCTATTATATATCTACAATTACATATTTGTTTACTAACTAGATACCTCACACATTTTAGGGCTACGTTTCACTAAATATACATACATATACCCTATGTAAAATGTTTTCAAATTCCATAAAATGTTTTCGTTGTATTTCCATGTGCATAATTAAAAATTCTAGTGGATTTTTATCCCTTTCGTCGCCAAATGATTTTCCTTTATATCTAAATTTTTTTTTTAATATTTTTGAGTTTTGCTGTTTCTGTAACAAAGAAATTGCAAAAGCTTAAATTAGTATAAATAAGCACTGCACTTCTTATGGCGCAAAACTTTTAAAGCTTTTTGTGTGTGCAATTATTAATAGCATTTCAATTAAACGCTATGCAAATGCAGCTAAAACAGAAGGAGAAAGAGCGAATTATAGAGAGATACACTATTGCTTAGAAATGCACTGAAAACGACGTACTACGAAACATTATTCTAAAACATGAATAGCAGCAAATTTTGCAAATATATAAAAGAGATTTGACTTTCATATAAATTTTCATATTGCGTTTTTAGATATATTATTTATACAACTTAGATAAAGTGCATGATGAACAAAAATACTGAAATAGAGTGCAAGATCAGCCGCGAATGCATTATTTGTTGCTGAAAGTAAACACTTTTCTTTCTCTAGTTCTTTCCCAAATGTGTGCTTTACATTTAAAATACGAAATTTACTTATTATTTTTTATTTCTTCAACGCGATACTGAAGTAGCTTAACCACACATCAAGTATATATAAAGTAGAAATTTACACAATTTTTAATAAAGTTAATTTAATCGATATGTTATTTCGACTGCATCTCATTAGTGCAGACTTTATCGGAATAATCAAAACGGGTTCGTTATCTTTTTACTACAAAAAGCAATTATAGTAAAATTTCATAAATTTGTCTTATGTATGATTTTTGTGTTAATAACAAATACAATTAGAGGCCTGTCGTTTAATGCCCCGTATCTGTTTAGTTGGAACTCAAAAGCTTTTCAGAAAATGTATCAGTATTTGAAAAAACAATTAGTATATGTTTGATAAGCCATAGAAAAGGACTTAAAAACTAATTTTATTAATTAAGAGCTGCATTTTCTGGCGTTAAATTAAAACGTAAAAGTTATTTAAAAATAATCAAATATTTATTTTAACTATTTGTTTTTCTTTTCAGATGGTTTCACGGCAATCTTTCTGGTAAAGAAGGTGAAAAATTGTTACTGGAACGTGGAAAGAATGGTTCATTCCTGGTACGCGAATCCCAATCAAAACCAGGTGATTTTGTTTTATCTGTTCGTACCGATGACAAAGTGACTCATGTCATGATTCGTTGGCAGGTAATTTTCTTTTCTTTTTTTTTAATTCTTTCAAACTCTTCCCCACACATTTGCAAAAAAAGATACATATGTAAAAAAATCAATGAAATTGTTTGTAACAACAAAAAAAACTTTTCAAGTTCAAATAACGTAATTGCGAAAAAAAACAAAGTTTTTCCTTATTGACTATTAACCTTGAACAGCAACAAATAAAAATGTTTTTTTTTCATACAAAAACAATATGTATCTATGTATGTATATTTATTTTCTTTGGGTATTCGCAATTCTAACATTGAAATAATTTTTAATTCATTTACAAATATGACAACGTAATGACAGCAACTATAAAAAATTAAAAAAATTAATTACTGTTAAGAAAATAGTTAGGCACCTGTGTGTGTGTGTGTGTATACTCACAGCAAACTGTAGTAAATAAATTTTTGAATACTAATAAGTTTCAGAAAAATTAAAAACAAAAAATCTAAATAATATATCAAAATTATCGCCTTATCAATAAAATTTTAAAAAAAAGTTTTGCCCAAATTTTTGAAAACATAATAAAATAATGCATTTTTTTAAAATTCAAAAAATGTGGTGGGTGAACAACAACTCTTGGTTTGCAGTGCGGCTCTAGAATAACCTTTCTATGCAAATGTATCTTTATATTTGAGAACCGAGATGCGAAATCTACATGAGATAAGACGCCAATTTGGTACTCTCTATTGCTTTCGCAAAACATTTCTCAAAAAAAGCAACCCTGGCATTACAAAATAAAAGATAAAAAATTTACTGTAAAGAAATGGCAAAATATGCATGTAAAAATTCAAAAAGAAATGACAAGCTTCTAGAAATTTTTGATAGAAAATAAAACTGTTCTGTGATGTCGATAGAATTCTTTCTTTCGTACAATTTCATTTAAAACAAAAAATAATTCTAGAATTTTGTTTTTACACAACAATAAAATAAATTGAAAATATCACATTGTGGTTTTTTCTATTGCTAATTAATTCTAAACTTCTCTTTTTTAATTCTAATCTTTCCAAGTCCAATTTTTTGTTGCTTTTAAAGCTTGCATTCTTTCCCAAATTTAAATTTATATTTGCAACAAGCCAGTTTCTTTAGGTCATCGGAATTTTTTTTTTTGGCATTTGCTGGCTGCAACTCTCCCTAGGCACCATGAAATCCACTAAAATTTCAAACTGTCTTTGTTTTATTATTTTTTGTTTTTCAATGTACATATTTACATATTGTTTTCTGCCAGACGTTTTTGCATTACATAGTACAGATGTGCTCAAGATTTGAGTGGACACCTACGCATAGCGTCTAATTCCACGGTGCTCTCAACACCGTGCCCCCATGGGCACTAGGGAATAACACCCTGTCCTCCAACAGAGGTTGCAATCCTAATTCATAGTTATCCCTGGTCTATAAATTACATCTTGCTGAGGTGTTTCGAGCTGTCCAAACTCTGTGTCACATCAGAATGTAGTTGAGTCAAGGACGCTTAAGCCAGTAATACTGTTTGTTCGAGACACATTCCGGTGACTACTGTTGAATGGCAACAGCACCTATTTAAGTAAAAGTCGTATCAGAATATGTGTGCCTTCCTCACATACAGGGTGGCTGATGCATATTGCTACATCAAGAAACTCAAATAAGTTTTTTTTCGGTATGGAATTAAATTTTCTTTTATTCATGTCAAAGCTCATTCAATTTTATTAAATATGCTCAATTAGTTTTAAAAATAATGGAATTTAAATGCTCCCCCCGCTCGTTGATGCATGTGCGGCATCTTACCAAAAAGTTGTTCATTATTGCTT
Organism: Dexiosoma caninum; assembly: GCA_963924685.1. NCBI lineage: Eukaryota > Metazoa > Arthropoda > Insecta > Diptera > Tachinidae > Dexiosoma > Dexiosoma caninum. The sequence continues at coordinate 59,366,394 of OZ004726.1, read as the reverse complement.
GGAGAGTTGAGACAGGAATAGCCGCAATTGTTTCTCCAATGGATTGCTTTAGTTCATTCAAATTTGTTGGTTTTGCTTTGTAGACTTCCTGTTTGCAATAACCCCACAAGAAAAAGTCAGGCGACCTGGGGGCCAACGGAATCTGGAGTTTCTGGATATCAACTTATTGGGAAATTTTCGTCGCAATTCTGTCATAACAGGCCGGGCTATGTAAGGAGTTGCACCATCTTGTTGAAACCACACAGAGTTGAAAGGAATTCTCATTCGGCGTAATTCTGGATAGAAAAACTCTCTCAACATGCTCAAGTAACGGTCTCCAGTAACTGTAACGGTGTGACCATTTTCTTCAAAGAAGTTGGGCCCGACAATGCAGCGTGCTGAAACTGCACACCACACTGTGACACGAAGTGAATGCAATTCCGTCTCATGGAGTATCTGTTGGTTGGAAGCACTCCATATTCGACAATTTTGTTTGTTTATGTTGCCGTTTAAATCGAAATGGGTCTCGTCAGACATAAAAAGACAGTTCAACATGTTTTCGTCCTCTTCCACCATTTGAAGCATCTCCTGGCAAAATTCCAAGCGAATCTGTAAGTCTGCTGCGTTCAGTTTGTTGACCATTTGAATTTTATATGGGAATAAGTCCAAATCATTGTGCAAAATTGACTGCAATGACTGTCTGCTTATACCCATTTGAGCAGATAAGGTTCTTGTCGAAACTCTTGGATTGTTCTTCTTTGGACTGTACCATACTCGGCAAAATTGTTGTCACAAGTCTCATTATGGTCCATCTGCTCGGAGGATTGCCGCCAAACGTGCGCCTATGCTCTCTTTGAACCGAAACTACGGACTGCAGTGCGTGATAGCGGCGGACAATCCAAATTCTTTTTTCAGTGTCCCAGTTATCCATTTTTGATAAATCTAAAAATCAATCTGCAAAATAAAAAAAAAATAACCAGATTCATTAAATAGAAAAAAAGTTATTAAATTTCTTTTTGGTAGCGGCTTTCATCAGCCACCCTGTATTACAACCTGATAAAATGAAAAATCTTATCGTATCGTGGCATCATATTGATGTCATTCCAGTCAAAGTATACACGACACTCAAAATATGACAAAATTCTAAGATGACATTTGTCATCAGATTGATGCCTATTTTCGTGTTATTGATGACATTTGTGATAGCATTGATGTCAGAAATCTGATGACACGTCGTCATTAATGTAAGACACATTTTTCTACTTACGTATGCAGTTACTTGCTATTAAGCACAAATTGTTCTAAACAAGCAAACGTTTTGTCGTTCATGAGCCAATCTATCTTCTTCAACCTTACCTAATATTGACTATACACGATGGAACATCAGCTAGAACATGTGTTTCACATATCGCCTCGTTCTTGAATAAACGGTATGGAACCAAACTAGGAACCATACACGAACATTAGTTCGTATATTTAACAAATATACGAGTACTAGACAAATAAACGCAAAATGATCCACACTGCGCGCCTGCTTTGAACAAACTAGACAATTAGCCACAGCAATACACACGAGGGAAATTTGAGTTTGAAAACACAAAATTAAAAAAGACTAATTAGTTTTTTTTAAAATAAATTTAACTTTCAGGACAACAAATACGATGTTGGGGGTGGCGAACCTTTCAATACTTTAGCCGAACTAATTGAACATTACAAACGCAATCCCATGGTGGAAACTTGTGGCACTGTGGTACACTTGCGCCAACCATTCAACGCCACACGCATTACAGCAGCTGGTATTAATGCCAGAGTGGAACAATTGGTTAAGGTAAGCAACAAATCAAGAAACATATTTGATTGTTTTTTAACTCTATTGTATTTGACTTTTATTTGTAAATGTATGTTGTTTTTACCTTTTAAGGCTTTTGCCTTCTCAACTTTTTTTTTAACAAAAGATACCGCCAGCCCCTGGCAAAATAAGTGTTCATATGTAAAATAAAATCATTTTGCATATAATTGTTAGAAATATAATTAAGCTTTAAATAAAATATGTACATATAATGTAATTAATATTTACAGATAAAAGTGTAAAACAACGAAAGTAATTATTGTTTTATTTCTATTTTCTATAAAAATAAACTTGCGGTTGAAGCTTTTCAGAGTAGTTTGTAACGAATAGAAATAATTAATAATTCTCTTTTATTAATTTGTAAATTAACAATAATTGATCAATGTGGTTTAAAAGCAATATACTTTTAATGTTATTGTAGTAAACTTTAATTACTTTTAGTTAAATTATAATTAAAACCGTTAAGAAGGAACAGTAAACTGTATTTTATTATATTTTCCATTTAAGGGTGGATTTTGGGAGGAATTTGAAGCTTTACAACAAGACAGTCGTGATATATTCTCTCGAAATGAGGGCTATAAAATGGAGAATCGTAATAAAAATCGTTATAGAAATATTTTGCCTTGTAAGTAAAATCCTGTTCGTTTCTTCCCACATTCTCAAATCTAATTTTGCCCTTAATTTTTAATTGCTTCTTTCCAGACGATCACACCCGTGTTAAACTTAATGATGTGGATCACTCTATAGCCGGCGCTGAGTATATCAATGCCAACTACATACGATTACCCACCGATGGTGAACAGGTTAATATAAATGCTTCTCAGGAGAGTCTAAATGTTACAGTCTCTTCGTGTCCTGCCTGTACGGCGGCTCAAATACAAAAGAATTGTCCCAATTGTCAAATACTAAACAAGACCTGCGTCCAATGTGCCGTTAAAACGGCAACATTGCCGTACAGCAATTGTACCACCTGCAACAAGAAAACTGATAATTTTAGTAAACAACAGCAACAGCAGCATAAACGTAGTGAATCCCTATCCAATACAGCCTTAATGGGCCAGAACAGTAGTAGTCTGGGCCAACAGCAACTACCACCTCGTCCCTGTAACCCAAGCAGTGGTAGCAGTACTTCTGCAGCTTTTAGGTCTCTTAATAAAAAAAATAGCAGTGATCTCACAGAAAAGGAAATGTTTAAAACATACTTAGCCACCCAGGGTTGTTTAGCCAATACTGTTACCGATTTTTGGAATATGATATGGCAGGAAAATACCCGTGTCATTGTTATGACCACCAAAGAATTTGAAAGGGGCAAGAATAAATGTGCAAAATATTGGCCAGACGATGGTCAGAGCAAACAATTTGGACCTGCCAGAATTCAATGTATCTCAGAGAACTCCACAAATGATTATACTTTAAGGGAATTTCTATTCTCTTGGCGTGATCAGCCCGAAAGGCGCATATTCCACTATCATTTTCAAGTATGGCCAGATCATGGTGTGCCAGCTGATCCCGGCTGTGTTTTAAATTTTCTACAAGATGTCAATACCAAACAAGGGCAGTTGACTCAGGCTGGCGATAAACCTGTAAGCAAATTTATACCACATTTAATGATATTTTAAACTAATTGGCATTATAATTTCTTTGAAACAGGGTCCCATTTGTGTGCATTGTTCAGCAGGAATTGGACGTACGGGTACCTTCATTGTTATTGATATGATTTTGGATCAAATCGATAGGCATGGTAAGTACAATTATATCTAATATAACATAAAATCAAAAGAAACTTAACTTCGACTTTAACGAATATGCTCAGGAGCTGAAATTTAATTAAAATTTACAGCCTAAAAGTTTGCACTTTGAAAAAAGAAATAAATATTTCGTAAAATAAATCATAATCATCGTATCAAATAAATAAAAATCATAATAAACCATCTACATATATCTATATGAAAATGAAATGGTTCATCTGTGTAACTGTGAAATTTTCAGGAGATCCTTTGTATGAAAAAAAATTAGAAAATTTCCGGGGAAACTCGGAAAATTAACCATGAGGTTGGCGATGGTCGAAGTACTCTGCATGTAGATTACAAAACGAAAAATTTTTCCTGGGTTCAACCCCAGTTTCAGACTCATAAAAAAAAACATCTCGCATTTTTTCTGATGTGCATTTGTGTGTCTTTGTGTATCAGTTGTTGTCGCATGGTTTCAGTGGCGAAGGCATAGTCACTGGTCACTGAACAGTAACGGCTTCAGCTGTATCCAATCCACAGGCACATCAGAACGCCCTCCTTCTTCGTTATTGTGTAGCACCGGCGAAGTAAAATAATTGCTAAAAAAAACGGCTACTAAAAACGAAGCTTCAACATTTAATACGTCTCCTTGAGATCAGAGACGTTACAACACTGCTATAAAAACAAATAACGTGGTACTTGGTACCCTTTTAAATGGTAAATACTGGTACTTTTAATATATTTTCGTATTTCCGCGATAACAGGATGAAACTGGGTATGCAGACCTATCCTTCGGATTACACATACATAGATACGTTCCTGAAAAAATCATGAAAATCGAAAGTTAAATGTTTTGTATGACAAATATTGTAAATCCACTAAAACAGATTTTTTTTTTATTTTTTTTTATTTATTTAACGCGAGTCATAATGAATTACGATTATTTATTTATGATGACATCTCGTATAGTGGTTACACGAGACCTTTTTCCTTTTGCATTTTATGGACTATTGACTATTCGACAAATTTTTACTTTAGGATTTTAAATAAATTTATTTTCGACAAATACCACTAAAATAACGGTTTAAAATGTTTTATTTAAATTGTATTTATTTTCATTTGTTTTGTTTGAAACTTATTTTTTGTTGTTGCTGGCAGAGAGAATATAATTTTTTTTATTACTTTTATAAAAAAGAACAGTAAACGAGATTTTAAAAGTAAAAAAATTATATACTAAATAGAATTTAATAGCTGATGGACGGATGGATAAACTACTCAACACATTTGTATTAGTTGAAATCCTAAAAACCATTTAGAAATTCATTTTAATTACCTACATTTTTTTTCTTCTCGTTTTAGGTTTAGACACAGAAATTGATATACAACGCACAATACAGATGGTACGTTCTCAACGTTCGGGCTTAGTACAAACGGAAGCACAATATAAATTTGTATATTACGCTGTCCAACATTATATACAAACACTTATACAGCGCAAACGGGCTGAAGAACAAAGTCTGCAAGTAGGACGAGAATACACAAACATTAAGTAAGTTTTCCCTTCAGACATTCACAAGGCTCATAACAATTAAAACAAACTAAAGAAGAAAAAAAACATTATTTGAGTTTTTGTCATACATGCGGAAGATGATTTCGTGGAGCAGTACTATAAGGTGCTGGTTCTCTAACACAAGTAGTAGTTGTCTGCAAAAAATGTATTTGAAAACCAGTCAAAATTGTTAATACTTTTCATATAAATTTTGTACAGACAACTACTATTTGTGTTAGAGAAACAGCAGCTAAATATTAAGTTTCAACGCATGGTTGGATGAGGCCCTTTTGCAATAGACATTAGTTTTCGAAAAGCCCAACAATCATAATCTATTACCCCATTTTGTTGATAAACGGAACGAGAAATCCTCATCTTTTAAATGATGTATGACATATGATGTGCAGTATTGTACGATAGTACTTATCGCCCATGAATTCTGTCGCAATGTGGAAGAGAGTACCTTAACTCAATCGATTGTTAAACTTAATTTACAATCGTTGATTTCTATAAATTTAACGCTATTATTATGAAGGATTTTATTTTCCTTAGAGTCCTTACTAATAGAAAAATATCCCATTCTACCTTTAAATAAATGATTTATCAGAATTTAATACATTTTTCTTATTTACATTGGAGTGCTTAAGCCGACTTAAGTTATTCTTCCATATTGACACAAAAATATAAACAAAAACCAGTCTGTCTTTGCTTCTGATATCGATAATGTAAAATGTCTGATTGGTATTTACACATAACGAAATATTCATTATTTCAAAATATTGTTTGAATGTCCCCGTTAAATAGTACGTAATGTAGCAGAGTTCAAAACTTGAGGTCTAATGCTCGACAGGCATTGCATAATAGTTTATAATTTTATTTATTTATTTATTTTTTGTACTTAGCGACCAATTGTCAGCATCTGGTTATTTTATATTAGACATGTTTAATATTTTCCAATCCTTAAATTTTGTTTTAAAATATACTTCCTTCTTATTTTCCATGTCGCAAAGATAAAGAGGAATTTAATTTTACATGTTATTAGTAAAAAAATGTTAATTAATTTATTAGCAGCAAATGCAATTTCTCATTGACTTTTTACTAAGAGTGATTCCTATTAATGGAATGAATGTTCTTCTCTTTTCAGATATACAGGCGAAATCGGCAATGATACACAAAGATCTCCTCTACCAACTAATCTAAGTTTAGCTAGTAAACAGCTACAACAACAACAGTGTACCCAAACGGTCACAAGTTGTTCCAGTAGTAGCAGTAGTATTGATAACAAACCAATTTTTTCTAAAATGCCATTGCCATCACCAACAAGCACAAGTAGTCGACAAAAGCTACAACAACATTCAGCCGCAATAACATCAATACAACAGCAACACCTCCAACAATTATATAGCAATGATTTATTTCAGAGCAGCACCACCACCGCACCATCTTCAATAGCAACGTCAAAACACAGCGAACATCAGCAAAACATCAACCCCACCCAACAACAACAACAACAGCAGCAGCAACAGCAACAGACAGGTAAGCAGGTCTCATCATCATCCCGGCCCGGTTTGTTCAAATTGTTTACTCCCGTCATTTTTCAGCCTACGAAAACATTCCCAAAGACATGATGAGGCCTCCTCCCACACCGCCGCGTAAAACATGACAATTAAAATTTTAATTTGTTTCTTTAATTCTTGTTTTTAAATAATTTAATTCCTCAGCTCTGTAGTTCAGAATTAATTTCTTTAACAGATTTTCTTGTCTCTATGTTTTGTCTTTCTTCAGAACTATTGTTGTCTTAGATTCTCTTTTATAAACATAATTTCTCTAAACATTTATAAAAGTGAAATTAATATAAATTATTTTTAAAAACTATTATTTGTAGATCTGTACTGTCTTATTTTTAAAAACAAAAAATTTCTTAATTTAAAACGTTTGTACTTCTTATTCATTCAGTTTAATTTTTAAAAGTTTGTTTTACAACCAAAAGTAGCAAGTAGTGTGAAATAAAAAAAAAAACACATAATTTTTAAAGTCTTCTTATTTTTTAAAATAGAAGAGAGACTTTTTTAAAATTCGTAAATACTTTAATTTTATGTAATGTTTATTTTTAGAATTGTCATTATGATTCTTAATATTTCTTTCTTAATTGTGATATTTGAAAATATGTTTTGAAAAATATTTAATTTTCTTTGTTAAATCAAAAGAGAATAATCTCGAATTTGTTGTAATTTTGTGTAGAATTTGTTTTATACTTTTTAGTTTTCACTCTCTAATCCGCTTCCTATAAACACTTAAATTTCTTTATTAGTTTAAAATTAAATCACAATGATTTATTTCCCACAATCGTTTTCTTAAAATATTAATTTGTAAACTTTTCATAGAAAAGATTATATCTATCTATATGTATGTATTTTTTTTTATTAACATTTTTAAATAATCACGTTATAAAATTAATTTATATTTGTTTTTCATTCATATACATATTTATTCTTATATATTTTTATATTGTTTAATTGAACCAGCCCTTTAAAACTACATTTTACCTCTTTTTTAATTTTTTTTTAAAAATTGACAATAATTTTTAAGAAAAAGAGAGAAAAATTAAATAAAATTATTTTTAAAAAATTTTTATAAATTTTTTGTTTTAATTTATTTTTCATATCGGACGGCCCAGCCGTGTCCGCTTAAAGCATGTGCATGAGGGACGAAGGACTAAATATATATGTATGTATAGCCAAATTCTAATACACTATAGCACCGATTTGCGCCGCTTTTGCTAATTTGCTTCTATCTGCTATGCGAAGTTTTTATTCCATTTTGCGTACACAGATAATTACACAATTAGTTCACCCAGCATACTCCTAATGTGCTCATATGTTGATCTATGTAGGTATGATCTGTTTGTGAAATTAACCAAACCTTAATCAAAACGTGGCGACAACAGGGGCAGTATCATCGAAAGTTGTCAGAGTGGTGGTCACTATCTGCTTGCCACACGTAATATGAAGAACATAATGACAGCCGGTTCCAATATCTGGACAACATACCAACAATACAAAGCTCAGGGAAGCTGTTTGATCACGATAATTATACATTTTTTGTCAAATACGTAACTGGTGGAGTGCTGGTACATTTCCATTTCAGAAAGCTTACTAGAACAGACTCGCTAAGTACAAAAACTCAGAAGGCAACAGATATCGCCGTCTGCGACCAGCGTTTTTTTTTGCGCATTTGCCAGTGCCAAGAAATAGACAATGACAATTTATCCATTAAACAGCTCATTTCGTATTGCTAGATTCATTAAATTATTCAAATCAAAAATTTAATTACTTACTAAATAATTTAATTTACTGACTTCATCACCAAAAAATTAAGAGCATTTTGCAATTCGATTTGCTTTGTTCCGGTTTGTGTCGCATTCTCCGGTCCGATTAACGACGAAAATCGGGGTTCTAGTGTATGTAAATCTATTATATGGCGAAAGATTAGTATTTTATATCAACTGAATTTATTTTGGGAATATATATTTATATACATATATGATTTTAATTGTGCTTTTTTTCCCTTAAAAACTATATGTGAAATTTATTATTACATACCTTATGATATTCTCATAGTACTATATGGATATGCTTTCCTCCTCAATTATTGAGTTGCTTTTGTAATAAAATGCTTTATGATATTTTTCATACTGTAAGAATATCATAAGGTATGTAATAATAAATTTCACATATAGTTTTTAAGGGAAAAAAGCACAATTAAAATCATATATATGAACGATTAGTATCTTAAACGGCATTCTAAAGGAAAAATGTGTTGTTGTCACCAAGTTCAAAGTTTTCGAGTGTGTGCCTTAAGTCCTTATGTCCTTATTTTGCTTGCAATGTAAATTTTAAAGGTCACGGCAGATACGTTTTTTTTCTTTTAATAAATATCAGTGAGGAAAACATCTGTGGTGTATGTCTATGTTAATTAAGTTGTGCTAGAAAAGACATGAACTCGATATAGATATCGATGATGGAAAAATAATTGTGCGCACGGCTATGCCACTATAATTCATTTTATTGCTTAAAATGGTACATGTCTGTGCTAAAAAAAAAATCTAAATCCAGCGAAATATTCTCAAACTTAACAACACTGGGAAAAAAAGTGTGTCTACAAAGCTGGGTCGCACTATTGGTGCAATTAGCCCAATATGCGACAATTTTGTTTTGCTTTATCGGCGCACATTTAAAAATACTACACAATTTATTTTTGGGCGTTGACAAAATCGTCTCACAATGGTACAATATATTTCGGCTTTTATCGGCCAAAACAAAATTGTGACGATAATCCACGCAATACAGTCACACTATCGGGTTTTATTTCTCTAATTAAATCAGATGTCTCTTATTTGTGCATTTTTTCTTAATATTAAAAAAGACTTTTAGTGGCGGAAAGAAGCATTTGAGCAAGAGAGTTGTTAGAAAAAAAGAAAACGTAAAATATTTGTTATAAGTTATAATAAAAATGTAATGTTTAGTAAAAGCTTATCATCCTTTGTGCACATCTTTTGCTTTATAAACATGCATTTGAAATTTAATGCCAGATGCTATTTGTTTCCTGTTCTTGAACATCTGGAATGGGAACAAATGTATTGTTACGAAAATACAATTGTGTATTATTTGACTACTACCCTCGTATTTCATTAGAACGTTCTGGAAATTTAAAATTTTTTTAACCTTGTTCTCCAGCGATATGCAATTCAGAATTGATGTTGTGTTCATGGCTTACTTGTTAGTTGCAATGTTTGTGTGAAAATATGCATCATGAATGATAAGCGTGATGCATAGACTTGCTGCATCGTCTACAGCCTGAATAGACTGATTGTCAGCAATGTTCATGCAATTGTAAAAACACTCTTGAAGCAATCGTTTAAACTAAGTAAAAGTTAAATAAAATAACGTCCTCATTCGTCGGTATTGTGTAGCACCAGCGAAGTACAAATGGCTACTAAAAACGAAGCTTCAAAAAGTTAATACGTCTCCTTGACATCAGAGGCGCTACAACACTGCTATAAAAACAAATAACGTGCAAAAACACATGTTGCAAGATAGTGAAGCTCTATCTCCTATCATTTCTCCTACTATCCCTTTCCTCTAGTTCCAGGACAATGCTCCGCATGTATAGGGATCATCTCCTGAGTGCTGGTCCAAGTTAAAAAAATAAAGGAAAAACGTACCATATTATGTTATGTTTTTAATAAATATGACTAATGGCTATAAAATGTATTTTAATGCAATTAACTTCAATAAAAGTAAAATTTGACCAGGCAGTTTGGCCAATTTTTAAATTCTACTTTGTCGACTTTAAGCGCCACACAAGTGACTTTTATTGTTGTACATTGTGGTATATAATGTTCACATTATCGCCGCATTATGTTTAATTTAGATTTTTTTTGTTGCTATAATTTCGGCAACCATTGTCGACTTTAAAGAATTTTGTTCGTTCACGCTATCAGCTTTCGAATATGAACTACGCCAAAAAATGTTACTTTGCAACGATAGTGGGATCGTGGGTTACCAGTTTTGTTAGATGTTCTGTTTTGTTTTTCATTCTTTCTCCCTCTGCGCCTGATAAATTTTTTTTTGCATGATTTTTAAAAGTATGATTTTTTTTTTGTAACAGAAAAAAAAAACCAATTTAATCAACGAAACATGAACCTGCATGTTTTGCATAAACATTTAAAATAAATCAAAAATAACAATACTTTCTTTAAGAGGTAAAGTAAAAATCAAATTAAGCACAAATATTTTATAATTATATACAAAAGTAATACAATATACATAATATAATAATAACAAAAATAATACAAGTTATCGCTTTTACTGTTATTGATTGAATGAAATAAATGTGTAGATATTTTTTTATTTTAAAAACTATATATAGATATATACATACAAACATACATATATATATATATATTTTAATACTTAACACAAAAATTTATAATTATAAAGTAGCAGTTACAAATTGCCAAAAGGGAAAATTCATCATCTTAAAGAGAAATGGCATGTCAGTAACGTAGAAATAGTCATCTCAGGATTGAGAAATTGCTAAGAACTATACCAAATGGATCCTTTCCCATACCATACACCAACAGGATATGCTATTTATTTATATAAAACAAAAAAAAAATTATTTGGCTTTAATATGGATTAAGACATATAAAAATAGTAAACATGTTAAATATACATATATACATACATATATTGTATAAATAAATAAATAAATAATTTAAATAGTTGTAGTGTTCAAAACATGTAATGTTAATAATATTGGTAATCAAAATGAAAATGAAAAAAAAACAACAAAATTGCTAACAAATTACTAAAGAAAAAAATAAATAAATATTGTTATATACTATATTAATTGTTTATTATGTGGTAATAAACGTTAAAGGAAAGGAAGAGGGGGAACCAGAGTGGATGGCACCGAGAATCTCAAGATATCACTGAAAGCTAAGCAGAGTAATCCCAGAAAGGAATTTCATTGGAGTGGAAATGGATTAAAAAACAAAAACGAAAACGAAAACAAAAAAAGAACAAAAGTAATGTCAAAGTTATCGTGTGAATTTCAAAAAAAAAAAAATCAATTATACTTGCTGCCTTAAGGAGCTCAAAATATTGTGATGCACAGAGCCTACATTCATATTGGCTAACTTAACCAAACGACAAATATAAATAAATAATCGTACAGTGAACTCGAGATAATATTAACTAATTGAAACCAAGGGATTGTTCTGATTTGCGAATGCCATCTAATTATCTTTTAAAAACCTTTTTCCCATAGAAATAAAAGTTTCTTAGGTTAAATTTTGTATTTAGTGTTTATTGGATTTGAAAAAACTGCCATTCTTCATTCACCCATAATTTTTGGGCATTATTCATTTTGCATATTATTTTGGGCAATTTGGTACATACCGTTTTTTTAGTCGTTTCTTCGCTGTGATAGTTAACCGAACAATTCTTCATTTCTGCTTTTTGGGCGATTATTCTTACAGTGTCACATATGTAAGTTTAAAATCAATTCTATTGGCTGATTTCACATTTCTTTAAAATTAGAGGGTGGAAAAAGCAATTAAGGAGTACATAAATGAAATTTCTGTTTTTCTGGTTTTATGTAGCCTGTGTGTGTTTACTTTCGAGAGAGCAGTGCAAAAACTATTAATGGATACGTCAGCAAAATTTTCGTTTCTTTTTTGCTTTTGTAATAATTTTTTGCTTTCATTGTTTTTTACACAAACAAAATGCCTGTTGTTTTTGGTATTGTTGTGTTGTTGTTCAGTTGCGACTACTTGATAAATATACTTTGATTAACACCAATTTTATGCTGCTTTGGAACACACAAGACTAATCAACTTCGTAAAATAATTAAAAAAGCAATAAAATGTTTAATACTGCAACAACGAAATGGCATTGATAAAATTCAACTTGTTTGCGGTCATTCCTTTAGTATACGATAAAACCTCAACAACTGACAATTGCAGTAAAACAATTGCGCTCGTAGAAGAAAAATAATACGAAGAAATCAATAGCGAGAGTATAAAAGCAAATAATAATAATTTACAATAGACTTGAAATCATGTCTGTAATCTTGGTGTTTTGCATAGCTTTCGCGACTGTTTATCTTATTTCGAAATGGTATAAAATATTTTTAATTGGCGTACAAATGCCAGGTCCATGGGTCATACCCTTAATGGGCAATGTACAAATGATAACAAAGTTAACGCCGGATAGTAAGTTATTTTAATTTTTAACTCTTATATGTATGTATGTATGTACATACATACTAGTATGTGTGCATATGTACTACATATGTTCAGAGAGCTGCAATAAGTACGATCGAAACTCACTCAATAGCATCAAAAATTCTGTACAAACTAGAAATGAGCAGCGTCTACCGCACAGTGATCTTAACACGAAGTGCATATGGCTATATAGACAGAAACTAGTGTCCTACCAAGTTATACATTAATTGCAATCTTTGATCATAGTTATCCCTGACTGTGGACAAGCACCTTGCTCTGTTGCTTTGAACTATTTGATGGTGTGCCTCTTGCGAAGTTTAACCTTAAAAGTTGTACGGTGAACTACAGCCGACAAGTTAAAGTTTCACTATCTCAAGATAGATAATCGTACAAGTATGTATCCAATTCCAGCCATCAGCAGCAAAGTTGCCACTTTAGTCTTTTTCCGGCTAGATTTCGCGGATTTTTTTTATAAAGCAATAAAAAAATGGCTAAATTCCCTGCAGATAATGTGATTAGTCTATACATGCATGTATAGTGTAGTCCACGGATCCCTAGGACTTATGCCAGACTAACCTAATATATGGTACATTTAATATTACGATGTCCCAGCCAGGGGTGGACCATATAACCCACCGTCCACCGTTTACTTCGGACTAACGCAAAAACTACTGCATGGAGCACATAGGAGAGTAATTTTAATGCGACGCAATAATCGTAAATACGTTGAAAAGCACGAATACTTGCCGTACTCTGAGGAATTTCGTTGTCGTAGGAACAACTACCTGACCTATAATAATGATATATGAATTAAAATTGGGGTATAAGTTATATACCGTATAACAATTTGAAAGAAGTTTTCAATTAAATTAACTTTTATTAGCTGAAGTTTGTTTCTCATTTTAGTCTTAATATGATTAATTTGGCTGAAAACTCTCTCGCTACTTCTGCATTTCATTTGGGAAAAATTGTTACAAAAAAGTAGCTAGATGAAAATAAAATTAATTTTTTTTTTGCTAAACGGAATGAAAAATTGCCTTCACTGGCTTCGAGCCAGGACAAGTAACAATCGTCGGTATTGTGTAGCAAATATATCGGCGAAGTAAAATAATTAATAAAATGACTACTACACACAGCTTCAAAAATTGAATGCGTTTGCTTGACATCAGAGGCGCTGAAACACAGCAGTTAAAACAAAACGGGCAAAAGCAGAGTTGTAAAGATAATGATGCTGATCTTTGTCTTTCCCTTCACTTAAGTCTATAACTATCTGCTGCCATACGTCCTGGTTTTCCAAGATTTTTACAAAAGTTGACTTGGTTCATTCTTAAATTGGTTTTGTTTTTTTGAAACAGGTCAATGCGCACATGAATTCATATAATACTGTTTACATGAAACAAGTTCACCAGCAACTGTTGCCTGCTGTAAAAATAGTTCAACAAATCGATTGCAATAAAATTAAACGAGAGTTTATGAAGGTTTTATGTATAAATTACTTGTTAAATTAAATCTGAAATACATATATGGTTGAAATTAAAAATTTGTTTGCTGTACGTTCGTTTGTATTATAAGTGTTCTCGTCAACGGCTTCAGCTTTCTGCCAGCCCTAACATAGTAGTAGGCAATCTTCGCTTGAGTGTTACATCTCTTGTAAAAACAAAAAAAAGACAAGAATTATAGAAAAAAAGTTGTCACCTTACGCGTGATTTCCTGCTCGATGACGTAGTTGGTCCTTTGTAAATGTTGCCAAATTTGTTTTATGTTTGATGTGAAATTTGCCAACGCTGCAATTAATTTGTTCAGAATTCTCAAATATTTAAGAGCAAAAAAATTACTAGCCAATGATAACCCATTTTGTGTGACGTCAGAGTTCCTACATGTGCAGAAAACTCTCGTTATGTTTGCCTGATATCGTCATCTTTATTTCTAACATTATTGATAGAAGGAAAATTCTACTCTCTCTGAATGCTTAGGCAACATATTGTATATTTTTCAGAACTTCTGTTCCAAGTCCAAAACTATAGAGAACAATGTAGAGAATCTTTCCGTTTATGGCTGGGACCCAAGTTATGGGTTTTCCTTCATACACCAGAGGAAAATCGTGAAGCGCTGTTGGACAACAATTTAAGAAAAGCCGATACTTTCTTACTTCTAGACAAACTTATCGGGAATGGTCTATTAGTAAGTCATGGTAAGCAATAAATTAATTCATTAGCATTACTACTGGGATATACTCGTATATACTCGTACACATTTTCAAGGAAAATTTTGGGAGAGCCATCGGAAGGCTTTGGCTCCAGCTTTCCATCCAAATATTTTGAATACTTTTGCTGACACCGTTTGCCAACATACTGCGGTCTTCGTAGAAACATTACGAAAATTGGATGAAAAACCAGTAGACATTACAGGCTACTTATTTCCTTATCTAATGGATGTCATAATTGATACATCAATGGGCAAAAATTTAAAATTACAAATGGATACAAATAATCAATATACCCACGCCTTCCACAGGTAAGCATTATATAAAATAAGTTTTACAAAGGCTACTTGGTTCATTTTCTTCGTCTTTTCCTCAAACATATTTTGTTTGTTTTTCTATAAACATATTAGATTTTTTTCTTTTCGAAAAATTTGTTGAATGTCGACTGATGAGTTGGTATAAGCACCAACGAAATTTACATATAGACTAGCTTAACCATACAACAAGTATATACATATAAATTATTTGAATATAATTTTTCAGAACTAGTGAATTAATGTTTGCTAGAATGACGAATCCTTTACTATTTTCCGATTTTATTTACACAAAAACTGCTGCATCTAAAGAATTGGATAAAAATCTACAAATTATTCATAATTTAATGGAATCTGTTATAATCGAACGTCAACAATATTTAAAATATGCAAACTCGAGAGATGTCCAAGAAATTTCCAATAACAAGCGGAAAGAACCACAATGTTTGTTAGATACATTGCTAACCGTGTTAATAGACCAACAGCCCTTATCCTTAAAAGAAATAAGAGATGAAGTCAATACCTTTGTCTTTGCTGTAAGCGTATGCATGTAATTATATTCAAATTCAGTATTTAATTTTTATTATTATTATTGAAGGGTGTCGATACTACCACATCAGCCATGTCGTTTGTGCTGTATGCCTTGGCAAAATATCCTGTCGAGCAACAAAAACTCCTTGACGAATTACTCGAAAATAATTTACAGTATAAGGAATATATCACAGCTGCGGATCTTAATAAATTGCCATATTTAGACATGTTTATAAAAGAGTGCTTACGTTTTTATACCATAGTGCCTTTAACGGGAAGGCAAACATATCATCCCACAAAAATTGGCCAACGTACTTATGCTGCCGGCATAACTTTATGGATAAATATGTATGGTTTGGCTCATGATAGTGAGCTTTTTGAGGAACCCTGGAGTTTTAGACCAGCCAGATTCAGTAAGGATGCTTATGATAAAGTACCCAAATTTAGTTACATACCATTTTCAGCTGGTCCCCATATATGTATTGGACGTAAATATGCTTTATTAATAATGAAAATTTTAACTATTAAAATATCTCAAAAATTTATGCTGACCCTCAAGAACGAAAACGAAGAGTTGATACTGATGTCGCAAATGGTACTGAAAGCGAAGAATGGTATTAATTTAATATTCAGCGAGAGATAACGAAACAATTCAAAATTGCAAGCAAATCTGTCCAATTTGTTTTTTTCTATGGAGTTTTTTGTTAATTCTTCAATCCTTCATTAAAAATTTAAAAATTGTATTGGTTAGTTCCAACCATGTAAAGGAATCACGAATTGTAAGTGTAAAATAAATGAAAGGAAGTACTTCTCGAACGTATAAAATGTAGATTTTATGTGTGTTTCTTTAATTAAAATTGGGCGGCTGCGCTGTCAAAATCCTACCGAAAAGCGTTTCCGTACTTCAAACTTGAATAAATGTTCTTCCTCTTACACAAAACTACGAGTATGATTTAATGCTGAGGTTCATCGAAAACATTCGAAAGTACCTTAAATAATCCCGAAACATTATTTACAAAAATAAGTTATCAGCTTCATATTTACCCAATTTAACTTTTAAATTATACAGTGTGGCTCAAAATGAGCGAAGGTGTTTGAATTTCTTATACATTTTTCATTATGATTTATCAGTATTTTGTAAAAATGGCATTGAAACAGTACACAATTGAAAGGAAACTTCCTGATGACGGCAGACAACGAACGATGCAAACGGATGACAATATTGAACGGGTACAGAAGAGTATTCAGTAAGATGGAGAAATATCAACCAGGAGATGTTCGACACAACTTGCCCTCTCACGAAGGTCGCTGCAGAGAATTTTGCATACAATAAGAATGTTTCCATAAAAAATTCGCACTGCGAGGGACACAATGGCTCCTTTACGCGACATCTTTTGGTGAACGAATTATTTCCCATACAACCGATTTTAATTGGCCTCCGCGTTCATCGGATTTAACCGCTCCAGCTGTTTCTATGGGGTTATTTGAAAGGAAAAGTCTATATTAATAAGCGTAGAATTATACAACAATGAAAAAGTAATATATGCGACAGCATAACACCTGAAGTTTTGCAAAAGGTTATGGAAAGTGTTTTGGAAAGAGCACGAATATGCGAAGCAAAAAATGCCCAACACTTGCGAAATATTTTTCATAATCAAATTAAAAATATTCTCCATTAATATACTGTATTTAAAATAAAAAAAAATTTAATAATAGTGCCTTAAATAAAAGTTATATTGAACTCAAACCCCTTCTGTCATTTTGGGACACCCTGTACTTTAGAGTTATTATGATATTTAAAAAAGTACAAAAGGTAACTTTTTCATTTTCCTTTAATATTTTTTATAATCTTTCTTTTATTAAACTAAGTTTATTATCAGGTATACGAAGCACTTCAGAAAATTTATATTAATATTCGTCTTTCTACCACCGTTAAAAATTTTTATCAAATTAAGATTTGGGCCCCTCGCAGAAAAGATAAATTAGTGTGCCACCCGATAGAAAATGTAAAAATTAAAAAAAAATGAGCGGAGAGGCAATATACCACTCTCCGAAACTATACAACCACTTCTC
Source organism: Dexiosoma caninum (assembly GCA_963924685.1). NCBI lineage: Eukaryota > Metazoa > Arthropoda > Insecta > Diptera > Tachinidae > Dexiosoma > Dexiosoma caninum. The sequence continues at coordinate 59,348,374 of OZ004726.1, read as the reverse complement.
ATAAAATTTAAACCATATATTTCCGTTTAGAGTCTAGAAGCAAACATATGTATGTAGGTAATACATTTTTTAATAAGAAGTACTAAGGGTGACGTAAGTGGCAATATATGCCTTTTAAAGGTTTTTTCGAACTCAACCGATTTTCCTGAATTTATTACATATGTATGTAGATAGATCTGTGGACAAGAACACAATAGACATATATTTTAGAATATATGACCGATTGTTGGAGACAATTCCTCTAGGAAGCAACACTTTTAACAAATTTTATAGACATTTTAACCCTATCAGACATTAAATAGATATTCTTGAGATAAAAATCTGAAAATTTCAGTATAAGCTAATTTGAAGGCGCTGATTAAGAATTTGAAGTCAAATTGCAGGTAAGTTGATTTACCTGGCTTCCAGGTGTTGTGCAATCTATTGCACAAAGCTACTAAGTGGACATTGTTCTTACTACTAAATTTGAAGACAATAAGTGCTATTAAATGATATAAAAAAATAATTTCGAGTAACACAAAGCAAAATTTTTTCATCAGGAAAAGGTGGATTGCGGAACAGTAGCGGTATTTACCTAGAAGCATTGCAAATGATTGAAAAATATAATTTATGAACCTGAGCATGCATTGTTCAGGTAACTGACTATTGGTCAACATCATCACCTTCGACATCACTAAAGTTCTGAAGTTTCTTCCAAATACTTCAAGATTTCTTCATCATTTAGTAGTCGTTTTGATTTAAGATACATTTTATGAAGTAATGCAACAATATTGAAAACTTACTTATCAACTATCAAGACCGATGGTCCCAGTTTCTATCTTTTATTAAATCTTAAGCCAATTTCACTTAGGATAGATATAAGACCATTTACTCTCTTGAAAAATGGCAACATGTAAAAGTGGGTAGTGTGTGAACGGGGTCCATGAACAACGCCACCACTTTAATAATAGCTATCGAAGTACTGAAAAAGTACTTTAGCGTTTTTCGCCATTTCTAAAAAGTTTGTTGGGTTATAGCTCTTCTCGTACAGTCTGCCCAAAGACGATGCGCATATCGACGCGTATTTTTAGTAGTTATCGATGGCATGTAGCGCGATGTGTGCACGAAGTATCGTTTGTGCGCAATAAGTGATATACTGAAAATGTAAAGTAACGTTTTTTTTCCAAAAGTTTGCCGGGCTATAGCTTTTCTTGTACAGTCTCCTCAAGAACGATATGAATACCGATCGACGCGTATTTGTAACAGCTTTCGAATGCAAGTTGTATCATATGTGCACGAAGAACGGTTTTCATATTATAAGCGGATAACTGCATATAAAGGCTATTAAAAAGGTCATTTAATAATAGGCATATACCATCAATATAAATTATGAACATTATAAAATTTGATTTTAGGGCCTTAATCCTACACATATTAGTTTTTTTTATATGTAAATTGATATACTAATGCCTGTGAAATCAATGATTGAATATGCCCTATTTTTTCACTCTTTGTTTACGTTTTCCCTGTGCTATGCAGCATACTAAAAGATTAGTTTTGCTAAAAGTTTTTATTTCCGGTTTAATTTATTCACTCACGTACAAAATGCGTGTTTTTTTGGTATTGTGATATCTGATTACATAAGGAGATATCTGACTACATAACGTCTACAACTGGGATTACCTACGACATAATATCTAACAGTTTATCGGCGGAAAGAGCTTACTAATTTCCTCATCTTTCACAATTTATTAGCAGCTGCAATAAAAACATCATGCCGTACGTTGGAGCTGCCTTGCTAGAAATGGTTAACATACGACTTAATGCAACTCTACTTGTACTACAGCAACTCTTATTCTTATCAAAAACATCGCTGTTATTCAGAGAACAACAACACTAAACCAGAAACATAGCAAATGTCAACAAATAATACGACAGCTGTCTAAAAGAAAGACAGTGTTCGACGTGTAAGAATTTCCAAATAATTTGTTTAAAATTTATAATAATCACAGGGCAATAATAAATATTTCAATAAAGTATCAATTATTAAATTTAAAACAACATGCAATCAGATGATTTATTGCAATTTAAAGACTTTTCAAATGTTCCCAATACGAACAGTCCGGCACAAATTAATGTCAATTCACCAACACATGCCACTAGTTCCAATGTTGCTTCTGGACGGCAAAGAGGTGATCCATTGCAGGACTTAATCTACGATATGAGTGACTCGGCTAATATATTAAGTGGCACAGTTGATAGCTTTTCTGGTGGCTTTGGAGATGGACACGGTTTAGACGGTTTACCGGAGCCAGCCACTGCTCCCACAAATAAAGTATCCTTCTTAACCCTAGAATATTACCAGCAGTTTTTTAACGTTGATACATTAATAGTAATGGAGCGTATTGCTAATTCTATGATACCCAAAAGGGCTCCGCCTAATTATTTAAAATCTGTTGTTGGTCAAAATCCAGATTTATATGGTCCATTTTGGATTACAACTACACTTGTAAGTATATTTATGTTGTTTTTAAACAAATTTATTTATTATTTTCAAATTGCAGATTTTTAGTATTGCCATCAGTGGCAACATTGCCAATTATTTGCAAGAAGCAGACGATCAGTATAAGTGGCGTTACAATTTTCATTTGGTGTCAGTGGCAGCCACTTGTATATTTATTTATGTGATTTTTTTACCAGCCGGATTATGGAGCATATTTAAGTATAGTTTAAAGTCCATACAGGTGGATTTAGAAACGGAAAATGTAAGCATTAATTTTATCCATAAATATTGAAAAGTTGCTTAGAAAACTTAATCAATGTGATATGTGATATTTACAAAAAGACTGCTGAACTAGACTGAGTCGTTGCTAATACTGTTGTAACGTCATCATTAATATTTTTATAAAAATTCTTTTATATAATGCAAACTGGACTTTCGTTTACTTAATTTTATATTGTTTCACTCTTGAAAAATTCATTACAATACTGTTAATGATTATTTTTATTTTAATTGACAATTTGTATCTCCAACTTAAAACATAATTCTTCCCTTATATTTTTAGGCTGATTATACACCATCCTTATTAGCTTTAATGTGTATTTATGGCTATTCGTTGGCTATTTACATTCCTGTCTCAATATTGTGGCTTATTCAGGTGAGTTTTTACTGCATACAATGCCTTCAAAAATAATAGCACCGTTAGCAGTTACAAGATTTATTTTCACGCTGTTCCCACTTTTTCTTGGTTGCACAAAAAGACCATGGTTTATTAATACAAGGCAATTTCGTCAATTTTTTTTGTATACATTTGTTTTGTTAAGTGTAACATTACCTAAAAAGAACCTGTTAAATTAGTGTAATATGATTTAAATTTAAATTAATTATTACAAAAAGATATACAGTGGCCAAAAAACTATTCGACATTGCAATTATTTTCTTAAATTTCATTGAAAATGCTAGTATCCTCATGTTTTTTATAAGTATAAACGTGAGATCACATTGTATTATATGTATTTAATATTTTATGGTCCTAAAAATAATAAAAATTGCAAATTTTTTAACTCATCTATCTGTTTGAACGAAAAAACAAAAATTGCAAAGCAAAAAAAGTATTCGACTGGCATTGTTTTTCCCTTATTCTGATTGTGAATTTCTCATTACTTCATGTCATTGTTGGTAAAAATATCGCTATGTTTCTTGTTTATCATTTACAAGAACTTTTTTCTTATTTCTGTGCAAGTGATCGCGACGATGGGACGTAAAGGAAAAGAAACTTCTGTTGATGTAAGAAATTTAATAATACATCATTTTAAATTAAGAAAAACGGAAAAGACTATATCAAGTAAAACTGTGATAAACAAGGTAAGGACTGGGCGACCTTGCAAACTTACAGATTCAGATGAACGGCGAATCGTGCGTGAAGTAAGAAAAAATCCAAAAATTACTGCTAACACTTTAGCTAAAAACACTGAGGAACACTTAGGTATATCCGTTACACCTCAAACAATAAGAAACGTCTTAAAAAAGCACGATTTCCATGCACGATCAGCCAGGAAGAAGCCACACATTACTAAGAAAAATAGAAAGTTGAGATTAGATTTTGCGAAAGAGCATGTAAATAAGCCAATGGAGTTCTGGATGGATTTTATTTTTGCTGACGAAACTAAAAATAACCTTTTTCGATGTGATGGAAAAGTTCTGGTACATCGCAGGCCTAACACAGAATTGGATGAAACGAATATGGTACCAACTATTAAACATGGTGGCGGTGGTGTTATGGTATGAGGATGTATGGCGGCATCAGGCGTGGGTAATATTGGGTTTATTGATGGGATTATGGATCACCGAAAGTACATTGACCTCCTAAAGCAAAATTTGAGGTCAAGTGCTGAAAAATTGGGTCTGGCAAATAGATTTCAGTTTTATCAAGATAATGATCCCAAACATTGTGCCACTAATACAAAGCTTTGGGTTTTATATAATTGTCCAAAATTAATAAAAAAAATGCCGCCACAGTCCCCAGACCTTAACCCTATTTAACATCTTTGGGGTCAGTTGGAAAAAAAAAATCAGAAAACGTGAATTTACGAACAAACACCAGATGAAAGTTATCCTGCAGGAGGAATGGAGCCAAATTGATCCAGAATATACCAAAACGTTTCTAAAATCTATGCCAGATCGTTTAAAAGAGGTTATACGTAGGCAAGGAAAAGCAACTCGCTACTGAAGTAGAAATAAGCTTGTATTTCAATTCATGTATTTTAAAAATGTTACCAATGTCGAATACTTTTTTTGCTTGTTTTTTGTTATTAATATTTTAATTCATGTGTTTTTTGCTTTTTTTACTTTGAGATCTCATTTTTTTTACTGAATATAACTTTGTGTTCCTTAATAAAGACTTTTATAAGTTTATTTTGTTAAAAACAACATTACATATTTTTTTCTTGATAAATATATAAAGTTTACGGCCTATGTCGAATAGTTTTTTTGGCCACTGTATATATGATTCTAATTTTAAAATTGTGCTTTTTCCCTTAATATATGTGAAATTTATCATTACATATATTTTTTAAGGGAAAAAGCACAATTTTAAAATTAGAATCATATATAAAGAGATATTCCCAAAATAAATTCAGTTAATATAAAAATATATATATACGATATTTTATATATATATATATATATATATATATACGATATTAAATATATATTTTTTTTTTTTATCTTGGACCAGCACTCAGGGGATGACCCCTACACATGCGATGCATTGTGCTGGAACTAGGAAATCAGGTTATGGGAAGGAGGATAGAGGGAGTAGTGTGAATGGACATTTGATTTGAATTTTCCCACGTCATAAGTTTCAGGAAAGACCTCGGCAGGGAGTTTGTTCCACATACGCGATGTTCGGCCAAAAAATGAGTTCTCCCTGTAATGCGTAGTGCGGTTCGCTGCCAAGTTGACTAAAAATGGATGTGCTCTTAATGATGAACGCGTCGTGCGCGTGAATGATCGGGTTTCGGGAACAAGTTCCCTGATTTCATCAGAACACATCCTATTATAGTAACGATAGAACAACGAAATGCACACCACGTTGCGACGATGCTGAAGAGAGTTAATAGAGTTGGCTACCCTACTGCCTCCTATGAGTTTCTTCGCTCTCTCCTGGACCCGGTCGAGTAACTTCAAAATAGTCTTTGAAGCACCGGCTCAAACATGAGAGTTGTATTCCATTTTCGGTCGGATGTAGGCGGTATAAATAGTGAGGATATCAGATGGGGTGAAGTATGTCTTGCACCGTCTTAAAAAACCGAGGCACTTGAATGCTGCTTTTGATACCTGAAAAATGTGCTCAGTCCATCGAACATCGCACTGATTTTTCATGCCAAGAACATCAAGAGCTTCTGATTCCTCGATGTTTATACAGCCCATAATTACAGATGACGCAGCGTCATCGGGCATGCGTCGATGTGTTAGCATGCTGCATTGGGTCTTTTGAGCATTGAAATCGACCCTGTTTGCCTGACCCCATTGCGATATTTTCATGAGGTCACAATTCAATGAGTCACTCATATTCTGCCTCAGCGAAGTGATCACAGTCGATGTTGGTCTACGACTAAATGAATATGAGTGAGAAAGGCTGCTGTCATCTGCGAAAGAGTGGATAGGGTTGGAAGTTTGACATAGGAGGTCATTTAGAAAGACTAGAAATAGGGTAGGAGAAAGAGTGGAGCCTTGCGGTACCCCCGAATTTATCTTATACTCATTAGATGCGATCCCGTCTATAACAACTCTTATAGCGCGATCCCTGAGAAAACTCGATATAAATCGAGAGAAGATATCACCGACACCAAAAGCAATAAGTTTGGACAGAAGTGCCCCATGCCACACTCTATCAAATGCTTTAGAAATATCCAGAGCCACGACTTTACTTTCGCCGAACTGGTGAATAGAATCACACCATTTTTCCGAGAGGAAGGCTAGTAAGTCGCCTGTAGAGCGCCCACGACGGAAGCCGTATTGACGGTCGTTCAGTAAATTGTTGAACTCTAAATATTTCATTAGGTGAAAGTTCACCATACTTTCCATCACTTTGGAAATCGCGGAACAGATTGCGATTGGGCGGTAATTTTCAGGTTTGCTTGCCTCACCCTTTTTTGGGATCGGCGTTACATTTGCAACCTTCCAGCACGATGGGAATTGACCTGTGTAGTACAGAGTGCTGAAAAGGATTGCCAAAGGACGTGATAACGTCGAAGAACACTGCTTCAGGACCAGTGCAGGAATTCCATCCGGCCCAGGAGACTTGTTTATGTTGAGGTTCGTTACAACCCTTTTAACTGCACGAGCTCGAAAGTATATCTTTGGATATATACGTTGGGCAGTAAGAACTTTGGTGCAAATACGCTGCTCGTACAAAGCTTTTTCACGTCTTAGCACTTTGGCACACGAAGATCTCGCCCTTTTGCGCATCGCATCAGTATCCGCGTTTTTGTCATTCCGCCAGATACTAAATGCTTCCTCTCTGGATCTGACTGCAAGTCTGCACGTCTGATTAAACCATGACTTCGGTCTGGGTTTAATCGAAATTTGCTTCGATGGTATGAAAATTTTCATACCGAGCAATATTATATTTTCAACCATTTCTGCCATGGCATTGACGTCATTTTCAAGGAAGCAGAGCTTCCAATTGAAATGCCGAAAGAAATCGTTTAGCTCAGCCCAACGTGCCTTTTCAAAAATATATTTTAAACGTTTCGTAGCTGGCCGTGAAACGTTAAGAAGTTCCGCAAACGAAAAGGAGGCAGAAATGGTGCAATGATCCGAATTTCCGAGAGGGGGGCTAGTGTTCATTTCATGCTTGTCAGGGCGTGAAGTGAGAAAAAGGTCGAGGGTGTTGTGTTGGTGCCCGTCAACACACGGAATATGTGTTGGTTCATTCACTAATTGCGCAAGGTGGTTGTGCGCTGCGAATAGCTCAACATATTGGCCTTCTGGAGTCGTATGGCTCGAATGGCGGAGCCACGATAACTTATGGACATTGAAATCACCAGCAATAACGATTTCACTGTTCGGGTAATTTTCGAGGTTCTCCGATATAGTGTCGGAAAGGTCATCGCAGTTGTATATAGTTTTATCCCTTTCCATATTTGGGCTTCTGTAAAGATACCCGAAGTGCAAAAGATGTGCCCTGATTTTAAATTTAACCCATAGACAGCTAAATTCAGGATCATTCGTGCCTAAGGATTGCTGGCACTGGTACACAACTTCATTGCGTATATATATTGCAAGGACCCTATGAAGAATAAAGAGGGATAGAAGGTGAAACCCAGGTATGTGAAAATCCTGTGGATCAGCATCCTCAGACACCTGGGTTTCACTTAAGGCGAAAACATCCGGCCGATGGAGACAAACGTGGGCATATACAGAGAAAAAATTTGCCCTTAAACCACGTACATATGTTGCAGAAGTCAATTCTGAAACATCCTGTCATACTTTACGCAAAAAAAAAATCAAATCAATTGTCTATCTTTTATATTGCCGACACCAATGAACTAGTTGCCGCCTGAGAGATTGCTCGGTGATCAGTGCAACGCCTTCATCACCAAACAGTCCAACAGCAACTATCCCACTGGTATCCACAATATAAAAAATTTATATTTTTCTTTTGGTAGGAGTGTTTAGCACAATGACGCGAAAAAGAGCCATAAAATCCCTGATCCGGTCACTTTCACCCGAAGTGCCAACACTGGTTGGTGGTGCCAGCACTGTAAATATTTTTGTTCGCCCGTCACTGGTATAGCGGATTTTATTTTCTGCTCAGTTATTCCACTGTTTAATTGTTATTGTTTTTCGTATTTTATTTATTATATTCAAGTTTATTGTTTTTTATATTTGTTAGTGTAATTAAGTTATTCAGATTTTCTTAAGTTTATTTCGTTTCTTTGTTTGTCACTATGTTATTTTTTATTTTCTATTTTTTTCACTTGTACTTTGTTTTTTATTTTAATTTATTTCTATTGTAACTATTTGAACTATTTTAATTATATTTATTGTGAGACCGAACAGCGGCCCAAAGGAAGACACGTGTCTACCAGTCGAACACATAAACACTACACCATATATTTTGCATTCTTTTTATTATATTTAACTTATTCGACGAATTAATATGTGCATTGCCAAGTAGAATGAAAATGAGTTTACCAAGGCAAACCTTAACTTCAGTGCTATTTTTTTTATCGCATTTGCATTGTATTTACATACATACATATATTTTTATTGAAATTTACCTCCTATATTTTGAAGCTTTCCTTACTACAATGGCTGTTGGTCATTACTGGCGCTTTATTATCAGGATCAGTTTTAATTGTTGTTTTAACTCCGGCGTTAAGAAATTCTAAAATTTCTTTATTTCTAATTATTGGTATATTAGCAGCTCATTTTGTCTTGGCAGCTGGTTTTATGTTGTGTTTTTTCCACGTACCTAGTGGTGGCAGTTCGGCACCTATTGTAACATCCGCTGAGCATGTGGTTAACACTGTTAAGCAAAACATCGTGATAACAGCCAAAGCTGTTGTTGGAAATATAAGCGAGACTAGAGTTTAAAAAAAACTATAATTTTTTATGTTAAATTTTTAAAGTTTAAGAGAGTATTAAAAATTAATAAAAGAATATCAAATTAAATTTAACAATTAAGATTTTTTTTTAATTAATAACATTTAAAGCCTATCGGGTATGTTCTGGAAACCGAATCCGCTAAAATTTTTCGTTTTTAAAACGAATACATATGGGTATTTCTCCAGAAAAGTCAACCGCAGTCAAAAAATTCAAAGTCTGTAAAAGCATTATGGCTTAACGTATTTTTATAGAGAATAGATCAAATTTAAGTAATGTTATCATATTTTACATTAATTCATAATACATTTTGAAATAAAAGAGTTCAAAGTCGAAAAAGTGCAATAGCTCTGTGGGGTTACTCTGTATTTCGAATCGAAAGGTAATGTTATCGTATGCCAATGTAAATAACATACAAATTCGAATACTTTTCTTTTCGTTTCGAATTACAGAGTAAGCCCCCTGCTTTGATCTTTTTTATTACATGTATTGTTTTGATGATTGATCTTTATTAGAAGCATTATGCATTGATATTTGCTTTTTTAAATCTCGCTTTATGTGTAAATAATATGAAAATAATGTAAAAAGAGCTATTCGGTTATCAATAACAGTAAAATTTTTCTTTGTCCTACATCATATTTCGATGTCGCATTCGGCGTTGAAAAACAACATTTTTTGTCAGTGTGTAAAAGATATGTGTCTAACAGTCATCAAATATTGGTAGCAAACAGACATTTTTACTATTTATTAATTAAAAAAAAAATAGCTGGATAATTATCAGTACTTGGCTTTTTTAACTCGTTTAAAGTTTGTAGCGTTCGACATCGTAAGTGTAACAAGTACAAATTCCAAAAAAATTTTTTTTTCTAAAATAATTTTATATTTATATGTACATTCAGTTTATGCAATTTTTCAACGAAGATGCCTAAAAACGACGTCGAGAAAAATAAAGTCAGCTGCAAACGGTGGAGAGAAAAACTAAAAGATGATGAAGGAACATTACAAGAATATAATTTAAAAAGCAGTATAAATGGAATTAAAATCTTATATATTCCGTCTAATACAATTGAAAATTTGTCACTTCTATAAGTTGGAAAAAAAATGGAAATAAGTAAAAAGTATTCCGGGTATATCGCAGCTGCAATTATTTCGTTGCGATGGCCAACGGTTAAAAGCGGCAAGGACTGCATACTCAGAAGGCTGATTTAAATCTATGTAATTTTTCTAAACCATTTTAAAATTAGTCAACACATTGGTTGACAATGACTGTATTGAAAAGGCAAAATGAAAAATTAAATTTCAACATATGTAAGTTTACTTACTCTTTTTTATTTATTTAACGCGATTCAAAAATAATTACAATTATTTATTTATGTTTATTGTGTAGTTAAGGTGGCCAATATCTATTGTCCCTGCTTTATAAAACAATTTATCCAACATGCAAATCGGTACTTTTCGGGAGAGCATAAATACTTATTCAATTGTGAATTCAAAATCTGCGCGTCACTGATAGCGTCTGTATCACTAGAACATGTGAAAGTTTTTTTTTCACAATGGGACCCTAACCTATGCAGTTATTAATATTCTCTGGTATGGTAATAAGATGTTTGAGATAACTGTTGTTTCTTACCAAAAAATCACTTTCGTCACTTTGCATCCGACTGCTTATCAATGATTTGCCTTGATTCGCTGTTTAAAATTTCGAATATAGCAATGCCTGCTTTGCAATAACTTTTAATGTTTTAACATTTACAAAAAAATGCAATATTGCAACATTAAAAAAGCTTTTAATTCATACTACAGGCTACAGAGCTCTTGCTTTGGCGCAGCTGGATATAGACCGCCTGACTATCGGAAAGAATAGCAACAGTACTCCCACGCGCCGCCTTCTCAGCATCAGAAAACCTCCGCCTGGAGGTATCTGGAAGCCTGAAGGAAACATAAACTCCCAGTTCATCGGAGAAAACTTCCGCCACCACTCCTGATTCCGTCTTAGAACCATCGGTGAAGACCGCACTGACGCTACCCGCAAGGACTCTCCACCTCCTCCAGTCATTCCTACTAAGGAAGTTGGCGCCTGCAGGCCCCTCAAAAACAAGTCTCCGAGTGGAGATATCCAACGGGAAGCCCGTACTAAAGATGAGAAGGGTTCGAAGAATGCTATTATTGGCATACTCGGATTCTCTGAAGGACGCGGCTTCCCTTACTCTAATAGCACATTGAGCCGAAACGGAGAAAATATTAAGGTCAATCGGTAAGAAATGCAGGTTCGCTCCCGGGTACGTTCTGCATGCCGCGGTAACCCCAACATACACAGATCGCTGTATCCTACCCAGGCTGGTCAGATTGTAGGCCCTGCTAAGCGCTCCCCAACATACAAGGCAACCATCGGATAATATCGGTCTAACCACATCACTGTATGTCCAGAGGGCGATCTTAGACTTAAGATCCAGCCTCCTTCCGAACATACTTTTACAGACGTATAAGGCTATAGAAGCCTTCCTTATACGTTCTTAGCTATTGCCCTTCCCAAGACCTGAGTCAACGTGGAGGGAAAGAGATTTAGTATAACTAAGTTAGCTTAAAAATTAAAAAAAAACAACAGATACGGATAAGTTGATTACTTTTTGGCGCATATCTTAGAATCTAAAATTCATAGAAAGATAGTGTAAACAAAGCGTCTTGTGAAATTTCCTTTGCAATTAAAACAGTAAGAAATTTTTTATGATCTTTTGTTAAGAGTCCACAGATATTAGTTTTCTATTTCCATTATCTTTCATTATTTTTGAAAATAAACTGCTTGTTCCACGCTGTGACATTTCCAAAAAGTGCTTTGTTCTGTAAGACATTTTTTTTTATGGTTCAATTATATAGCCCTTTATTAATTGAAATACTTTGTATTAGTTCAGAAAAATTAGTAAGAAATACGATGTTACAGACATACAAATTTAATAATATGTTAGTTTTTTAAGATTTTCAGTTTGCCGTTTTGCAATCACACGTTTTCGAGAAGAATAGAAATTTGACTGTTAGAGGTTTCGAGATATTTGTGTACAATTAGTAATTTCATTTTACCATTTACATTAAGCAAGTTTTGTTTTTATTCTTTAAACTTCAAGCTTCGTCTCAGATATTGCATACTTGTATACTTCTCTTACCAACCGTCAACAAATTAAGATTAGCAAAAGAGTGGTAAGATTTTATTTTTTAATAATATAAATTAACTAATATAAATTAATTTCGCTGCCTTACCATCTTCTTAATAATCAAATGTCTATTACTTTTTTATTTTTTTTCTATCTTGGACCAGCACTCAGGGGATGAACCCTTCACATGCGATGCATTGTGCTGGAACTAGGAAATCAGGTTATGGGAAGGAGGATAGAGGGAGTAGTGTGAATGGACATTTGATTTGAATTTTCCCACGTCATAAGTTTCAGGAAAGACCTCGGCAGGGAGTTTGTTCCACATACGCGATGTTCGGCCAAAAAATGAGTTCTCCCTGTAATGCGTAGTGCGGTTCGCTGCCAAGTTGACTAAAAATGGATGTGCTCTTAATGATGAACGCGTCGTGCGCGTGAATGATCGGGTTTCGGGAACAAGTTCCCTGATTTCATCAGAACACATCCTATTATAGTAACGATAGAACAACGAAATGCACACCACGTTGCGACGATGCTGAAGAGAGTTAATAGAGTTGGCTACCCTACTGCCTCCTATGAGTTTCTTCGCTCTCTCCTGGACCCGGTCGAGTAACTTCAAAATAGTCTTTGAAGCACCGGCTCAAACATGAGAGTTGTATTCCATTTTCGGTCGGATGTAGGCGGTATAAATAGTGAGGATATCAGATGGGGTGAAGTATGTCTTGCACCGTCTTAAAAAACCGAGGCACTTGAATGCTGCTTTTGATACCTGAAAAATGTGCTCAGTCCATCGAACATCGCACTGATTTTTCATGCCAAGAACATCAAGAGCTTCTGATTCCTCGATGTTTATACAGCCCATAATTACAGATGACGCAGCGTCATCGGGCATGCGTCGATGTGTTAGCATGCTGCATTGGGTCTTTTGAGCATTGAAATCGACCCTGTTTGCCTGACCCCATTGCGATATTTTCATGAGGTCACAATTCAATGAGTCACTCATATTCTGCCTCAGCGAAGTGATCACAGTCGATGTTGGTCTACGACTAAATGAATATGAGTGAGAAAGGCTGCTGTCATCTGCGAAAGAGTGGATAGGGTTGGAAGTTTGACATAGGAGGTCATTTAGAAAGACTAGAAATAGGGTAGGAGAAAGAGTGGAGCCTTGCGGTACCCCCGAATTTATCTTATACTCATTAGATGCGATCCCGTCTATAACAACTCTTATAGCGCGATCCCTGAGAAAACTCGATATAAATCGAGAGAAGATATCACCGACACCAAAAGCAATAAGTTTGGACAGAAGTGCCCCATGCCACACTCTATCAAATGCTTTAGAAATATCCAGAGCCACGACTTTACTTTCGCCGAACTGGTGAATAGAATCACACCATTTTTCCGAGAGGAAGGCTAGTAAGTCGCCTGTAGAGCGCCCACGACGGAAGCCGTATTGACGGTCGTTCAGTAAATTGTTGAACTCTAAATATTTCATTAGGTGAAAGTTCACCATACTTTCCATCACTTTGGAAATCGCGGAACAGATTGCGATTGGGCGGTAATTTTCAGGTTTGCTTGCCTCACCCTTTTTTGGGATCGGCGTTACATTTGCAACCTTCCAGCACGATGGGAATTGACCTGTGTAGTACAGAGTGCTGAAAAGGATTGCCAAAGGACGTGATAACGTCGAAGAACACTGCTTCAGGACCAGTGCAGGAATTCCATCCGGCCCAGGAGACTTGTTTATGTTGAGGTTCGTTACAACCCTTTTAACTGCACGAGCTCGAAAGTATATCTTTGCCATAGTTACGGATACACACTCGGGTGCGGGCAGTGGTTGATTGCTTTCCGGCAGGTGAGAATTACCTGCAAACATTTCAGCTAGGAAGTTAACTTTTTCAACCGGGTCAGTGAATATTTGATCATCATTCAAAAGAGCCGGAATAGAAGAACTAGCATTTTCCTTCACTCTTATTACGAAAGACCAAAAGCTTTTACTGCTCCGTTGGGCAGTAAGAACTTTGGTGCGAATACGCTGCTCGTACAACGCTTTTTCACGTCTTAGCACTTTGGCACACGAAGATCTCGCCCTTTTGCGCATCGCATCAGTATCCGCGTTTTTGTCATTCCGCCAGATACTAAATGCTTCCTCTCTGGATCTGACTGCAAGTCTGCACGTCTGATTAAACCATGACTTCGGTCTGGGTTTAATCGAAATTTGCTTCGATGGTATGAACATTTTCATACCGAGCAATATTATATTTTCAACCATTTCTGCCATGGCATTGAAGTCATTTTCAAGGAAGCAGAGCTTCCAATTGAAATGCCGAAAGAAATCGTTGAGCTCAGCCCAACGTGCCTTTTCAAAAATATATTTTAAACGTTTCGTAGCTGGCCGTGAAACGTTAAGAAGTTCCGCAAACGAAAAGGAGGCAGAAATGGTGCAATGATCCGAATTTCCGAGAGGGGGGCTAGTGTTCATTTCATGCTTGTCAGGGCGTGAAGTGAGAAAAAGGTCGAGGGTGTTGTGTTGGTGCCCGTCAATACACGGAATATGTGTTGGTTCATTCACTAATTGCGCAAGGTGGTTGTGCGCTGCGAATAGCTCAACATATTGGCCTTCTGGAGTCGTATGGCTCGAATGGCGGAGCCACGATAACTTATGGACATTGAAATCACCAGCAATAACGATTTCACTGTTCGGGTAATTTTCGAGGTTCTCCGATATAGTGTCGGAAAGGTCATCGAAGTTGTATATAGTTTTATCCCTTTCCATATTTGGGCTTCTGTAAAGAAACCCGAAGTGCAAAAGATGTGCCCTGATTTTAAATTTAACCCATAGACAGCTAAATTCAGGATCATTCGTGCCTAAGGATTGCTGGCACTGGTACACAACTTCATTGCGTATATATATTGCAAGGACCCTATGAAGAATAAAGAGGGATAGGAGGTGAAACCCAGGTATGTGAAAATCCTGTGGATCAGCATCCTCAGACACCTGGGTTTCACTTAAGGCGAAAACATCCGGCCTATGGAGACAAACGTGGGCATATACAGAGAAAAAATTTGCCCTTAACCACGTATGTTGCAGAAGTCAATTCTGAAACGGCCTGTCATAGTTTACGCAAAAAAATTAAATCAATTGTCTATTTTCTATTTTTTATATTGTCGACACCAATGAGCTAGTTGCCGTCTGAGAGATTGCTCGGTGATCAGTGCTACGCCTTCATCACCAAACAGTTCAACAGCAACTATCCCACTGGTATCCATAATATAAAAAATTTTATATTTTGCTTTTGATAGGAGTTTTTAGCAGAATGACGCGAAAAAGAGCCATAAAAGACCTGATCCGGTCACTTTCACCCTAAGTGCCAACACTAGTTGGTGGTGCCAGCACTGGTAAATATTTTCGTTCGCCCGTCACTGGTATAGCGGATTTTATTTTCTGTTCTATTGTTTTGGTTGGAATTTTAATTTTGTTGTTTGTTAAATTTAATATTTATTTATTCCCCGTTTGCATTTAATTCAAAGTACCGTTTATTTTATTTAAAGCATTTAAAGTTTGTAAGTTTATTTAGTTTGTTTTGTTTCAATCGATCAGTCATTTATGGAACAGCACTCCTTGCTATCGGTTATACAATATGAATGAAATGCAGTTGCGAAAACTAACATCATTATTAACATTCACCTTGTTGTGTGTTCAACAATTGAAAGCGGAAGATATAAGCAGCACAGAAACGTCCACTGATTTAATGACTAGAATCGATTCAATAAAAAATCAACTGAAAACCATAAAATCTGATATAACAGACAAATATAAAAATGAAAAATTAAGTTGGCAACTGGAAGTCTTGAAAAATTGGTATGCTGATGAGGACGCAACAAAATGCCTCAGAGATCTTGGTTATGTATTTCAAGATTGGACTGTCATACAAAGACGTATAGATGGCTCAGAGAATTTTTATCGCAATTGGTCGGAATACCAACAAGGATTTGGTGATAAGAAAAAAGAATTCTTTTTGGGTTTAGAGCCTTTGCATCAACTGTCTACAAAAAAGGGTGGTCAGGAATTGCTCATCATATTGGGTGATCATGACAAGCACATGGTTTATGCCAACTATGATAATTTCGTATTGGGGTCAGCAGAAGGGCATTATGAACTCAAATCATTGGGTTCTTATTCAGGGACAGCTGGAGATGCCCTCAGTACACAGTTGGGCAAGAAATTTACCACTTTAGATCAGGATAATGACGATTCCATTATGTATAACTGTGCTAAACTGTGGCAAGGGGCCTGGTGGTTTGGATTTTGCCACCAAAGGTTGGTATTTATATAAATTTATGCATGTGATGTTGTTTGAAAGATTTTTTTTTTATTTTTCAGTCATTTGAATGGTCCCTATTTGGATAAACCAGTTTCAGAAAAGGGAGAAAGGGGTATAGTGTGGGATCTTTGGCATGGCATGGATTATTCGTTGAAATTTGTTTTAATTATGGTGCGTTCCAAACCCCACATGAATTAGCAAATAAAAATAAAAACTTGTAAAAAATGTATTTCTGTCTTTTAAAAAAATAAAATTTATCAGAAATACAGAAAAATTCAAAAAGCACTCAAAAAATTTTAAATTTAAATAATAAATTGTTATTTTTACGCGAACTTTTCATTGGGACGAATACCTACAGACACTTCAGAAACTAAATATATTAAAATTACTAGATTAACCCGGTACGCTTCGCGATCCCTACACTCCGCGTCTGCTATATTGTGTTTATAGTGATTCCATTTGGTTTGAAGTTCTGTTCTTATAAATCCTTTTAAATAAATAATAATTAAATAATAGATACCCATATCACGGGGTGTATACAAAGTAGTAGTCGGCCATTTTAGCTAATGCTGATTCGAATATTCCTGCCTCCGTAACCTAGCCTATCAATCTGGATGTTTCGGGTTGGATTCTCGACTAGACCGTGGCTGTTTCCGCAGACAAGTTAAAAGCTTCACAGAGTATTTGTTGTTTAAATACAAAATTTTTTTTATTTTTTGATTGTTTCAAATGCATACATTTGTATGCGAAAACTTCAGTTAATGTATGTACATAATTATGTTTCATTAGGCTAATGCTGAAAATTGATACCTTTAGAGGCAATGAGAATTACACGAAACAAAATAAATCCAAAGAACAAAATTGTAAATTAGACTGACATACACTGGCAGAATAATTTTTGTTCGAATGACTACTCTCAGAAATACGTTTTGTTTTTGTTTTTTAGGCAACAACAAAGAAAAATTACTGAATATTTTGCGCTAAAATCAATCGTTAGCGAGTGTTTTATGTATATGAATTAATTAATAGACATCGTTAAAAAATTTTGGTAAAATTAATATTACTAATAAATTAAATAAACAATTATGTGGGGTGTTGTGATAAAATTCGAATGAATGCGAAAAAAATTTTTTTTCAAATATATCTAGTATATACATACTCGTACATATATCGTCGCTGCTCCGACAAAATCAGCTATGTCTTTTTATACTAGGCTTTCAAGAGAACAGAAAAGCCGTTTTAATTCCTTAATTCGACGTATTTTTTTAAAGCCAATCGTTGTTTTTCTTCTTGAACCAGCACTCAGGGGGTGACCCCTGAACATGCAATGCATTGTGCTGGAACTAGAGGACAGCGATAGTGAGAGAGATGAAACAAGGTGAAGCTTCCCTATATTACAACTCTACTTTTTGTTTATAGCAGTGTTGCAGCGCCTCTGATCTCGAGGAGACATATTCACATTTCAAGCTTTCTTTTAGTAGTTAATTTTTAGTCATTAATTTATTTCGCTGGTGCTGCACAATACCAAAGAAGGAGAGTGCACTGATGTGCCTGTGGATTAGTTACAGCTGAATCCGGTACTGTTCAGTGACCAGTGACCAGTGACCAGTGACTATGCCTTTGCCACTGAAACCTTCCGACAACAACTGACAAAAATACACACTAATGCACATCAGAAAAAATGCGAGATGTTTTTATGATTTAATCTGAAACTGGACTCGAACCCAGAAAATATTTGGTTTTGTAGTCAACGAGCAGACTTCTACATTCAATTGATAGAGTTCACAAATAAATAATTACTTTTTTTAAGTGCATCATATTATTTAACAAATCCGTTTTAACCGATTTAAAAAGGGAGGAGGTTCCCAATCTGACTGTATTGGTCTTAAAGTGCTTTATTTCAATTCTTGTTACTGAGTGGACCGATTTCGCTGAATTTTTTTTTAATATGAAAGCTTGAGCATCCGTGTGTTGTAATGAGACACTACAAAGGCTGAAATAAAAATTTTGAAATAAAAATTCAGCAGACTTCAACAGACTTAAGTTGATTTGAATTTTTTAAAGCATTGAAATTTTTATATTTCTTTTTTTTAATTAATTAATAAAATTTGTATTTGATAAGAAGTTTGAAAATACTCGAGTTTCGGCTTTTTTATTTAAAAATATTTTTAAACTTGAGAAACAGTTAAATTTCAAATGCTTCATTATTTTGTTTTTTTTTTAAGGCGTCATAAAAATTTTGCTTTCCGATATATTATATCTACGATATGAAAGTAACGTGCTACCGAACGTAGTTTTTGGTTAGAAATATAAAATTTTTTTTTTAAATGTGAATCATTTGACCTTCCTAGCCATCACTAAAAATTATGGCTAAGGTTACGGCTCCCAACATCTAAGCGAGCTCAATGCCCTTAGAATTCACCCTATTTGTTTCAAACCGGCTAAGCCATTCGTATTTCGTGATTTCCATTTCGATTCTCGAAAAATGGATTACGATTTTCACATTATTTATTAAAAGTGCGTGTACTTTATTGTTCTGTTTTATAGCGGATTTATATATTTATATTCATACTAAAAGTATTTATGCAATAATCAATACTGCTGTCAAGTACTTCATAACTTCTTCTAAGTAATGCAGACGGTATGGAGTACATATGTATATGGTTGAAAAGTATGTTGTTTGATAATTGCAACACATTCTCTATTTTTTGCTGGGAACACTTTATATTAAGTACTGCCTTATATTATCTTTTAATGAAAGTATAATTTATTTTCTTATGCAAATTCATAGAAGAAAACATGAATAAATCAAAAATAATAAATATATTTAAAAGTTCATTGTGTTCATTTTACAGCTGAATTTTCCCAGCTGGACAAAAACGCGTTGAAAAAATTTACACACTAGAAAAAGTTAAATGAAACAACTTCAAAGTAATTTAAAGTACATATAATATTTGCATTACACCCTTATAATATATGTACATACTCGTATGTATACACATATTACGTACGCATTTACAAACATGCACACATTAACTGCCTGCTGAAAAGTTTTTAAATATTTCTGATAGAAACCCTCTAGTAAATAAAGATGGATAAAGAAAATTGCTTTTTCTCTAAAAAAAAAAACCACAACCACGGTAAATGTAAACACACGGAAATGATAATAAAAGGAAAAGCTGTTTACACCAGACGTACAAAAGAAATCTTTTGATGAAAAATCAGGTTTCCTGAAATTTAGTTTGTTGAACTGAACGCTGAATGTAATTCAGTTGAGCATTCTATGAAGCCTACAACACAGCTCACAAGAAATCATGAACAGGAAGTTTAACAAAGAATTTTATTACACACTTTCTATTAAACTTACTAAACCATCTTAAAATCTTAAAAACTTATCGGTAAGGGAGATCCAGAATAGCAATAAATATTCTGCTCTCTATTTTCAATGATATTTAAGCGTTCATAGTTACCTTTAAGAGTGGAAGATATAAACGTGATTATTAAAAAGGAAAAAGTTCACACAGACGTAAAATATGGCTGCTATCTTAGCAGTAACTGTAAGTCTTCACGTTCAATAATTATATCCGAACATAAGAAATAACGTCGGCAGAATGAACTCACAAATATGTTTATTCCAAGCTTATGTTTTTAGGTGGAGAATACGCTTCGTGTACTGAACATAAATCTAAAAATTTCGCTGTGAGTGGTTGTATGCAAATATTATGTTTATTTATTATGAATAAATTAACTTTTTTTGTAGTTAATAATAGTCTCTCTTTTTTTTTATTGGATATACATTGTTTTTTTATTTAAATAATTATATATTTTTTCACAGCTTTCACAAGCTTCTTTTATCTATGTAATTCGCGGAGAAACTCATGCCAGAGAAATTATAGCCTTATTTGACAGTTTATGTTCAACATAATTGCTTGGAAATAAGTTTGAATAACTATTTTTTATTTAATCTTGAATCTGCAGTTAGGAGATGACCCCAACACATGCGATGCATTGTGCTAGAACTGGAGGAAACTGATAGTAAGAGAAATGATAGGAGGTGAAGCTTCACTATCCTACAACTCAGCTTTTGCACGTTATTTGTTTATAGCAGTGCTGAAGCTTTTCTTTTGTCTTTTGTAGCCACTTTTATTATTATTTTACTTTGCCGGTGGTACACAATACCGACGAAGTAGGGCGTTCTGATGTGAGTGTGGATTGCTATCAACTGATGCCGGTATTGTTCAGTGACCAGTGACTATGTCTTCGCCACTGAAACCTTCCACTGCAACAAAGAACGTGCAAAAGCAGAGCTGCAAAATAATTAATTAAGCTTCATCTCCTGTCGTTTCTCCTACTATCCCTTTCCTGTAGTTCTAACACATAGCTTCGCATGTGTAGGAGTCATCTCCTGAGTGCTGGTCCCAAATAAAAAAAAAAATTAGTGGAAATACACGTTCGGCCATTTATATGGAAAAAGAGAATTTTGTTTTCAATATATATGACCGAACAATTATTTTCACTCGGCTTCTATGAACAAGCAGTTAGTTTCCGAGTTATAGTTGCCTGAACTTCCAGTACACGTTTGTGAAAAATAAGTTTTTTGAGTAGGATAGAATTCTATCCGATTATCTTGTGAATGAATTATTCGGGATAGTGAATCATAATCTTGGCGATTGCACACAACGCGTTTGCGAAAAATATAAGGTTAAAAAAAAAATTGTTTCTTTCGAATTGCAGTTGGTAAAAATTCTAGTTTCTTGAAAAAATTATTCATGAACTCAACCTCAGAAAGACTGTTGCTAAATAAAGATTCTTTTGGACCGACATGTAACAGGAAAACTGTTCTGCTCAGCAGCTTTGAGTATTTACCCAGAAGAAGACAGAAGAAAAGTGCTAAATATTCTACAGTTTAAAAAAAACGAATATTTGTACATATTTAAAAAAATTTAATGGTTTGGGGAATTTTAACCAGTTTGTACCACATTTTACATACTCGCAAATAAAAGTGAATGCTTTCGCTATGAATTGATATTTTCATGACTTCTTAAGCATTTTTGTATATGAATTCATTTTTAACGTCATCTTAAATGTTAACAAGATCATCACTTTTGAGCTCATTAAAAACACATTCAACTCTACCGATTAATTCATATAAACAACTCCGCAGTTGAAATTATAATTTAAATAAATTTTTAAATGTGTTACAGAGACTCATTAACCCATGCTATAACGTAACCAAATCTTGCAACATTCACTAATTCAAATTACGAGTTGTTTTTTTTTTTTTAATGTGAACACATGCCCGCTAATGACTCTCCTATGTTCAAATCATGCGTTCGTCAGCTAAATTTAACCAGTATATTTGCAATAGAACATCAGTCATTTTCATCTTCTTCATATACCAATCCATTTTGGTACTTTCCAGATTAACCGATTTTTCTAACAATATCCTCCGTACATTTATTTAGTGGCACCCTATTAACTGAATAAACGCTCCACTTCTTCTGCGTTTAAAAAATGTAAAACGAAAAGACCCAATACAAGCTTGACAACTATTTTAAGAGATTTTCATTAATAGAATTTATCAAATTGTCTGGAATTCGGTTCTATTCTCATTCGTATCAAACTGACTTTGAATTTTTCAAAATTTTTATCAAAATAATTATATTTTTCTGGCAGACTAATACCAAAATATTTAGCATATATGAATTTTTATTTACATATTGAGACAAAACTTGATATTAATTATATAGACTTTTAAAGTAAATTTATGAACTAAATAAAAAATGATAAAAAGTGTTAAATAATTATAAAAAAGTGATAAATTAGCATTGAGCACTTTATTGGAAATTCTTAAAAAAGTGCTAAATCTAGCACTGAAAACTGCTCAACTGGTAACCCTGTTATTTAGTATTTATTACTTTAAGGATTCCAAAGTAGCGGTATTGACCGATCGTTCAATATTAGCTGTGCCTACAAACGCAATTATTTATAGTTTAATGTTGTGTATTGACTTTCTCAAATAAAAAAATCTGTAACGTAAATGAAGAGATACTTAGAGAATGCTTTAAAATCTTGAAAAAAAATGATTTCTTTTGTCTTGTGAGTTATTCAAATTACAAATTTTACCAGGTACTCAGAAGCCAACTTTTCATAATCTAAATTAGAAAAAAAACACGGCTGCTTTTTAAATTTGATTAATCGTAGGTGTGTGGCACCACACCATACATATTTTTCATTTTTATTTGTGTGCGGCAAATTATTCAAATTACAAAAATTAACAGGCTCTCAGTAATCCTTAACAGTGAAATGAAAGTTAAACATAAAGATGTGTGTGTGTATGTGCTCCTTTTTTATTATTATTTTGTTTTTTGTTCATTCAAATTATAAAAGCAAAAATGTATATGGGATACAACAAGCAGCGCAAGAAGAGGTTAGAAGAGTGTTAATGTAATGACGAGTAACAATAACAAAAGCAAAGAAGAGACGTATAGGGTGCAGCGTCGGTGGAGGAGAGAATTTAAAAGACACTGAGCTTTTCGTTTTTGCTGCAGCTCGCTTTCATTAATCTAAAACTAACGTGGGAGTGTGTGTGTGTGTATATGAAACATACAAACACATGTTAGAGGGTGGGTAAACGTTTAGACAGGATGCTTTTTTCTCGGGTTTAGTTCATTTCGATTTGTGGCGTTAAGAAAAGTGGTTTAAGAATTGAGGAACCCCAATTCTTTTTTTATTGTATGCATGTGGTTTGCCATAAGGGAGTGTTGTATTTACATGTGTTTTTTGTTGCTGCATACATTTTGCTATTTAAAAAAATTTTTACTTGTCTATTTTTGGATTTGTATGTAAATTTCTGCCTTTGTGTATTTGGCATATGAGTTGTGTATGCTTTTTCTTTATTCAATATTTTGTCTTATATTTTGTTGAAGTTGTTTCTTTATGCATGCAACAACTTGTCTTTTTATATATTTTTTGCATTGTAACAAGGTTTTACAGTATACTACAGAATTAAAAACTTAGTTTACCACAAGTTGTTTTCAATTAGGCATAAAGAAATGAAAATGGATGCAAAATAGCTTTAACATTTTCTTTAAACTGTAACGCAAGTAAACTAATAAATATTTAAAGCATTTAAAACTTTTTTAAATACTCAGTCAAAAAGAAGAATTTAAAGCAAATACGCCAAAAAAATAAAAGCCAGTAATCTGATAAAAAAATTTCATGTCCCGCAGATTGAACGTGAATAGTTCGCTTAAGATACTGGAACCTGTATAGGGATTCTTAAAAAAAAATAAAAATTGAGTTCACAGTGCGTTGGGCAACTGTTTACTCGTTAAATTGTTAAAATGTTCCATTTATTTGGGGCATTTACAAGGTAGTCATAAAGTCCATGAACAACACGTCATAATTTAGTGCGCCAAATGAAAAATTCATTCAGGTATTAAATAAAAAACACTTATTAATGTTTGATATCAAAATTCAAGTGAAGAAACTAAAATAATTCGACTTTTTAATATAGTAAATAAGAACTTACACATAAGTCTAGTAATAATTCCAATTTTTAATTAAAATTATAAAATTGTTATTTTGGCACAGAAAATTGTTGCAACAAATATAATCGAAAACAGCTGTTGATACAAGCTGAAGAATTTTTTGGAAGGCTGCTAGCGGCCAAACGTTAAGTGGGCGCCTGTCACATAAGTTACACAAACAATATTTGCTCACTTGTCTATCATTAGATATTGTGGTTTTTTCTTTCTTTCTTCTTATAAAAATAATTTACTGTAAAGTTATAAAAATGTGACAAATTTAAAAAAAATTTTTTTTTTCGTCTCTTTTATGAGTAACGGCGGCTTGTAAATATTATCGCCGGCGCGATTGAAGAGTTTGAGTGTACAACTCTTATTTTTATTGTTATTTTATTACAAAACAAAAAACACAGCTCCAAAAGTAATTTGAAACAAACAAACCGGTTTAAATTGCAACAGTGGGTGGTTTTCCTTTTTAAATTGACTACAGAATTAACAGAATATATCGTTATAAAATGCAACTGCCATACGTATAATTTAAAAGAGTTCAATTTGTAATAATACGCTTATGAACAACTTACAGAACCAAACGCCTTAAAATGCCAAATTTATTAGTCAGAATATTTCAGCTTAATTAATGTGAAAATACGTTTTTTAGCGCTAATCGGCCGTATATGGAATTAATACGTCTCCTTGACATCAGAGATGCTACAACACTGCTATAGAAACAATGAACGTGCAAAATGGAGTGTTGTAAGAAAGTGAAGCTTCTGTCATTTCTCCCACTATCCATTTCCTCTAGTTCCAGCACAATGCACCGCATACGTAGGGGTCATCTCCAAGGTCCAAGATAAAAAATCTGTGTGTACATTTAAAATCGGTTGCTACAAGTTGGTAACTGCATACGGGTACAAAAACCCGGTTTCTTTTTCCAATAATACAAGATTTTAGCTACATATAGCCCCAACTACAAATGTTGATTGATCTGCAAGATTTCTCGAATTATTATTATTTTATTATTTTATTTTCCAAAACTATATAGATTTTTGCTGGCTTTAACTTTTTGGTATGAACTGACTGCTGATGAATTAATACTAGAACGGGATACTTGAAGTCATTGTCCGCACAATGGTCTTCGCGATACAAAAACATTGATATAGTAGTGGAGTAAACCTCGGTTAATTACCCCATTCAAATTGTCTCGGTTATTGAGTAATTATCCGCGAAAGTTATTAGAGTTATTATTTTATTATTTGACTTTAAATCTATTTCATTTTTCTACACATCTTTTTTAAAAGAAAAATTTTTAACGAAACTATTTGGTTGTTTTTGGGAGTTCTTGTATAAACATACGAAATTTCTTAGCTTTTTCAAGAATTTGGTTAAAGGTCTACTGAAGAGTTTGATTTTAGCACCAAATGAAATGCTGCATATAGACCAGCTAAACCATATAACAAACATAGATAAATAATCGTAATGAATTTTGACTAACGTTGAATAATTAAAAGAATAGTTATAAAATATTTTATTGAATAATAAAAAGAATCATATCTCAAAAAATTAATTAGGCAACAAAAAGAAAACAGGAATATATGTGTGTACTTATATATAATATATACATATAAATAAATTTGCTTACAATGTTGCGTAAATAGGTACATAGGTAGTTGTGCGCAAATAAACGAGGGGATTTTAGAGGAAATTTAATTTTGGGGTATAATATTTTTGGGTAATTACCCTGAATAGGTAATTAATTAAAAGAAACTCAATTAAGAGTGGACTTCTGTATGAAAATGAGTGAAAAAAAAACGGGTATTTCATATTAAGGGCTAATGAGCGAAAAAAGGCAATTAAGCGATGGGTACTTTTACTCCGTCAATAATTAATTTTTTTTTCGAAGTTGGATTGCAAAAATTCTTTAAATTAGAGAGTGTATGGCAATTTTTTTTCAGTTTGAGGCACGGTCTCATCTGCACATAGAGCAAAAAAACATCAAATTTTTAAGAAATTATTCTTTAACAAATTATTACTTTTCTCCGCATTTAAATACATGACAATATTTTTTTTATTATCCACGATTGTATTCTGGTTCCAGCAAATGTGGGTTATTAAATAACTTCTACATGCTTTTGTTCTTTTAATGCTGTCTTCACTTCATCCTCTTTCAATAAAAGGCAAATATTACTCGCTATTTGGGTACGTATGAGGGAGTTTTAATTATTTTTCCTTTCTGCTGCCTAAGGCACTGCAGTTTTCTACTTTGAGTAAATCATTGTTATTTATTTTTTTAATTAAAAGCAAAGAACTGCCCGGTCTTTTGTAGTGCCATTTCAAATGATAGTTTTGAAAAATTTAAATTAATTAATTTCAAATTAAAATAAAATTAATTTGGACAAAAATATGAAGATGCCTTAATGAAAAAAAATGTTTAATTCAGTTGTAAAGACTAGAAAATTCCAACATAAAAGCTGCCTTCTTAAACTTATTAGGAAACAAATAAAATGAGAATATTTAATAAAAGAAGTTGCATAATTTTCCCTTAAATTTTATTTATAATCTGCTTATAAAATTAAATAATTTTTTTTGATAATGTTTTCTCTACTATGTATTTGTTAACTTGGAAATACGAATGATATTGGTGGGGTAAGAGAATGCCGCATTTTCATTTACATATATTTATTCTTTCGGTTAAGTAAAAGCAAATAGAAGATGAAAATCAATTCATTTAATTCGAGTTCTTTCAGGAGGATGTTTGTGTTCCTATTCTATGCGCATATTGAATTGAATACAAGTAGATAGATATTTCTAAATATTAGAATAAAATTAAAGTCGAAAATAGGGTGAGAGATGGCAAAGAATTGTATTGAATAATATTTAAGGAAGAGTATGATTGAGAGTAACTAAAGCAATATGTATTTAAAACATTTCACATCATATAAATGTGGTACATGCTGTACGCAAAATATTAAATAAAAAGTTTTGGAAAAAAGCTTCTAATATTACGATTATATGCATATCGATTGAAGTTTATATGGGCGAGTCTCAGAAACAGTCTACCAACCAAAAATTTTTGAAACTAATCCTACTTAATCTCTTTTGTAAATGGATAGTTAGACTAGACGTATAATTTTCAAAATATTAAAAAAACATATATATATCGATGATCATAAATATACAAATTATTACCGAATACTACCATGCCTCAGATCTCGTAATATTATACAAGTAATTAAAAGTTTTTAGGTGCTCGTATCATTACTTTAGTGCTGCCATAGTTGATCCGATCGAAAGCCATATTTTTATTCATTCAATTGTCCCCAATTACAAAAAAATTGTTTTTGTTTCCTATTTTGGAAAGTTTGAAATTAGGTATGATATGTTAGGTCCATGCGTTGTAGCGTATGTTGGAGAAAGAAAAGATTTTCTTTATATTGTTTTTTAATTCATGTTCATAGCATGCTTTTAGACAAATAACTGATTAAAACTACAAAAAAAAATTTTCTTCTGTAGCGTGCGTCAGGAAATTTTTAATTTTTATTTTGTTCTCTTATATACAGGCACCGAAAATAATTCTTATTTATTTCCTTTAACAAGAAAAGTTTACGCAAAAATTACCTTTATCTGGTTTAGGTTATTTTGTCCCATTGTCGTAAGAAATATTTAATTTTATATATATGTATATACTAGATTAATCCGGTGCGCTTCGCTACCCCCGCACACAGTTGTGTAGTTCTCTACCATTTTGAGGTGTCCGCTATATTGTACTTATAGTAATTCCATTTGATTAGGAGTTCCCTGAATAAAAACGCTTGTAATTTGTTACACATATGATTGAGTGTATAGAAAGTAGTGGTCCGCCATGTTGAGCCGTACCCCATATTATTCTTGCAGAGATTTCCGAAAAACATTAGAGCTATGTTTATGGGTAAACGTATATTTTTCTGTGTTTAAAGTTTCGTCGCAGTCGTCTATATATAGATTCAGAGAGGAAGAAATTGCCCCCTTCTACCCCTCGTGATAAAATTTTTTGGAAAACTTAAGTTTATGTTTCATAATATACTTAGTTCAAACTGTGTTTAAAGTTTCATTACAATTGGTTGGAAAGATTCGGAGATGGCAAAATTGCTCCGTTCGCTACGTTTAGATTTGTTTTATAAGTACTTCACTTATTAAGTAGTGTTTCTGCGTGCAACTGACTGCATTGTCAACTCATAATTACTTAAAACAGGGATGTTAAATCTATTATAAAATGTTTCCGAAACGTGTACGAACGCTGTGTTCGTCACGCAGGATTTGAACATATATGAAAAATACTCGTATATTTACTCAGTTTGAAATATTTATTCCCGTATTCATAAAAAATATTTTTGATTTGTAAAACCTTTAAAAAAGAAATTTCCATACAAAATTCAATTTCTAAATCTTTTATAAATTCAAGGAAACTTATTAAATTTAGAAGTTTCGTTTTAGTAGCCATTTGTAGTAAAGGAAATTCTATAATGAGTTTTAATCTAGTAAAAATTTCAGTAGAAAAATGTGTATAAAATGACCATCTCAAGTGAATTAGAAATAAATTTTATGTTCCGATCAAATTTCCATTGTTTTTATTTTTTTCAACCAGTGCTCAGGAGATGTTCTTTACGTATGCAATGCATTGTGCCTGAACTAGTTGGAAAAGGATAGTATAGCGAAGAGATATGTGCTGAAATGATGGTAGGATACAGACTTAAATTCTTGCAACAACTGTGTAGTTAATTTTTTGTCCTGTGCTCAGAGATTGTCCCCTGCTTATTCTATGCATTGCATCGGAACTAGGAACATATGTTATGGATACTAGATAAATTGTTTGTGGACATTTAATTTAAACTTTCCAACATCACATAATAAATGGAAACGTTCTCGACGGATCCGACTTTCCCTATATCATTGGAGGTTCAAAATATATTTTGAATCACCGCAGTGTACCGATCAATACATGAGAATTGTATTCATTTTTCGGTCGGATACAGGCGGTATAGATAGTAAGGAGATCAGATGGATTGAAGTATGACTTACACCGTCTTAAAAGCCAAAGCACTTTAATGCTTCTTTTGAAACCTGAAAAATGTGGTCACTCCAACGAACATCACACTGAATTTTCTCCAATATCATGTATGTATCAATAAATGTATGACTGGCGGACGTTTCGGTTTCCTAGAAAACTTAAAGACCGCGGTGTAACCTATCCTGCTTTACGGTGGACGGTGTGCAAACATCAGTGCTACGGTAGGCTGATAGACAGGTTGCGCAGACAGTCATCCCACGTTCTGTTGAGGCAGAGAGCTAGACTGGTAACAGTAAGGCTAAGTGCAGTTGAATTCTAGCCCAGGCTGGACTATGGGCACGCTGCGATCTTGGGGTACCAGAGACACATTAAGGTCGAATACATGGTCCCTTATAACTTTACCGATAAGAAATTTTACTTCATTGACTGAGCTCTCCCAGGTGAGAATTTCCTCAATAGCTGGATTTTTTGGAATCGGGATGGTTACATGTGGCGACTGTCTCATCGCCGAGTTTGAATAGGTAGTGGCATCACAAAGGGCCTAAGCTGTGTCCTAAGTTGGGTGTTCTCCTTCGGGGAGGGATCGCTACCTAATCTAGCCTTGTTAAGTACATTTTAAAATTTTTATAGCTTAAAAGCTCCATTATGAGACTTAAACGCTGTTATTGTCTAATGAAATAGCTTTTTAACTTCCCGCGAAATTATTGAAAATAATGATTCTGAGTATTTTCGGGATAATGTTAAAAGAATTTCGAAAGTAAAATTTTAGAAAAATTGTTTTTTCCAAATAAATTTAAACTAATAATCTAATCAATTTCAATCAGTTTTTAAGATTAGAAAGCGGCGTCTACTCCTGGCAAGTTAACTAAAATCGGATGATTCTTCGAGAGATATCGTTGGCGTACAATTTAAAAAAAAATCGATTTTTTTTCTTAACTTAAAAAGTCGTAAATTGCTTTTAGATAATCAAAAATTTTTATAGACTTAAAAAATGCATCAGATGCCGAAAATGTGACAAAAGTTTGTAAGTGGTTCGAAAGATATTGATGTGGAAAATTTGCGAAAAATGTTCTTGTTTTTAATTACTCCGTAATTTCTTGTCAAATCGATTTTCGATACGCATTAATTTTATTCGACTTAAAAACTGCAAAATTTGCTTAGAATGGGTTAAAGTTAGCGGTATCTTTAATGTATTGATGTATCCTTATTATCTTCTTAGATGATGTTAAATTAAAAGTTCAAAAAGTATTTAACTTCGTTTGTTAAATGTTGTTTTTTTAAATCTTATGTATATTTTCAGCTGTCGTTTTTTTTTATTTTACCATTTTAAACTTAGGAATAACTTAAAAATTTATTCCATGCACTTCTCTTTAACTACTCTACATGAATGTGAATAAATCTTTTGCATTGTTGGTGCCATTGTGTTGGTTACTGCTAGACTGTTTGGTGATGAAGGAGTAACACTGATCACCGGCAGTCGTTCAAGCAGCGATTAGCTCAGTGGCAACTACAATACAAAAGATAGACATTTCATTTGGGTTTTCTCGCGTTAATCATGACAGGCCGATTTAGAATTGACTTCTGCAACATACGTGGTCTAAGGGCAAATTTCTTCTCTGTCTATGCTCACGTTTGTCTCCATCGGCCGGATGTTTTCGCCTTAAGTGAAACCCAGGTGTCTGAGGATGCTGACCCACAGGATTTTCACATACCTGGGTATCACCTCCTATCTCTTTTCTATCTACACAGGGGCCTTGCAATTTATATACGCAATGAAGTTGTGTACCAGTGCCAGCAATCTTTAGACACGCATGATCCCGAATTTAGGTGTCTTTGGGTTAAATTCAAAATCAGGGCACATCTTCTGCATTTCGGGTTTCTTTACAGAAGCCCAAACACGGAAAGGGAGAAAACTATACAGAACTTCGATGCCCTTTCCGACACTATGCTGGTGATTTCAATGTCCATAATTTATCGTGGCTCCGCCATTCGAGCAACACAACTCCAGAAGGCCAATATGCTGAGCTATTCGCAGCTCACAATCACCTTGCGCAATTAGTGAATGAACCAACACATATTTCATGTGTTGACGGGCACCAACACAACACCCTCGACCTATTTCTCACTTCACACCCTGAAAAGTATGAAATGAACATTAGCGCACCTCTCGGTAATTCGGATCATTGCACCATTTCTGCCTCCTTTTCGTTTGCCGAACTTCGAGGCGTTTCACCGCCAGCTACGAAACGTTCGAAATATACGAAAAGGCATGTTGGGCAGAGCTCAACGATTTCTTTCGGCATTTCAATTGGAGGCTCTGCTTCCTAGACAATGATGTCAATGCCATGGCTAAAATGGTCCAAAACATAATATTGCTTGGTATGAAAACGTTCATACCATCGAAGCAAATTTCGATTAGGCCTAGACCAAAGTCTTGGTTTAATCAGACGTGCAGACATGCAGTCAGATCCAGAGAGGAAGCATTTAGTGTCTGGCGGAATCATAAAAACGCAGATACTGATATGATGCGCAAAAGGGCGAGATCTTCGTGTGCCAAAGTGCTAAGACGTGAAAAAGCGTTGTACGAGCAGCGTATTTGCACCAAAGTTCTTACTGCCCAACGGAGCAGTAAAAGCTTTTGGTCATTCGTTAAAAGAGTTAGGGGAAATGCTAGTTCTTCTATTCCGTCTCTTTTAAAGGCTGACCAAATATTCACTGACCCGCTTGAAAAGGCTAACCTCCTTGCTGAAATGTTTGCAGGTAATTCTCACCTGCCGGAAAGCAATCAACCACTGCCCGCATCCGAGCGTGTATCCGTAACTATGCCAAAGATATACTTTCGGGCTCGTGCAGTAAAAAGGGTTTTATCGGACCTTAACATAAATAAGTCTCTTGGCCTGATGGAATTCCGGCACTGGTCTTGAAGCAGTGCTCTTCGACGTTATCGCGTCCTCTGGCAATCCTTTTCAGCACCCTAATCATGCAGGCGAATTTCCGTCGTGCTGGAAAGTTGCAAATGTTACGCCGATCCCCAAAAAGGGAGAGGCAAGCAACCCTGAAAATTATCGCCCAATCGCAATATGCTCTACCATTTCTAAAGTAATGGAGAGTATGCTAAATTTCCATCTTATGAAATATCTGGAGCCCAATAGCTTACTTAACGACCGGCAATATGGCTTCCGTGGAGGACGTTCCACGGGCGATTTATTAGCCTTCCTCTCGGAAAAATGGTGTCGATCCATCCACCATTTTGGCGAAAGTAAGGTAGTGATATTTCAAAAGCATTTGACATAGTGTGGCATGGAGCACTCTTGTCCAAACTTATTGCTTTTGGTGTCGGCGATATCTTCTCTCGATTTATATCGAGCTTTCTCAGGGATCGCGCTATAAGAGTTGTTATAGACGGGATCTCATCTAACGAGTTCAAGATCAATTCAGGGGTACCACAAGGCTCCATTCTGCCTCATCTGTAATAATGGGTGGCATAAACATTGAGGAATCAGAAGCTCTTGATGTTCTTGGCATGAAAATTCAGTGTGATGTCCGATGGACTGAGCACATTTTTCAGGTCTCAAAGGAAGCATTCAAGTGCCTAGGATTTTTAAGGCGGTGTAAGACATACTTCACCCCATCTGATATCCTCACTATTTATACATGTATATACAACTCTCATGTGTGGGCCGGTGCTTCAATGACTATTTTGAAGTTACTCGACCGTGTACAAGAAAGGGCGAAGAAACTCATAGGAGACAGTAGAGTAGCCAACTCTATTAACTCTCTTGAGCATCATCGCAACGTGGGGTGCGTTACGTTGTTCTATCGTTACTATAATGAGAGGTGTTCTAATGAAATCAGGGAACTTGTTCCCGAAACCCGGGTATTCGCGCGCACAACGCGATCATCATTAAGAGCGCATCCATTTGTGGTCGATTTGACGGCGACTCGCACTACGCATTACAGGGAAAATTGGTTTTTTGGCCGAACGGCACGAATGTGGAATAGACTACCCGCAGAGGTGTTTCCTGTCACTTATGACGTGGGAAGATTTAAATTAAATGTCAATAAACACTACTCCCTCTATCCTCCTTCCCATAACTTAATTTCCTAGTTCCAGCACATGTGTAGGAGTCATACCCTGAGTGCCGGTCCAAGACAAAAAAAAAAAAAAATTGCAACCTTGTAAAGTACTAGAAAAGTACTTTAATTTGTTTCCTTACATGAAATATAAATATTTGACAATCAAATTCACATTTATGAAATATGCAAAACTTGCTAAAAGAGTATGGTGTGAGCCTTCCTAAAAACTTAAATCGAAACATATTGCACATACTGTGGAACATGGTGGTGGAAGTCTCATGGTGTGAGGGTGCTTCTCTTCCTCTGGGGTGGGTCGGTTTGTCAAAATCGACACAAAAATTACTGGTGAATACTATGTTGATATTTTGCAAGAAAATGCTATGGAAATGTGCTTGGGGTACTTTATCTTCCAACAGGATAACGAACCCAAACACACAAGCAAAGCCGCAAAGTGTTATTTTCAAGAAAACAACATCGAAATACTAGAATGGTCAGCTCAGAGCCCCGATCTGAACCCTATTGAGTACCTTTGGACCATACTAGATGACAAAATTCCAATGGAATCTCGCACGAATCTTCTAATATTTTGGGAAAAAATGCAACCGAATGGAAAGAGATTCCTATACAAATTTTGAAAAACTTAGCTTCAAGTATGCCTAGAAGACTACGAGAGGTCATAAATAATAAGGGTGGAGTTACAAAATACTGAATATTACATTATTAATTTATATTTCAATGATTAGCATTCAATATTTTATGTTTGCACATTATTTGGTACAGCCATAAGCAGGAAGCATTTTATGTTCTGTTTTTTTATAGAAAAAGTTTAGCTTTAATATATAAGTATTATTGTTTTTTATATAGCAATGTATGCTAATTAAATAAATTCAATTAATTTTTAATATTAAAAGTGAGTTTGAGTATTTTTTTCTCTGATGGAATATAACAAAGTTATTTTTGCACTTTATTTTGTCCATTTGAGGGTGGCGATGGCACGATGGATGGTAGTCTGCACGTTGACTACACAACCAAAAAACAGACCTGGGTTCAACCCCACTTTCAGACAAAAATTTTAAAATAAAAATAAACATCTCGCATTTTTCTGATGTGCATTAGCGTGTCTTTGTGTGTCAGTTGTTGTCGCTAGGTTTCAGTGGCGAAGGCATAGTCACTGGTCACTGAACAATACCGGCTTTAGCTGATAGCAATCCACAATCACATCAGAACGCCCTCCTTCGTCGGTATTGTGTAGCACCGGCGAAGTAAAATAATAAAATTGGCTACTAAACCGAAGCTTCAGCACTGCTAAGAGTATAAAAACAAAAGAACGTGCGAAAGCAGAGCTGCAAAATAATGAATTAAGCTTCACCTTCTGTCGTTTCTCCTACTATGCCTTTCCTATAGTTCCCAGCACAATGCTTCGCATGTGTAGGAGTCATCTCCTGAGTGCTGATCCAAGATAAAAAAAAAAAAAAAAAAAAAACAGTGTATATATTTCTAAAAATTTTTAAGCCCTTTATTGACTTTTTCTGCTTCTTTTTAGTTTTACCGTACTTGTAGTAATTTTAATTACCAAAAAATATATAATTCTTACCTTTTATTATACTTACTTCTACAAAATATCCAACTTTTTTCTATTAAGTTTTAGGTCAATTAATGGTAACCAAGTAATGGTCCTTATACCATCCTTTGAGCCCATTTGCAGCGAATGCAAAGAATAAGTACAAAAATTACCAAAATTGTATTGAAATATTTGCAAGTTGTTGTTGACGTTGTGTTAAATACAATATTTCGCATACCGCAACAAGGAGAAAATAAAATATAGTTTTAGATTGTGCTCTATTTTTCCCAAGTATCTCACATACTACATACATATATAAAGAGCGAATAGAATTTTTATTGTTTGTATTTGAAGAACTATAGAAAAATTAGTTAGAAATTTTGTAGATTTTTAAATTTGTTTACATCAGGCAACTCCCAAAAGGACAATAAATTAAAAGTCTACACTTTTATTTAGGAGCTGCAGAAATGAAAAGAGATTTGAAGAGAAATGAAATCAGGAAGTACACAATGAGGGGCAGTGCAGCTTTAAAGCTTTAATTTTCACAAGATGAATATTGTAGCACATCTTTTGATGGTGTAAATTATGTTATTATTGTTGCTGCTGATTTTATGTTTATAATTGTTGTAGGAGAAAAATCGATAACATCAAGGGATGCATCTCTGTTTTGCATTTTCAGTAGTGGTTTTTGTTTTTGGATTTCAATTTAGTTCGTTGATTTTAAAATTTTCAACGTGGGCAGCTGGGTGGTGGTGTTTGAGTTTGTGAGTACACAACTCTACATAGTTGCATTTTCCTATAACAATTACTCGTTGTATATAGAACATTATGTTATACATTTTCTATATACACATGTACATACGTACATACATACCTACATATTTTTATCCCCATATACATACACACATATATGCAAAACATTTAGGAATGATAAATGTGCATTGTTGTAGTACTCGTATATACAGTGGTAGGCATTTACCGTTTGACGCATTTCACTGTATATTTATCATATATTTTATGAATATACAGCGTCAAATAACGGAACATAAGTTATGATATTTTCTTTTCACTAATGCTTAACTATTAATATACAAGCCATTTTATTCTTTGCTTTATGTATTCTCATTCTGAAGAGAACAATACAATTTGGAATAAATTGATAGTTTTTTCGGCATAATTATTTTGACATATAATTTTTTCGTCACCTTTTGCAATTAAATTGTCACAAAGTGGCTGGGGGGGAAATTCATTGCAGAGGCTTTGTCCTGTCCGTCTATATGGACATACGAGTAGATGGTGCTTTTGGTGGGATCTGGTTTGATTGACTAAGAAATGCTCTTAAAGGGTGGAGCGCTGATCTACAGGTACCAGGTTTAGGAGGGTCCACAAGGGGTGTCCAAAGCAAGTGTTCTTTCGCCTCTACTGTAGAATATAACCGTTGACACTCTTCTGGGAAGGCTGGTCTCTATGGGTATACACACGATAAGGTATGCGGACAACGTGGCACTTGTGGTTGGGGAAAGATTCCTGGACACCATTCTGTGTTGCATGAGACTGGCGCTTAGGGTAACGGATGGCTGATGTACGGAACACGAACAGACAGCGACTTCTATGAAATCGAATACCTTGTTATTTACATGGACGAAAATGAAGGTTCAGAAGGCGAAGAGGGCAGTGTTCGTTCAGAGGTAAGGAATGTCACCTAAGGCTGCATACTCTATCAGTATTGTTTTTTCCATCACTTTGGAAATCGCGGAACAGATTGCGATTGGGCGGTAATTTTCAGGGTTGCTTGCCTCACGCTTTTTTGGGATCGGTGTTACATTTCCAACCTTCCAGCACGAAGTTCAATAAACATAAAATTTTGGTAGAAAATTCATTTTACATGAATAATTTGATTAACATATATACCTAGATTTGAATAAAAATTCTTAAAATATATCCAAATATTTAGCCACATCAAAGTCAAAATTTAAGAAGGTTTCAAAAAGCAACGTCGATTGCTCCCAATTTGGCAAAAATCGTGCTACTCGTTCCAGAGATATAGTTAGCGAAAAATTTTGGAAAAATCGTTTTTTAAATAACTCCAAAAGGCATCGTCAAATCGATTTTATCGGTTGGCGTAATTTTGACCAAAATCTGTAAAGATATCGAAGTCGAAAATTTTGTGGAAATAGTGTTTAGTTTCAATTACTCTCTAATTTCTTGTCAAATCGATTTTTGATATGCATGGTATGCTAATTTCATCGACAGCCTGCAGGCCACTCGATTATCTTATTTTTCAATTTTAGAAAAACTTTGGATTTAATTTATTTATTTTTGAATGTAAAGAAATTTCAGCTTAACTTTGCAAATTATATTCTTTTCCTCATCAAATATCTTTACATCATGTGCGTTTGATATAATTTACATATGTATGTACATATACATATGTATATATACTCGTATATTTTCCTTGATTACAAAAGAACGAAAAGAAGGCCCCTATACATTTTGTTTTATGCAAATATAAATAGCGAACTCATCATACAAACCAAATAATTTTTAATTTAGCGTTTATTTGCATAAATAACGTTAATGACTAAAAGGAGCAATTTTCAATCATTTCTATGTAGGTAAATAAAAAAAATGCACATAGAAGAAAAACATACAATTATTAATGCATACATGGATGTATGTATATGCACTACTATAAAAACAAGCAATAACAACAATGTGTAAATAAATATGTGTATACACACACATATGTACATAAAACTTTAACAAATTATCTCGTGTATATGTACAATATTCAACATCATGTAGTACGAGTATGTATGTACTTACTACATTTGTATAAATACCCTGTGGCATTACAAAATGTTGCCACATCATTTATGCATCTACATGTGTACATATATGTATGTACTTATATGTATGTACGATTATATATGAATTTTATATCGTCGCTTATTGCTTTTTCCCTACGAGCAATAACATCTATTCAACTTTCCTCACACACAAACCCATACACACACTTTTCAAGTCTTAAAAATAGTTCAATAGTTTGTGTAACAATTTTTTCTGCTTCTGCTGCTGTAGCAGCACAAATATAAACAATAATGAAAAAACTTCAACTATGATAACCATAATAACAACACGATAATACGTAAAAATAAAAAATTATGCACTCCTTCGACAAGGGGTCAATGGGGGTCTTTTCAACCGCATAGCAAAAGAAACAAGTTGGGTGGAAAACGACAGAAGGATCAAGTTCAGTAACTGAAGAAGACAAAGGTTTAATTTAAAACTTTTAAAATGTTTAAGCGTCGTAGTGTAGTATTTGATTTAAAAACTGGAACTGAAAGATCTTACTATTTTCTTAATTGGGTCCTTTGATGCAAAGGATGCTGGTTCCAGTGTCTTAATTTCAGAATTTGACATTCCTAGATAGAAAGAAAAGCTTTAATATAAAGAAATATTAGAATATTAGAATATTAGAAATATTAGGTATAGAAGCCAATGTTCTTCCTGTGAGCATCGGACAGTCCATAATACTGGCAAATGAGAGCACATTCTCCTCGTCCTCCTCGAACTCTGAGTTCTTATAGCACGGTGCCCCGTTAGCACCACCATCAGGAATCCAATACGTCACATACTGAACTAGAGTAATATGCGTGTACTCCGTTCATCATAGTGTGGCTATAGGGGCCTTGCTATGAGACAAGTCCTCTCAGTCTTCCACATAAGTTGAGCAAGCCAATATACCTTCTGTCTGTAATTCATATGAATTCCATTCTGATTGGGTGATCATTAAGTCTTCCAATGCCATCCAATCCAAAGCCAAGAATCCATATCCAAATATCTCATGGAGAAACACCCGGTATTCAACCACCACCAAATCAAGGTTCTAACCATAAAAACCTCTCTCACTCCCCTGAGAAGAACACGTATAGAATATATAGTGGCATAGAAATAGGTTATATTAATGGGTGTATATCATAGATGATATTAATGCCTTTACAACTTCACAGCAAATGGGATGAATCTCCACTTGAAAAACCGATTTTGATACGCAGACGTGGGTGAGTAATGGGCGGTCTTGATTGGGACGTCACTCTGGGCCTTCACGAAGTAATGCGAAAAGCGGCCCCAGGATGAAATCTACCCAGAGGAGAGAATGTTTTATTCGTAACAACACTCGACGCAAACGGTGACGATTTCTGCAAGTGCGAAGAGATTTTGAACCCTACCTCACACGAAAAAAGTCGAAAAAGGGATCGATTTCTTAAATCTGGGCCCACTGATCCCCTCCTCTCTTATACCATCCTCCATCAACATTTACCCCTCCACATTCCGTACCTGAGAACCCGGTTCGAAGTATATAGAGCCAGATCTCCAGTCACAGCCGTCATTTATCATCACCCGTAAGTTATTGGGCAAAACCAGCCTTGTTGATGCCATGCCATCGCTAAGGGGAATCGAACTACATATGTAGTCCCCTAATAGACCAAACGTCCTTCAATATCATCACTTATAAGGTTAAAAATACCCTTCAATCCTAGGGTATAAGTGGTGAAATAATCAAAAGTAATATGAAACAAAGATTAATCTGTATGGTTCAGATGGTAAAACATATTTATATAGCGCAACAAATAGATAACAGGATCCCAGATATACTCAAAAGACTCTGAAGCATCGAGGGGTTGGCTTTATGATTTGTGGTTGTTTTTCATCCTTTGGTGTCGGCCCACTTTTTTGAATATATGGAAAAATGGACGGTGCCCTTTTATTGAGGAGAAAATGCCTTCTAAGTGGAAATTCATACATGATAACCATCCAAATCATGCCTCCAAGCTAGCAAAATCCAAGTTTGGAAAAAAACTCTGTAAAGGACTGCCCTTCTCAATCTAAAAGACATCTATCAAAATATTCAGGGAAATACTTGAAACAACTACAATTGTATTCACATCACTTGCATTGTAACATCTTGGACTACCATAACCACATTCATTTAAATAGAAGGAACAATGCTGCTCTCATTATCATCACCATGCATGAGATGTTATGAAATACCAATTACAGAGTAGGCCATAACTCACTGAAAATTGTATTTAACTGGGCAAATTTTTAACAAAATCCTAAACGGTTTGCATAGTCTTGCGGCAAAATTTCATGTACCATTTGTATCTTGTACGGACACAACAATATTTTTTTCTTTATTCTCTTCAGTCTGTAGTCCTAGATATTTGAAGCTGAGTAGCACGTTTGCGAGTGGATGTTTTATGGTTCTCTTTGTACGTCTCCCGAACTCGTTCGATGTTATTTAGGCTTCGTGCTTGGAGTGGTTTCCCACTAAAAGATACCGATGACTGAAAACGAGCGACTAGATTGCGTACTTGATTTCGTGATGGTGCATTTCTGGTGTTAAAACAAATTTTGAAATTGTCTTTGGGTTGTCTTTATTAAATATTAAACTCAACAATTTTAACTGCCTTTAATCGTATACATGGCTGCCTGTGTGCATCCTGGCCATACTAATACTGAAAAACAAATTCTAAATAAAAATTTCATACAAAAAACTACAGTGTTCAGTGTTCAGTTAAGTTCGAATCTGTACTACGAAAAGCCGGCGAAGGCGTGCGGTCTATTGGGATTTTTTTATATTTAGATTTTCAACTTTATTG
Organism: Dexiosoma caninum; assembly: GCA_963924685.1. NCBI lineage: Eukaryota > Metazoa > Arthropoda > Insecta > Diptera > Tachinidae > Dexiosoma > Dexiosoma caninum. Next base: position 59,307,938 of record OZ004726.1, on the reverse strand, counting down.
TTTCTTAAATTTAAGCTTTGCTTAAAAAGCTTTAACGTGAAAAGTACTTTTGTCCTTATCAATTCCTCGTTGTATTTGACTGTTCCTTAATAATACATTTACTTGATTTTGAAGTTATTTGCACAAGACTTTAGCTTAATACAATATGCTTTAATTAAATTTACAAATGTAGGGTATAGGAATGAATAAAAAGTGCATTTCCTAGGTTCATTCACCATATAAAAGGCACATATGAAAAAAGAAAAAAAAACTAGAAAATATATCAACAATAATGAATTATTTAAGGAACCAACTAACACAGAGAGAGAGAGAGAGAGAGCAAGAGAGAGCGAGAGGGACTGCATTGCCGAAGTGTAGAGTTTTTCTCTACACTTCACTCAGCTAGCCGGTTTGGTATAACATTGCAATGTAAAAGCTTTCAAAGTTTGCTCCTATTTTGTTGGATGTTGTTGTTTTTTTTGTAGGCGCTATGAAACATTTCCCAGGCCAAAAGGATTGCATTTTTTTATACAGTGTGTAGATTTCAATGCATATAAGATTGTTTCTGTTTTCTGTTTTGCATTGTTGGTAGGATATCTCAACATTTACTGTGTTAAGACGTTTTTATAGAAAATTTTTGCATTCAGTACAAGTCAAGCGGTCTTCAAAGTATCCAGCAAAGAACGCGGTTCTTTTTTAAGCGCGTTTTTATTAAATTCTACTCATATAATTTATAATTTGCGTCGCTATATAATTTCTCCTTGTTTCGTAGATTAAACAATTTTAAAAAATATTTAAGCAAATAAATTAAATGCAAAACAAAGACGGTTTAAAGTAAAGTTAAAAAAGAAATACCAACTAAAAATAAATAGGTGTTCTTTGTACTTATCAACCGATTTCCAGTTGACCCTGTTAAAGGATACTGTTTCACGATTTTCAAAGGTGGTGTGAAAAGTGGTCGTTGCACTACAAAAAAAGAAAAAAAAATCTGACAAGACGAAATTGCAGTTTATAGAAGCAAAAATCAGTTGTTTGAAATAAGCTAACTCTCAATTCTGAATTTTTTTGTTGAGAAACATCTTTAAAGATTTTTCTAATAAAGAAGCAAAACTTGTATACGTTTTAACAACCATTTGTTTCAATGTTTTAAAAATATTTTTTGGATTCACTTTTAAGCTCAAATTTGAACAAACGGAAGTCAGTCCGTCATCTTTAATCAATTAAAAGGGCATTTCCCTATAAAATTCATTTAAATTTTCGGTAAGTTTTTATCATTAGCCAACAATTGCAAACAGCTCCATTCACACCCATACACTCATCCACTCACACTTTAATTTACACGCAACAAAGAGCAATGAAACTGCAACTTCTGTTGTAAATTTTGCTTAAAAATTACCAGTGCAATTTGACCTAGTTTTTTCTTGAGTTCTTTATGGTTTTGTGTGTGGGTACGTATACACATTTACATGTATCTTTTTTTCGAATAGTTGCGTTGTTTTCCAACGTTGTTAGAATTTTGCGCACCTGGTATACTAACAAAATACCACGCCCAAATTTCAACACAATTCGGTTTTGTCTTATTGTGTCAATCGCCTCGTTTTATAGGAAGTGTTTTTTATTACGAACACTATTTCAATAACCGACAGACCGTCCGTCCGTCAATTGTTCGGTGTTGTTATTACTGCCGGCTCATTGTTTTCAAATGCATGCTGGCAGGCAAACCAGGAGCCAGAAATCAGATGATATGTATTTTGTAAGAAAAATTATTTTAAAAAAATGGCGTTGACCAAGTTTTCTATTTAATGTAATGTGATTGATGATTTAAATAGTTGACTACTATACTCTTTAGTTAATATAAACAGTCGTATAACATATTTTTTTAACATATCGGGAAATTATTGAACACCAGCTTTAAAAAGTTTAAACTTACAGCTTCTCTTTAATAAGAATATGAAATATTTCTATTGTCTTTCAAATTAATTTGTAATTTTAAAATAAAAAGTAAAAAAAAAACTGTCGATTACGCTAATAAACCAATAATGTAGGAAAATTATAACGTAATCAAAAGCTTCCTTCGTTAAAAAATGTAACTTGCTTAATCTTAAAACATTCTAAAATATGTTTGATCCATTTTATAAAGCTTTCATTCTACAGCAAAAAAAAATACAGATACAGAATTCTAGATATGGAAGAAGGTATGGAACACAAAATGATAGCAATATGGAATCCTTTTGAATGAAAGAATCGAATTTTGTAAATTGGTGATGGGCGGAATGCACAAAGAAAAAAGTTTGGATGTATATTTTTTAAAATGTTTGAAATGGCAAAAACTTCTGAGGAGAAACAAACACGAATTCATAAAATTTTCAAAGATCTTTTAATAGAAAAATTTTTGTTAGAGAAACTAATTTTTCGTCAACTTCTTGAATTGTTGTAATTTAATAACAATTAAATTTATTGAGAACCAACTTAACCTTAAAGCTTCATTAATAACAAAATTATTTTAAAACTTTATTTAACTATTTAATTCCATAAAATTCTTAAATTAAAAAAAAATAAAATTCATAATAAATCGAAAATACATATATTTAAGAATATGACAGTTATGGGGCCGTAACGCTTATAACTGATATCAAAAACGTGCTTCTAGGGCAGTTATTTTGTGACTTGAAAAATTCATATAAACGTAAAAATGAAAGATCAGATTATACTTAAAAAAAAAGCTTTTTACTTTACCTTCGTAAAATAAAACTCTTTCGAGCAGTATTATTGTTTCCCGCAAGAAATAAAATTCATTTTGTGTAAATTAATCATTCGATATATCTAACAGTCGATATAAGACAAACTTAACAATGTACGCACACATGTTAAATAAAATGTTGAGTATGTGAATAAAAATTGTGGAAAACTAAAAACCATCGGATACAGAATGGAAAATGTTGACCGTGCATAGTGCAGAAGGATTTCTCTTTGAAGGTGGCAGTGATACAGGGTGTATGTATATAATCAACAATCACCCCTATCGCGAATAAGAACTTAATTTTTGTTCCCATGAAATTTTCTTTCTCTTCGAGTGGAATTTGTTCCCGTTACCATCATCAGTGAATGTAGATAAGGGATAAAGATTTGAAAAACATCAAAATTAATTAAAAATCAAACCAATTAAAATTTAATACAGAAATAAAAATTTGTGGGTTTACAAGTTTCTAAGTGTTAAGTTGTGTTTTTATATATTCAGGGGCTAGTGATTTCGTTACCCTTATAAAAAGTACTGCATTTGCACAATAAAAGTATGTACATGAGTGCAAGAATTAACAAAATTGTGAAAATAAAATAATTTAAAAAATAAAATATATAAAAACAAAGTACAACAAACATTTTAATAAAAAAATTTATACTTGGAATTATGAATATCAGTTTAAGTTAATCTACAAGAGAACTCCAAAACTCTTGTATACTTTGATAAAACACAATCAATTGGTCTGTTGGTTGGTCTACTAGATATTGTTACGGTAACCAAGCAGTAAATTTGTATATTTTTATTGTGCCACAAGTTCCAAAAAATAAAAAAGGCACCTTTTCCTAAACGCAGTTTTTCCGAAAACTACCCATTCCACTTTATTTTTAGTTTTCTTTTCAAAAACCCTTTCATTTGATAACCACATCATTGAAGTGGATAACAAATAGTTGTCGGCGATATTGTGTTTGCAAAGATTTAATTATATTTTATGCTCCCTTCAAAAATCGTTTTAATCAAAGGGTATGTCTAAAAATAGTAAAAATTGTACGTCATAAGCAGTAGCACTAGTGTAAATTTTACCTCTGCAGTCCGGACAAGCGGTGCTTCTTTATTAATAGTTTGTCGTTATTTTACCGCTAGACATAATACATATAGATTTGTGTAAGACCAGGAGGAAAAGAATGAGAAAACAAACAAGGTTACAAAAAAAGAAATTTTATTTTTAAAAAATATGAAAGATAGGTGCAAAGTACAAATGTACAATTTTACCCCATATACGTTTGAATTTTGAAAAGGTAAAAAAAACACACTCGGGTTTTCGGAGATATAGTATGTGTACAAAGAGAAAAAGGAAATAGTACCAAACACGTGTCAGCTTATTTTTCAACAGTATATACATACTTTTGTAATTTTTATTCTATCGATCTTATTTTCTGTGATATTAGATTATCGATTTTACGCTTTTTACACCCTTGGCTTTGTGATATCTTCAAAATATAATATGAAAAATTGGGTGATTTTTAATTTTAGAAAATAAAAATAAGAAAATTACTGTTGATTTGTTAGGGAACACCTTCTTTGCCACTCGTTTGGATTATATGGACATTTGATCTACATTTTCTTTGTGTAAATTAAAAGTGGAGAAAACTCTCTATTCGGCTTCATTTGACAAACAGACTGTGTTTAGTATACCAGCAAATCTTAAACGAAAAAGAAGGCTCTCGCGGACTCTCGTTGGACTGAGACCTTTCAAATGACAGTATTGAATTACATAACGGTGACCAATTTTTTCCATTTTTGTAAATTCATAACATCTGTTATTTTTGACGGCTCCTAAACAAATTCTAAACAACGTTACGCCTTGAAACTTAGAACACATATTTTCTAATATTGTCCTTTTTCATATGGTTTTTTTAACTGTTGCCTTCACCTACATACATATATATCAGGTTGGCTAGTTTTGGGACCACCCTCGTATGTTTGCTGTAGCGCGGGTTCTATTTTTATCTGATATACCAACTGACATCTGAATGCGGACTGCACACTGTGTTAGTTTTGTGAATCCATTTCACAAACAAACATAAACAAATACTAAATTTAACAAAATTTAATTTAATATATGTATTAAAAATAACTATGTCAGACGTAATAAAATAAGTGCGTTTGGAAGCACATATTGTAAAATACAAATTTTGTCAGACATGTGAGTCACAAAGTTGTCACCTCAGATGTAAAAAACATGTCGTCTAATGGTGGTCTAATGAAGCCATACTACTTCAACAAATTGAACTAGCAACAACGAAATATGTATATCGGCTAGCTCGTGTTAGATAAATAAAAAAGAATAAATAACATTGAATGTCCTTTTCTTTTAAAGTTACAATTATATTTGTTGGGTCTTTCCATATGAGACCAACGGTACGTACACAAGTTCAACGAAACGTATATTTGTACTTCTGTATATACTCGTACTATATATGAGGGCGAATTCTGACATTGTACCAAAAATTCACATCTTTTGTAATAAGAGCAAAATTGTCTAAAAAAAGAGTTGGGTGTAAAAAAAATTTTGCATATATTTGACGAGTTTTCTTTAAATAATTTGCGTCGTTTAAAATCTTCCGTGTCCTGGTTTTGAAATTCTATGACAATCCAAATTATTTGAAAGCAGAGCAAAAGTACGAGCTCTCAAAGATTCTAATCAATTTTTTGAACAGTGTATAAATATTTCTCCTTTAACTTTATTTTCATACATTCAAACAATGTGTGCTTTTTGATTTTAATGTTCAACATCTTTTCTTTGCAGTGTTTTTAAAATTCTCTATATCAAACTATAATACGTTCTCAAGAACACTTTATTTTCCAACAACAAATAGAAGGAGAAAATAACGAATTTAATGAGAAACAAACTACAAAAAAAGAACAACAAAGGAAAGAAAATTATTTAACTCAAACTAGTAAGTAAACAGTATTGATCAAAGGCAAAAAAAACACAAAAAATCTGAAGAAAATATAGACATCCCTAAATAAAATAAAAAAAAGTTGTGGTCTGATAAATTAAAGAGTGAATATTTTTTAAGATCTAGTTGACGAAAACCAAATAAATAAAAGAAAATATAAAAAGATAAGCAATTTTTCATAAATGGTGTGCATGCATTTTATATAGAATAAAAATTTTAGTGTATAAAAATACCAAATACTTTTTATAAAAAGAATTAACAATTATAAGTGTTTTGTACCTAGATATACAAAGAATAAAAAAATAACGACTTGATGGATATTGAAGATTGAAAACAAGCAAAGGGCGGCTTAAGGAAAGCGCATAAGAAATACACCAAATATTGTACTAAAAAGGACTTCCAACGATTTTAGCAAAAGACGACGAAAATTTATATATTAAATGAAAATCTGCTTTTAATGGATATTCATTTCTGTAAACAAAAATCATGTAATAAGTATGAAAATACTTTCAACGGTTAACAAAAAAGGCCAAATTTATAAAGAAAAACAAACTGTTAAAATAAGTAAAAAGAAAACTAAATAATAAAAAGTAAAAAAAAAAAAACTTAAGCACTGCAATATAACAAAAAAGGGTTTGTGACTTCTGTAATAATAATTTTTTAAAGCGTGAAGAGAAACAGATTTTATCAATGAATAAAAATGTAACAAGTTTTATAACGAAAACGAGAAAAAGTTTAAACAATTTTAGCAGAGTAAAAATATCGTCTTAAACTGATTTTTAAAAAAAATAAAAATTATATCAAACGGAGATCTTTTACGCAAAGGTAAGCATAAAAGCTTTACTTATTTCAACCATATCACTAACATTAACAGTACGAGCCGTAGTAAAATATTTATAATATACAAAGAAATTATCTTCAAAATATACGCTTTCTTTCAAAAGTCTTTCATATATCCTTTCCACTGCTACCTCTATATTAATTTTTTTTTTCTAAATATAGCAATAAGCCAATGCTTCATTATTATTAATTTTAATTAAATTTATTTTTAATAATAACTACACTGTGCGACAAATGCAGACTTTTGGAAAAATACACTGCCTGAATAGTATAGGTTTGACTCTACTACAACAGGGTAGTGAAAGCCTATACTCAATTGGGCTATTTAGATGACAATTTTTTCATCAGTTTGTGGCCAACATTTAATCCATACTTGGTGATACCGCTTAACTATGAACATATGGCAATAATATAGCTAAGAGTATGCTGAACAAATTTCATTTTGAGAACATTCCTCAAGGGCAAGCCTATATAAAATTCATTGCAAATTATTCACATTTGTACTATTTCCGGATCACAATATTCGAATCTCCTTCACTTCTTTGGAAATTCTTTTTATGCTGGGATATATTAATCTCTTCGTCGAAATCATATTTGTCATCTGAATCCGCGTAATCATCTTGTTCTTCGTCATCTACTTGCATCTGCTTTGTCCTTTTTTCGAAATTTGAGTTTTCAAATAAATTTATATATAAGAGTAGCGATGGTTTAAGTAGTCTGGAGCCTCAGCAGCCTCAAGATCTCCTCTTTCGGAGACCACATCTCTTACGGACGTGCGATCTCGAGGTTTAACAGCATAACCGATCGCTCGTCCGCCCCCTGAACCATCCTATCTCCTTAGCTACTTCGCTGTACGGAATCTTCGTGGATGCGTGGGGTTTTAACCGCTTACTGGCTGGCTGTTGCTCTCGTACTCTGACCGATAGAAGCGGGTGGAGGTACTGTACGTTCAGCTAGAATGTCGACGTCCTTTTTTAGCGCCGATATCTCGTCGACTGATAGCAATTCCGCCGGATTTTCGTCCAGTCTGATACGGATCCTATCCGTGGCACCCCGCTACACACGCCTCGCTGGAGTCACATGCGGTGGGATCTGTGGACCTGGAGTGCTGCTAGGAAGCCTGAAATCTTGTTCGCAGTTCCCTTTCGACCAGTGCCATGCGCCGCTTAATGCGTAGCTGGAGTAACGCTTACAAGAATGGGTGTTGACACAGTTCTGGGACCCGATGAATGTTTTCTCGTCCTTACGCCGGCTTAAGACGGTGGAACTCAGGGACATGCGGTTTTCCTCTTGGTGTCCCGATCCATAATTGGTATGTTGGAAGCTACTGTATGCCTGTGCATACGCGTAGCTTCCGAAGTCAAGGATTTCGCCGTTGAGCTGCGAGCTTTGGCAGCCTTGGAGGTACCTTAATTAACATCCAGAGGTGCCTCACTGCCCGTTTTCACGCATTTGGTTGACCTTGCTAATATGAAAATCATTTTTGATTTGGTTTATTTTGTTTCGAATGTGGTGCACCTAGATTATATCCAAGAAATTTATGAAGAATTATTGCCCGGTAGTTTTATTGACTATAATTAATTAGAAGTAAAGAGTATTTATTGGAGAATTTGGTAAGCCATATTTAAAGCAAAATGTTGTGATTGTCCAGAACCATTTGCGAATCTAAAGAAATTATTTTATGCAATTCTGTCAATATCAGTGTCAACAATAAACGTTGAGAGAATAACTTCTCGAATAAATTTACATACAACAAAAACCGGAAATGCCTGCTGAAAGTAGAATTTTGCGTACCAAAGATTTCCTAATTGATCATTTTCTGGTATAAAAAAAAGCAACGGAATAGTAAGAAATTCTTCATCGTCTAGCTGAACAAAATGTGATTTACAAATGATGTTCCTGAACATTTTATCATTATTTGATCATATGGAAGAATCACATGTGAATCCTTGTTTAATTATCAAAACTAATCTGAGCAGACTCATTTATGTGATTTTTGCCAAAAATAATAACCAAAATGGTAGCTGCACAGAAAATATTTTTACTTAAATATTTCCAAATACTGCTGTAACTGTAAAAAATGTGTGGATCAAAGCATGCTTTTGGATGAGGTGTTTTAACTCAAAAAAATTAAATTTTTATTCTTTGTCTGGAATGTTAAAGGAAGAGTCGGATGATGTGTTTTACCATTTCGCGGAATCGCTTTTATATGACCTGCAAAAAAAAAAAGTATTCAAAGGTTTCTACAATAAAACAGAAACTTTTAAATATGAAAATTTGAAAAAGCTTATGTTAAGTATAAACATACTTTAAAATTCACTTCAATACAAAATTGCTTACATTAAAAAATAAAAGAACTATACATACGTATTAACAATATTCTTATTCAAACTAAAAAGAAAACAAAACAATTTTTCATTTGTATCATACATTTCTTTTCTTGCTTTTGAATGGAATTTCATAAAAAAAATTAATTGCCTCAATTCAATTATTAAAATTCCTCAACTATTTTGAACTAATTAATTGTTTGAAATTTTTTTAAATATCAATTACTATAATTCATCAATAGTATATTATTCTAATAAAAAAAAATTGTTCTTTCAATTAAACATTTACGAATTGTAGTATTTAATTTTATCAATTCAATTCAAATCAATTTAATCTGTGGTAGGACCTATTTCAGTAAAATTAATATGTGACACGGAAAATTGAAAGAAAATAAGTTTTGGAGAAAAACGACTCTGAAGTTAACAAGTTGATTTTGATGCGCCGGAATGCTTTTATGGCTTGAAACTCGTTACCCGAATCTGGTACTAGATTTTGAAAATCACAAAGTGGTGGATCCAATATGGCGTGCTATTATTATTAGATCAATTTGAGAAAACTTTGTCACATCGTATTTTTTTTTTACTAATTTCTATCAAAAGTGTATGTTGAGGTCCCTTCTTACTTTCTCTGTCACATATAATTACTAATTTAGTAATTTTATACGAATTTTATTTTTATCTGTGTGGGAACCTAGCCAAAATTTTTGGAAATTGGCACCCTACGGTCGATTCTCATTGATGATTATTATTATTATGATTCCGCTTTTTTTATTAGTTTCGACTCTTTGTTATTGCATTTAAAATAACACATTTTTAAAGCTTAGTCGCGAGTCATTTCCAGTACATTTTTAAACGTGTAAATAACTAATTAGTTTTTGATCACCATAAATACTCGAAGAAGACTCATTAAGGTGATCTTTGACAAAATGATCTTCCAAATGCCAGCTGGGAAGCCATACATTTAGTTATATATAAGGTAACAAAAATAGGAAAAAAGCGTATTTAGGAATTTTATTTATAATATACACAAACAAATACTGCAATTCATTTGTGTAACGTATGAATACAGAGATACATATACTTATGTACATAAATGCTATAAATTTATATGAGCCTGAGTTTTACTACCTACTCTTATATGCATAAAGATTGAATAGGAAGTAGAGTTTTAAAATTGCATGTTTTACAGTGAGTAAGTAGATTTTATATTTGTGTGAGAGTGGGTGTTTATGCATATATACGTACATATAAGGGTGTGTATGTGAGGAGTTAGGGATTTTATTTTATATATCTTTTAAAGCTGGTCAAAAGTTCAAAGTTAAATACAAGAGGGTGTTTGAAAAATGTTTCTTATCCAGCATGTGAGCACTCACGTAGAGAATGCATGCTATGCATATATGCATTCTTGCTTGAGTATACATATGTAGATAGAAGAGAGTGCACATGTGTGTGTGCATACTAATTTAATACTGTAATATTTTATGGTAAACTTGTTCCCCTCTATGGAAAATTGTTGTTACGAAACACTAACAATGTATGAAAAGGTAACATAAATTTATATAGAAAACAATTCTTTTTTTTTTAATATGCAAACGTCTGCCTCAAAGCAAAGCTATCAATACATTACTTAGATATACAACAAGAAGGGGAATACTGAAGCAGATTCGAATTGTACGTTTAAGGTGAACTTTGTTTGTACTTTCTAACTTCAAGTGTATTTATGCAGTTCTGCAGCTTATTCGCTGGTGTTGGAAAGCGAACGAAGGTCCGTACAAAATTTTTCTAATATTCAAAAATCGCATGTTTACAGGTACTTCTACAAGAATAAAGAGCACTCCCCATCAAACGGCTCCTTCACGAAAATAAAAATTTTTGAAAAACAATTAATATTATGCACAAATTATCAATAAGACTTCTATCAATTCCCGTAATTTCAGCAGAAATTTTCCAAGTGAGCAAAATAATGACAAATTTCCTATTTGGCATGTGTACAGACAGGGTTTAAAAAAAGCAAATTAAAGATATTAAATATTTTTGTTAGAAACAATATTGAACTATATTTATTAGGCAAATTAAGTGCATAAAAGTATTTAAGAATACAAAACTTTTTCTTATATTTGCAAAAAATATTCAAAGACAAAACTCATTTGGGTATTTAATGAATGTATTTCATTGCCTCAACGAATGATCTGTCTATCAGTGCATGACTGCGAAAATTTATGACGTTCCCACCTCTGTTTGAAACTAAAATAAATATTTAAAATTTTTACTCGGTTTCTTCAGCACCAGTGAACTCTAAGCCACCAGACCATCTTTGGCAACTTATGTGACTGCGCAGATGCTTGTGATATTATTTAAAATGTGGGCAGGAGTCATAAAAGGAGTAAATTTGTGTTTTTGTTTGTTAAACAAATGCGGAAATACTTAAATTTCTTAATTTGGCATTGAAATTTTTACCATATGCCCGGTTTTTTTCAATTAATGTTTAAAGTAATACATTGTGTAAATATTATTCATTGAGAAAAGAAACATTAAATGTAGCAAAATGGCAATTAAAAACAAGGATAATAAGGCAATTAGTGTTAAAAGCAAATTTGACTTGCCAAATAATTTTTTCACCATTTCCTTTTTAAACCCCTCCCACACCTCCCAAACTCTTTATGGTAATCACTTTTTCCGGTTTCCTGCTTTTAAAAGCACAAAGTTCTCAAATACGGAACAAAAGAAAACAGGCATAAGCCTGTTAGTTAAAAGACTAACGGTTATATAATATGAGAAAAAAAGAGGAAGAGAATTTATGCATGAAAAAATGCCACAACCGCAAAAATGACCGGAAATAGAAAAAAATACCATAAAAATCTGTCATTTTGGAAAGAATTTTCTGATACTCCTATTATAATTTTCAAAAGTAAAAAATTTCAATATTCTAAGTAGAAATTTATTTAAAATAATAAACAATAATTATATTATTAATTGACCTTTTTTATTATATATTTTTTTTTTTTTTTTTTTTTTTTTATTCTCGATGATGTTAACAAGCTGTTAACGAAATATCGAATAATAAAACCAAATAAAATAAAAAAAAACTTCAAGCTTAATAAATATATTTAAAAAAATATAATAAACAATATTTTAACAATTGTATAATTTACAACTATTTTGCAAAAAACTATGTCTAGTCTAGCAGTTTGCTTCTGCACATATTTAAAAAAATGCCTGGAATGAGACCCAGCGCTCTGTTCTTTTCTGTTAGATTATATTTTGTAGTAAATTTTACAACCTAGGTTAAACGTTAAATATAAAAAATATACGGAATTTAATTTGTCACAATTTTTTTTTTTCATTTTGAATCACCACCACCTTTTATTGATTAAAAAAATCGAATATGTGTACAGAAATTCAAAAAACTTAACCATTGATATGCAAATCATATAACTCTCCAGTAGCAAATAAATAGAAGTAAGTGTTTCCCAACTGAAAAACATATTGTGTTGCCGCATCTTTTACTTAAAAAAAAATTGATTATTTGCTACATAAATAGTAAAAAAAAATTAATTTATGTAACTATATTTATCGCGTTATCTTCTCACCTCAAAGTCTAATCTATTTCTTGCAGAATTTTGTACTATTCCTTTAAACCAATTTCAGTGTATTGTTAGGCTATTAACAAGCTTTTACCCGCGGCTTCGCTCCCGTCATTATCTCCATGGGATATACAGTTTCGGAAAGGCATATCTTACCCCTACGTCGCCTCCTGGTTCTATTTAAAAAATACATATGTAGCATATCGAGCCTTTGGTGCAATACCGTAGTAATTCAAAAAATCGTGATCAGAGAAAAATGCATTTGAAGTTTTGAGCCATCTTTTTGATAGTATTTTCGTTTACTAAAGTTATTTTTTTTACAAGTTTTTAAATAAAGAGGCATGTTTTGTAATGTTTTCTGTTTGTAAATTTCTTTTCATAACGGAAATATTTCATTATTGCAAATAAATATTGTTGGAAAAAGCTGGAAGCAATAAAGACATTTGTAGCTGTAGAATCTGAACAGTTAGTGATAGAACCATAATCTTTTTTCCTTTAGATTCAAATTTTGAGTTACTGCGGTATTGCACCAAAGGCTGGAAATGTGTCCTTCTAGAAGCAAAAATATAAATACATTGAAATTGCATCTAAATCGGTTAGAAGGTCTCGCTGGTGTGGAAATTGCCCCTACATTCCCTAGTGGTCCTAATTTTAAAAAAGTAACACCCTATAACGTTCTCGGAGTAGCACAATTGCCAATGTGCCTTTTAAACTTAAATACATCCAAATTTTAAAGTTCATCAAAATCGGCTAAGTAGTTTTGGAGACCCGAAATTTTACTCCTATCGTCCTCCAGGTCATAGTTTTGAAAATGTACATTACTTATGAGCATTTTTAGATGCAGATCTATCTATGTTCTAAATTTCATTAAAATCGGTTTGCACGTTTCGGAGGGGCAGAATTTCCCCCTATTGCCCTCCTCGTCATAGTTTTAAAAAAAATAATACCCAATAAGCTTCCCGAAGTTGCACAGACTAAGTGCACCAAATTTCATGGCGATTGGTCACAAATCGCGAAGTTAAGCTCGTTTATATTATAAAATTTGTTAAAAACCATGTGGAAAGAGTAGCGTAATTAAAAAAGTAGGCCTAAAAGTGGGCGTAAAAAAAAGTAGCCTATAAATCTTTCAAGAGTTCCAATTATATGGTATGAAAATTTCAGGAAGATCGGCCCAGCGGTTTGGGCTCTTATAAAGTACAAACAAACAAACAAACACACATTCAGCTTTATATATATAGATAATAAACATAAAATATGTTTAATAAATAAAGTGAGAAGTTCAATAATTTGAATTTCAAATGACAAGAGAAAAATTCCAAATAATCAAAACATTATATTAAGAAGAATCTGCTGAAAGCAAAGCGCATAGTAAAATCCTAACGAAATCACTGAACAAAAAGAGCTCAATGCAATTCCTATGCATAGCGCAGCATTATTAAGGTAAAAGAAATAATATTTTTATTATATTCTTAATTGACCTTTTTTATTTATTTATTAAATATATTTCAATATAATTATTTTATTATTTTTCTAATTTTTTGACCTTTTTTTTTTATATTAATAACACTAATTATTTAAGCTTAAGGTCTTTTCAATATATTTAATATTTATTTCGATATTTCGCTACTCCTTTGTGTAGCTACTTCAGGAAAATTGGTTTTTGTTTATAATGACAAATATTTTTTTCAAAATTCACAATATAGGAAAAAAAATTTCCTGCAGAAGCTACACAAAGGAGTAGCGAAATATCGAAATAAATATTAAATATATTGAAAAGACCTTAAGCTTATATAATTATTTTATATTTATTTTATTTTACTATTCTTTCAATTAGTCAACGTTAGTCAAAATTATTTACGATTATTTATGTTATATGTTTGTTTATGATTTAGCTGGTCTATATGCGGCAAATCATTTGGTGCTAATACCAAAATCTTCAGTACACCTTTAACCAAATATTGAAAAAAGCTAAGAAATTTCACATTACAACAAACATTTTATAATTTGTTTTTAAATTAATTTAATTTTTCTAAACCTTTCTTAGACTGTATTTTCAACAGGCAAGTTTACTTGCCCAATTCTATTGGAATTCTCTTTTTACTTGCTTTTCCGTTGAGGCACGGCAAGTTTACTTCCGCAAGCTTCGTCTTCTTCTGATCACATATTCTTTAAATTTTTCACTTTTCTTATTTGCTTCGTTTTGAAAGTGATTAATAGGTCTGCTCCAGATGCATAACAAATGTGCCCGTACTCGCACAAATTTACCAAAAAGCGTTTCAAATAACAATTTTGGGCAATTTTTACAGAAAATGAGAGAGTAAAATTTTTAATTTCCTGTACAAGGTTGAACGAACTTGTTCTTTGGGAAAGTTTGGACTAGAATTAAATTATCAGCTGTTTTTTATTTACATATGAAACTAAGAAATTAATCAGAAAATTTGCAAAGAAACGAAAAATATTTTTAAAGTTGAAAATTTATGAAAAAGCAAAATGGAAGATTTTTCAAATAAACTTCCAGTTGTAAGTACATGTATTTGTGCATATTTATCACTTTATTTGATTAGGCTTTTACTTTTTTTCCAGTTTATTTTCATTCACTTTTTACAGCTGTTGCAAATGTTTTGCTTTTAAAATATTATTAATTTTAAGCGTCTAAAATCATTAAAACACAATTTTTTTTGAGAAAGTAAGCTGCACTAGTTTTTCAAAATGTTCAATTTTGTTGTTTTGCGTTCTAGCAATTTTGAACAACTTTGTCACATTCAGAGAGTAATTTTCTTTTTACTCTCAAAAGTTCGGGAACTGTTGTTATGCACCTGGTACAGACCTAATATTTACAGAATAATAGTGACAGAATGGAAGTTAAAGAAAAAAAAGAAAATGTCAAAATTTATTTGCAACCACCTTCAAGTATAAGGAAACTTTTCGGCTTTTGTACTCTATTCTATTCCCCCCACTTTCCCTCTACTATAAACTTTAGACTTGCGCAAGTAAACTTGCCTGGTGAAAATACAGTCTTACAATTACACAACACTTTGGTTGGCAATGATTGTATGAAAAAGGCAAAATAAAAAATTAAATTTTCCAATACTGACAATTATGTAACTATTCTTTCAATTGTTCAACGTTAGTCAAAAGTCATATAGCCCAGGTAAACCATATAACAGACAGAGATAAACAATTTATTTTATTTATTCTTAAAACATATAAAAATAAAATAATTCAAATTATACAGCGTAGAATAGAAAAGATGCCATTCAAATCATTTCAAAATATGGAATGTTTTCAAGGTACCTGGAAAATTAATGCGTTCGAAATTATCAAAAGTCGACTACTGTATAGACAAAATTAAAGAAAATTCTTATAAACAAATAATCAACATATACATAATATAAAAATTGGGAATTTGTTGAGTAGTGTTACCATTGGTTCTTACACTGGTCACTGTCACTGGTCACTGAACAGTACCAGATTTAGATGATGCTATTGCACAAGCAACATCAGAGCGCCCTTCTTCGATGTTAGTGTGTGGAAGAATCATCAGCTATTAAAACAAAACTTCAAAATTTAATACGTCTCTTAGATAGCAGAGCGCTGCAACACTGCTATAAACAAAAGACGAGGAAAAGCAGAGTTGTATGATACTGAAGCTGCACCACCTGTCATCTTTATCAATAACCGTTTCTTCTAATTCCAGCACAATACAGGAGTCTTGTCGGCCCAATATAAAAAAGTAACATATTTTTTTGGGAATTTTTTTGAGGCTCCCTCATAGGCAGCTTTAAAGAAAATCAAACATTTGGGTTTCTTTTAATTCTTGCTTTAAATTAAAAAAAAAGTTTCAAGATCTCTGCATTTATTTTGTTCTGCTTTTAGAAACGAAACACGAAATAGAGTAACAATACAAAAAGAAACAGAAATTGTGATGTTTAGCATTGACAAGGGGGGGGGGGGGGTGTTGAAGGTATATGGGTTTGAGGATATAACTGAGGTAACATTATTAATCCGCTGTTCTCTCAGGTCCGCTGTGAAAGCTGAATATTGTTGCCACAAGCGGAAGCTGTCCATTTCAATTAAAACGTACCTTTGGTACTTGAATTTTGAATGAAATGCTTTTTTTTTCTTCTTTTTGAAAAAGGGTGGAATGGCAACAGAACTACAACAACACTTATGATGGTGCTGTTTGTTATAAAATTCGACAAAAAAAAACAAAAATATGTTGTATAGTACTTTTAGAGAAGATGATGCTGCTTTTTAAGCTTTAAAATTGAACAAACAAGGATGAGTTTATGATGGTGTCTTTGAATGTTTGTGTTGCAAAAAAATAAAAAACACTGGGTCTTGTTGCAATAATCCTTGAATTTTTAGTTTAATGACAGTAAGGGATAAATTTTGTTTTAGGTGAGAGTATGAGTTTGGTGCTATTTGGCCATTGGGCTGCTTTTGGCTTCGATTTCAAGTGCACTTTGCCATGCATTAATTAAAAAATCTTGCTTGTTGTTGGCGTTGGTATTTGTCTGGCTAAAATATGCTTTTTTGTAGTAGTATACATATATGTACATATTTATGTAGTACGAGTAAATGCAATATGTACATAGTATACCTAGTATTTGTGTATCTTCCTTTTATTTTTTAAAGTTTTAAGGGAGGCTGCTTTTATTTTGAAAATACTTGAAAAAAAATTTGTAAAAATTGCATTTTTCAGAAAGAAATTTTTCGTTCGCTTCATTTATTTATTTTCTAATTTATGGGATAATACTTTTCTTGAAGGGCCCTTCAAACCGATTGAATTGCTTAATTAGATATTAAAAAAGAATTTCTTCATTAAGTCATTGTCTTGTTTACTGTAAAGAAAGTAAATCTTATATATCTTATAACTTTGAGGGACTTAGTTCCAGTCCTTTTTTTTTTTTTTTGTCAGAATTGAAATAAATTTTGTTCTCCCTCCGAAAGAGATCCGAAAAATTGGGTTTCGAGTTTGATTAACAAGTTGTGTTACCAAACTGCTAATATTCTCAGTAATTTATGTTGATAATTCTCATTTATGTCTTGAAATTTATTGTATAACTGTAAAAGTTTCCCCACTTTTCAAAATTTTTGCTGAACCTTTACTGCCATACAGCACATATACAATCTTTTGAGTTTTATAGTGACATAGCAAACATCATTGCTCACAAAACATAGAAACGACTTCAATATACTGAATCAATATTTCGAATCACAATTTTTGCAAGTACGTCCTGTATTTAGCACGTATCTTAGTGAATAAAACGGCAAAGACTGTAATAGAAACTTTATCACTATGGAAGAAGAACAACTTAATATATGGCGAGATCGCTTTGATAAGACTTGTCATACCCTGGCAAATACGCGAGCAATAAGTGATATACTCGAATGTACTAACCATCCAAGCAAAGAAAAAACTCACGTATGCTATACGTACTTGAAAGAATGCCAAATATACAGGCATCGTTTCAACATTGCAGCTGTGTATCTTAAAGCTGACATTGAGATTACAACCGACATGTTATACTACCTGTATCGATCAAACCAACCGTTCTAACTGCAATAATATGAGCCGAATTGCATTACTTCCAGTAATAAGCAAAGTCTTTAACAAAGTGATATTGGGTGGAATTGTTGGCGCTTTAGCTACGCATCCTCGCAAGCAAACGTCAGGCCCTCATCCAAATCATTCCTGTACCGACAACGTAAATAGTATGCGAGTTCTCATAGAGAGCTACCGAATTTAATAACATTTTATATGCAGTCTTCGTAGATTATGAGCAGATGGTATAGTCAGTCAAAATGGAAATGCATTTGGCTGCCTTTGGAAGTAATGGGGGTGCCGATCTAAATTATATATACATATACAAGAAATGGTTATGACGGGTCTATGCTAAGCGAATAATGTGCTCCTAATAAGGTGCATCCTGACACAATTATTATTCATTGTGGTTGCTTGAACGCATAAAAATTGAGCCATCCATTGAAGATTGATTGCTAGCCTTTAAGATCTGGATTACGGAAATGATAACGTTCTACACCAACATATGCAGTCGAAGCTTAACCAGCTGCAAATATAATCGTCAAAATTTGGGCTCAAGATAGGCAAAACTGTGACAATTCGAATAAAAGCAAACAATTCAACTCGCTTTAGCATCAATAATAAAGAATATAAACGACGTCGAGAGTTTTAATTATCTGAGAAGTATGCTCTCAGTAGATGAAGGTGCTAAAAAGTATATTGACAACCGCATAAAAAAAGGCACGTCCTACGAAACATACGGCTTGCTAACAACTTCCATACGAACACTAAAGTTAAAATTTTTAACGGGTGAGGAAACCATTTCCGTTGTATGGCTATGAAACTTGCCTTGTATCAGCAAACGTTCGCTAATCGCTTTTTACGAAATACAGGGTGGCTGATGAAAGCCGATACCAAAAGAAAACTTGGTAACTTTTTTCTATCTAAGTAATCTGGAGTTTTTTGTTTTGGTTTTTGTAGATTGATCCTTAGCTTTAATGAAAATGAAAAGTGGGACACTGGAAAAAGAGTGCCACTATCACGCATTGAAGTCTGTAGTTTTGGTTCAACTAACTAACATATTCATTTCAAGAAAATTAACCTTCCGTTGTGCCCCTAGATCGCCAGAACTAACTCCACCGGACTTTTTCTTGTATGGCTATTGTAAACAGGAAGTGTAGAAATCGCAACAGATAAATTTGGAGGAACTAAGACAATCAATTCGAGCGACAATAGCTACAGTTCCAGTGTTAACTTTGCGGGCAGTAATGAACAATTTTTTGCCAAGATGCCGCACCTGCATCCATGAGCAGGGCTGGCATTTAAATTCGATTGTGTTTAAGACTAATTCGATGTGCTTTCAAATGAAAAGAGATTGAAAATATTCCATGGATTACAAAAGAAGTCGTTCCAGTAATGTAGCAAAATTCATCAGCCACCCTGTATATTGCAAATATGGTGACGAGAGCGAATACAAACGAAGAGCTATTACGGATCATCTATAAATGCAGTCAAGATAATACGGGTGCATAGGACATACATTAGGCAACCCTTATGATAACATCTCTCAAGGGACCCGACGTAGAGGCAGACCAACGATGAATAAGAACGATTATCAATGAGGCTGGCAAATCGTTAAATGAGTTAACACAATTGCAAAAATCGAACTTAATGGAAATAATTTGTGTTATCCTTAAGATCTTAATGGAATCAAGGAATAAGTAATAACAAACCAGTCCAAAAGTGTTCGATTAGAGCAGGCAAACCACAACTGAAACATAATCTTTGAATGCTGCTGATTCTATAAGCTGTTGACTTGAACTTGAGAAGAGGGAAGCTTCCGGGAAGTGGTCTGTCATTATAGATTGTAAAATGATATTTGGTAACGCAGAATAAAAACAATATAAACGATAACTATACGTTACTATTTCCCCAATGGTGTTATACGGGTCTAATGCTGCAAATTGAGTACAACAAATATCCTGTTTACGGTGAAAGCTAATAATCCATGCTGCAGGCCCTTTTTGATACCTCCAAAGAGACACACAATTTGTAATTACATATTGCAATTAATTTTTGAAAACACAAAGTAACTTGAGAAGATCATATTTGCAGACAATGTTTGCAAAAGTGCTGGACCGACAGAGCACATGTGCGAACTAGAGGCAGCCAAGAAGGACGACTGCTGTGTAAATTGAACACTGGCAATTTTAGGGAGTCAGTGTTAAAATTCGACAACTATCGGTCATCAGAAATATTTTTAAACTACGAATCAATAATTGAAGGATATGTCGAATCATATAATAGATAAAACCATCCACTCGTACAGAAATGTTTTGTTTTCTGCTGCTATGATGTTTCAACTTTTCAATGGAACTGCATACAGTTGATGGATGTTACAATTATATTTTTGGTTGTCATAGTCGATTAGATTCAATCGCAGTTCTACTTTCGCTTCAGAAACCGATATTTTAAATTTATCTTCCAATATATTCTCGTCTCGGAAGACATTAACTGTATTCCACTGATGGCAATTGTTTGTCACAAAGTTGTTACTATCTGATTAGTTGCTTGTTGTGTAGCATTCTCCTTTCCAGTCACCAGTCGTACCATTGAGTTCATATGAAATTGCTTAATAACAAGATCACACAGTAGCCAGTGTTTCATTGCAAGTGTCGCCTTTGTATGCTGTTGTTGTATGGTGTAGAGAACTCGTTGTCAGCAGTAGATATAATATATTGTACCTTTTACTACGAAACTTAATAAATTATTTTTGTTATTGCCTTTCCTTAACTTGGTCTTTCGTTTTTTTACACTCTTTCAAAAACTCCTTTAATTTTAAAGCTCTGTGATACTCGTTTAGTTTTTATAATTATTTTCTGGATTATCTTCCAAAGCGCATGCTCTATATTGATTTTTCTCCCGAATTCAGTATGTGAAATTTGTGCTTGTGCTCATTTTCTAAAAAAAAAGAAAAACATTGTGATTTTCCATATATCTTTTGTTAAAAAAGTAGAAAAAACAAGCGGCTTATCAATTTAATAAATGTGAATGTGTTTTAGGCTGGTTTTTATATTTGTGCGGTTGAATTGAATGCCAAATATATTTCAGCCGGTTCTTCCTGTTTGATTTAAGCACGAAATATAAAACATGTTGGTATGCGTAAATTTGTGACACTATGAGACAGTAAAGGCATAAAAATAGGAAGAAATTTCAAGTATTATTTCTAGATATACTGGTCCGTCGAACGTTGGTTTTCGGAGCAGAGGATACAGTCCTTTCTTCGACCCCGTCGTATCACAATGATTGCCGGTCCATCCGACAGCTGGGACACCTTTCAACCAATAAGACTCACGCCAAATTTTGCATTTGCTGTAGATTCTATTGAACACTCGTAGTCGTGTGGTAGTTCCCCCTCATCACCCATAGACTGATATAAACGACAACTGGATATTCATACCCAATGTGTGCCGCGGTCTCAGTCTCCTCTAGGCTCAGTCTTCAGATATCATCTTGAAGAACGCCAATCCTCCTTGCAGATGATTTAATTTTTAAATAATTTCACTAAATTTAAAGCGCAGTAAACTAATGACTTTGCTCTTTTTGGTCGGGGAAGTTGTTGCCAAATAGCCGGTATATAAGTCGGTTGTCAATTTCTTAAATTGTCATGGCGCAATGATTACCAAACGCCGGAACTTCGTCTAATAGGAATAAAAGTATATCACTTTTTGAATGTGCAATTTTCCCATAGTGTTTTTATGTCTGCAAATGTGTGCCGTTTCGATGTGGGGGTGGGTAACAATAGAGCAAAAGTTTATCGTTCTACAGGAAATAAATTTCTATGTTCATACATATATTTTTTATTTTTCTATTTGTTCAGTTATGAGCGTAGATTTCCTTTACATTGCCAGAATGTACATATATGTACATATACATATAAAGAAGTACGTATGTATGAATACATTTCTTTTTGTGTTTGTGTATGAGTGTTTTTTTTCTCATTTAAATTGCGTTATTTGCTTCGATGAACTATTTCTTAAGTTTAATTGGAAAAGAAAAAGCAAATGATGTCTTAAGAAAAATATGTGTTCATAATTCTTCCGAAATGCGGTAGAAATATTCTTGCGCTGGTTGGAAGAAAACATAAGAGAAAATTTGCTTAGCGAAGGCAGGCGTAAAGTATTGACAATACAATATTTATGTGTAAAAAGCCTTAAAGACAATTACAATAATTTAGTTAAAGTCATTGTCATAGATGTAGTAAGTAGCTTTTAAGCTGCAATCAAACCAGACAGATTTTTTCTTGGTAGAATAACCTTCACTTTATTTGCGATCAATTTTTATAATCCTTCTGGATCTATTATGGAAGCCAACCACACTTCAGTTGCGTTGCCGGCTGCCAACCAAAAATTTTTAGTTACCACAAAAGCACTAAAATGTAATTACAAGCTTTTTACGCATATTTTGAAAAAAAATACACTTAGAATTAAATTAAATTCTTCTTTAAGAAAATCAAGTCATTAATTCAGAAAAATGAGGGGGCCATATCAGCCAAGGACCCAGAATAATAACTATGGTTATTTTTTGCTTATATTTAGATAGTTTTAATACAGGGTGTCTGGTGGCAAATTTATATTTTTAAATACGATTATTTTAAAAAGTAATAAACGGTGCGGATGGAGTGTGGCGCCGGATTTGTCAGTCACGATGTCGCAGTGGTAGAGTGACCATCGCGTGTTCGCTGTGGAGACATTTTTTAAGAGTAATGATTCTTACGTAATTGCTCGTCGACAATTTTGTTCAAAGTTCGGTATTCGGCGAATAAGTGATGGACCGAGTGTAAATTTAATTCGTTAGTGGGTGCAGAGATTCCGTGCAACTGCTTCGGCTAAGAATGTCCCACGGTCAAGGCGCAGTCGATCTTCAAGGACTCCCGAAAACATTGAACTGGTTGAAAGCAGTTTACGTGAAAACCCGCGACTTTCAATACGAAAAAGAGCAGCCTCACTGAGACTCCGTTTTGAACAGTGTGTTTAGATGACATACTCTTTAAAAAATAAAATCCGCATTTCCATTCTAATGTTCAATGCTCTGAATGAAACTTTGTGTCAATTATTACGTTTTTATTTAAGTTTGAAAATATAAATCTGCTACCAGACATGCTGTATTTAAATGTTCTAAAAATTTTTTCTTCTCTTCTGCTCATCAATCACTGCCACACATTTATATTTGGGACTATTCCCCCAGGTATTAAAAAAAAGTCCATTGCCTACTCATTTAACATAAATTATTTTGATTTATGATTTCAATGCTTGTCATATTTATGAGCATTATTCCTATAACTGAATCATGCTCATAGTGGAA
Source organism: Dexiosoma caninum (assembly GCA_963924685.1). NCBI lineage: Eukaryota > Metazoa > Arthropoda > Insecta > Diptera > Tachinidae > Dexiosoma > Dexiosoma caninum. Next base: position 59,284,617 of record OZ004726.1, on the reverse strand, counting down.
AGGAATGTGGTGGTTTGTTTTAGTTTGGCAAGTGTTGTAGGGTTTTAAGAATTAAAAGAAGATATTTTTATTACTGCTAATTTTTCTCGATACAATGCTCAGCGATAAAATGGAAATGCGGATTTTATTTTTTAAAGAGTATGTCATCCAGATCCCTCAGATCCTTTTTTAAAATTTCAGTGCAATAATCGTATTTAAAAATATAAATTTGTCACCAGACACCCTGTATAAAGACTGTTAAGCTTTCGAAAATTTTTTAAAACGGATTTGGCCGCCGAAAAAAAACTTAGCTGGCTGAATGTAATTTATTAAATATTTAAAATCTCACTTTCCCTACCTCTCTATTCACTACACTATCCTCCTTTCTATCTAGTTCTCGTGAAATGCTTAAAATTTTTAGGTATATCCCCTGAGCACTAGTCCAAGAAAAATTCAAAAATGGCGACCAAACACAGCGTCCACTACCAGCGGCGTTGCAACACTACTATGGAAAAACGTTGAAAATAGAGTTGTAAAAATAATAAAGATTGCTCCGAAGCCACCTGACATCTTTATCACTGTCTCTTCTTGCAATCATTGCCTCTTCTATACGCTTTCCATTTCTAGGCAATTCCGGTGCATGCATTGCACATATGGGGACATCTCCTGAGCACTGCTCCCACAAAAAGATGGTGCAGGTTTAGATATCAAAATTTGGATTGAATCCGCAGAGAAATGTTCTGGGTAATTAATGATCGTCGAAGCATCTGAATAATGTAAGTAGCCTTTCTTAGGAAAGTTCTTAAGGAAATGAAGTAACTTTTTTTTTTATCTTGGACCAGCACTCAGGAGATGACCTCTACATATGCGGTGCATTGTGCTGGAACTAAAGGAAAGGGATAGTAGGAGAAATGACAGAATGTGAGGCTTCACTATCTTCCAACACTGCTTATGGCACGTTATTTGTTTTTCTAGCAGTGTTGTAGCGTCTATGCTGTCAAGGCGACGTATTAAATTTTTGAAGCTAGTAGCAATTTTTGGTAATTATTTTACTTTGCCGGTGCTACACAATACCGACGAAGGAGGGCGTTCTGATGTGCCTGTGGATTGGATACAGCTGAAGCCGTTACTATTCAGTGACCAGTGACTATGCGTACGGTACTGAAACTTTCCGACAACAACTAATACAAAGCCACACAAATGCACATCAGAAAAAATTCGAGATATTTTTATGAGTTTGAAACTGGAGCTGAACCCACGAACATTTTTCGTATTGAAGTCAATGTGCAGACTACTGCGACCATCGCCACCCTCCCCTCATCTATATTTTGGTGTTTTTTGATGCCTCAAAGTGCTTAAAGTTTAGCTTTAGGACTACACTAAGAAAATGCACTACCCAGGTGCTTTTTATATTTTTCTTTAGTTATTTTAATACATTTTGATACAAAGTCCCATAATTATTATAAGCAAATGATAAAAAAGAAGTGTGTTCACGTTACGAAACGACTTATAAACGATATTAGTGCAAGACAGCCTTGGAATTTCGAAATTTTGCAAAAAGTTTCCTTATTAAGTGTTGACAACGTCTTTTGTAATACAAATTATATAATAAGCCTTGTAAAATAATGTACTAAAAGTGTGAAAACTGTTTCCAAAATAGAAAACTGCTTATAAAGTATCAATAAAAATAAATAATGCTCAGACCCGCTTTTGGAAAGAAGTAAACGATTTTAGAGATTCAGAAGAAGAAAATCCTTTTTAAGATTTATGAAATTTTGCATTAAGAAATTTAAGGTTGCCATATTCAAATACTGAAGTGGAAAGAACATTTAGTTCAATGAATTAGTGGAAGTTCAAAATCAGAAACCGATTATCATTGAAGTCATGTCAATTCGGTTCTTCATACATATTTAATACGTACATCGTCGCCACAATTCGTGCTGCATTGTGTATATTTTACCATCTAGTGTCTGCAGAAATATCACGTTTTGTAATATATGTTCATACATAAGGAAATGTAAATTTGTAGTACCTAAATGAAAGTGTAATATTTATTTGTATTCAGTGCACAGTAGTGCACTGTGGTCGATCCCATTGGCCAAAAATCAAGAAATCAAAGTCAAAAGTTTGTCACCAAATGTGCCATATATATTTCTTAAAAAAACAAGGGTTTAAAATGTATAGTTTTTTTTATTTATTCCAACTGTACGCTTTAAAAACAACTTCAAAAAAAGAGAGCGTTTTTGCAGTGTTAAAAGTGGAAAATTAAGTGCAACTTTGAATTAATTAAAACAAAACAAAAATTCATGTTGAAATAAGTCCAAAGGAATATTGAATTAAAAGGTATAAATTTAAAAATTATTAGAATGTGTTTAGCTTGTTGGGGATTTGTTATAAAATTAATATGTTTCCAGTGTCATTGTTAATATTCGTTCGTCCATATATGTATTTAAATTTCAACTAAAGTTTTAAGTATGGTCCGCCTTGGGGGACAAGTATCGTAGAGCCTCCAGATGCAGATGGCAATTGGCGGTAATCGCCAATTGTCTAAAGACACTCCGGCATGAGGTGTCGCTGCTTTCGACTGAAAGTGACCGATATAGACAGAAGAACTCGATAAAACCCGTAATCCCAGGTGTTATTCATACCGTGGAATGAATGACACTACATGAGTGTGTCTTCTAACGATGACCTCCAGATACTGGGTGCCCTCTGGTTGTAATCAGCCTTACCGTGACATCGGGGCACTGTCGCGGCTCGACCAACTAATTCCCCTTACTTTCCTTAAGGAAAGGAAAACAAAGTAAAATTGATAAAAGAGGCAGCGTTCCTCCCGGAAAACAACATTCTCGCAAGTGACCTGCAAATCAGCGGAAATGGAGATTGCTGTGGACTTAGAGCCCTATGAACCCTCCAACATCACCGCAGAAGACGAGGATGGACTCCCCACCTTTCCTCAGGAACTGAGAAAGAGCAAGTTCAACTCAGTGGGGCCGCTAAAAAGCGACTAAAATACTTCCTGATAAACATTATATTAAGGAAGAAAGGAAGCTTGCTCAGTACAGTCAGGTGCTATGAGGCGACAACGTTCTAGCAGCACAACTCCGAATTAAGTTCTGTCGATTTTGTGAAAGCGACATATTGTCCTGCACTCGGCAGACAGAGGTTTCTCAACCTGGGTGGAACTGTGGCACCACACACCAAATAGTGCTGGATTCCTTAAAAGCCGTTTTATGGGGTCAAATATGAAATCTTTTTGGTCGCAGTGCTTCGGGCCCAATAATAATTATAATGTTCCGAATTGAAATCTCCAATGGGACTTTTGTTGGTATATTAGCTAATATTCCAAGATTCTAAAATTGGTAATATCAGGTACATATTTTTGCCCTTCTTGCCCACAGACCAAAGTGGACTATCTTGGCATTTAAAAAAAGCATCCTATAATTGCATGACAACCGTGCAATTTCTATTTGAGTTATAAACTTTTGAAAATATAACGATATTTTATCTTTCAAATAAAGAAAACAATTAAAAAATAGTGTGCACAAATTTTTTTATAGCAGTTTAAAAATTGCTAACACTAAGGTTGCCTTTTAGTAACAATCCCTCTTAACTTTTTTTTTAAATTTCTTTGGTTGAAGGTATACAACGCAATGGGGCTTTACTTTTCAAGGATGGTTAACCAGCTGACTACACTTCTGCATTATGCACAATTTCAATCATGTATCCGCGTATTACGGTCATTTTTAGATGGTGATCTTATCTCCGCAGCTGATATAAAGCTTCAGATATCATAGTTTCATTTATCACTTCTAGGAAATAGATGTGAAAATTTACCACACTGCACTACACATAATTACTCGTATCCTTTCTGATTTCACGCAACAATAAACATTAAAAAATAAGTTTCTTTAGAAAAAAAGTAATTAATGATTAAAAAAAATCCCGCTGCTACTCTCGTATGTATGTACCTCAAAAAAGGGAAAAAAAATCCGCTAAGGATGTTGAACTCCTGCTTAGTTTTGTTTTTCAACAAACAAAATTTCGTCTTGCTTAGCCTTCTTATAGATTGTAGATTTACTACTAAAATTACGGTAAAAAGAAGTAATAAAGAAATCCATTTATGTATATTTGGCTTATCCGGATAATATATAATTTTTTGTTATTTGTACTAAAAATTGCATTACATATTCTAAAGAGTTTTACCATTTAATACAGAAAAATTTTCCTATACCTATAAAAACACTATAAAAGCTGTATAAGTATTTTATTTTTCAAGCAGCGCATGTCCTGGAAAAATTCCCTTCAAGAATTTAACTTTTAATTTTTTCATTCATACTTTAGGCTCTTTTTAAGACTCTTTAGATTGATTCTCTTTTTATTTTATTTTACTTGGAAAATGTTCTTCCTTGTTTACTTTTTGGACTTTTTTTTAGCAACAACACAATAAGAAGCTCTTTTTTATTCCTGTTGCATAACTAAAATGGTAAAGTTTGGTTTTTTTTCTGTTCGTTACACATTTTCTGCTCAGTACCGGCTCTATTTGGAAAAATAGCAAGCAAACGGCACACCCAAATTCTTAAGTAAATAAAAAAAAGGATTTATAAAAAATGTTTTCGTAAATATTTACGAGATTTTATTTATCTAAAGATATATAAATATAACCATTGAGGCTTATTACTTCGAAATAATATGTAAATAATGAGAATAAATTGTAAAAAAGCAAAAAATATATGAAATAAAAAGGAGCAGTGGGGCCGAATGAAGAGAAAAGAATAAGAAATAAAATTAATATCCGAGTGAAAAATATTAGAAGTTATTTTTTAAGAACTGCTTCTGATCTACTTTCGGAATATCAATAAATGTATATTTCCGAAGTTATTGAGAACAACATCCAGAAAACTAATATGAAAGTGATTTTGTTCCAGCAAACTGATGTCTGTTTGACTTTATTATTTATTACTTATTTAATCGTAAAACAAATGAGGTAATGAAAACTATAATTCAAATGCATTTCGAAGAAATAAATTAATTCAGAATTTTTGTAGATTTGGAACTTAAAGCAAAGCTCCGTACGAGTATTAAAAAAATTATATTCCTCTGATTAAAAAACATTAAAAAAGCATTACTTCCAATTGAATAGAAATCGCAAAAGAAAACTTCTGGCAACGGCAACCTTTTGTATAAAAAATAAATATAGATATAGAATATTATACATAGTTGGGGTATTCGCAAAGTCATATGTTTTAAAATAATAACACGAAAAAATATTACTGTTATGAACAACCCGTCATAATTTAGTGTTCTATTTCAAAAAATTCATTGAGCTGTTGAAAAAAAAACAATTTTGATATTTCGTATCAAAATGCTAAAAACAAGTGAAGAAACTAAAATAATTCGAGTTTTTAATATAGTAAATACATCTTGTAATAATTTCTTTTTCAATTAAAATTATATAATTGCTGTTTTGGCACAAAAAATTGTTGAAACGAAAACAGCTGTTGGTACTTTCTCCTTTGGAGTCTGATGAGGACAAATAAAATAATATTGACACATTCTTTATTTTACAAAATTACTAATATAATTTTGTCAAAATTTTCGGTCTTATTGCGGTTGTTGAATTGTTTGGTAATCTAAAAATTACGATTACGGCGATCACACCCCTTCTTTGCATTACTCTATTCTAGTTTTACAATATTTATATTTCTTTCTTGCAGAACATATTAGATCGTGTATTCCTCCCCAATCTTCCCGCCTCTCTCGCTAACACACTCAAGGATTTCTGCAACAAAAATTGCAAGTGTGGACAGGGATTTTTTTAAAAATTTTTTTTTTTTTTAATTTTTGCATTTATAGAAGGTATATTGATGGAATTTTTTTATGGATATTTGTCTAATAAACATTTTATAAATAAAAAAAACTTATGAATACGGCAGTTAATCTTTAAGAGTTCCAAGTTTGGAAGAAAGTGAGGGACATATTCCCTCTCATGTTTACCACTCTATTACCACTCTTCCTTTTTCACCCGGAAAGTAACCTTTTACCATTGATCCCAATGCTGTCCCGAAACAAAAACTGCAAGATATGCTCTTTAAGATTTACTGCCGTATTCATTAACTTTTTTTTATTTATAAAAGATTTATTCGACGGTTTGCCTTAAAAAATTCAATCATTGTACCTTCTATAAATCCAAAAAATTTTTATGAATACGGCAGTTAGTCTTTAAGAATTCCAAGTTTGAACGAAATCAGGGTATACATTCATCCCCACTCATTTTTCCCACTCTTTGTCCCAACCCTGAAATTATAAAAGACAAATTAATTTATTAATTTTGCGCAATTAAGTCAAATATACATTTAAGTCAGAGGCAGCTAAGTCAAAAGTACTGTATTGCCAATTCAAAAAATAGAACGGTTGTAAAATGTTTTTTTTTTTGGTTGATCTATTTGAGTGTACAAGTATTTGAAATGCGTATTTCATGTATTTCAAATACTGCCCAACAATGGACCACTGATGATATTAAATTATAATTTATTTCTAACGAGGTTTTGATTTGATCGATGGAAGCTGCATTATGACTTAATAATAACATTTTTATTTGGGAATACCCCAAAAATATTTTCATATATGTAAAATATTTGAAATGATCACAAATTCTTCTCAATATTTTATCACACTATTTCTCACGCTGTATTTTTTTAACCGCATTAAGAACTGTTTTTGTTATTATTTAATTATTAGTGTTAACCATAAATATCCCCCAAAAGGATAACGTAAAAAATTAAGCATTTCACCAATTTATATTTAAATTCTTGATTACTAAATAATTTTTAATAAGAAATAAATTACATGCCCTTAAAACAGATACATAATGTAGACCAAAATAAATACAAAACTACTAAAAATTATTATATTCATAGAGGTCATTAAACTCTTACTCATCGTGTTGGAAAATTTCTTAATTGGTTTATGTTCCTAATGTCCTTATTATAAAATTTTTCAATTCTTTTCTTCTTTAACACGCACTTTCACAGGTAGAATGCAAATGTCTGACGCGTGGCTAAGCAACATGTGTTCTAAATGCAACATAATAGTAGACATTTTTCACGAGCTATACTTTAAATGCGCTCTAAAATAATTATTACATTTCCACTTTTCTAAACATAATTACATATGTATATACATACTTACATATGTGCTTTTAATTATTTAAAATTCACTAGGCAAATTTTGATTAAAATTATGGGCGAGATAACAGCTGAAACCTATTCTTACGAACAACTAAGTGATAAATGATTTTACTTTTAAATTGCCCAAAACTTGGTGCAGCCTACGTCACAGCTATCAATACACATGAACTTTTAGAAGCAGTGTGTGTAAAAAATTTTAAAGCAAAATTTGAACGGGTGGCTGTAGTGTGTCTGCACTCTTTGGTGCTTTTTTTCGCAACATTTTTAGTGCTTTTTAAGTTAAATTAATTTTTTAAAATTTAATTTTTTTAATTATTGGTGCTCTTCTTTATTTTATCACAAATCCAAAAATGTTTGTATACAAAAATTTTAACAGTTTATATTGGTAAAACATCTCAAAAAGTTGTGCTTTTTTAAGGTTACAGATTTGAAGTCGTTTGTATCCTTCGATGTCGTTTACATAATACGCATAAATTTGTCACATTTAGACTGCGGCAAAAGTCGGCAAATCGTCATTTTGCTATTCTCAGGATCAAAAACAACATTTTTGATTCGTCATATCGCCTCTTATCTTGTGTAACAAATTCTAAACTAAAATCCCGACAGAAATTGAAATTTAAAAGTTTAGTTACGTTTTTTAAGAACTCTGCATTTTGAGTTATGTCATTGTTAGAGTAAATGAGTGATGTGTATTTTATTATCGCACGGACTCCTATATATATCCGTGTATACATATAGGGTGGAGCAGAATGAGCTATATGGTTTGAATTATTTATAACTTTTTTAATTATTATTTTTTCTTTGTTTTGTTTTCAGCATTTTGTGAAGAAGACTTGGGGAATTAATTATGAATCATTACACGATCGAACACAACACATACTGCAGGTGCCTCAATGTATTTGTTAAGGGACATATTCGGCGAATGCATTATTTCGCGAATAAGCGATTTCAACTGGCCTCCACGTTCACCAGATTTAACAGCTCCTGACAGTTTTCTTTGGGGATATTTGAAAGGAAGAGAGTACGTTAACAAACCAAGAACTATACTCCAACTAAAAACCAACATTCGAAATTAAATCATGGCCATTACACCCGAAATTTAGCGAAAAGTTATGGAAAATATGATAAAAAGAGCACGTATGTGCGAAGCAGAAAATGGACATCACTTACAGGATATAATTTTTCAAAGCTAATTGCAAAAAATTCCCCAAAAATTTAGTGTATATAAAAAAAAAATTATAAAATCCCATAAATAAAAAAGTTATAAACCATTTAAACCAGTTAGCTTAATCTGCGCCACCCTGTACATACATATACATATACTCGTATATAAATTTTTTATTTGTCCAAGCAGTATATCTTAAATTTTTTGACATTTGTTGTGTAAATTACACATACACAAAAACTCATACCATGCACTTATAAAAAGAAAAATTTGAAACAGCAGAGAAGAAAAAGAATAAAGCTACATATGGATGTCGGTGCTTTAATACATTTGTTTTCTAAATGGTCTTTTTTTCTTTATGAACCCCTTTTTTTAAGGAAATTTTTAATCGTTTTGTTTTTGTTTTGCATAATTAGCTAGAAGTGTTTAAACAACTTACTTTTTTCATCAATTCCTTTGGGGTTAGAGTTTCAAAAAGTACAAGGGATAAATAAACGAAATCAAAGTTTTATAAAAAACCAGCACTCGAAATTTAATGACTTTTTCTGAATGTAAAGTAAAAAAATCTGTGATTTTCGGTAAAAGTTGTTTTAAAATAATAATAATAATAATAATAATAATAATAACAAGTAAAGACTTGGCAAGTTGGCATGTTTCACCATCGTAGCGGCTGAATCGTAGCATTAACATTTTTTTTCGAATTTCAATTTGAGATTGAAAATGAACGACACATCTGGAGAAATGTTCTGTAATACTAAAAACGCGGCCTAATTATGCAAACAATATTGTAAAGTGAGATTATTGAGAGTGAAAGCCAGACCCATAAGTGGTTTTCGATGGCATTTCGATACTATAGATGAACCCTGTAACCTTAAAAAAAAGTTGTGGTTACAGGTATTAAGGCATTATCCACTTTAAATTGCAACCGATATCCAATGCCGCCATTTTCCCCTAAAGAAATGTTATTCACCAAATAACAATTAAACGAAAGAAATTCGAACCATCTTTGAAGCGGACCAATAAGGGCGACGAAAATAAAAAAAAATTATGGCCGAGGCCGGAGTAATTAAAGCCTGTATTGAATCAATCACACTTCTGCTGAATGTACCCATGGTGGGATTGTATTACAAAATTTTTTTAAACAATCAATTCTGTTCGGTAAAAAAAAACGGCAAATAGTATGAAGCAATAAACATTTTTGGAAAATGAAAAATTTCTTAAAAACTAAAATTTATTAAAATTTCTAATATTTTAATAAAAAAATTTTTAATTTCATAAAAATTTAAATAAAAAAAAAACAATTAACAAACAATAATTTCTCTGAGACTTCGAAATTTCAACGAAAAAATTCCATTGTTCCTCGACGTTTCAGCAGGGTTTAAAATGATTTTTTAATCTTCTTTAACATCTCCAGCTCAAGTCATAAATAAAGTGTGGTCCAAACAAAACGTGCGATGTTCATTGTAAATAAAACAAAAATTTTCAATTTTTTTTTTTACCTTATTATTATTATTATTATTATTATAGAAGGATCTAAGACAATTACGTGTGAAACTAAATGTTGGCCAAATCATCGCTTTGGTTTCGGTGGCGTACTTCTATCCGGTGGTCGATATTTTCAATGACTCTGAGACATCATTTAGGTTCAATGTAGTTAATGTCCCGAACTATCTCATCCTTTAGCTCTTGAATTGTTCTTGGCTTTTCGACGTACACTTTTTCTTTTAAATATCTCCAAAAAAAGAAGTCCAACGGTATCAAATCACATGGTCGTGAAGGCCAATTAAAATCTCCACGTCGGGACGTGGTTTAACACGACCATTGAATTTCTCGCCCAGAAGCGCCTTTGTTTCACTGAAACAAAAAAACAAAGAAATGTCAAATTAAGGTGGGCAAAGAACTTGACGTTAAGGTATGACTCACAATTAACAACGTGATTTATGGTTGGACCACCCTTTATTTCTTACAAAGGAATGCGTATCCAAATTATTTCTGTACCATAAAAGAATGTTACTTGCTAACTTTGATTTCTGCTATTGTCGACATTCAATCAACAGCATTTTGTATTGAAAATTTGACAAAATCACATTAAAAACTCATGTCTAATCAAACGTAAATTCAATTAATACATTAAACGAACGATTTGCTAACACTTGAATGGAGCGAAATTTCTGTTATAATTTTGCAAATAATAAAATGTCTTGAATATTTTTGAAATGAACACAAATGAAAAGTAAAGAGAAAAAAAGGAGTCGTCTAAAAAATGGGAACAGAAAATCCAATTAGTATTTATTGTGTGTTATAATTTTTTCACAAAACGAGTGATTTTTTGCAAATGAAAGCAATTTATTGTCTCTATGTATGGTTGCATGTGTGCCTGTGTATGAATGATGCGCGTTCATAATTTAAATTCTTGCGTTTGCACAACAATTTTTATTTATTATGATTTTCCTTTTCGTTCTATAACAGCAATTGTTTTCCGCAGGGACCAACCAAGCACTCTAATTCCTCCCTCTAAAGCTCGCTGTTGTTATATGATTTACAATTTAAAATTCATTCATTTGCTTTTTCATTTCTCAATAAAAGCCGCTTAACTAATTCCTCATTTAGCAATCGTTGGAAAATGCTCACACACACATTTGACACGCCGGAAATAAACATATTTTGTTGTATTTCTTGAACGAAATATGATACGCATACGACACAATAATGTAAAACACAATGACATGACACCTTGAGAAATAAATTTTCTTTTTGGTGTCCTCGCTAAGGAATTAGTTAATACACGAGTTAAGCAGCTTTTGTTGTAAAGACGTTTAAGTTTCAATTCAAGTTATATATTTCCCAAGGATATTGCTTTTCTTTAAAACATTCTTACTTTGAGCTCTATATCGTCGGTGCTTGAGAAATGAAAAAATGTCGGCGATGTAAAATAATAAAAAAATATACATTTACTTTTTACTTTCTTGGTGATATGTGAGATTACGGACTGTGACGTTTTTTTTTCAAGAGAAGAAACACTCAGACAATGATTGCTTACTACTAGGTGTTAACTTCTAGGAAAAGGATACTAATATAGAGTACAGCTGGCGAAGTGATAGATAGAAGAAGGCTTCATTATTTTTACAATACTGCTTTATCACGTTTCTTGTTTTATAGCAGTGTTGTTGCGCTTCTGATATCAAGGAAATGCTTTAGATTTTCGGAGCTGTATTTGGTAGATATTTTATTAATTATTTTAGTTTGCCGATGATGCTACACAATATCGACTAAGGAAGGCGCTCTGCTTTTACTTGTGGATTAGTGTCAGCTGAAATCGAAACTGTTCAGTGACCAGTCACCACGGAAGCAGTCCGACATAAAGTCACACTAATGCACATCAGAAAAATGCGAAGTGGTTTTATGACTCAGGTTCAAATTGGGGTCGAACACAGGACTTTTGGTTTTGATCAACGTGCTAACTACCTCAACTATCGCCACCCTAAAAAATTAACTCCTTTTAAAGAAGTCCTTTATTAGGAGCAATATCCTCTCTAAACATTTGCTCCTCTTAAAGAAGGCTTAATTTGTGTATTATCTTCCTCTCTCTCTTATGGTACTATGGACTATACCAATTATCAATTAAATGTTAAATTAGTAGTGTTGTCTATGTGACACTATTCGGGTATTTTATAATGCTTTTTTGGTATCGTTACTCCTTAATTTTTTCTTAATACTCTTTGAAAAAAATATATTTTTGGCACTTTTTAAATTTTTTGTGGCGCTTTTGTTGCGAATATCATTGATTTCACACAAAATATTTTTGATATTTCGTCTCCAATAAATACAATAGAAATTGCCATAAGAAATATAAGTTTGCAAAAATCGAAAAATAAAGGAAGAACTGAAGAATTTTGTAGTGCAGTCTACCATTTTAAAAATTATTTGGAGGAAAATAATTTCATGAACTCGCTAACTAATTGCTATAAAAGAAGAAAGAACATTGAGATTAATAAACCTTTTTAAACCAAAGATTAGAAATCGACTTTCATTAAAACGGTTTTTTTGGCTTGATGATGACGATTATGAATCAGATATACCCATACATATGTTTAAAATGGTTTTTTTTTAAGCTTTTTTTTTAACCTTATTAAATGATAATAATTAGTGTAAATGTTTTTAATATTAAACGGGTTTGCCCATTTTTGCGTGCAAATTTTACACATTTTTAATATGTTGTCTGCGTAGTAAAATTTATATTTTTGCCATAGCCATAAACAAAGTATGTTAACTCCTCTGTTGGGCCCAGAAGAATATGAACATGATACTGATATGCTGAGACAGACATCTTTTGCAAGAACAAGTTGTGACAATTAAGCAATGTGGAGACTTGATCTCGTTGTGCTACTTTTGAGCACAAGATTTACATCGATACAACTTTTTAATGTTGTTTATTATGCACACAGGTCTTAATTTTTTGATTGCGAATTCTAAAATTACTTCTGCCCTAAGAAAACCACAAATGTAGGCAAAACAGGCGTATGAGCTGTTCACAAATGGATACATTGTGGATATCTGTACTGCGGTATCACTTGCATTCTCTTTTGGAACTAAATATATTAATGTTTTGTGAGACTACTTTCAGAGGGTGGCATATGCCAAATATGTACTTGTACGTTTTTTAAGACAGGACTCAGCACAAATGAACATTTCGATGTTAATCTCTTTGCGTACGGGTTAGTAGCGATAGGTAGACATATTAGAAGACAAGTTCTCTTTGTTATATGTTTTGTCCTATCTTCTATCTGCAGACAATAAGACACACTCTCAGTACTCATCAACACAACAGCTTCAGTATATATAACATTTTATCAAATTATCTGAATGTTACGGAATAGGTCTAATGCTACTACATTGACCCTTTGAAGCATGTGCAAAATCTCAGTATTCTATTTCGTAATTGCCGTATAGTGAAGAGCCACGTAAATCAAGCAACCAACCAACCAACTATGGTAGAGCAAAGCAAATAAATAGAACAACGGAAAATTATTGTATAACAACAATCACAATGAACAAACTTTTTTATTAACTTTACTTTTGAATACGACGTAACGTGATGGTGGTGGAAAGCAGTCAACCAGTATACAAAATCACACATTGTATGTTTTCTATAACACAAATACTTAGCAGTGGTAAAAGCTGACGTTTTGAAAGCAGCTTGTTGGAACAAATGGGAAAGGGATAAAAAGATAGTCGAACTTAATACAATAAAAAAAGCATGCACACATGACTCCTTTTGAATAGCTAAAATAGAAAATACAAAACACTGAAAAAAATTAAAAACATTTTCAGAGTTTAATTCATAATATAGAGACTCAAGACCGTCGCAAAAACCACTATAAAGCTACGATCCCCCTATCGACGCAAAGTGCTAATTTTCGTCGTAGTTCAAACGCCGATAGTGTGAATGCAGAAAATTTTTTCAAGTGCGACAAAGAAAGCCATGCCGGTACCGTGGCGATAGCTCTTCAATGGCCACCGGTTTTTCTACAGAGCTCTGCGTAAAGCATTTTCGTTGTATAGTTTTATTTGATATCCTACTGTTATTTAAGAAAATATATTAAATATGCATCTAACGCACTGATGTGTAGTATATTCGAGAACAAAGATAACGGCCATCTTTCTATTTGCCGTTGGATTCTATATGGCCCCAGCATTTGGTCCATGACATCTACGCCTTCTTTTGTGTCGTTGTTAAATGCGACAATTGCTGGTTTGCCAGAACATCCCACAATTTCCGCATCTTGCATTGTGGAAATATACAATGCCGAATTTGTTTTTCTTTGCACGTACGAGCACATTGTGACCCAATAGCTTGTTTTTTATTCTTAACTATGTCTGGAATACATTGGTTATTTTTACTATATCAACCATTTTTTCACAGTTTTCGAAAACATAAAAAAGTTTACGGTTGTAAAAAATAATCATATGCCGTATAGCCCAGCAACAGAAAAATGTAGTTATTAATAGGAATTTGAGAAAATGTACATGGAGATACCAGGATACCCGGTCATAGACTAACGTATATTTTCTTGGTTATAGACTGCATTCTTAAGTGAGACAAGTCGCCGAATGAAGTAAGAAAAATGAAGGAGTAGGTCTTTATTCTTGCACAACTCTGCTATTGCGCGTTTTTTTAATTTGTAAAGCGAGAATGCTGGGTATCTTTTGCTGTAGAGCCGGCGCGCACCTATTCAGCCAACATCGCAGTACCCATATTATTGCATTTCATATTCAAATCTACCTGCCTCCTCTAAGATCATGTACATTTAATCTTTATCCATCATCATTTATGTACCCATTTAATATATTTTGTATTGGAATAGAGCTAAGCAATTATTTCCTTTAAGCTTTTTAATTCTCTCAGTGTTATATTTATAACGCGTGCCGTATTGTACAGATAATGATGAGGATGCTAACGACACAAGGCACACGCGTTAACATGACAACAGACATGCAACTCAGGTGGTGAACCAGAAATAGTGAAGAAACTAATAGTACCCCAATAGAACCGGTAGAGAGCCTGAAATAAATAGTTGCAAAAGAAAAAAAAATAGGAACTCAATATAACGAAACTACGAATTTAAAATCGTAGAAAAAGATATGATTTAAAATATTCCATACTTTTCTTTTTCGAAGATAATAAGAAAAGGAACACAAAGGAATATTTAATTAACGCATGTGTATCAAATGATACTCTTACGCCGTGAAAATGTTTCTCTTTAAGTTTAAATGAAAGAGTTTCTAATTTAAAAAGGGTGTGTTAGTATTAAATTGTTAAGTTAGTTAAAGGGATGTTTTGCTTCCAATTACTCTCTTTATCATGCGGCTACTTTCCAATTTTCCAATTAGATTTGTTTTACATTAAACGTGTGCAGCATTTGGATGTATTAGTTTAAAGGATATTTGTGAAAATATTTTTCAAGTCAGCTTGCTTTTAGAATTTTCATCTAGTCACATATCGTTATAAATCGGCAAACCATAAGGATCGTCGTCCTAAGTCGTATGTGTTCGTTTGTTGCTTTCGTTCGTTAATTTTTCGAGAACATTCAGTTGAACCTTTAGTTTTTTGGACTCCTCTGCACTACATTTTCTTTAAATTAATCGTTTGTTTAAGCGTGTATGTGTGTGATTTTGAATTCAGTTTCAAGTTCAATATATTTGTAATTTGTTAAACTTAATTTATTTGAAACAAAAAAAAAATTAAAAAAGAAATTACAAGGAAATAAATAAAAAATAACAAGATAACAACACATAATAATCTCTAAAAAAAAATTTTAAAACACTTTTTTTAACCATTCCATAAAAAAGGCAAATCTTTTTAACAATTCATTTCAACGGGCAATTTGCAATATTGTTTTTACTTTTATTAAGATTAAATACACTTATTAAAATTTAGATTTTCGTAACAATTTAAAACAAGAAAATTGTTAAGAATCAATGCCAAATAAAAAAAGATAAAATTTAGTTTAAATTTTTTAAAAATATTTTTAAAATAAATTTTGCCCCATTTTATAACTTTAACAAAGTGTTGTCACTAGTCAAATATTTTATTTAGTTAAAATAAGTCAGCAATTAAAAAAATTATTGCAATAACTGTTTCGTTTAGAAAAAATGTCCTTTTTTCGATACGGATATAAGGCCAGCAAGGAATCGCAAAATGTAAGTAAGATATTCAGTGGTTCACGTTTGCTCCGTTAATTTTTTTTTTTTTTAAATCAAGAAAGTAATTCAGAAATACACAAACCCATAAAAATTTTAGAAAAATTAACAAATTTTATCAAAGAACAAGCGAAATTGAAATATGTACTTTCTTGCTTTTTAACAGAACACAATTTATTGTTACAAAATGGAATGAAACGAATGACAATTTCAAATGAACATATATTTTTAAATTCGAAAATATTTTTTCCGATTAAATAAAAAGGATTTTTTTTCTGAAGCCTGTTATTTAAAAAAAACATTAATGAACACACTGGAATAAACGGAGTGACTAATTTTTTATCCAAAACAATTGGCGATGTTCGTCTTAGACTTCGACGGTTTGTAATAGATTAAAGAAAACAGAAAACATTTTCCAAACTGTCAAAGTCGAAGAGGATAATTGCTAACCGTGATAAGGGTGAATATAACAATAGTTTAGACTTTGATAGAATATTTCTTACTTTTTATGAAAATAAATTCTTTAATCTGGAATTACGCAAAAAGTATATCTATAATGAGCGTGTAAAAGTATCTTATTTATGGCAAGTTTCGGTGTCGAAGGAATGATCACCGGTCGCTGAACAGCACCGCCTCCAGCTGTTAATACTCCACAAATAACATCAGAGTGGCATCATTGTCAGTATTCCGTAGCAGAATCATCGGCGAAGTAAAATAATTTATAAAAATGGCTACTACATATGCAAACATAGTATGTATCTTCAAAATTTAATGCGTCTCCTTGACATCAGAGACGCTACAGCACTGCTATAAACAAACAAATATTCAAAAGCAGAGTTGTAAAGGCAATGACGTTTTTCTCTGTCTACACCTTTACTATTTGCCATCAATATCACGATTCTCTTCCTATAGAAGGTAACACCTAGTATTAGGCAATCTTTGCGTTAGTACTACTTCTCTTTATAAAAATTAAATATACCTATATAATGAAACATTTTAGGGCCTGGGAGTGAAGCTTAAGACTTTCCCCACTAGAATACAACTAACTAAATATTAAAAAAACATTAAAAAATATTATCGGAAATGTACAAAAAAAGTGTTTCTTCACAAAGAAGAGAAAATCAAATGCCCAGCAGCTCAATGATAACGGCAGCGAACTGCAAGAAGCTCGTTTTTGGAGGAATTTGTTATTTGTGAACGAGCGGAAAAATGTTTCTGAATATATTTATATGAGGAAGTATACTTAATCCCACTTATAAATGGCCCAGAATTTGGTAGGAACTCGTAAATATATTTTGGTCTGACTATAACAATGATGATATGATTCGCCGTGTAGCGTCTTCTTTTTGCCTATTTTCAAAACATGAGTTTCGTTCAGACAACTCTTAAAGATATAGAATGTAAATAGATTTCATGGTCATCCAAAGCGGTTAAAGAGGTAATGATTTCCGTATGGTACCTCTGGGAAAGGAAGTCTTATGAATGCCGTAGTATAATGTGGGTCAAAAACCACCATGTGGTATAAAAAGTTAATAACATTTTCGTTTATATAATTTTTTTTCACATTCACAACTGAACAAAAAACAAAATAGTAGAATTTCATAATTTAAAGCAGCGATTAATTATTTTAACGCAAAGAACAAACATATCGTCGACATTTTGACGTCAGATTTTGTCTCTCTGAAGCAATGATTCCTTTCTTATTTCATCGTCGTCCCAACATGGCACCGTAAAAGAATTACCTCGAACCGGTCAACCACGTTAATTTGTTTTGCGAAAAATATTGAAAGTGTAGAGCAAAATGTTACCACAACACCAGAAACATCGAGCAGACGGCGTTCTGTTCATCTACGAATGGCTCGACGTCATTACGGCGCATTAAAAAAAAAAGATTTTCTATTATTCCCATATGAGGTGTAATATAAAATCCGTAAATCATCGGCAACGTCTAAATTTTGCCGTTAAATTTCAACATTGGGCCAGATTTTGAAATCAACTTTATTGAAAATACCATTGGGCGTTACGTCCTGCTCTTGAAGACAGACCTGAGATGTGGTTTCAGCAGGAGGAAGCCACTCTCCACACTGGAGAGTGAATAATTTCCAGAAATTTGGAAATTAATTGTCCAGCGTGTTCGCCATATTTGTCAGCCCTCGACTATTTTCTTTGTGGATATTTTAGAAAGCGAGTATATGTAAATAAGGCCGAGATAATCCTTGAACTCCAGGGCAACATTGTTGCACAATTTCAAGCGCTACATCTACAAATTTTAAAAGATGCTATAGACAATGCTCTAAAGCGAACCCATAACGGCGGGCATTTAAGTGACATTATTTTCCATACTTAGCTTAAAAAAAATTTTCTTTTGTATATTTTATAATCTAATATATAAACGAGAAAGTTATTAAATTTTGAAACCCCATGGTGAATTTTGGGGTTAGCTGTACAAGCTTTCAACTTAAAGTTACAAATTGACTGGGGACATGTTTTCTTTATTTAAAACAGACAATGTGAATTGCAAGAATAAACCACTTTTGACAATGTTTTAATTCGTTCTAGTTGGAATTCGGTATTCCATGCAGTAATTTGCCGCGTTATTAATATTCTGTCAACTGAGAACATCATGTTCTCATGTTAATACTTAACACAAATGCTTAAGATTCGTTATTGGGAAGAGCAGGAAGTTCGTTCTAGTAAAAAATAATAACCTTTTGGTGCTGTAGCTACTGAAAATTTACCAAATATTTGTCAGAATTCAGTTCCTCAGTAAGAAATTTGTGTTGAAGGCTAATAGTATCAAGTAGGCATATAAGAATGGAAGCACAGAATTCAGCAATAGGAGCAATAACAATAAAATAGTATATATCTGTTACCGATTATTACATTTCTTTTCCTTGAATCAGTGGTCATCATCACCAAAGGATATAATTTGTTATATTCTCTTTTGTTTTGTTGGGACTTTCTTCATCTTTACGTTATTGATAATCATTTACGGTTGATTTAAATATATAATATTATAAATATTTTGTCTAAAATATGGTTGCAAAGTTTATGGTACAGTAGAATCCAGCTATTCTTTACGCATTAGAGAAATTTTTTTTATCTTGGACCAGCATTCAGGACATGATCCCTACACATACAGTCGAACTTCTCTATAACGTAGCAGTTGGGGACCGTCAAATTTCTACGTTATAGAGAAAATTCGTTATAGAGAAACTGCAGAAAATTTTGACTACATTTTTTTATGTAGAAAATATATTTATTAAGACAAATATAATTGTTTTTACATGAACACATTAATTTTTTTTTATTAATACATACATATGTGACTAAATTGATGAAAAAAATCGATTGCTAAAAACTTCGCAATAGAGAGGTTATTTAGTGTGAAAAATTCTATTTAGGTCTTAAAAAATTGTACGTTACAGAGAGAACTTCGCTATAGGGAAGTTCGTTATAGGGAGATCAACATGTATGAAAATACTCACAGAAATGTTGTGTTCACGAATTTTATTTGTTATAGAGAAGATTTCGTTATAGAGGAGTTCGCTATAGAGAAGTTCGACTGTATACATATATTATAGGAATATTGGATTATCGACATTGTGTAAACCATAAAATAAGGTAGTTTTCTAATTCTGGTTATTCAGCTTTTTTTTTTGTCATTTTATTGCACTACCTGAAGACGTTTCCATTACGAATTCTCTTCGTTTTTTTCAAAATTGATTGAAGCGTTGAAGAAGCGATACCAAATTTTTCACTGTTACTCTTAAAAACATTGCTTTTGTAATTTTTTTTCAAAACATTGGATTTTATTACGAATGGAAAGAGGTTTTTAACAATTAAGTACCATTTATAGCGATTTCCTCAGATTTTTAACTGGAAAAAACCAATTAATTAGGGGAACAAAATCGATGGCTTTTTTTTACGAATTAAAGAGTTTTTCTCAAGGGACCAGCCATTTAGTTCGAATAGTTGAGGTTTGCGATTTAACGCGGTACGAATTATGGCGGTTTGACTGTTAAAAAAAACTTACACATTTTGCGTCGATTGAAGCTTGCTGAACTTTCAATGACAAGCTCTTGAAATGGTAATATTAAAACAATACAAAATATTCATTGGAAATGTTAACCTGAAAATCCATAAAATAAAAACAGTAGAAGCTATTAAAATCAAGGACCGGTACGGAATGATAAGCGTTTTTCGGCAATAGGAAAGTTAAATTTCTGAGTTGAAAAAAAGAAGAGTGGAATAAAATATATTCTACTACAATTCAATAAACGATAAAACACTTCTCCAAGTGTCAAAATTTAACTAAATACATAGAGATAATTTAAAAAAAACCTAAAATATTTTCTTGGCAATTTGTATTTAAATACGAGTATATGTATGTGTGTACATTTTTTTCATTAATTTAAAAAAGGCCTTTGAAGCTGCATAGCAACCATCCCCAAAAAATAACCCCAAAAACCGTTATTTACTTATACACACTTTAAAACAGAAATAATCAATATGCCCCATAACAGCGAAAGAAGAACAGCAACGTGCTCTTGCTTTATTTAAAATGCTCTCTTCAATTATGCGTAATTTTTGGGGATCCATTATTACAGTTTATTTTTGGCTACAATAACAAAAGCCGGCGTCAAACATACTTCCTCAAATATAAAACAGTAAAAAACAACACCCCTACAACGAAAGTGCGTATGTATGCGCGAATATGGGTGCGTATGGGGTTGTGGTTGTGTGCCTTTTTGAAATAGAGAAATAAATAGAACAAGTCCAGGTTCCTAAACAGGAGCATAAAATAACGAAAAACTACTGCATTTTATGTCAGCGTTCTCTTAAATATGGTTTGGAAAGTACTTGTTAATTTTTTCTTGCTAGCGGTAGGCATGTTAAGGAAGAGTAAAACTTTTTGTCGTTGTGAACACTAGACAAATATTATTTTCGGTTGTAGTCAGTGTGTTAGTTGTTATACAAAATTAAAAACAAGATGACAAGTGTGAAAAAATTAAACGGCAGATTTATAAATAAGCATTAATTGTTTTGGTGTATATACTTCTTATCGTGATTAATAAGTTGTACATAAACCAATTTCAGTTTAGAACACCTACAAGCGCACTTGCTATTTTTTTCCATATATTTATAATTTTTATTTTATATATAATTTTTATTTTATTTTAATACTAATACCTTGCGTCTAGTACTGATATCTTTTTACAATGGGTTTTTCATAGTCACTACAAGCTTTATTTTTTGTACTTTCTGTACCCATTCCTTGTGGATTTTTCTTAGAATTATTACGAACCTTTTTTTTTGCAACTGCTTATATTTACGTGTACACAAAGAATAAAGTTACTCAAAATAAGAGAAAACAAAAACTAAATTTTTGTCAATATCAAGGGAACATAGCTGTTCTTAGCTGAAATAGAGTGCACGTTGATTATATAGAACGAAGTCAAGGTTCGAAAACACGCCAGTCACCAAATTTACTGATGCGCATTATTATTTTTAAGCAATGAAGGAAAATAATTAATAAAGTGGTTTCTATAGTTAAAATTTGATGCTTCTGTTCGTTTTCGGATGCAGTAATTATTCCCGAACAGATAGATTAGGGGCGGGTCTACTAACCTTTAACATTGTGGGTCATGGCTACGATGTTTTCACTTGAACAAACCGATCGAACATGAGTTGATGTTGCCACATTATGTTGCAAACCCTGCGGTTTGCGAATTAGAAGTGAAGAATTAAGTTCTGTTTTTAAATATTCAACGGGCAGTAAATTCTTCACCCACATAAAAATCTAATTTTAAGAAGAAAATTACCTGGATGCATGAATTAAATAAAAGATTGAAAATTAAAGAATTAAAAAATAAAATAAATAAAAATTTAAATAAAATATTCAGAATATTTAGAATTTGCAGTTATTACATAAATTTTTAAATAAAATATTTAGTCTTGCAGCTAATATTTTGACTTTGAACAATAATGTGCCATGTCTTTATATACTTTAACAAAATCATATTCAATTAGTGTGTTGCTTTGCAATTTATTTATTATGCGGCGCCTACACGTTGCTACCAGTTGTACAACTGAGTTGAATAAACCAATTGATTGTTCGCTGCACAGGCTACAATTTTTCAACCAACTTTTTATTTAACTTTATTTGGAAATTATTTTCATAGAGTCAACTTGGCGTCGATTATGCGTAGCCACCTCGTTCCGCAGACTTGCCGGCGATGGCTGAAGTAGTCTGCACGTTGACTATACAACCAAAAAGTACTGTGTTCGAGTCCACATTCAGACTAAATCTTACAAACATTTCGCATTTTTTCTGATATGCAGTAGGTAGTCTTTGCGTAGGTTTCAGTGGTGAAATCGGTGGTCACTGAACATCACCGGCTTCAGCTGATACCAATCCACAAGAACATCAGAGCGCCCTCTTTCGTCGCAGAGTTGTAAGATAATGAAGGTTTACCAGCTGTAATCTATGTCCCTAATCTTTATCTACTTCCAGCAGAATGCATCGCACATGTAGGGGTCATCCCCTTAGTGCTGGTCCAAGATAAAAAAGAGGAAGTTTGTTTAGTACTCACGGGAAAATGATTGCAATTTTGTGTAAAGGAAATACATTTCGAGAAAAATGTATTCACTATAGGGATGAATATACATATACGATTATGTTTTTCCTGTGAACTTATTGTAGACAAAACGACGATCAGTTTAGCTTTCCTCTGATGTCTTCATCTGATTTGTCCTCAAAATACTATCACCATCCTGTAAACGGACAAAAGCGATATCCGCTGATGATATACTAATTTCTTACTAAAATCCTCGTTCTATGATATATCCCAAATTCCATTTTGTAGGGTTTTCCTAACAAAATTTAAAACTTTTTCAAGCACAGTGACTGATTAAATGTTAGCAGACACTGTACAATTAGTCAGCTGTATTTTTCGAAATATGGCATTGCTTTTTCTACAATTTTGTGCTCTTTTTAATAAGAAAAGACTCTTCATAAGAAACCAGATTAAATTATGTCACGTGTTTCTGTTTAATTAGCTCTATTTATGCATTTTTTCTTTTTGGTTTTGTTTTATTTTTATTTTCATGCATATATTTAAACAAACCACTTTAAAAAAGCACTTAAATACTTAAATGTTTTTATTTTTTAGCATGTTGCATGTGCATACAACAAAAATTTAACAACACCTTAAAAAGGGCCGGCCGTAAAATATAAACACACAAACACAGTGAAACCGTCGAAAAGTCTATAAGACAGACACCTATTTTGATTACAGCCCACCCTTCGAAACATATAAAAAATTACGGCAAAACAAATACTTCGCATACGAAAAATGAGGTCAAATGCATGTTTATGTGCGGAAGTGTGAGAGCGGAGGCAAAAAAAACATCAGAAAAACAGAAAAACACACTGCCATACACGTGGGAATAAAAAAAGTGTCAATTACATTTCGTACCAGTGTGAGTGTTAGTCATTTCAAGAGAGTTTTTTTTTTTGTAAATTTCAAAACGGTTGCGTTAAAAAGCAAGTCTTATAATTAAAACAAAACTTACACATGCACACACACTCTCACAATACACGAGTTATTTTCCACATGCTCAAGTTTTTGAACAGTGTTACCAAATGTGAAGATTTACCTTATTTCGATGTCAAAAGATTTTAGCTGAAAAGATTACGATTAGTTCTATATACTTGTTGTATGGTTAAGCTAGTCTAACCAAATTTTTAAAAAATTTTAGAAATATATCTCGTTTATATAAAAACTCGCAAAAAGTCTTTGAGAGTAATAAAAAAAACAACTTTTATGGTTTGAAACGTCAAGTCTTTTGTATTATTGTATTTTAATTGTTAATACATATGTACATGCAGTGCCTGATATCCTAAATATTTTGAGTTTTAAACCATAAAAGTTTGCTCAAGTAAAACAAAAAACAAAAACATGTGCGCACAGTTAATAATGAAAACAAAAATTAAGAAATAAAAGGGACACTTCTAAGTTATAGATGGTAAATTTAGAGCTTCGTTAGGAGAGGAAAATAACGAGATTCGTATTCTAATTATAGAAAATAATAAATATATAAAGCTAATAATTTACTTCTATTGGCAACCACGCAGTAGACACAACATAAAGAACGCTAAAGATTAATGCGTTGCAGCCTTCCAAAACAGCGTCTTGTTCCCTTATGCTAGTGTTTGTCTGTGTAATTTACAATTTTGTCTTTGATTTAGTTTGTTTCTGAGTAACATCACATGTAATTTTCACTGCCTGTATGTTATCGATCACTAGCCTATTTAAAATTTAAATACTTTTAACTAATTTCGAAAGAAGGCACTGCATACATATGCATGTAGTAAAAATAAAAAAATATAAATAGATGTTTTTATAAGCAAAAAGACTAAAAATATTTTAAATAAACTTATTTAGAGTATTCAAAATTTCAATCACGTTATTTTTATATTCCTATGCCAATTCACTTTGGTACTTTTCAGATGAACCGATTTTTCTAACAATATCATCCGATATGCTTATAGAATGGCAGCAAACGTTGGCTTTTTTACACCCTCTCTTATACGTATAACTAAAGAAAAGTTCTGTGTTCATTCCAGTTCTGAGTTTACTTTTAATTAGGCTCCATTAACTGAAACACAAAATAGTAATATATTTGGGGACGATGAGGTTTCAATTTACTCATCACCAAAAAATTTTGAGAAAGAAAAACTTGATATTAATTCTATAAATTTTTAAAGTAATATATTCTTCTAAATTTTTCGATCTTTTTCTTGTTGAATTATAGTTTATTTAATTGAGCTTGAGATCTTATATTATTCCATTTTCCAATATTTCGTTTTCACAATATAAAACTTCTTCAACGAAAATATTTTATAATAATAGACAAAATTAATTTTTATAAAAAGGCGGCAAATCGAAAATTAAAAAACTCTAATATTAATAAATTTGATTTCTTAAAATACTAAAAATATTATAACTGAAATATCAATTATTTTAAAAAATGTTTACAATGTAAAATTATTTTAATTTCGATTATCTATTAACTAAATGTCTATAACATTGAGCAACATTGAATGTATCTGTTTTATAGTTAATTCGTTGTGTACAAGTGTATGGTACTTTTATAATCTTTAACATCTCGAGTATGTATCTACGTCTATAGTTATTTTCTATATCTAAAATGATTGTATTTTCAAAATCTGGATAATGATTATTACCTTTGCAATGTAATGTTAACCCTAGAATGCATAACCGGGTACCCGTGTGTCCACTAGCGACTTTGAACGTTTGTAACTGCAAAAATAAATACAATGGATTATTAAAACTTCGGATCTAGGAAAATTAAACAATTTTGCGTCGTTTTGGTGACTAGTTGTGAAATTCGGTTCAGTGGTTCCAAAGTAATAAGCTTTCAAAGACGACACTTACGTAAACACATAACCGTGATACCCGTGTGCCCAATAGTTTTTATATGAAGAAATGAACGAATAAGAGGGTGTGTAGACATTTTATTCGGAATTTGTTGCAAATGCTGCATGCTTTACGTGTTTTTCTTCTACGTTTTGTATCCTGCATGTAGCATAAATAGCAAGATCCAGTTAATGGCTTCCTTGATCCTCATGCTGAAATAGACATAAATGGGCCGCTTTTAAAAGTTGTCTCTATAGGTCGGTTTATGTAGCTCTCAATAGCTATTTTTGTCGTAAACTGCCTAGTTATTTGAGGGTTTTGTTTGCGTGAGCATGTGCGTGTGCGAAAATCGGTATTTTGTATGTATTACAAATAACAAATTAAATTTATTTTCAATTTCTGTTAATATATAGTTCGGTAAAATATGAAAATAATAAATTTATTTTCGTCTTTTTCCTTCTAATTGTTAATAATTGCTAATAAGCTAATACAGATATTATATTACTCACTTACTTTTCTTATATTTCTATTATTCGGGGTTAACAAAAAAAAAAACTAAATACTTTTTTCTGTGTAACTGAAAATGATTAAATATTACAAAGGGGTACACGGGTACCCTGGTTATGCGTTTGTGTGGTATTTTTTGGTTATGTATTCTACGGTTAATGCTGTTTTTGGTGTTGTTGTAATGTTTCTGTATTTGTCATCAGATTTTAGTGGAGAATTGAAATGGATCACAATTACTTTAAGACAATATTTTTACGAAAATGAATTCAATTCATTTATTCAACACCAGGATAGATTAGCAAGAATTTTGAGTTTCATTATTAAAGAGGTGCATAAAAAGAAATTTGTTTGCCTTGTTAGTTTACTAAACAGAGATATGGGTATTTGGAGTAATTATAAAAAGTGGTTTATTAATAAGTCTGATTTTGATATTCCACATGGAGTAGAATGTGTTCTTTTTTAGGGCAAAAACGTGCACTACCGGTCAGGTTTTCCACACTTTGAAGTTTATAGCAGATGGTGAAGATTTTATACAGACATTGACAGGGAGGGAAGAGCAGGAAACTGCAAAAATAAATTCACCAATATTATTGGTATCCATTCGAATAAGGAAATATTAACTAATAGTGATAAATTCTTATTGAGTAAAGTTGATATAACAGATAGATTTTTGACGAATAATAGGAACTTACTTGTTTTAAATGCTGATAAGGGCAATACTACAGTAGGAATAGATGTGAAAAATTTCAAGGAAGGATAACATTATGGGTGATATGGATTATCGAATAGGGATCCAACAACAAAACTACAGAATATGAATAATAATTTAGTTGATAATTTAATGATTCAAAATTATTACGTCTTTGGAAAAAAGTAGACTTAATGTGTCTACAGAACCTAGACTGTGTACCAAAAATTCACAAATTAATTCTCCATCTTACGAACTTTGCAAATATATTATGAATATTCTTGGAAAATTAACTGATAACACAATGTAAAGAATTCTTTACAATTTAGAGAAAAGATAAAGAATATAGGAATCGAAAATGAAGAGCAATTGATTTCATTTAATTAATTTCATTAGATGTTGTATCTTTATTTCCGAGTATACCAATAGATTTTGATTTATATATTATTGAACAAAAATGGGATATAATTAAGAATTATACAAAGATCGAGAGGAACCTGTTTTTACATATTGTGAAATTCAGTATAGCATATCTGCTATACAGATATTCAGATACAATAATAGGATACATATACATAAAAATGGTCTGCTAAACGGATCTCCAGCTTATCCGATTATAGCAGTTATTGTTATGGAAAAATTGTTAGATTAATGTATTCTGAAATTAGATAAAAACCACAAATTATGACAAAATAAGTCGATGATTTGTTTTGTATAATATCAAATCAATCAAGTGATAATATTTTGACTGTGTTCAATTCATATCATGAGATATAAAATTAAACAATATAAATTTATTGGCAACTCTGTTTGTGCCGATGTTTTTTTATGAAGTTTATATGGGTTCGTGTTTGTATATGTATATCTTTGGGTGTGTTTTGTGTTTCCGTCTCTTTCACCATATCCTTTAGGTCCTTATAAATTTTGTTTGTTTTCAGTCTTCTTTTCTTGCCACTAAAATAAATTGTATAGAAACAATTTTGTGTCTTATTCTTTCTTTTCATGAAAATGTGTTTTGTTTATTTTGTGTTTATGCAACCGACCGGCATTTTGTATGTTCAATGAACTCAATAATTTTTTTTTTCAATTTGACAGTGTACAAGTTAAGTGATGTGCGAGAGTGTATATGTTTCAATGTTTGCAATTGTTTAAAATGTGTGCCTTTGTTAAGCATCACTTCAGAGATGGGTCTTAAAGTCGTTACAGAATTTTTTCTCTTTTTGTATTTTGTGTACGACAAACGAAGACCAAAATACGAGAAAAGTTAAATAAGTTAGCAAACAATACAATTTAGAACTGTAGCAAATAAGAACTCAAAAACATAAATAAATTAAACTTTGTTGTTATAAGTAAAAAATCTGTTTTAACAAATAATTTTATTGACAACATTACAAACTAGTACATATAATATACATACATATATGGGTTAAATTTACTCCAACAAATGAAACAATTAATGGAATTACCGTGTTTCAGTGTGCGAAATATTTCTTGGAAACACAAAATGTAATCAATTTGATGTCTGCATACCATTCGATGGGTGATGAGGAAGATGAACGATTTCACCAGAACATGTATAGAATTGAAAATCGTTATCTCCATAAAAAATAAAAAAATCAAATCAGTATGTTTTCTTTTGTAGTAGGTGGTTTATAAAGCGCGAATGAGAGAACACAAAGAGCAAAAAAAAATTAAAACACAAAACATATAAGTACCATAACTCGTTTATTTTTTTAAACCAATTTTAATGTAATTATGCAACTATTCTGTCAATTATTCAACGTTAGTCATAATTCATTAGGATTATTTATCTAAGTTTGTTATATAGTTTAGTTGGTCAATATGCGCATTTCATTTGGTGCTCACTTATGCCACTTGCAAAATAAACGGCTCATATGTACTTTTGGTGGGTGCTTATACTAACTCATTAGAAGACCGTCAACCAAATTTCCAAAAAAAGTTAAAAAATTTAATATGTTTATACAAAATCTCTTAAAATATATTTGAGAATTACGAAAATACAAACAAAATAAGCCATTGCCAAAATTTTTTTATTGAAAAGTATTAGTTCATTTGATTTACATGTAATAATTTTTTTAAATCTTTCTACAATTACTCAACATGTTGGTTGAATTGATTGTACTAGAAGGCAATGAAAACTTAATATTCAATACAAGTTAAACTCATTCATTTTTATATTTTTTCAACGCAAGTCAGAATGAATTACAATTATTTATATATATATATATATATATTTATAAATTAATTAATAAAATTTGTATTTAATAAGAAATGTTTGAATATACAATTTACTTGAGTTTGAGTTTTTTTTATTTCAAAATATGTTTAAACTCCAGAAACTGTAGAATTTCAATTGCTTAATTTTTTTCTTTTTTTAATGCGACATAAAAATTTAGCTGACCTAAATATTATCTTTACGATATGAAAAAAAAATGCTAAACTACGAAACATGGTTTTTGGTTAGAAATATAAAAAAGAATTTAAAAAAATTGGAATCTTTTGACACTGCTAACCATTAATGAAACTTATGGCTAATGATAAGCGTCACTAAATCTAAGCGAGCTCAATGCTTTGATAATGCGTCATATTTGGTTTAGACCGTGATTTCAATTCAAATCTTTACTTTTCGATTCTCTAAAAAAATTTGTGCACTTTATTGTTCTGTGATGTAAAATGGCTATATAGAGGCTTTACAATAAAGTGCAAATATTTAAAAATAGGTACTAAATGCAACACACTTGTAATTCAATGCGCTTCAATTATACGTAATAAATCTGAATTTACATAAAAATCGACTTGTCTCGATGTTTCATGTTAATTTGGTTACCTAAACATCGGTAATAAAAATATTTCTGCATTGTTCAATAATAAATATTTCTGTATCAAGTGATAATTAAGTCACTACATAACTGCTTCTAAGTAATGCGGTAATGGTTGAAAAGTATTTTCTGTTTGATAGATCTAACACATTCTCTAGTTTTTGCTATGTTTCTACAAACTTTAAGGAAACAAAAAAAAAATGTTCTCCTTTTATAAACAGAAATATAAATATAACAAGGATTTTAAAAATTAATTTTTTTATATATACGACTAATAATAATAAAATGTTTACAATATATTACTGTCTTATACTTGCATAGATAATTATTACTTTGTACGTAAAAGTAAAATAAATAAATATGAAAGATATAAAATACTCATTATCTTCTGTATGAAACGAAGTTAAGTTTTTGAAAAAAAAATACTATACAAATTTTAACGAAGAAATTTTTTTACTGAGCAAAGGAAATGCAATAAAAAATTGCTTTCATATATCCCAAAAAATTCTTTGTATAAATTAATAAATATTTGTTTCATATTTCCTCAAATATCGTTATACCAAGGCTACATTATATATACAACGAATCTATGACTATAACAATATTATTGGATACCCCTCAGATTCGTTATATCAAAGTTTCATAGTATTTACTTATTTACTGTCGAAAAAAATAATGTGTTCAGAGAACTTTTCTTACCTAAAATAACACACTAAAGAACAACCTGTTCCATTAATAATTAAGGGATTAGTTTTTTTACAGAACTTTATCTTTAAGCGCATTTCTTTATTTGTCTTCTGCTAATTCTCGCTATCTTAATTAAAATCTTCAAATGCATTTGCAAAAATTTTTTTAATATAATACCCAACAAAAAAACTAGAAAAAGAAAACGTTCTAATTAGACTTACAGAGTAAACATTTTTTTAAGGGTTGTAGGTAACTCTAAGATGTCTATCGACAAAAACAGCATGCTATAAAAAGTCTAGTTGGAATAATAGTTATACATAACGAAGATAAAAAAACTGTCTTTCATATATAATTTTATTAAGGTGCTGTCAAAAACAATCATTAATTCGGTAGAAGCAGCAGCAGCAGCAGGAACGGGAAAACAATAAAAACAACAAAAATTTAAAAAGTACAAAAATTTCCATGTTTCATGCTAGACAAATTCTAAGGGAAGGTGACACTGTCTATGCCTTTAAACACTCATACATATGTACATACATATCGTCACCTGAAATGCAAAAGGGTGCACCAACCAAAAAACTCCAATTGATTTGTAAATTTGTATAGGGCATCACGGCACACATTTTTATTTGTTGTAGTTACAAATAAGATTTTTTTATTTTATTAAGTTTTCTTTCGTCTCCTGTAAGGTTTTTAAAAGTGATGTTAGGGCCTTTTGCATTTTAGGTGACGATATATACATATACGGGCATATACATACATACAGTTGCGGCCATTATAATATTTATTTTATGATCTGAGTAATCGAAAATAGTTATGTTTGGCTTTAAAGGTTCTTGCCAATATGTTAAACGATCAAGAAACCTGGAATATGTAACAAAATACACCAGTAAAAGTATTAAACATGGGGAATGTTGCATAATGGCAGGGGGCTGCTTCTCTTCGTATGGGTAATGGAAATTCTTGTCCAACATCTGTATGTCGACATTTTAAATGAAACAATGTTGCCGCATGCTGAAATGCTTTTAATTTGGGTCTTCCAACAAAATGATGATCCAAAGCACACCAGCAGGTCTACAAAGAAGTGATCAAATGATAACGAAGTAGAATTTATAAAGTGGGCTGCACAATGTCCAGATTTGAACACCATTGAAAATGTATGAACCCATGTTTTTTTTATCTTAGACTCAGAAGATGATGCCTGCAGATGCGATGCATTGTGCTGGAACTGGGCGAAGGAGATAGTGCGAGAGAGAGCCATTTTTTTAGTAATTATTTTACTTCGCCGGTGCTATACAATAGCGATGAAGGAAGGCATTCTGATGTGCCTGTGAATTGATTACAGCTGAAGGCAGTACTGTTCAGATAAAATTCGATATGTTTTTATGATTTAGTCTGAAAGTGCGGTCGAACCTAAAAATTTTTTTTTTGGTTTTCTAGTCAACGTGCAGACTACTTCAGCCATCGCCAGAGTTATTAAAGAAAATCCCAGGAATAAAATTCTACAATGAGGAGATCTTCAGCGGGCTTGGCTTTCCATTACTTCAGAGAGATGCGAACTCGCTGCCGCGAAAATTTGAACCACTGATTCCCAACAAAGGCAATGCAGCAAAATACTAAAAAGATAAATATTCATAAATCCTTTTATAAAAATTAACCCTTTGTCTACAATAAATTTTGATGAATATATTGCTCTACTATTTTTTTTATTTTATTTTATT
Organism: Dexiosoma caninum; assembly: GCA_963924685.1. Lineage (NCBI taxonomy): Eukaryota > Metazoa > Arthropoda > Insecta > Diptera > Tachinidae > Dexiosoma > Dexiosoma caninum. The sequence continues at coordinate 59,252,693 of OZ004726.1, read as the reverse complement.
TAAATTTGGAATATCATTAGTTTTCTTAACGAATAGTTGTATTGGAAAGTAAACGAAAATAAAATAAATAAAAGACCGATCATTGCTTCTTAAAACTTTGTATTTTTGATATCAAATTTGCAATGATTACTATTCTTTTGGCTGCAGCTGTACACATTGAAAAACAAGGTCATTGAACTTGAAGTTGCTTGCTGGAATTTATATTGTATGTTTGCAAAAACCTTTAATGTTGAATTGTACAGGGGGTTAATAAAATTGAAAACTACTTTCATAACGTAACAAGAAATGAAAGCAGAATTTTAAAAAGACATCTTGACAACGGACGCTGTAAATACCTACAATATTTAAAACAAAGTCATTCTTAAATCATATTAAATAGATGTACAAACAAAGGATATTGTATGACAGGCTACTAAGCTGTTGCCACATGATGGCATGATATTTGGTGGTACATAATTACAAACAATACAAAAATACAACTAATGGTGTAAAAAGGTTTAGTGACTTTCTCATATAATCGAATTAATTAATTATGTGTATGTATGTACATATGTATGCCTATGTCCCAGCCAGCAAAATAGTGCTTCATTGTTTAATTACAACAATTCTTAAAAATTTCTGACCTTTTTCCACACTTCCGACAGCTTGATTATGTATAGAACTTGTCTGGCCGTTTTCTGATCGATTTCGTGTGAATATGTCGGAAGAGTTTTATTTTCTGTATATACCGACATGTTTGATAAATTTCTGACTGATTTTGTACAAATGTGTCTAATTTGTTACACATAATTTGAATTTTTAGTTGCATGTTGCAAAAGAATTCAAAATTTCCCACGACATGTCTGTCAGAATTCGTGTCAACCACTTCATACCTTTTTCGGACAGAAGTCTTATAGAATTCGTATACGATTCTGATTTTTTTTTGCGACGTTTCTCTCAGATATCTGACTGACATCGGACTATTTTACTGACTGGGTAGTTTATGATGCAATAACAAAAATTATAGTAATAGTTTCATAAGTAAGAAAGATATTTTTTGTGTTGGAATAAACTGCCCCTATTCAGGGCTAGTAATATTAATAACAATTTATATATTATCTTTCAACTGTGAACGTTTGTTTTTATTTTATTATATATTTTTTTTAACGATCGTTAACAAAATATCGAAATAGAAAAATATAAAATAAAACCTTTAAGCTTAAAAGATAATATATAAATTGTTATTAAAAGAAATAAGGTTAAAAAATAAGTTTTTCTTAATACTTTTAACCTTTTTTTATTATTTGAACAATCTATTTTATTAAGCTTTAAGGTTTTTTTTTCATTTATTATTTTTATATAATCTCGATATTTCGTTAACATCTTCAGGAAATTTTTATTTTGTAGATCTGCTACATCTGCAATGTTTGCACAGGCAGTTTGCTTATATATACATATTTGCAAACAATAATAAAGGACAAAAAAATGTGGAAAATAAAATATTAAAAGACATATAAAAAGGTTAAAATTATATAATAAAATGGAGCGAGGAGTATAGAACAAAAATTTTAAAACTCCAAGAAGCTCCGGAGGTAGAAGGCAGACAAATCATACGGAGTTTAAGAAAGTTCAAGAAGTCAGCTACAAAAGCTTCTGCTGCAAATACTCACTCACAATTGGTGGGAAATTTTTACAAATGATAAAATTTGACATATCAAATGAACTAGATTGTGACTTGGGCTAATGCATAATGCCTTTTAAATTTACAAATTTTCAGAACAAAAATTAAAATTATTGATTAAAAAATATTATAATATTTCGTTTAATATAAGTTTAGTTGGACACATAAGTAATGGAGTTTTTTAAAAAATAGTACCACGAGTGGTGGTACAGAAAAACCTCTCCGTCTCCGAAACTATCTAACCGACTTTAAAACATAGATATATACGTATTTAAATGGACATGTATTTCAATCGTACCATGCTACTAACATTAATATTGAACTCAAACGTTTACAATTTCCAGTGCAGGGTGGCAATGCCTGAAGTAGTCTGCACGTTGACTACAAAACCAAAAATTTCCTGGGTGTTTGACTTCAGTTTCAGACTAAAATCATAAAAACATTTCGCATTTTTTCTGATGTACCTTAGTGTGCATTTGTTCAGTGGCGAAGGCATAGCCACTGGTCCCTGAATAATACCGGCTTCAGCTGTAACCATTTCACATACACATCAGAACACACTCCTTCGTCGCTATTGTGTAGCAGCAGCGAAGTAAAATAATTGCTAAAACGGTTCCTAAAACGAATCATCTAAATTTAATACGTCTCCTTGGCATCAGAGGAGCTTCAACATTACTATAAAAACAAAGAACGTGCAAAGGCAGAGTTGTAAGACAGTGAAGCTTCACCTTCATCATTTCTCCTACAATCCCTTTCCTCAAATTCCAGCACAAAGCATCGCATATGTAGGGGTCTTTTCCTGAGTGCTGGTCCGAGATAAAAAACGTTGCCTTTGCAATTAGCTTTACAGGTCTTTCGGAATTTGTCGAATAAACTTAGACTACGCCGTATTGTCTAACGGACATTGGTACGTTGCCTGCTCACGTGTTGGTACACCATCAGTATTATCTTGTTGTTGCCAGAAAAAGGAAAAACAAAAAATGTTGTTTCTCATAATGTGAATTCAAACTGTTTTGTGTTATTTTTTTACTTCGCATTGTGAAATGTGGAGGGGTTCGTTAGTTTCATTATGAAAGCAAATACAGCATATAAAGTGATTACATATGCATATTAAAAAATGTATTCTTGAAAAGTTTTAAAATGAAACAAAAAGCGTTAACAGGATTCATTGCTACAATATAATAAAGGATTTAAAATTAAGGGCATTTTAAAAACCATATACTCTCCTCATAAAAGCTTAACAGAAATAGTAAAACGAAACTAATGTGCAGTATCATAAATTTTACCCAATAGACATTTAATGATTATACTGCACCACATCAAAGGAAAAGAAGAGATATATTTTCTTTTATATGCTTGGCTTACAGGGTGGTTTTTTTTAATAAAATGTACTATAAATTTAAAAAATTGATAACACATGTTAATGATTTATTTTAACAAAGCACTTTCTTTCTATTTTTTTGCTTTTGCAGATTTGATAGAAGCTAAGATAAAATATGTATTGAGTAAGCAATCGAGCAGCTATTATTGTACACCAAGTGAAAAATATTTCGTATTTAAATTTATTACATAAGCATAATTTCCAAAAATTAAGTATATTGAGAAAATCTTGCAAATCAACACCACCAAAGAAAACCAACTACTATAGAACTAAACAAAAATAACGAATTATTACAAGAAAAAGTTATAAAAAATAATCATTTTTACACCTAACCTCAATATTGATTTAATAAAAAAAGCAAATAACTTTTATTTGAGGTTATAAAAAAAAATACACCAAATGTTCCATAATAAGATGCAACAACAAATAAATTTATAAAATTTAAGATTTAGTAAAATAATTGATGCTAAAACCAAGAAAATAAACCAAAAACAAAATTTTTGCATTTTTGCAATTTTATATAAAATCAACAAAAAAAAACCAAAAACACTCTTTAAAAACAAAACGTTAGTAAAATTTACTCTTTTAACTTTTATTAAAAATAACAACATTAAAGCAAAAGAACAAAAAAAAAATTATAAAAATTTTAAATTATTAATTTATGATCTTAGACGCAAGATCTAAAACTCCAAGAAGTAACAACACAAGAAAACTCTTAAAAAATCTACGCTTTTAAACTAAAAGAACCAGTTTCATAAAACAAAAAAAAATAAAAATAAAAAAACTTCTTAAATTTGTGCTTAGCGCAAGAAAGCTTTTTAATAAAATTACAAACATAAAAAAGTTCAGCAAGTTCAGGCGTTCGACAAACCTCCTCGACTTATAAGGCTCACTCACAACTGTAGATCTTTAACAGCTCAATAGCTCTATTTGGTTGCTTAACTCAAACCCACGTTCAGAAAAAAAGCTTCAAAATTACTCTCCAACAGCAAAGGCATCAACAACAACCAGCAGCCCAACAACTAAAAATGACCAATGCAATGGACATTGTGAAGAACGGCAGTACCAACGGGTCTGTCGATGGCAACTCAGATGAATCGCGCACCAACTTAATTGTCAACTATCTGCCGCAAACGATGACGCAGGAAGAAATGCGTTCGCTCTTCTCAAGCATTGGCGAACTAGAGAGTTGCAAATTGGTGCGCGATAAAGTCTCAGGTAATTTGGGTAAATATGTTTTTAGTATATTTTCTAAACCATTTACAAATATTGCAATTTATTATGAGTTTTTCACTTGAGAAAAAAAAAACAATTCTCGAAAGAAGTACTTTCCTTAGAGGGGGGTTCACTTAAAAATTTACTAAATGTTTGTATGGAGTATAATAACAGGTAAGTAATTTCCAATATAAGGACTTTAAAGCGAAAATAAAAGAGGATATTTTCTGTTGAGATACAAAATGTAATCACTTATGGCGCTGAAGTAGTACTTCTAAGTTTAGTAGCATATACAAGAAAGTTTTTACTTGTAAATTTATTAATAGACGGATTTTTCGCAAACAACAACTTTATAACTTCTTGCTAAGCCATTTACGAATTTCAGCAGCAAATCCTTATGATACACACTTTGCCAATCGGACGGGATTACTTCTTAGTTCAATTACGAATATAGTTTTTATGCTCGATTTCCCACCAGTCAGTTGGTTCGGACGTTTAAAATGTAAATATTTTTGGTCAATACATCTCACCTTCAACGACGAGTAGTACATATCGACGGTAAACAAAATAAGACCAACCTTCGCTGGACTCTTCAAATGAAAGTCGACATAGAGCAGAGTTCATAATGTAAGACCCGTCTCCTAATGCACTACCATAGAATATGTGCAGTCGTCTCATTCTTCTCCATGCACACCCAAACGACATTAAGGTGAACGACCATGATCGAACTTCCCTAAAAGGTAGTTCAGTCTGTTGTATATTTCTTTTCGAAACTCAGAACGCAGTATTCCTGGGTCCTCCCAATAGTTATCGATAGTTTATCGTCCCACCTAAATTGTGAACTGATTGAACACGAATTTCCGTGATAGAAAAAGGTTTTGGGCCCATAAGAGCAGTAGCACAGGTCCCCTTTGCAACGGTATAATAATATTATGAATTAATCAATATGACTATTAATAATATGTGGCTTCAGGAGGACGGTCATATACCCGCATTCCACAGATCTTCCACGGCACGGTAGTTGACTAAATGACTAAGACCCACAAGTTCATTTTAAGTTATTTTATTTTATAATTAAAAAATTAATTTTAACCATTATATTCAATTAGACACTTTTCTTTATCTTCTTTAGTTTTGCCTGCATCTTTGTCAGCTTTGAACGCAGCCCTGCAGCAAGGTAATTTTGCTGATATTTAAGATAATTAAAAATTGTATTAAATTTTTTGTGTTTAGGTCAAAGTTTGGGATATGGTTTCGTTAACTATGTACGGGCCGAAGATGCTGAAAAGGCGGTAAATACATTGAACGGTTTGCGCTTACAAAATAAAGTTATCAAAGTATCATACGCCCGTCCAAGTTCAGAATCAATCAAGGGAGCCAACTTATATGTATCGGGTCTTCCCAAAAATCTATCACAACCAGACTTGGAGTCATTATTTGCACCATATGGCAAAATAATAACATCTCGAATACTCTGTGATAATATATCGGGTGAGTTTACACTCTTTCAATAACAAGTTTTAACATTATTTGTTTTCTTTTATGAAATTTATAACATTTTTAAATTATATAATTTATAAAAGTTATTTTATAATTTTTTTTCCTTTTTTTCATTTCATTTTACTTGCTTCATTATGAATTTTAGTTAAAGATGTTTTGCAACATAAATTAGAAAAAGAATTTGGTACGTTTTGTTTACAATTTTGTTTATTAAAAAAACTCTCTCTTGTTTTTGCAATGCAACAAAAAAATACATCAAATACGTAAATTATTTATATGTTTAAAGGTCTATCAAAAGGTGTTGGTTTTATACGTTTTGATCAGCGCAACGAAGCCGAACGTGCAATACAAGAACTGAATGGCAAAACTCCTAAAGGTTATACTGAACCTATAACTGTAAAATTTGCCAATAATCCGAGCAATAGTGCTAAAGCCCAAATTCCACCGCCATTGGCTGCGTACTTAACACCACAAGCCGCAGCTGCAACACGACGTTTAGCCGCTGGAGCTCTACCCTCTGCGGGTCGTATAAGGTGAGTTCACAAAATTTTACATTTTGTGCGAGAAGTAGTTCAGGAGGGAAAATATTTCCCTCAAAGAAACTTTCAATACTGCATAAAATGCATGCTTTAATTCATATGAAATCCCCCGAAGAAGACTAATTTATTTGACTGTTTGTTTGTTTGTTTAATTTAACCTAACTTTAATTTTTATGTAACATTTTTTTCTGAATCAATAACTCTTTTCGGTTTTTAATTTTAACAGTTTTTATACAAAAAATTATAATGTTTTTTTGTAAAATTGTTCTTTAATTTTTTTCCCTGTTTTTAATTTATTAAGATATAAAAAAAATAAACTTGAAAAATGCAAGGCAATTTCATATCAGGTGGACTCGGTCCCACACAATATTTTTCAACTGTCAAAAAAAAAAGTACTATTACTACATGTGCATTCCCGTACTTTTTATATATTGTAAAATTCTATGAAATGAGAGTAAGTAAAAAAAAAAAATAAGAATGGAAAAAAGTTCTACAAACAGGTTTCCTAGAAACTAAAAATACATATTTGACTTTCCGCTTTTCGTAGTTAAAAATGTTTACCATGTTTATCCGTTTTCTAGAACAGGATCAATAATAAAAAATAAAACAACATTTAAAAAATTATTTGACACCATAGACATCAGAAGTTACCAGTAGAGCCCTTCAAGCTACCTGTTATGAATTCGCCTTGGAAGTATGTTTTCTTACAGTCAAAAAATAATCCATTTTATTTATATTGTTTCTATAAATATTTTGAATTTTTCTTTTTTGATTTCATTTCATTTTATGGCAAATTAATTTTTTTAGCATTGGAAAAAGCCCGATGTTAGCGATTAACAAGGGTTTACAAAGGTGAATTATTTCCTTATAATTTTATTTGTTATCTAAAAATTCTACAAACTAAAAAAACTCTAATAATAAGATTTTATTTTTATGTTTTTTGGCATAAATAATTGTTTCACTATGATTTGTAGTGTTTTATTTAAAATCTCTTTGAAATTTGTATTTTTATCGAAATGTTTTTCCATACATTATGTTTTCTTAATGTCAAAAGTGTATTTGTTTCTTATGTTGTACGCTGACTTTTGCGTTCTTTCTAAAAATAAACAATATTGTGTCTTATAGCATCTGTTTTAAAAAAAGCAATCTTAAATTGACAGTTCTTTAGAAAAGTGTTGAATGGTAAATTTGCAACGCACTAAAAAGTTATTATTTATTTATTTAATATACAAATTATATCTGTAAAATTAATACTAATATGTAACTTAAGCATGCTATTGAGCTCACTTAGATGTTGTGAGATGAGCTCACTTAGATGTTGTGAGATAATGAACCGTTTCGGTTCAGTAGATTTCGAAAAAGTTCGAATATAAAGTTTTCGAAAATTTACTTTTTCGTGCTAAATTTTAAATCAAGTTCAAAATCTAATCAGTTCTTAACCTCAAAAATAGGAGTCGATGGCTGCTAAAATCGGGTGATTCGTTCGAAAGATATCGTTGACGAAAAATTTCGAAAAAATAGTTTTTCTCTAATAATTACCAAAATTGTAGTAAAATCGGGTTTGTATATATATATCAACGATTCTTATGGTCTGAAAAAATATATCGAATGCCGCAATTTTGACAAAAATCTGTAAAGTGCTTCGAACGATATTGTTGTCGAAAATTTTCGAAAAGTTTGTTAGCTTTTTATTACTTCGTAATTTCTTGTCAAATCTATTTTCGATATGCAATAATTTTTCTGGACTTGAATGAGTAAAATTTATTGGGAAGTTTCAGGCATGGCAATGTAAACCGATTCCCATATTATTCTTTTCTAAATTGTTTATTGTTGTTGTCTGTTTTCTGTTCTGATGCGGTACGATCTGTGAACTTGTTAAGTATTTGTAAGTAACGGCAAAATATAAGTGAATAATTCAATTATGTAAAAACCTATCGAAATCCATTATTGTGGTTTATAAAATTTTATTTATATTAAATTATATTTGCAAACAATAATCTGAATTAAATTCAAAATCTGACGCGAAATTAATATTATTATTTATTTTTTTATATTTTTTCAACTTTGTTTTAAAATTTTTGTGCTTTGGGGATATTTTGTTTGTCAGAAAAAGCTGATAAGGTACTACAGAAAACACGGAACAGAACGGCGCGGAACAGCAACAGAAAGTAAAAGCTGGTGATGCCTTCAGACTAATTTTTCCAAAGTTTTCATGAAGTACAATAACATATTCTATGCGATTAGAGTTGTTTTTTGTGAGGCAAATGAACTGAAAATTTGCTATATATTGTTGCATCTCTTTTGTATTACAGTGTGGCACCCAATTACACACTTTCTTATAATTTTCATAAGTAGGATAAAATATAATCAATACAATATAATCACAAGACTTTGGAGGATTCTAAGCCACGACCTTTGGAAACATGATTAATACGGGTCTACGTAATATGTAATAATTATTAATGAAGATTAATTTCTAAAAGTAAAAAGTAAAGTTAGAGTTTTAATATTCTGACTTATACAACTTTCAGCTACTTTTGGGTTATTCCGTTTATGAGAACCAAGTCTATTGCATTTCTTATTTATTTTAGAATTATACTTTACGAATATGTAAAAAAAATCCGGCGTAATATATGTGATAACAGTAACACTGGCAGTCAGTTGGATTAAAATTACCTTACTTTTCTCTCATTGGATATTTCTTAGTTTTGTGGCAAAATTGCCACAAAATGTATCGTCCGTTCATTGTATGACAATAATATTTAGATACAATGTTAAACATCGGATCTGGCAACTTTTGCAATACAATAATCTGACAACCGTATGAACAGACAATTTTTGTTGACAGATAAATTTATCGTGTGCCAATGAAATTGTACGGTTTTCTTACTATAATCTGAACAGATAATTTACACTTATGAGGCAATTTTTCATTGTTAGTGCATTGTCACCATATTGCCATATTCTACAATATTGTAAAATCCGACAATCGTGAGTATATACAGCTTAATTCATTAATTTAATATTAAATAAATTCATTAATTGAAATAACAACTCAACTTCTGTTTGTGGCATACTCATAAACTTAAAATCTATAGAAACAAAACAAAAATAATTAAATTAAATAAATTAAATTAAAAAATAAATTAAGAATCTCCTTAAAGGCAAAGATTAATTATAACTAATAAATTAAACATTAAAGTAATAGAAATCATTATATTATTTTTTAATTGAAATAACATACATACTCACATGTACTGAGATTGTATTACATTGACATCCAGTTGCTGACATATATATGTTTTTCAGTTGACAGCCAACTAGTTATACGTTCGTTCAATCATAAACTGAAACGAAATAATAAACAACAAGCGCCTACGATAAACTCCAGCTACTGAGAAATTAGGAAAAGTGGCAAAACCTTAAAAAAGTTAGACGATAATTAGAAGAGTAGCACCATAATGATGCATAAAATATATTCACAGTTTCGAATCAATTAATCAGAATTAATATTGCAAGAACCACACACTCTTCTAAAGAACTTTTATTTGAACTACTTTTTTCATGCCTATTAAAAACATAATACTAGCATGCAATTAAAATATTAAAGTATAAAAACAATTATTTTGTTTAAAAAAACAAAACTTATGTAAACAAGTAAAATTTTTAAAAATAAAAAAAAAACACTCACGCAGCGGTTCATAATACTTGCATCACTTTAACAAAACGTAAACAACAATTGCGTGTTTAAGTAGCAAGTGATCAATGGTTTTCTAACAGTGGGACGTATGTACATACAGGGTGGGTCAACTTCAACTGGTTGATTTGAAATGCTTTAAACTTTTTTTTGTTTATATTTTTTTATATAATTTTTTTTCAATGAAAGTATTAAGTGAATGAATATGAAATGAAAAAGACGTCCATTAAATGGGATCCATTTTTCTCTTGGCAGTTAATGGATCTTTTCAAGACGTATTGCATTACGTTTTGTAACGTTTGTAGCTCAAATTCTGTAATTTTTGTGCAAATATTCTATGTACTTGATTTGCTGAATGTTTTCTAATTTGTTGACGTAAATACGTTCCGTCAAGAAAAGCCAGGGCCCGTTAAATCTACGAAACGCGGTGCCTCGCAAAATCAGCAAAATGTCTCGCAGAATCGCCATCATGTCTCTCGCGGTACCATCTGTAGCTTCATCTTGCTGGAACCATATGTCAGGATTATTGCGATCTGTCGGACGTAAATTTTCCAATATGGTCCGAATTACCGCCACGTAGACGGTTTTTGGTTCCCCAACGTTATTTAAAAAAAATATGGACCGATAAATCACATTTGATCTCAATCATATTAATCTCAATATATACTTCAGAATTCAAAATCCTCAAAGATCACTCTGCAGCGTTATATGCTGATGATACAGCCATTATTACAAGAGTTAAAGTCCCAAATTCTATAATTAAGAGAATGAAAACTCGTATTTTACATGCCCAGATATTTTTTATTAAGTGGAAAATTAATATAAACCAGATAATTTTTCCATGTATCAAAAAAAAAATGGAATAATTTGTTTCATAACTTTTCGACACGAGAAGTTCTCACTAAAGTCAGAGAACATGGGTACTGGTTCTTAAAAGGATAATTAAGCTTCATTTGTTTATACTGGGAGTTGTTACAGCATTAAAATGGAAACGGTATTTTCTTCATTAAGTAACACTGATCATTTCTAAACATAATAAAATTGATCAATCTTTCCACGTACTTTTGTTGAGTATTATGACATTATAAAATTTTAACAAATTGTTTATTACCTGCAAAATAAAAAAACTGTAAAAATAAAAAAGTTATGAGCATTTCAAATCAATCAGTTTCAAATCGAAAGTTAGCAAACAACAAGTAAAAATAAATAAAATTAATTTCTCTTCTGCAAAACGAATCATTTGCAAAAAATAAAGATTTTACATGATAATTTCGAGTTCTACAAATCACTCCATTTGATAACATATGTATGCAGTCAAGTTCGAAAGCAATATTTTCTATGATCTATGATGGTTGGTATTTGAGCAATTAAACATCAGTGAAATAAAATAAGAAATGAAATGGCCCCCTTCCGTTCTGTTTATCCTGTGTAATTTGATATTGATTGACGTTTTTTCCCTTGGAATGCTGTCTCATGTCTAATTCTTTCTGAGTATACCAAAAATTAACTAATAAAGAGAAGAATGTTCGAAATAACTACCACATTACTATTTTTATTGTGGGTTTTTGAAGGCAAATGACATAAATGAGTGCAACTGAAGAAAATATCAAAACATACCTGCAAATGTCACACCATAGTAAATAAAAAGCATAAAATGTTTCAATATATTAAATGAATATATTTTGGGAATATCTTTTTATAAGAATCTTTTTCAAAATTTTACTTTTTCGAAAAAAAAAAATAAAAATATGGAATTTTTTAAAAAATAAACTCGTTTAAATTGATTATTGATGAGGAACGATGTCCATGTAGTACTATTTCTCTAATGCTAAGGCAGCTCTACAATTTTATTGAGTTTATTTTTAAAGGATTACTTTATGAGAATATCCTGAGGTATATGATAATGCATTTCTGAAAAATCACAATTTTGAAGTAAGATTCATATATAAAGATATTCCCAAAGTTAGTTCATTTAATACGAGTATATAATATTATATGTAAACGGTGTTTGATTTTAACATTCTTTTGTGTTATATTTTAATTTTTCAATTGATTCTAAATGCATTATATATGCTGGCAGCGTAATCTCGAAGAAAAGAAAAATATAAAAATAGAATTTTGATCATAAGAATCTCAAGTCAGAAATTAAGAAAAATCCTCTGCATATATAGGTATGCGTTCCTCCTTAATAATCAATTATATTTTTTAAAAAATATTTTATAAAAATATCATAAGATATGTCATAATGCACTTCATAAACAAAGTTTTGAAATAAAAGTCATATAAAAAGTTTCAATTAAATGTATTTCTTATTGTATTTAATTTACATAATATTGTTTTTGAACAGAAACCGCAAAGTGAACTTTTTCATGTACATAAGTCTCGTGCAAGCATGAAGCAATTACTAAGCCGCAGCATTAAAACTTTCACATGCGTTCGTGTGTTTGTGCTTTGCGACATAAAATGACAGACGAAATTTTCACTCTCCATATTTAAGCACAAATAATATATGTATATTTCTTAAACAAAATACCGGTTTTAATAAAATAACGCAAAATAAATTGCTTATCACTTTTTGTTACTAATAAAAACTGTTAAACTCATGTCTTTGTATAGAATTTTGACATTTTATGTAGCCAACTTAAGCAGAAAAAAAAAATAATCACCTGACGTAGCGATGCCAGCTGGTTTAATTACATTATGCTTACACGGATGATCTTTTGGCATCGTGAAACTTTAAAAATACAAAAGGAAATGTCATGAATATGCCTTGGTTATGGCTATGGATATGGCATTTCAGTACTCACCTATAATCGATTAGAGTAGTTGCCATAAGATTTGTTCCATGGATAGATTATGTACTCTCGAAACGTCAGCTGATAGACCTTACTTACACTGGCACACGTTATATAAACATGCATTGAGAAAATAAAATCACAAAATGAAACAATTTAAACAATCACAGAAATACAATAATGTTTTGTTATTTTCCCTTTATAGCTTCGATGCTACCTCTGCTCACGTTTGAAACTTTGCTTTCAATTCACTCGTTTCACTAGAACAATTTTTTAAAGAAACACGGTTTATATAGCGAACACCAATCCCTTTAAAGACTAATTGAAATTGAAGAGAACTGTTTGAATTAAAGATTTTGCTTGTTCACAAAATTACTTTAAATTAGTTTTATGGCAGCATTAGTTGTTAAAAAATATATTTAATTTCATTATACCATTTATTTATTTCTTTTGAATATAGATATTCACCCTTGGCTGGTGATTTATTGGCCAATTCTATATTACCCGGTAATGCTATGGCTGGTTCAGGATGGTGTATATTTGTTTATAATCTGGCACCGGAAACGGAGGAGAATGTTCTGTGGCAATTGTTTGGACCATTTGGAGCCGTCCAATCGGTCAAAGTTATACGTGACCTACAGACTAGCAAATGCAAAGGTTTCGGTTTCGTTACCATGACCAACTATGATGAAGCGGTTGTGGCTATACAATCATTGAATGGTTATACTTTAGGCAATCGTGTTTTGCAAGTTAGTTTTAAGACCAACAAAACCAAAACATCTTAAATAAGTTCGCACTATATAAATTTTGTTTGTTTATGAAAATAACTTTAAAGTTATTTTTAAACTTTGTTTGAACTCTTTTTCTCAACATAAGCATTGTAAAAGAAAAATCTTACTAGTCAAATTTCTTTAAAAAAAATTATCTCTTCTTTTTTAAATAAATTATTTAAAAAAATTTTAATTAAAACACAAAAAAAAATTAGACTAAATCTAAAACAAAAACAAATTGCAAAATATTACCCAAAACGCAGGATTGCAGCAAAACTATTAACCCAACACCCCAGAAATAAAATTTGAATAGCCAGTTGAAAGTAAAACAACCGATAAAACCAAATAAACCTCCTATAAATACAAAAAAAAAATAATAAAAAAATAAACAAGATATTATTTTAAACAAAATATAGACATGCGTCTTTAAAAGCTAGTAAAACAAAATTTAACATCTAACAAAACTATGTTCTCAACCAAACAGCACATTATGTAGCGCAAAATATTTATTTAATTATTTAATTTCTTTTTATTAATACAATTTTACTTAAGTTGATGTTTAATTGTTTTTTCTCTAACTTATTCTACTTAAAACCATAAAACGCAAAATATTAATTAATACCAAGAACTCTTTAAAAAATATATATTAATTAACCATAACTTTATTATAATAAACGTTTATTACTACAAAGGAAAATTGCAAAAACCAAATAAAAAAATTTAATATTTACTTAAAAATCATAAAAAACATAACCTTAAAATATATATTTGTAACTGTGTGTAATAATATTTTTTAGACATATTTATGTTCATTAACTTACATTTATATTACATAAATTAATTACATACTTACTTGCATACAATAATTTATTTCAATTAAAGTTTTTATTATTAACTTTATTCATTATTCAAATACGTACATAATTAAAAACAAACATATTTTAATCCCGCTCTAAAAGAAATATATAATGTTAATGTATAACAAAAACCCAGTGAAATATTTAATAAAATTTTTAAATTTATTTAAAAATAATTAAAAACTAACGATATTATTATTCTTCTTATTATTATTATGATTAAATTAAACTTATTACATTAAATTCTATATTATATATTTAAATAAATGTGTGTAGTATAATTTAATTTTTTAAATATAATTTAATTTGTTTAATGCCATGCATAAATAATGAAAAACAACAAATCAACCGAAAATAAAAACAAACAAAAAACTCGCATTATATTGTTTTCAAATTCTATGAAACACCCGGTAGTGATAAATCATACAGATACGAAATACACACACACACACACACAAATATAACAAATACAAGAGGCAAAATGAAGACATAAAACAAATAACCGTACCGATATAGAAGCTCACCAAAAGCTGTAAAAGCATTACAATTACCTCGCCCAAGCTACGAAACTTTTCAGTTTTGTGATGCAACAATTCCTTCTCGATCACACTTTATACGCCAATCTCAAAGGTTTTGCAGCAAAAGTTTCATATACAGACATGGAATTCCCATAATTAAGTTAGTTAGCAATATTGCGATTTTAAGAGATCTTCTGCTCAATTACTCGGTGTTGTAATATGCTCCATAGTTTCCTCGTCTATAGTGCAGTGTTCCGTAACCTCGAGTACAACTCTCATAGTTGCAATTCGGCAGATGCTAAACGAAATCTTGGCCACGAGGTCTTTCTTAGACTCAGCAAGGCTTTCTTCAATAAAAATTCAATTGCTGACTTACCTATAGTAGTGATTAATGTTCCGCTTTACCATCGAAATAACTATGATAATGCTTAAGAAATTAGAGGTGCTCTATGAATACAAAATCCAGGAATTTTTACTCATAAGCTGAAAATGTCAAACAACTTCTCACTGAGATGAAAGAAATGTGCGATATATACACGCCGATCTGCATATTTAATTGAATTGAAAATATGTGGGAAAACCGAAATAAAGAAAATGGTGTCAATGACGCTATTCGAAATAACGCCGACGTAGACTAGAATAAGGTACAATGAAAGAAAAAAAATTATATATACTGCTTGAGTGTACACAGTTTCCTTTCTTGTGCGAAGTGAAAATGTTATAAACAAGTTCAAATATGTATTTTTTTTTTGTAAAACAAGGTGAAGGAAATTCATTCGCTGTAATAAAAAAGATGTACGTAAAAGTCATCAGCCAAGTCCTTCTTGGAATTTGCACATTTTTTCCGTATTAACCAATTGTCTCATAAGCATGGGAACTTTTAATACAATTTATAATCAATATTCTCGAAATGCATATAATAAATAAGTATCAATAATATGTAGTGACAACTGAATCGACAGATTACTGGGTCCGCATGTTAAGGTCTTTATAGAGTAAGAAGCCTGTACCATCAGGCTTTCATTTTGAGTAGTAGCTTAATAGCAAGTGAATCATTATTGTCTGTATATATTTGTTAATATTTTGAATTTTGTAATACACATAATGTACATGAATTTTTCTCTTTAAAAATATGTATATAAACAACACCCAAATAGTTTTCAATATGGCAGAATACTGATTAGAAAATCATACATTTTATTTTCTTTTTGACTGATAGTGTGAATACACATATTGCTGTGCTTTTTTCCAGAACAGAAATTCTAGACGATCCTATAGAATAGTGAGTCATGGCCTTAATAAAGTTTAAGTAGAAATGGAGTAACATCAAATGGTTGTGGAAAGAAATCGCCTTGTGTAAAATATAGCGAACTGCTGTGCAATAGAAAAGTTTATATACTAAATTTAGAACAAATTGATAACGTGTATTTTCAATATTTTATAATTATAAAAATAATAAAAAACAAAGAAAAAATTCTACAAGAAGTCAAAATAGTTCGAAAAGGAAATTATTGTACTAAAATTTTTACTTTAAATTTCCAGTATGTACGTAAAATTTTCGCTTTCCTATCCCATGTGCGAACTGTTATTTCGCAAATTTAAAATTTTAAGAAAAATGGATGCAGCCATCTTCAGCGCTCCTTCTAGGACGCTGCACGAATTTGTCCTCAAGGTATTTAGTAACATTTTCGATAAAGAGCAAATTTTAAGCGTTGATACTTTGACTATCAGAGTTGTGCGGTTTTTTTTTGGTTTAAATACAGTGGTAGACATTTTTGAAAAAATAAAAATAAATAATACTGGGAACATTATCTTAAGAAAAATAATGAAAATCACAAACCCTTCGTTAATCGTAATCGCGGACAACGTTGAATTTTAAGTTTATTCTTTTTAACTATTTTTCGCGGAGTTGTACTGTTTGGATATCCGTTGAAGTTCGTTTCAAATTTAACGAAGTCTTAGAACGAAATGGTTCCGTAGGTTCGAACATTATATAACAGACTGACACTTGCCAAAAACTTGAGACATTTGGTTGCTAGATATTTAAATATTGAAATAATTCACTTGAATGTAGAATATGAGAAAACTATACATAAGCCATATACACAGAAATACATTTCCTTTACGCTTTACAAACAGAGAGAAAATAACGAAATATGGGTATTTTCACATCGTCTTCACGTAACGATTTTTTCGTTAGCATTTATTAAGTTCCTTATTGAAAATAAGTAATATTTTCTTAGAAAAACTGGTACGTGGAAGAAGTAAAAATATGTTACGCATAAAAAATTCGTGCTTCAAATCTACATAAACTTTAAAAAATACTTTTGTATAAGGCCGCATATTTACCAATGCGAAGTATGACAAATGAACTCAAATATTATTAAGTACTTACAAATATTTTTAGTTGTTTACCTCTTTTTAATAATAATTATCACTAATTTTCCGCAAAGATACACAAAGTAGTATCGAAATATTGAAAAATAAATATTATAAATGTTTTTAAAGAACAAGAAGGTCTCTTTAGTTTGAAAAATTAGTGATAATTATTATTGATACCTATATGAAGTAATTTGTACTTCACAACTATTTGTTGTTCTCATTAAGAAGGTCCCCAACATAACATAATTGTAACTTTACTGGAGAAGGAAAAAACACAACAGAAACTGTTATTATTACAATATCTCTGTTAGAACCTTTATACCGATGCTTAATTAATTTAATCATTTGTATGGCTTGTAAATTAACTGCCATATTCATAAAAATTTTTCTAATTTATAAAAGTTTTAAAAATGAAATTCTGTATGTAGATTTGTTTATTAAAGCTTTTAAAAATCAAAAATATTTTATAAGAATATGGCTTTAGACTGCTTCAACAAATTATTCCCAGTCAAGATAGTATCCAAAGAAGTCAATAAGAACCTGAACTTGTGCTCCAAAAGTAGTGAGACATCGGATCAGTTGTACCTCTTTGCCAAATTGAATCCGAAGTAATGCACGTGAAATGTACTTTTGTTGAAATCTTTTTTTTTATCAGAGAAATAGAATTAACTAGTTATTACTACTGCGTAGCCATGAAGAGTTGCTTCTCACGAATATGTGTATAACAATGTGATTATTTTAATGCTATTAATACAAAAATTGTAATTAAAATTATTTTATCGAAATGAAATTGAATTGTATTTTTTACTACTTCATTTGTTTTACAATTAAATAAATAATAAAGTCACTTGTTTTACACATATATACAAATATATAAATAAGCAAACACAAATGAATTTTTCAGAATAAAATCAATATCATATTAATTATCTGGAAGTTGTTCTTAATAACTTCCTGATAAGTCGCAAATATACAGTTATTGATACTTTGAAAGTAGTTCAAAAGTAGTTCCTAAGTAATGACTGATAATATTTTCACTGGAATTATTATAAGAGGATATACATTAGATTATTTCTAAATTTAGACCACGCGAGAACAGTAAAATAAATTCGGATGTGCGAAAAATAAAAAATGTGAACATTTCCATAACCATACAATTGTACTGCACGAATATTAACTTTTGTTTCAAACGAAAGAAAAAGTCTCCCCTTACTGCTACAAAATATCTGTAATAGGCAATGAATGTAAAAAATTTCTTCTACTTTCCTTATGAAGGTGGTACTAGGAGATGGTCAGTTGCTGGATAAAGTTGATAATTTAATTGATTCATACATTTCTTATGGGAATATGGGCTTATCCAAGAAGACATTAGCTAGTTTAAATATTAAAATTCAGAAATATGACTAACCTTAGCGATTTCTAACTATTTGTTGAAATTGGCTGTTTTTTATTTTTTTCAAGATTTAGATGGTATGCTAACTCTAGCAACCAAAAACATTTGATGAAATCTCACAAAAGCAATAGAAAGCAACTCTTGTAACTAGTTGAAATTTTTCATCAAAATAGTGCTACTGTTGCCGAATTTCACCATATGGTCACGTTAATCGTTAATCAGAGAGTGACGATGGCTGTAGTTGTTATCACGCCGACTGCAAAACAAAAGTTTCTGTATTCAGTATTCGACTAAGTCATAAGTATTATTATTCTGATGTGCATTATTGTGCCTTTGCAGCAGTTGTTGTCGGAAAACTTCACTGAACAGTACTAGTTTCAGATAATACTAATACAAAAGTTACAGTAACTTTATCGGTACTGTATAGCGTCAACGGTGAAATAATTAATACAAATGGATACTAAACAGAGCTTCAAAAATCGAATACGTCTGCTTCATATCAGAGTTGCTGCACCATTGCTTTAAAAACAAAAAACGTGCAAAAGCAGAGTTGTAAAAATAATAAAAATTTCCTCTATTTGTTACTTCACCATCTATCGTTTTTATCAGTATCTCTTTACTATAGAAAAGAACACCTATCAGTGGTCAATCATTGCCCGAGTTTCATTTCTCCTAAGAAAATAGCAGTTACTGAGCTTAACATCGAATCATATCAGTTTTCCAAAAAAGATCTAAATTAGTCGACTTGATTTACTTTTCTACGATCCACTTACATTGTTCACATGTCTGGAGTCATATAATTATCGGAAAATAAAATTTAGTCTGCAAGTTCCAATCATTAATTTTTATCATTCAAAAAGATTAATAGTCGCCTTTTGTTTGTGTCTAATTAACGAATAGTTAAGAAAAAAGTCTCTTAAAACGATGAATAGAAATTTAATACGGTTTTAAAGTAGAAGAAACACCAACTTGATACAATAAAAAAAGTTTTCTTTTTTTTAATAAATGTACTTTTTAGTGACACTTTTCAACTCAAGCTTTTAACTAACAAATAAGTTTCAAATAATAAAAATGAATAAAACACATTAAGCAAACCAAAGGCAATATTTAGAAAAGAAATGAGAAATTTTAAGACAACTTCTTTACAAAAACTTTAATCCAATGCATACATACATATGCAAATAAACACATACATATGCGTGTATGTACGTAAAACAAATCAGGCAGCAAATTGAGCCATTTAATAATTATTTCTTTTAAAAATAATGCTAACGAATGTTGTGCAAATCCTATAAAGAGTCTCAAAAGTCTCTATAAAATTTTTCTATACAAGATGTATCAAAACAATTATTTCGTAAAGAAGATAAACAGACTTAAAAATCATGATTTATATAAAAAAAATTAACGAAATTTATAACGCAATATACAATATTTGATATAACGCAAAATATGTTATAACGAAAATGGATGTGTTTGTAAATTATACACACACACACACACATGATTATGTAAAATTTTTTATATGAATATGTATTTATAAATACATGTATAAATGTGCTATATACACCAAATTATATATAAATTATAAAGTTATACTTAAAAAAAGTTAATTTAAATAAATTGAATCATAGTTTTTAGTATTGAATGTGAAATTAAAAAAAAATATTGACAAAAACCAAATCTATATTAAAAAAAACAGCTAAGATTAAATTAGAAGAGGTAAATGTGTTTATTTATACATTGAAATGAAGAGTAAAAATTAAAGGATTTTACCATCTAAATTATAAAATTATTTGAAAAATTCATTAATATTTTTTTTTTATAAAAACATAGCAAAGAATGCATGTATGATTGTGGAGAGCGTATACAGTACTGAGCAAAACATAAGCACCTTTCAAAGTAACATTTAATTATTGGCTGTAGTATTGAATTTTACTGTGAAATTAATAATTAGTGGGTGTAACTGAATTAGAAATCAGCCAGAGTATTATGCGAAAAAAATAATAATATTCACAAAATACAGATAATTATACACATACGTATTGTACATTTACAAACAAACAGTGCTTTTGCAAAGATTATTTAGGAATAATACAGAAAGCAAAAGAATGACAAAGTACAAAGCAGTGTGTAAAGGAGCGTGGCAAAGGAAAACTTTGCCAAAACATACAATTTTCCTTATAATGAGCAACCTTCACTCTTTGACTGTGTCGGAAAGATCTTATGAATGAAAATTTAATTTGGTATTATTGAGGATATTCAAAGTAGGACATTACTATTGATTGGTATCAGCTGAGAATAAAATATAGAGCATTGGAAATTAGAATACAATATGAGGTTACTTTAATATTTCAGTTGAATAAGAAAATACAAGACTTTCGTTATTTTTTTAGCAAACGTGGCTGAGGTTTCGAACAATACTGTAAGCATATTTCCTACATACATATGTGTGTACATATGTACATATTTAATTATTTACCTTGTCTCCATAGAACATTTTTCCGTTCTTAAACATAGTTTAGCTTTCGTTTTGAAAAATATTTCTCATGAAAAATAAGCACAACTCAACGCTCCCGCCCTGTAAGAACACTGAAACCCCTAGAAAAAAACAAAACAGTTTTAAATTTTCTCTATTGGAAAGAAAATTTGTATATTCGAGTAAAAAAAAACAATTTCTGAAATCAGAAATAGCTTCCAAAATATTAAAATTTATTATAAAATTAACATATTAAAGATTTTTTTAAACAAGAATCATTTACATGTAGTTAAATAAGTGTTTAAAGAAATATTTTAGATCAAAAGAAAAAAACAAACAAAGAAATTTAAATTTATAAGTTAAAAAAATTTTTCTTAGAAAATTTATATGCGCAAATTGAAGAAAAAAAAAGTATATTTAGTAATGATATACATACATTACATGATTTAAAAACCCAAAATGCCAGGTGCACACATAAACAAAATAAAAAATAAAATAGATTAAAATATTCAATTAATATGAATTATAAAAATCAGAGAAGAAAAATTTCAGTAGTTTTTTTTAGGCTCTAATCGTAGTCATTTTAATATGTATATGTATGTATTAGCCAAAAGATATTAAAGTCCTTTAAGTTATACATTATTTGCTTGAGTTTTTTGATAACACGTATATACTAATTTATAAAAAACAATTACATAAAAACTAAGGAATTTTAAACAATAATATTAACTCTATAGTTCGTTTTTAAACACAATTTTAATTTATTTGATTCTTTTCTATTACTAGTAAAACATTCCTTTGTCTATAATTCCTTTGTTTGTTGTCATATTGGCTTAACTTAAGAAAATATATCTTGAAATGGAATTAAAAAACTACTTAAATTTATGCCTACGTACATCCATATGTAGTTAATATTATTTGACATAAACAAAAAATTTCTTTGTTTCCGTATACATAAATACATACATACCAAATGTAAGTGTCTACATATATTAAAGATATATTAATTAATTAACAATATTAATTTTTCATTAACATAATAAAAGGAAACAATTTTTGTTCTTAATTATTTTAAAATGAAACATAGAATATATTAATTTTATTTTCATTCGAAGCAACAAGTGAATAAAACTTAAGTTTATATTAAAATATATGGCAAAAAAACCAACCTAAAGTATTTGCATATAAAAAAAAGGTAACAAAAAAATAAACACAACTTTCCTATAACAATTACAAAAATAAATACAACAAAAACAATGAAAACAAACTGCAATATTAATAATTTTTTTATATAAAAATATTAAATGTCTAAAGTTTATATAAAATTAATTACATAATTAAATTTTCGATTAACAAAAGTAAAAACTGACTTACATACAACATACACATACAAACGACCACCAAATATAAGTCTTTCTAGCATTTCCTTTAATTTCCCTAAGCCTTTTTGAAAAAGAACAACAAGCACCATTAATAAACATTCTAAAAAAAACAACAACAACAACAACCACAACAACAACCATCATTAATGCCTACCAAAGGCAAAATGCTACCCGACAAGAATGAAGAGATAAATGTGTATATCTTCCTAAACAAAGAAAAAAAAAACCCTATATATTGAAATATTCATATTTAAAGGAAACATGTGTATGTGTAATTACTATTATTATTATTATTGTATTTGTATTTTATGTATTAGTTTTCGTTCTAAACTCTCTTTTGCTCTTTCATAAAAATAAACGGCGAAAAAACAAGAAAAATGTGAAAAAAAATTTAACACAATTGTAGTTTTATTGAAAGGCAATGTTATACTGCTAACAATGTTAAAGCATACTAATTTAATAAAATTAAAAAAAAATCATTTCCAACGAAAGAAAAATCGAACAAAAGATTTTTTTTTAGGAAAAAGTTTAGGATACATTTTTAAAATGGAAAATAAAGAAAAAAGAAAACTACAATAGAAACGCGATTGCGAGGATATCACAAGTACTGAGTGCGTGTATTTTATTTAATTTTTTATTATTTCTTTATGTAACTATTTTTCACAAAAAAAATTGAGCTTAACAAAATATACAAAAAAAAAAATAAACTAAATAGTTTCTTAAAATTTTTTTTTATACAACAAACATTTTACTATTCAATTTGAATCTTAAAGAGAAGTAACAGTGATTGCCTACTACTAGGTGTTACCTTCTATAGGAAAATGATAGTGGTAGCGCTGAGAGGTGACGAAGGGATAGAACGATGAATGGTTCATTATCTTTATAACTCGGCTTTTGCATGTTGTTTTCTAATATAGCAGTGTTGCAGCGCCTCTGATATTAAGGAGATGTATTTAATTTTTTAGCCGTGTTTAGCAACCATTTTTATAATTCTTTTACTTAGCCAATGATGCTACACAATACCAACTAAGCAGGGCCCTCTGATGTTACTTGTGAATTAGTATCTGTTCAGTGACCAGTGACTATGCCTTCGCCACTAAACATTCCGTCAGTAGTTGACTGACACAAAGCCACAAAACAAAAAGCAACAGAAAAATTACAGTCGGATACTGGGCTCGATATCAGGACTTTAGTTTTTACCGTCAACGTGCTAACTACCTTACCCACGACCATTTCATTCCACCATCATCATTGGGCTGCAGAATAGTTTGGCACAAATGGTGGAATCCAGCTCTTAGTGAATCAGCTAAGTTGAGATAAACTAGAACACAAAAATAGGAATTCACAAATGTTGTAATCAGTGATGCCAGTTTAGCATCAAAAAGGTTATTTTTTTATATTTTTTGGTGAACCTATAAAATCATTTCGAAACATAACAATAATAAAAGTAAATATATATATTCTCTTATATTGACAATGACAAATTTAAGTACACTGAAGACAAAATTATATTGATTGAAATCCAATGGCGAAAGGTTTTAAGTTACAACTGAACAAATGGTGAGTCAACAAAAATTTAAGAATGCGCTACAAGAAAATACATTTCTTGATATGATTAATCTAGTATTTAGTATTTATCTAGTAATACCTTTTACTAACGATGAGATTAAAAGTCTTTTTAGTACTATACAATTAATTATATTTTTATCCAGTACTGAATTGAACACAAAAGGTGTGTCTTTTTGGTTTTTTGGGTTTATGCACCAGAAGTGTTTTTTTTTTAATAACTTTTAACATCTTTTAAACATTTTTTATTAAGTCAACAAACTGTTGAGTTATGAATAAACAATTTTTAGCGTTTTTTAGCTTTTTTGGGCGATTTAGCTTTTTCTGGTCTTTTTAAAAAGCCTATTTAGTTTTTTTTCCCCAAGCTCCCAAAGGAGTAATGCAAAATTTTATGCTGTCGTAACAATCGAGAAAGTGTAACTGCTGAGTTGCGTAGAATCGAGTTACTACTGTAAATGAAGAAGTTTCAGCACCGCGTTGCAAACTCTACATTTTCCGCCGTCGTATTTGACGTAGTCGTGAAAGCTTCATTTACGTAAATGTGCGTAAAGTGAGTTGAGTGTTCCCACATGTTTTATTCATACCATACCATGCAACAAAATTCAATTTTGAATAAAATGACAATCACTGGCGTTTTGTCGCCTAAAATGGCAATAAAAAATCCATTTGCTTTGAAAAGTATGCAAATCTGACATATATTTTTTTCTTTCTGTAATCTACTTCAAGTTGATCATATATACACCTTTTCTAGATTCTTTTGAACTAATAGCTGTCATGAAAACGTCAACCAAATGTTCCACTAAAATTCGCCGGCTTTAAAAAGGATTTTGACGACGACGTTGAACGGCGACCAAGCAATCCGGCATTTCAATTGTAAACAATGCTGTAAATTCAATTGGTATGAACTACGTCTTTTTCGTAAGGAATATTAGTCCAAGGAAATAAAACTCATTTGTTTGGAAGAAAATGCACACAATCTTTGCGATTGGTTTATTCTAAGTTTTACGTCGACGAACGACGAAAAATTGGTATAAAGTGAAACGTTGAATTGAATAATTTTTCCTATTATTATATTTCTTTATTGACTTGCTCACGATGCCGAAAGTGCTCCTTCTTTATTTAGTGCAGCTACATTTAAAACAAAAGCAATATTTTAATATTTATTTTCATAAATGAATGAATGAAAACTTGGTTGAGCTTATGATCATAATTAATTTATCACAATAATAAGAAAAATTACTTTAGAATAAAGAAAAAAAGAACACTTAATCTCCTTTATTCTAAAATGAATAGTAATTTTCCTTATTATTGTGATAAAATAACTATAAATTTAAACAGCAGCAATTTGCATTCATTCACTTGTAATAATTGTAGATCAAAAATCACTAATTCTAAATTTATTTTAAATATAGTTGTACGAATTGAAGACTTCTTTTGACATCGTTAATCTCGCAGTTACATATTTGAAGATGGCTGAGTAGTCGAATTAGGGAACTGAGATTATTTTGAAACGTATTATTTACATACGTATGTATGTCAACGTCGAATAAGACACCTTGTTGTTGTCGTACTCGAATTTATATTTTGTTGGAATTAAGTAACACTTATGAAGTGACTGCCATTTTTTAATAATTCTAAGTAATCCTGAGAATTGCTGATATTTTACTTGAACTAAAACTATTAGAAATAAATGAATAAATATTTAGTTGTGTTTAAGTTCATAGTTAATTCCTTACAATAATGTGAATATTACTTGCGATTATAATAAAGGAAAAGAAAAACAATTAATCTCCAACAGCAGTTGAGTAGAACACGTATATATGTACATATTTTCTATGATTAGAATATTCTTTATTCTAATCAAAAGTAATTTGCATATTATTGTGAACAATTAACTATAAACTTAGACAAATCAATTATAGCAAAACATTAGAATTGTTTAATGGAATTGTTTTTGTGAATTTTAATTTTATTTTTCGAAAATAACAATTTTATGAAAAACTATTTTCTTTCCAAAAACAATAAAATACATTTCTTTAAATTTCCTTACTTTGTTTTTTGTCTTTATTACATACGAGTACATATGTAAATTTAGTACATTCTGATTCTTTTTTCATTCATTCGGATTCTTTTTTGAAAAAGAGCTGCCCTAATATCGTTACATCTTTTCGTGATTGAAATTGTTTTCCATTTTTTAAGTGCTCATTCCTACCTGCACATATACAATAAATTCCTAAGTTTTTTTCTCATTATTTTCATGAAAAAATTCAATGTTAACTGCACTTTGACTTAACTACCTAAAATTTATTATTTTCTATCATTATTCTCTAAAATGGTTTTCGGTGCTTTAAGCTCAGCTACACTTTCACCATAATTTTTGCAGAATTTAAAACTATTTTCATACAAAAAGAAAAATTTCGCTGCTTAAGAAAAACGTGGTGTGAATTTCCAAACAACATTACCCAAACATGTTGTGTGAAATAATAAAATTGTTAAACAGACAGCTACGTTCACATTTAGGAAGGTAAGAGCATTCAAGGTATCATAATTTTTTGCTTACCTGCAAAGTTGAAAGCTACAATTCGTTACTTCTTTACTTTAGTTGTTTTACACACATCTATTGGTATTAGGCCGTTTTGTGTCTTTTAGCTTGGAAATTTATGTTTTAGCTTCATAGCTTTTGCTACCCACTTTTACGTTACATTTAGCCTCAAGAAGGCATAAAATCATTTTGAAACATTAAAAACTGTTCTATTGACAATGACATATTTAGGTACATTGACAAAATTACTTTGATTGAAATTTAATGCCGAAAGCTTTTAAGTTGTAATTGGACAAATGTTGAGTCAGCCGTTTAGCTCTGGGTGGAAGGAAGTACAAGAAAATCTTTTTCTTTCCTTTTCAGTAACGATGAGGGTGAAATACTTTATAGTACCATGGAAATAATTCTTCATTAGTTATACAATTATACATTCGATGCTCTCTAAAAACTTTACAGAATTGTTTTCATGATTTCGGTATTACCGATGATTTCATAAAATTATTACTCTCGTGATATTTATGCAAATGATAGTTCTAATTCTTCTAATGATACCTCTCATATGAATAAATAAAATGTATATTTTGTATATTTTTTTTTGAAGACTGATATATTGAACGTACATAATTAATGGTACGATAATTATTGTACAATGCCTAAATACAGTTATATTGTTATATTTTTGATCCAGTACTTAATTGAATTATATAAATATTTCTGTTATATGTATATTGAAGTGTATGTATTTAAAAATATGTAGATTTATTAATTTTTTTTTGGTTATACATTTCGAGTGCCCTTTTGTATAATAACTTTTAATATGTTTTAAGCATTATCTATTAATAGTAAAAAAAAAAAATAAAACTTAGAGTTACGAATGAAAATTGTTAGTTGTTTTTGGGCCGATTTAGCTTTTTTTTAGCCTTTTTTAAAAAAAAAGATTTAAAATTTTTTTTCCAGGTCCTGGCAACAGTGATTGTCATTTATAGTTGTTGTATGCGATTTTTTAACTCTACTAATTTTATTCTGCAGTGGTGGTTGTCTTAACTAAGCCACAATATAATTGATTAACATTTATACGTACAGGAAATAAAAGACATTTCTGAGCTAAACTTGTATTTATTTATTATTTTTAAATTTGTTTAATTTATTACATTCAATAGGAGTTAAATAATTGGTAATTTATTTATTTTAGTATCACAAATTAAATTTAAAAAGAAATATAACGAAATAAATTATTAAATAGTAAATTAATTCATTCCCATTTTTGAGTTTGAAATAAAAATATATTAAAAGAAGTAATAATTAATTGGTACTTAAACCAGCTTTTATCTTAACATAGTCGTTTGATTTGTATACATACAAACATTGTCTTAAAAAACCGTAAAGAAAAATTATGATTAACTTGATTTACTTAAACCCCCAACTCTCGACTGGGTGTAGTAGTAGCCATTTGTCCTGTATGACTGGAGGGTGGTGGTGGTGATATAATACTGGGCGCCAGACGATTCAAAAGACTACGTATAGCAAATGTAACATCATGATTGGCAAAACAAAAAAGAAACGAAACCGCAAAACCCTGCAAACTAACCAAAATAACTGACAACAGTTGATAGAAACGTTCCAAAGGAGTTCCCGAGTCGGGTCGATACGGTAAAATAAAGTGTTGTAAACCAAACAGAGGCACCTGTTTAAGGTAGATGAAATTGTATTAAATAAAATATGCTTAAAAATACGTACCAAAATAATTGTGGCTCTAACAGCTTTACGTATGGCCAAGGGAGCTGGTTGGGTTGATTGAGGATGAAGTTTGCGTACTATGACACGCAAAACATTGACGAGAAAGACTACATGTTAATTGGATAAGCAGACAAAATCCGTATAAAAAACAAAGTAAAAAATAAATAAAGGAAAATCAACAAATTATAGCATTGTTTGTTGATTTGAAATGAAAATGCAAAGGAAACTCAAAGAAATGCATAATTGTTGAGTTACAAAAGCATAGTTAAATAGTTAAATGAATCGCAAAACAAAAAATAAAATCATAAATTTCAAGAAAGTTTTGCATAATTTCGATTATGTAGGATATTAAAAAATATATTAAGAATTGCTTACAGAAACTGGACACCAGGGAAATGCATACCGGCACTGAAAAAATCCACAGCAATAGACTATCATTCATCCAACAACTGATAGAATAAACGCAATTATTTCTAATATTTTTTAAAATAATATGTTGTATTATAAACTTACTGTATATTATCCTCCGTATGCAGGAATCTAGCTACACCATAAGCTATTAAAAAAGTAAATGGGCAAAGCCAGGAAAATATTGTAAACCAGCGCATAACAATGGTGTCTTTGACGAAAACCTAAAAAATTAA
Source organism: Dexiosoma caninum (assembly GCA_963924685.1). NCBI lineage: Eukaryota > Metazoa > Arthropoda > Insecta > Diptera > Tachinidae > Dexiosoma > Dexiosoma caninum. The sequence goes on along the minus strand of OZ004726.1, from coordinate 59,223,639 downwards.
AAAAAAAAAAAAAATTTTATTTTAAAAAAATGTACTTCATTATACAGGGTGTCCGCCGGGAAGGTATACTACTTTGTTTGTTTATAATTTCTGATTAAATGAAAGAGAATGGATCTTATATTGATAAATGTTTTATTTAATGTCGGCAATTATGTATGGAATACAATATCAGATAAATGTCCGCCTCTGTTAGCCTCACAAATGCGAGCCCTTTTGAGCACATTTTTCATTACATTCTCACACATTTCACGCGGTATTTCATTAATTTCATCACGAATATTTTGTCTGAGTTGCCCAAGCGTTTCTGGTTTGTTTGCATAAACCTTGCTTTTCGGATATCCCCACAAAAAAAAGAAGTCCGGAGCAGTCAAATCAGGCGACCGTGGAGGCCAATCAACATCACCATTTCTTGAAATAACTTGTTGTGGAAAGAGGTCTCGCAGTAATTCCATTGTAATCCTGGATGTATGCGATGTAGCACCGTCTTGTTGATACCACATGTTAATCAAGCTCAAAGCATGCATTTGTGGCATTAAAAATTGTGGCCAAAGTTGTTCTTTAAAGACCAAGCTCCTAAACACGGCATCGAATTGAGGTTGATGGATTGTTTTGAACACTTTCTTGAGCAGCAGTAATGTTTTCAGCCGATCTTGTAGTACGTTGTAGTCAATGCTTGGGCCTATCACCTACAGAGCATCTTTCTTCGAAATCATTCACTACAAGATAAATAGTGCGTTCTGTTGGCACGTTGTTTCTCCCAAAAATTTCACGTAACTTTCTCATCGTCACACTAATCGATGATTGATATTGATAAAATGTTTTAACGATTAAAACACGTTGGTTTATCGAATATTTTTCCATAATAAATTTGCCACGTGTCTACTTCACGACTGCCAAATATGAACTGTCAAAACTAGGGTTTACCAAAATGGCGGCAAAACAAAGTGGTAAACCTTCCCGGCGGACACCCTGTACTAGGCTAAAGTATATATACCAGATTAGACAGGTATATAATAGATAAGATAAAATTTAGCATCTTTAAACTCCATCAGAATTTTAGTCAGGAAGGTTGTGAACTAGACCAGTTTAGACTGAATTAAAAAAGAACTGACTAGAACGGAATAGACTAGACAAGATTGGATTGTATTCTAATATATTGCATTATATTAGACTAGACTAGACTAGTATAGACAGATATAAAGTATAGACTAGATTACAGTAGACTAACCTAGACTATATTAAAGGACTTAACAATATTATGTTGGAATATACTAGATCGGAATAAACTATTATGGACTAAATTAAAGTGGACTTATACTTACGTTAGCCTTAAATAAAAATGAGCAAATTAGTCGTATTCCTTCAAATCAATTCACTTCAACTTTCTCTTTTCTAGAGTATTCCTTTCTAACATTGCGTACATAAGGGGAAATACCCTAAGTACAACCGAAAAATATAAAATTAGTCCAGACTAGACTATACTACTCTAAATCTTTCTACACAGCGTGAAAATATTACTCTGAAATAGAAAACACTTAATTTTAAAATAGTGCGATGTATTTTTATACTCAATTTGAAGCAATTTACCTCCACAACGCAGACCAGTTGCTAAAAGTTAGAGCATTACCTATACAGCCTGCAACTGAAGTGCATTAGTATCTTCGGATATTTTTTTGTAGGTGTTTGAGCAGTGGAAACGTCAACAAAGTAAAATGAGAAACAAAATGGCTCTCATAAATTATTGTGCCTAATCAACACCAGAGACGCTGCCACTCTGCCTTACGGCCATTTTCACAATGTCTGATTAAAACTTAATTGGAACTTTAACAATCGGTTAACTAAAAATATATTTCACAATGTATGATTAACTTTTAACTGACACCATTTAACGAAAAAGTGTCTGTTAAATTTAACCGAACAAAATGTGGCGGTTAACAATATAATCGACACCCATGCAAAGCTAATTTTAATTGATAAATAATAATACATCATACATGTAAAAAATGGGAAAGCAACACTTATATTTTTTCAATGTTTATAATTTTAAAACTTTGAAACAAAAAAAAGAAATCTTGCTGTGATATTAGAGGCTCTACAAAAAACTTTTTAACATGTGTATATCTTAATATTTTTATAGATCAATATTTTACCTGTGTCACTTGTTTTTTTGAATGTTCCAAGCTGGAACAAGTTGTTGCTTATGAATATTCCGCAATTTCCTTTCAGTATCCTGCAATGCTTTTTTTCACAAACATTAAGATTTTTTTCTATTTTCTGTTATTATAGTATTTTTCGCAAAGAACACAAACAATATTGCCATATTTTTCAGCGCATTCTTTTGTTAAGTAACTGAAGGATGGTGAAACTGACATCATTAACCGTCGATTAAATAGTGCCTGTTAAGCAAACCGCCAGTTAGTTAATTTTCTGTTAAAAGTAAAATAATTAGACATTGTGAAAATGGCCGTTACAAATTAAGAAAACACGCAACAACAGAGTTGTGCAAGAATTAAGCCCGCTATCCTACTAAGACTGTTCCTATCTGTCTCTTCTCTTTAACGTACCTTTCCAAATGGTTGAAGCGCAATGCATTGCATAGAACATATCTCCTTATCAGTATTAATCGCCAATTTATCTCTTCACTTCCTATCTTTTCACTATACTATCACACAAATTTACCATTGATCGTAGCCATTTTAAAGATATTATATGTATGCATAGATTTTTGTTTTAATTTAACCACCCAGTATGCATATTGCGTGCTAATAATTTATAAATTATTCGTTTTTCAAAAATAATCTGATCACACCACTTCAAAAACATTTTTTCATATCGATCAATTTTCATGGAAAACCTGCTAGACTACCAACTAAATCAGTATAAAATAGGGGTCTAAGTTACGACATTAAATACGGAATAAATTTTTCATATTTTCCAATTGAATTTTAGCTGAATATCGAATCGAATATCGTAATTTCAACTCGTAGTTTTAATAAAAAACACAATTTTTTTTTTGGGATAAACGTATTATAATTATTTGTGCTATTTACCACAACTAACACCAAATGCAAGTGCAATCCCTCGCAAAACATCCAGAAATAGTTGACCAGCATAAAATAATGAATGATTAAATGCAGACCAATGCACCAGTACTGGAAAAACAATTCAAAAATCCCAAAAAAATAATAATTAAAAAAGAACAAAGAATGTATAGGAAAAGAAAAGAAATTGATTATAACACAACTTACGGGATTACTGCTTATCATTTCAGGTTGTTCCACTACCAGTTTATACCACAAAATCCAAGTGACACATGTAAAAGCCAAAGAGGCAAATAAATGTACATGTATACGTATCCTAGTGCAGCGTAAGGACCTTTTTAAGTACGTGTATATTAAAGTATATATATATATTATATTTTCTTTTTCTATTTTAGCCAAAGATATGAAATGGTAAAAAATATAAAGCACTCACTTAAAACCTAAGAAAATGATGAGGGATAATATTAAAGCTAAACAAGAGACACCATAACCCTTGACATACAATTCATTGACAAATGTGCGGAACTGCAAGAATACGAATTTTTTATTTATATTAAAACGAAACAAGTTTTACAAATAAATAAAAAAAAAAAAAATACCTCCAAATCTTCGTAGTCTATGCAGTTGGTGTAGTTGGACCATTCTTGGCCACTTTCGGGATGTAGATACCAGGAACCATTTTCCAAGCAACTAGAAACGAGATTAAAAAAAAGGAAATTATAGAATTTTTTTTTTAATTTAAGGAATTTACAATCTATTATGTTATCGAAGTTCTGTGGCCGTTGTCAAAGTTGAAGCCTCGAGTTATTGTACGTGTTGTCAACTCAAAAAGAGAACTTATGGTATCAACTGCAACAGTCGCGAAAGTATTTTTTTTCTTAGACCAATGCTCAGGAGAGTTTGACATGATTGGGAATTTCAACCGTGGATCTTCTGGTTGCAGAGTCAACACGCCAACTCCTCAGCTAACAGCATGCCCAATAGTATTCCATAATTAAGAGCACGGTTCGTGCTTTCAAATAAGAAAAGCCACATTGAAAAAATATCTTTTGTTGCTTATTTAAAGTTAGTTTAACTTTCACACGATGGATGGTTCACCTTTCGAATTTGGAAAATTTCTTTGCTATTCCTACATGGTTTTTGGCTACCAATATTTAGTTACCAATTTCGCTTAGTTGCTCTTTCATATCACGAACTAATTTATATCCCTTGAGGGCAGTTACAACATAAAACAACAGTTTACGTTTTTAAATGTGATTCCATTTCATTCCACAGGGAATCTATGACTTTGTTTTGAAAGTTCTAAATAAAACTTTGGAAATTTGCATGTAAATTTTCTTTTTAGGAACAAAACTTTTTCTATTTGCCTTTTTTAAAGAATTCTTCTCCTGTTTGTTAATTACTTTCGTCTAACATTGATTGAATGGTTTAACAATTTCAACATTATTGACTCAAGTCTCTCACTGCTCTTCCAGTGTCTGGCCACAAAAAAAATTTCTCTGACAACAAGAAGTAAGAGAATCGAAATTTTAATTGAAATACAACCACAAATTGACTACCAACATTGTTCCTTTATGGACAGCCAGCAAAATATTTTTTGTTTTAAATGTACAGATGAAGCGTTGCGGTGGAAGTGTTCTTCATCCCTAGAAAATATTAGACAATATAAGTATGAACACCATTTAAGGAAAAGTTTCTTCGTGTAAAGTGTTTTAAGAAGAACCAAATCAATAGATCGTTTTCCAATTATAACGAAAGTATGCTGTCAGCTAAAGCAAATCTTCGGGGGATATTCAAATGGAAGATTCCTGATATAATAATGGATTCAAGAAATACTTTAAAAAAGGTAGGCTTGTTCTCTTATTACAATTAAAAATAGTGTGACACTTGCTATGAAATATTGGCTTAAATTTAAAACGGCTGCTATAGAAGCGTTTTCACAATTGTTGTAACTTCCAACGACTACCACGTAATTTCAGCGCTGAAAATTGTCGACAAAGTAAAATAATAAACAACATTTGGCTCTTATTTAGGCAAAAAAAGTAATACGTCAATATACCACCAGAGATGGTGCAACTCTGCTATACAAATTAATAAAATAACCAGAAAGTGACAACTATAAAAGCGATTTCGTTATGAGTTATCCAAGTTACTACCGCTGCTATGGGGATTGCTCGAAGATATAAATAAAGTTTCCAGTGCTATTCCTTGAAAACTAGTTTGCATGATCAGCTGAATATGAGGGACTCCCACGGGAGTACTAGTCTAATTTACAATGATTTAATTTTTTAAAGGTATTTTAGATGGATTTTAGGTGGCCCAGGTGCGAGACCTCTGTTAGTCGTAAACATTTTATTAGATTTGCACTAGTGTCCACGTTAATATATAATATAATACAGCGTCGTCTTTTGTCGGTATATCATCATCAAATTGTCGACGAAATGAAATATAATTTCTAGACAAGAGTTATTAATGGATGAGAACGTAGATTGTTGACTCTTGCACCCCAGAAAGACCCAGTTTCGCTACACTGCCTGGTCACGTAGCAAAATTTTTTTCTGCTTTTCATGCACTACTGCACCCTCTATTGTTGGTATTTGAATAATAAATCGTCAGCGAAATAAAATAATAAATAAAAAAGCTATAATTAGCTTAAAAATTATGCTTCAAAATTAACTTCCCTCTCTCTAACCAGATGCAGTACAATACATTGCATACGTAGGTGATATTCCCTGAAAAGATGGACTTTTCTTTTGAAGTTTCTCTTGAAGTTTCTTAGCATACTAACTATCTGCGACAAAGTTCTAAGCGCTTCTCTCTACCCCTCATTGGCGGATAACTATAACGCTCTGATTAGATCTACTAAATGACTCGTCATCTAATTAAGATAGAATTATAGATATTTCTATTACTACACCTCTTCGTGGTGTTTGCTAGAAATGTTAGTAAACTAACGGCTAAGTACGAAGGGTTTAGGGCTGCATTGCGCGATGTTAATACGACTCAGAGAATTACCCTATCGCTTACACAAATAATTGATGTACAGCGTAATTCTTTGAACTACGAAATACAAATATGGACCTAAGGTCAATAGATATGAATAGGGAGGGTTATGCACAGGCAAGAACTTCCTTTGAGTTCGAAGGTGACAGAAGAGGCGACTCTTCAAGATCGATCTGGAGCTTTGGCCATGAACTGTTTATACAGATCCGTAAAACTGTATTAATACAGTCTGGATATTGTCTAGTGTCACAGGCAGCCAGCGAGCGGCAATGCTCTAGCAATAAATAACGGTTTAACGACTGATGTGCTTTTTTTTGTGCTCTTAGTTGTGCTCCTTGGAGTACTTCATGTCAACCCTGAAAAGTTGCATGTGATTAATACCTAAATTGTTATTGGTCTATTCGGGACATATTAGTCATATTAAATTACAACATACATACATATATTCTGATATGACTTTAAATAATCTAAGTGCTGTTGCCATTGAACGGTATTCACCAGAAGAATTTCATGCTTATTTATGCAACTACCACAGTGGCAACTGTCTTATTAGTTTAGTTATTCTGCTGAATGTGTCCCCTGCTACTAACTCAGTTAGATGAGGTTATAATTAATATGTACCAAAGGCTAAGTTCTGTCCATCAGACCTTACAGGAACAATTCCAATATACGAATATATACATGCATTATATCAACTGTTACTGTTACTTCATACATCATTGAATGTATTGATTTTGTGAGAAATTAAAGATGAAATTCTGACCAGTGATCTAGCATTGTGAGACGAGAGAAGCCGGCACTCCCTTCGCGTTCTTCTTCGCAGTACGAATTCGGCCAGAATTCAGAATTCAATGGTGTTAAAGAGAATATGCTGACCGTTAGCTAGTAATCCTCCAAATTATCAAACATTTAGAAGATGACTAAATCATTGAAGTAGTAAAATTTTGACGATAACCTTAAGTGCAAATACTTGTTGCTTGAAGATAATCTTCGTACAGTTCGCACAATGGAGTGCGAAAATTGCTGAGCACCAGCATGCTCTTCTAATGCCAAAAATAAGTTTATGTTTCAGCAGTTAATTTTTTCGTTTTCCCTGCCACTTCATATCTGGGAACGCAGATATAAATACAAAACAGGTTTAAATCCGCTATAAAACATTAAAACTTTTTACTTGCCGTCGACCTAATTTCTTTTTCTTGTTAATTGTTTTTGTTTTTCAAAGTTCATCTCTTTTCTGCTTATACTTACGTTTTGTGCGCCAAAAATTTGCTATTGAAACCTTCCACGAAATCTGGACAATATTGACTTAAAACTGTGCCAGCTGGTGTACGTGGCCAACACAAATAACCATCAAACCGCACTGGACAATATAAATCTGATGATGATGATGATGATGATGATGTTGATGAGTACGATTTTTCTAATACATTTTTGAAACGTTCAGATTTTTTCCACAAATTGTTAGTGTCGCCAAAGTTGGAATTGGCAATGAGGGGAGTTGTACTGTAGGTGTAGTTAACATCGTCTGCATCGTAGTTATTAGTAAAATCCTCTTCAGTTGCCCAAGTTATTGTATTAATTGTGGCAAATAATTCATTACGTGACGCTCCATACTCATCGACGTTTTGCATATTAATTGAACCCTCGTAAAGCACAGCATCCTCTAGGTAACGTGGTACGACGGTGGGATATACTTGTGTGTCAGATTAGAAAAAGAAAAATTAGCAAAACACAATTGTATTTCTGTTTCTTTTTTTTACATTTAATCAAAAAATCTGTTTGTCATTTGTATAGCAAATTGCCTATAAATATCATGGTGTTTTTACCTGCTGTGTTGCTGGTTTCCGTTTGATTTCCATTTATTGTTTCATTTTTATAGCGTATCATGCATTCCATAAATAAATGTGATAGAAATTCTCTTAAATGTTTGTCTTTTTCCACCGAGTGGGGTTGCCCAAAAAACAAGTTCATTGCTTTCTGTGCAGTGTCTTTGGATGTTTTCTTAGGCTACAAGTTACTAAGGGAAGAGAGCACAAATAATAAATACTATTTAAGGCCAGCTCATGTTTTAAGGAGAGAAGTACATACTTCATCATTAAATACTAATTCCAAAAGTAAATGAAGTTTAAAAGTAACTAAACGATTAAGCAACAATGTAAACAACACCCACGTTCTTTTACTTTTGTTTTATTATTCTGATTTATTTCAGTTGAACAGCTAAAGGTGTGGTTTTATAGTTGTACTAGACTTTTTTTCTTGTTCACCAAATATTAAATATAGAATGGTAAACCCAAAAAGTATTCTTTAATTAAGAATTTTAAATATTGTAGCACTTAAAGTTTCATTTTACAATCACACAATTTAAGCAAATTTCCAGGCTTCTTGCCTATTTTTGTCCGAAATGCATAAGCATGTTTACAAACGCCTACGGGTATGCCTTGCCCAATAAATACAACACAGTGGAAACATTTTACAACACGTAGAATTAGTCGCAAGAAAAAAAAACAAAGCAAATAAAAAATTTACCATCTAGAAAGGGGGAGATGTGTTTAATACTGTGAAATAGCAACCAAAAAGGATCTAAAGGAATAAATGGATAATAATGGTTAATTATAAATATATGATATGTATATGCATATAAACATATCGATCCCTGTGCGCGAAATTATCGTATGTTACACTTTTTTCGAAATCGGGTTTTTTATGCAAAATGGTTCTAAATCCATTAATTCATCTGCAGATAAAGTATTATAGCGATAATTGTTATAGTTATGGAGATAACACTATGTACATTATATCGTATGTGACAGTTACTGCTATCAGGCAAATAAAAAAAAGACGAATACAAACGCTCTCCTGTGAAATTTACTTTTTGTAACATACGATAATTTAGCGCACAGGGGTCGATATGAAATCGTTTGTGGGTTTTTTAGTAATGCAAGATCTGCGGAACTATAAGAGCTGTCGAACTGAAATTGTGAACACAGAGTCAGGTCAATCCATATTAGGCTTCGAGCCCTTGAGAAGTGGACAGCTGCATTCCCAGATGTGCAAAAAAAATATATTTGTTAAGTTTTGACAGTTTATTGTAAAATTTGACATACAAATTGACTCCCGTATCCCGATATAAATAATTTTTTTTTATATATCTGAGTCTAAAAAGACACATAGGATATATATAAATTTTTGTAAAAAATAGAACCAGAGGGCGTAGGAGACAATTTTTGCTGTGCCTCTCCGAAAATATCAAACCGATTTGGATAAAATTTCAAACATTAATAGATTTGAATACAGAAGGACACGCGATGTATAAATTTCATACGCGCCATCTATTGATTATAACCGACCCAACATTTTCCTTACAGATTGATTATCCCTCCGATGGAAAAGAAAAGTCGGACAGAAATCTGTGCGACATTAAGAAAACAAAAAAAAAATATTCACGAAAAATATAAAAAATATGAAATTAGTTAAAACTGTTCAATTTGAAATAGGCTGATAATCGATAACTTACAGGCAGTAAAAATTGCATGAGGTAGTTAGAAACAAACTAAATTAACGATAAAATTGTAAATCACACTGACAAACACTAGCAGAACGGAAGAGCATGCTGTTTTCAAAGGCTGAGTTATCAGTAGATGTAAATTATTAGCTTTATCTATTTATTCCGTTCTACTATTGTTTGTCAGCGTAATTTGCAATTTTGTCTTTGTATAACATACACTAAAGTCTTTTTTTTATAAGCAAATGAGGCTAATTGACAGATTTCAAATAATAACTTCTGTCAAGGTTTTCAAAGAGGCACAAAAATTAACAATTAGAAAGTTCAAAGATTTGAACAAAGAATTTAGTGGGGTAACAACTGCTGCTTACCACTATTCTCATTTTATATTATTGTCAATTTCATCCATATGCTTCTTTGTCATTTACATATTTACTTGTTGTATGGTTAAGATAGTTTACTAGCATTTACCCGCGGCTTTGCTCGCGCCCTAATTGTCTTTACCATCCTCAAAATATTTGAGGGTGGCGATGGTAGAAGTAGTCTGCACGTTGACTACAAAATGAAAAATTTTCAGACTCATAAAAAGATCTCGCATTTTTTCTGATGTGCTTTTGTGTGTCTGTTGTTGTCGGAAGGTTTCAGTGGCGAAGGCATAGTCACTGGTCACTAAACAGTGACGGCTTTAGCTGTATCCAATCTACAGACACATCAGAACGTCCTGCTTCGTCGGTATTGTGTAGCAGCGGCGAAGTAAAATAACTACGCAAATAGCTACTAAAATGAAGCTTTAAAATTTAATGCGTATCCTTGACATCAGAGACGCTACAACACTGCTGTAAAAACAAATAACGAGGGTGACGGTGGCACGATTAATGGTAGTTTGCACGTTGACTACGAATCCAAAAACAGATCTGGGTTCAACCCCAGTTTCAGACTAAAAATTTTTAAAATAAGAATAAACATCTCGCATTTTTCTGATGTGCATTAGTGTGTCTTTGTGTGTCAGTTGTTGTCGGAAAGTTTCAGTGGCGAAGGCATAGTCACTGGTCACTGAACAATACCGGCTTCAGCTGATAGCAATCCACAATCACATCAGAACGCCCTCCTTCGTCAGTATTGTGTAGCACCGGCGAAGTAAAACAATAATAAAAAATGGCTACTGAACCGAAGCTTCAGCACTGCTAAAAGTATAAACAAAGAACGTGCGAAAGCAGAGCTGTAAAATAATTAATTAAGCTTCACCTCCTGTCGTTTCTCCTACTATCCCTTTCCTATAGTTCCAGCACAATGCTTCGCATGTGTAGGTGTCATCCCCTGAGTGCTGGTCATTTAAGTTTTAATTATATAGATATTTGTATAGTGTCGGCGAATAATATATTTCCCCCTACGTCAGCTTCTGATTCTATTTTTTATGTATATCATATGAGTTATTTTCGACTCAGATATATCCATGTTTTAAATTTCATAAAAATCGTCCAGATAGTTTGGGAGAGGGAATGTAAGGAATGTAATATGCATCAACTCATGGTACTATTATTTAAAAAATGTATTACCTACGTGTTGTTTTAGACTCTGATCTACCTACGTTTTAAATTTTATGCAAATCAGTTTGATATTCAAAACAGTCATTTAAATAAAATTCCCGAACCTGGCAATACTGTTGTGTACTTACTGAACAATTTTTGTATATCTAGATACGGGATCCAATTTGTATGCAAAATTTCAAAAGAATCCGTTTAAAATAAAAAAAAAATTTCACTATGTGGCAACCCTGCTGTTAACTTCCCGAGGGCTCAAAACATAATATGAATTGACCCAAACATGTGTTGAAAATTTCACCCCGATAGCTTACAGCTCCGGAGGTCATGCGTTACTAACAAACACACAAACGATTTTATATACATATTAGAATGCAAGTGCATATCAAGCGAAAAATCGAATGGTCAGCGCACAAATAAAATGACGGTCGAAACAGGACTGAAAAGTTTTAGCTCAACATTCCAATTAGAAAGACCGAATGTCTACACATAAGAAATTATTATACATGATTTTTTAACTTTACAAGTGACAATAAAAAAATTATAATATGAAAAGGCGGGGCATTTTGTTGATATTTTTATGGGAATATATAGGAAAATATAAATGCCATGTCACCGGATCCACTTGGACAATATCATGCAAACATACCTAATGTACCGTGAAATTTTAATTGAAATCGGTCGATCCGTTTTCGCAGTTACAGGTGATATCAAAGTGTATAGTTCTTTTTATATATACAGCTTTCCACATCATCGGTCTACCTTTTGATAAAGATAAAGCAACTCACATACATATTTATATTATAACGCTTTGAGAGTTTTTTAATTCTTATTTTTTAACCTTATTTCTTATATGATTTATTTCTATATTTTCTTTCATGCTTACAGGTTTGTTTATGTTTCTTATTTTTTTTTCACTGTTTTCGATATTTAGTAACATCTTCAGGAAATTTTTAATATTTTATATGAAAATATGAAATATCGAAGAAAGAGAAAAACCTTTAAGCTTGAAACAGAATATAGAAATATTTAAAACCCTTTGAAAATAACAAATATAAAAGCAGACCAAACTAAGTAGCATTTGCAAAAATTATTTTATACAACAACAATCTTTTTTTATTTATTTTGATTTACCATTTATAAAATGAAGATTGTTTACTAAATTCGTTTTTTTAAAATTAGTTTTATTTGGATTTTGAGCAAAATTGTGTTTCTTTAAAACTGCTAAAAAAAATCAGTTACGAGGTGAACATCGATATCACAAGTTATTTGACAATTGAACATGATTGACAATTTAAGCAATACAAAAACTCTTTTAAGTGCAGTAGTATTAACGTCAGCACTTTTTAGTAATATCTAAATACATTTCATACTCGTCACCAGAGACAGAGCAACCATGCGTCCACCTGTGTCTTTCTTTTAATATCTCTTTTGCTAAGGGAGGGTAACACACAGTGGCACTATCGTTGGTAGGCATCTTAATTGCCTCAGTGTTCATTATATTAAAAAGAAAAAACGATATTTTCTCTATTCAATTTTTTATTTTGGATTTTATAGCTGATATTTCAATACCGACATTTCGCATTTATTTTACATTAAATGTGATAAGAATATATTTCTTTTTGAAGCATATTTCAGAAACTTATAAAATCAAAGGCCAAATATAAAAGCAATCCGATGAATATTTTTCTTTTCTTATTTAAATAGCAAGTCACGTAAAACTTTATTAGTTTTTGTTCACTTTCATATGGATATTAACTAAATAAAAAAGATAAGACTGCTATTCGAAACTGTTTTAAATATAAATTCGTTTAATTTTAATGTGTTTGATTAACGATTTCGATTATTATTTTTTTATTATTTGCATTGAAAACTTTTCTGTCAACTCTGAAACGTAGCAGCCGTGTTTAAAAAAAATTAATAGAAATAAAATCAATTTTTTGGATAATAGAAAAGATAAAGTTATAAATATATGTACATAGTATATTGTTTCTTGGAATTATTTCAGAATAATCATTAATGTTTGAATAAATCTGACGAATAAATTGGACGATAATTTCAAGACAGATTCTTCAAAAAATAATGATGAACCTTCATTTTTACATGGTTCACGAGGATATATTTATGTGGAAAATGTTGATGCAATAAAAAATTAACATGATGCTACCAATTCCCAGCTTGGGAAGCAGTTCTTCTTTTGTTTTTTACTGAAGAATCATCTTCAAGAAAGATTCCGGAAACTTCTGAACTCAGCGATAATAATAATATAACAATTCTTGAGAATATTTGAATACATAAGACCGAGAAATAATGAGCTTCAAGAATTGTGTTCAATTCCTTCAATAGAGAAGGATTTCAAATTAGTGAAAAATAAGAAAAAAAAATTCCAAAATGAAGTAAAAATTGATTTTTATTTTTTTTTGGACCAGCACTTTGGGGAGGACCCCTAAACATGCGATACATTGTGCTGGCACTAGCGGAAAGGGATATGACAGGTGGTGAAACTTCACTATCTTACCACCTCTGCTTTTGTATGTGCTTTGTTTATAGCAGTGTTGAAGCGCCTCTGATGTCAAGCAGACATATTTTTGAAACTGCGTTTTAGTAGCCATTTTTAGTAATTATTATACTTCGCCGGTACTATACAATACCGATGAAGGCGGGCGCTCTGAAACCTTGCGACGACAAATGACACAAAAATAATGAGAGAAAGTAGAAAAAATATTAATGATTGTTTTTCGTTTCTGTTGTACTTTTTCGTTTCGTTTTCGTTTTTTGTTTCTTTTTTCCACTTTGTAAGGGAACATTTTCAAATCTTTCAGCAAAATTCCGCGAAGACCGGTCGATATTCAGGGCTTCTTGGGCAACAGCAACGATATTCTCAGCAGAAGGACTGTTCCGTTGCCGGCCAGCTTTGGGAACATCTCATGTTGTACTAGACTCTTCAATGCGCTTCACCAAACGCCGCACTGTTTGTCTAGTTGGTGTCGGACGGCCAGGAAATATGTGATGAAATTCACGCTGCTCCAACACAACCGACGAATTGTTGCACAAAAAAATGGAAACAATTATTCCACGTTCTTGCGAAGTAAAACGATTCATAGCTTGTCGATTTGTATTCTGTGTTTGGTTACTTCACAAATATCAAAACCGAATTTACATTTGGAGTCATTTGCAAAAGTTATAGCGTTTTCCAATAGGGCGGTTGCTATTGCCGCAACCATTATTATTTGCATTGCTTATTTAAAACTACTTAAAGTATGCGTTATATTTTTTATAGGCAAATCATATAGCAAATCAACAGCAATTTAACATATTGTTTATAGCATTCCCTTAACAAATTTCAAAAGATAATCTCATCTAACAACAGTAAAAACCGATTGACGTAATGAAATACCCACAAGCAGTTCGGAATTCAAGTTGAAAGAGACAAATTATTGTTGTTTATCGTATGTAAAAGCCTATATATATTTCCCAGTCTGCTGTCTGCTGTTTACTGCATGTTCTGTTTGCCTTACAATCCCATGTCAATGCTTAAAAATAGACTTGATGTTCATTAACGATATTTCTACATAATCAATATGACCCTTTTTGCAGCAAAAATCCATTTGACTGGTTTATTTCCAATAAAAACTAATTAAATGTTAAACATCGTCCGTTTAAAAAAATGTGTGCGATGTTGGAGATTTTGATACGTTCGACATTTAATTGAAATTTTGCTCATGATTTTAAAGAAATTTAAAAGTAAAAATATTTTTGTTTCTATTTAATATTTTACTACACGTTAGGACAGCAACTGTACTGTATTTATTTTCTAAATAAAAGTTAATAACAATCATTTAAATAAGAATAAGGAATAAAGCAGCTGAGTCTTTACTTTATAATAATTTTGCAATCCGTAAGAATTTCTGAAGAAAGGCGCATAAAGGATAATCAAAACAGAGCTTCCCCCTACAGACAGAAGAAACATTAAAGAAAAGAAAATAGCATCTACTCAAACAAAAAGTATTAAATTTTTGAGGAAAAAACCAACACATAAATAAATTTCAAATGATAAATGCAAATTTAATAAGAATGGAGAAATATAAAAAAAAAATTAGAGGTGGGATAGTGACTGAGCCACTCACTTGGAAAAAAATATTTGTAATGGTTTCGATTTGGAGGTTTTACCTTGCGGGCTTGTTCAATTTCAATTATATTTAAATTTAATTACAATTGTCATTGAAGAAATTTTAACTACAATTACTTTTTGAACAAATTAATTTACATTTTAGTGAATATAAACTTAATTATTAAATCTGACTTTATTAAATGTTTATACTAAGTTCACACAAGCATTCTTAATTAAGATAATTTAATATTTATTGATCAGTTTAATTTAGTGTTCACACACATATATTTACTCAATTAGCATTTCACATCTCATTTTCATTTTTCCGTTTTGCTTTTTTTTTCTTTAATGTTTTGACATTTGGCTTCCTATTGCACAGAAGTTTTTCTCCTCACTGAGAAGGGTTGCATTGCAGTGTTTTAATCAATATTTATAACAATTTCGTACTTATTGCTCAATATCTTCTTTTAAATTTTGTATGGAATATTGAGCTCTATAATATAATTTATTGCAAAAATCTCAATAAAGGTGCATGTCTGAACACCGTATTAGATTGTATTCATAAAAAAGTAACATTTATTTGAAATTTATTTAAGCAAATTTTCTATGAACGATTTGAGAGAAAATATTTTTCCCACTCGTTTTAAATTTTATGAATATGAAGGTTATACCTCTACTATACTTGTATAGTATCCTACATTAGCGTGGTGTACTATACATAGTCTGTTCAAACGAAAAGGAGAATTTTGAATTTTTTTCAAAGTATTTATTTATTTATCAATGTCCATTTTATGCCCTTCAAAGTAACCACCCTCAGATATAATGCACTTATGGCAGCGCTTCTTCCAATCGACGATGCACTTCTGAAATGCGCTTTTCGGTATGGCCAGCAGTTTGTTCTTCGATTTTGACTTTATCTCATCAATTGTGGCAAAACGCTTTCCTTTCATTAGTCTCTTCAGTTTTGGGAATAGGAGAAAGGAGGCAGGGAGCCAAATCTGGTGCATAAGGTGTATGAGGCATGATTAGGGTGTTGTTTTTGGCCGAAAAATCACGAACAAGCATAGATGTGTGAGCTGGTGCATTATCGTGATGCAGAATCCATGATTCTTTTTTCCACAATTCACGAAAACGTTGCATAACTTCCTTGTAGTATTCTTTATTAAAAGTACGACCTGTTGGCAAGAACTCGTGTGCACCACGCCATTGTAATCGAAGAAAACAAAATTCATCTTTTCTTTTGAAGAAACCTGGTATGTGTAACAAACAAAACCACAATTAAAGCATCAAAGGACGTGGTTTAAAGCTTGTATATATAGCATGAACGTGTACGTGGTTATAACGTAGTACCAAAAAGCTGTGCTGAATAACAATAATGCATATCCCGTTCCAAAATACCCATGTATTAATTGCTAATTTTGTTACCACCCACTGAAAAATACTACAAGCCTTTCCTTAGGAACAACTTTTGATATACTCTCGAACTCTCGAAATATTAAAAACTGTATATTTTCGTCCTCTCAGGATGTTATTAAGAACAAGAACTACAAAATTAATATGAAAGTGAAAATTCATTTATGTCTGCTTATTTATATATTTGTGCGTATTTATAAAACATTTGGCTTTATTATTTAATCATAAAACTAATGAAGTAATAAAAAATGCCATTCAATTGCATTTCGATAAAATAAATTAAATTAGAATATTTGTAGAATTGGAACTTATCATAACCTGATTCTTATTAATAGCATTGAACCAAAGCGATACGCATCTTTTCACAGATGCGTAGGAGGAATAAAAAATTATTTCCATAGCTCTGATTAAAACAGTCCATTTACCTAACATCACGAGCATTACTTCGAATTCAATGAACCGGTATCAAAACGAGAACTGCCGGCAACGACAGGCGTATGTGCAAAGAATTAGAACTAATCCGATTTTGCACTACTTTACGGAGCAAATGTTCAGCATCTTCTTCTGAAACAGTTTTTCACTGGGCAGTTAACAACATTTTATGCATACTACATGTCTGCCACACTATGTTATTATCAATTACCATGTGTACCATGGTATATAAACTACTATATGTTGCTGAGGTATTAGCATTCTTAAGTTGATCAAAAATTATTTATATATCGACCTCTGCGCACGAAATTATCGTATGTTACACAAAGTCAATTTTACAGGAAGGCGTTTTTATTCCTTTTTTTTTTAATTTGCCTGACAGCATTAGCTGTCACGTACTATAAAATGTACATGGCCATAACTATAACAATTATCGCTATAATACTTTATCAGTAGATGAATTAATGGATTTAGAACCAATTTCCAGAAAAATGTCGATTTCGAAAAAAGTGTAACATACGATAATTTCGCGCACGGGGATCGATATGTACTTGTGTACAATGTACATAATATAAATGTCCGTTCACTTAATTTCAATGAATCATACTTGCGACGCAGCTTTATATCGTCGGTATTGTGTAGCACCGGCGAAGTAAAATAATAATAAAAATGGCAAATGGCTACTAAACCGAAGCTTCAACACTGCTATAAACAAAAAACGTGCAAAAGCAGAACTGTAAAATAATTAATTAAACTTCACCTCCCGTCATTTCTGTAACTATCCCTTTCCTATAGTTCCAGCATGCACAATGCATCGCATGTGTAGGGTTCATCTCCTAAGTGCTGGTCCCAGATTAAAAAAAAAAAAACCACCAAGCCGAAAGCGTTTAACAGATGCCAATTTTCAAGAAATGGTTATTTAAAGCAAAGAAAAAACTCTTTTAAATTGTTTTTATTTCAGTACTGTCGTTGAAAACACTTTTAATTTAGTTCAATACAATTGATGCAATAGCCTTTTTTCTTTCCAAGTTTATTATTATTTTTTTTATTTTTTTAATTGAATTTTTTTGTAATTTATAAAAAAGTAATTATTACATAAATATTCTGTAGTTACTTTATTGCAGCATTATTTTTCTAATTACATGTAATTATAGTTGGCGTTTTCATTTGCAATAATTGTAATTGAGATTTTTTCCAGCATTATTACTTTTAAATGTAATTATTTTTCATTTAATTTTCACATACAACTAAATAAAATTTATCAATTACAAACACAATACTTTTGTAATTGTATTATAATATGAAGTCCAAACTGACTTTTCATCATGCAATAATGTCTCCAGTTTATTCAGATGCATTACTCGTACGATAACTTTGAGCATCTTTGAACTGTCG
Organism: Dexiosoma caninum; assembly: GCA_963924685.1. Classification (NCBI taxonomy): domain Eukaryota; kingdom Metazoa; phylum Arthropoda; class Insecta; order Diptera; family Tachinidae; genus Dexiosoma; species Dexiosoma caninum. Next base: position 59,205,201 of record OZ004726.1, on the reverse strand, counting down.
TGCTCACTAATGCATGCGCACAAAGGAGTTCCAGTATGCATTCTTAAATAATTAGCGACTGTATAGATTATATTAATTACGTTGTGAGTAGGCTACTCTTGTGAGTGGAACTACATGGAATTTAATTCCACATCTTCGATTTAAAGTCACCAGAAGAGAATATGCATTTCAATTTCACTTAAGAAATTTTGCAAAAAAAATTTTATTTTTCTGTTAGCTTCAGACGGAAGGAGTTGTAGGTTTATATAAATAAGGGTCTAATAATAAGTAACCTCTTATAGAACCTTTCGTTGTTCTATCGCTATTACAATGGGATGTGCTCTGATGAAAATAGGGAACTTGTCCCCGAAACCCGTTCATTCCTGCGCACAACACGTTCAGCATTAATGGCGCATCCATTTGTGGTTGATTTGGCAGCGAATCGCATTACGCAATACAGAGAGGACTCATTTTTCGGCCGAACATCGTGTACTCGTATGTGAAACAAACTCCCTGAAGACGTCATTCCTGTCACTTTTTACGTGGGAAAATTCAAATCAAATGTCCATAAACACTACTCCCTCTATCCTCCTCATAACATAATTTCCTAGTTCCAGAACAATGCATCGCATGTGTAGCAGTCATCCTCTGAGCGCTGGTCCAAGATAGAAAAAGAAAAGCAAAAAATTATGGCTGCTGATAGTTAGCATACATGTTTTTAATTTCACTTCCTCTTATTTATTATGTAGAATTTAATTTGAAATATATTTCATATGCATTCTCATAAGTTATGCCCTGTGCCTGAAGCAGCTTAAATTTCAAATAGTATAATAAACATGTAAAAACATTCTTAGGGCGGTAAACAGCATAATTCTATTAGTTACTTTTGCTTGACAATGACATGAATTAAAAACAATTTCATAGGCAATTTCATTGTTGCTACTGCTACATTTTTTATTCACTAGCAATTCCTATATACATCAGTTGTATTCGTTTGGTCCTCGTGCAGGTCTCAGAGTTGTGAACAATTAAATAGAAAGCATACGCATTGCTGTTGTCTCAACAAACATACTCACACTTACGCATGAATATGGAAACTGTAAGGAAATTGGTTGGTTGACAGCAAGGATATCTAGATGGATGGTATTTTTGTTTGTTTTTTTATATACAGTCGTACTTCTCTATAGCGAACTTCTCTATAACGAAATCTTCTCTATAACAAATAAAATTCGTGAACACAACATTTTTGTGAGTATTTTCATACATTTTGATCTCCTTATAACAAACTTCCCTATAGCGAAGTTCTCTCTGTAACGTATAATTTTTTAAGACCTAAACAGAATTTTTCACACTAAATAATCTCTCTATGGCGAAGTTTTTACCGATTGATTTTTTGCATCAATTTAGTCACATATGTATGTATTAATAAAACAAAAATTAATTTGTTCATGTAAAAGCAAAATGTTTTTTGTCTTAATAAATATATTTTCTACATAAAAAAAATGTAGTAAAAATTTTCTGCAGTTTCTCTATAACGAATTTTCTCTATAACGTAGAAATTTGACGGTCCCCAACTGCTACATTATAGAGAAGTTCGACTGTACTATAAAGCGTTCGACATAAAGTATCAGAATAAAACACATACGTTTTAAATGAAATCAATAAGTTCCTAAGAAATTAGTATAAAAATACAGCTTTTAGCCAATAAAGTTAAAATTCAAATACAGGATTCAATTATCATATCACCATTTACACAATTTGTTAATGAAATTTGGGCTTTTGAACATATTTCTTATTGTAATTTGATTGAGTGATTAACAACAGCTTTGATAAATAAGTGTAACCTTTTATGGGGTTTTTTTTTAATTTCATATTCTATCACAATATATGTATATACGAGTATATGTATGTGTTTGTATACAAACTAAGCATGCCAATTGGTTAATTTTTAAAAATCTCGGTATTCGGCATTTTGAAAAATCCTGATCCCAAGATCGCGCTATTTTCGGGATTTTTAGAAATCCGAGGATTTTTTGGAATTTCGCTATCTATGTATTTAATATACAAAATATATAAATAATATTTAATTAAAAAATCTTTATTGTATTCATGTAAAAACAGAAATATTTAACTCATTGGGCATTTTCTGCAATTCATTCGAAAAAGAAATAGTGCGAATTTGACTAGAAAATCAAAAAGTTCTGGGTTCGACACCAGTTTTTATGACTTTAAAACATTTCATATTTTCTCTGATGTGCATTAGTGTATCTTTGTGTCAGTTGTTGTCGTAACGTTTCACTGGCGAACTCATAGTTAATCATAGTCATATCTATAACCAATCAACTGGTAGCAGCATGAAGTAAAATAATTACTAAAAATTACTACTAAAACAGAGCTTCATAATTGAATACGCTTCTTTCACATCAGAGGCGGTGCATCGCTGCTATAAAGAAAAAAAATTTGAGAAACTGAGTTGTATGATAGCGAAGCTTCGCCATCTCTCTCACTATCCATTTCCCCTCCTTCCGGCACAATGCATCACATGTGGTCAGGGATCATTCCCTGAGCCCTGGTCCAAGATAAAAAAAAAATTTGTCAACTGTTGAGTTTTTCACCAAACATGACATAACATTTCAGGAGCCCATGAATGAAATTTAATATCCCCGGACCGCCAATAAAATAAGTTAAACGCCATTGATATTAAATGTAGAAATTAAAAGATGATATAAAAAAATATAAAATTTAAAAATATGACTTGCGTTGCTGCCGGCAATGAAAAGTAATCAGTTTTATTTCTAAATCGTGTTGCAATATTTATCTTCTTCTTTACTGTTATTTTTCTTCTTACCAGCTTGTAACATCAAGCATTTCCTTAAAAATTACGATTCCATACATGTCGTATGAGATGATTTACTTACTTGATACGTATCGAAATATTCTACGATACAAAAGTCTACTAATTATCGAATTCGACGATTAGACCACAGTAGTTGCAGCGGTTCACTTAAATGAGTTTTTAAGCGCAAAAACTACTGGCAACAAAATTACTTTTCCGAGCTTCGCTTAATTGAATCTACAAAGAATCGTGAGTACTTGAAATTACTGGAAGGAATAAAAAAATAACCAAAAGTAATCAAAAATATAGTTGCAATTACTTTTAAGGATTACTTTTGATTCGTCTTGACGATTTCCCATATATTCAGATTTAGTACAATTTTAAATTTGAAGCGGTTGCCTATAATTCCTTCTGAAGAAACACTCCTTACAAGTTTTCTCAACTTTTATAAATTGTTAGCGTTATCGTCTAACAGATTTTTTGTATAGTAACGTAATTTATCACTAATCGTAATCGAATTAAACGTGTTTTATACTTAAAATGCTGTTTCTAACATATGGTTTACATATTTTAGTTTTATTTTATTTGAACTGAGGCGCTTTCCTTGCTTAAACTTTCTATAGAGCTGTCAAAACGTAACAGCTGTTCAGCAATACACAGTAGATATACAAATTAAACAATTCAGTGGCGAAGACATAGCTGAGCAGTACTGGTTTCAACTGTAACCAATCCACAGGCACATCAGAATGCCCTTCTTCATCGGTATTGTGTAGCACCGGCGAAGTAAAATAATTACTAAAAAATGGTCACTAAAACGAAACAGCAGAGTTGTAAGATAGTGAAGCTCCACCTCCTCTCATTTCTCTCACTACGCTTTTCCACTAGTTCCAGCACAATGCATCGCATGCGTAGGGTTTATCTCCTGAGTGCTGGTCCAAATTAAAAAAAATAATTTAACACGTTCTATTTATGTTATGTTATATATAACAAAACATGTTTACAGAAAATTTGACGTTCGAGGTGCAAAGCGACGTGACATTTACATATTGTTATGTAACCATTCCACAGATTCATCAGAGCACCCTCCTTCGACGGTATTGTGTCGCTACTAAAATGAAGCTTCATAATTGAATGAGTCTCCTTTACATTAGAGGCACTTCAACATTGCTATACCCCCCAAAAAAAAAGTATGACAGCGAAGCTTAACCATCTATCATCTGTATCACTATCCAATGCAACGCATGGGTAAGGGTCTTCTCCTGAGTGCTGGTCCAAAAAGAAAGACGCGACTATTTGTTAGACGCAGGCGAACAATAAGAATTGCAATAGATGGCCTGGGTGTTATGTCTGAAAAGTTTAATTCTTTTTTTTTTTTTTTTTTTTTATCTTGGACCAGTGCTCAGGGGCTATCCCCTACATATGCAATGCATTGCACTGGAACTAGAGAGAAGGATAGGGAAGAAACAGACAGGTGGTGAAAGTGGTAAAAAGATAGAGCTTAATTCTTGCGCAACTTTGCAGTTGCGTGTAAATTATAAAGCAAAGTTGCGGCGTCTCTGATGTTTTTTTTTTTTTTTTTTTTGACGCATTATTTTTAAGCTAATTGAGCCATTTGATTTATTATTTTACTTCGCCGACGATTTATTGCTCAAATACCGACGAAGGAGAGTGCTGTAGCACAGAAAACTCAGAAAAAACTTTTTTCTGATTTGACCCGGCTGGGATTCGAACCTGGGTCTTTCTGGTTGTAGAGCCAACACGTTGACTACTCGCCATCAGCACCCCCAAAGCATACATAATACAAAATAAGTTTATTTGAATAGAATTGAATAAAAATTTTGTTTATTTTTAGGAGAAACGTCGACATTGATAGTTGGGAATCTTAGGGGACATTTTCAAATTTGTTTGGGAATTGGACAAAAAGTAAGGAAATAACAATCTTTGCTTGAGTGTTACTTCTCTTTATAAAGAAAAAAAATGTAAATCGACTATAAAATAAAATTATAAATATTTTTTTTTATTTAAAAAAAATGTGAAATAAAACCCCGTAACATAATAGTTTTAAATGAATTAAAATTATCTAAGCAATTTATTTTCTCCTTATTAAGTATTAATACTCATACAAAATGGAACAACAAATAAACAGTTCGTTTAAAATTCGCGGATGATTTTTTCAAAAAAGATCCTGAAATTAATAAATCAGTTTGGAAATAATATTACTTTTATATATAATATGATATTTTGAATGACACATAGTACTATTATTAAAATAAAGTTATATATTTAAAATTTTTCAAATTTCAGTAAATGTTTTAAATATTGCTATAAATACTACTTTTTGGAAGAGGAATTAATAATCCAAGCAGATATTTCATATTTAAAATTCAAGCATATTTAACTTTTTATTATTTTTTTTAATAAAGCAAAGTAACTTATTAAGTTTATTGATTTTATTCCTTTATAATAAATCTGTGTTCTCTTGTCTAGAAGCATTTTCTTGTCGAAGAATATTTTGACATATTACTCTAGTCATATTTATATTTCTGCTCTTTTCTGCTCCATATTGTTTTATATTTTCTTTCCATATGCACTACGGTATTGTTAAACAACATAATTAAGACTTAAAAGCTATTAAATAAAATGGAATAAAATTTAATAACAACTTGTTGCAACAGCATCATTAAATTGCTTATTACTTCCCAGCAAGTAATAAGTCCTGAAAGAATTCAATAAGAAAAATGTTTCTATTAGACCTTAAGAAATTTTTAAATTAATTTTATTAATACTTGTGTGTAGGTATGTTACAGCTTATTATGAAAATTATGACAATAGAAAATGTACTTAAAGTAATTGCTTTCATAATTTATAAGGATACAATAGCGAAATGGTTAAAGGAAGAATTTCGCTTGCAGTTACAAATGAAGCAACCAAGATTACAATGAGGGATTTCCTTGAATATATTTTTTATAATTTATTAAAATAATACTGCATTGTTTAATAAAAGCAATATAATACTACCATTTGCAAAAAGGCAGAATAATCTGAATATTTTTGTAAAATCACAATAGTTTTAGGGAGAAGCTTCAAAAATATTCAAAGACCAGTTATAGAAATTCTTTCAGACAAATGTTTGTTGATCCATTGAAAAAAGTAAGTATTATCTTGCACCAGTTTGGGTTATAGAATCAACTCGCTAACTATTAAAAAAAAAAAAAACATAAAAAATTTTTTCAAAACTAAAGCGATAATAATTGAAATAAAAAGCCAAACTTCCCGCTAAGTTTTACCCATTCAAAGCAAACATGCGGCTCAGTTTTTAAGTCCAGAAAAATTAATACGTATCGAAAATCGATTTGATAATAAATTACGGAGCAATTAAAAAACTAAAATTTTTGAAAAAGACTTTTGAAAATATTTTTTCGAAACTTTTAGTTTACGATATCTCTCGAACGATTTACCCGATTTGAGACATATAGGCAGCAATCGACAGTTTCTCTTGAGGTTAAGACCTGATTAGATTTTGGTCGGATTAATAGTTTAAAATTTATTTGGAAATACAATTTTCCAAAAATTTTATTTTTGAATCTTTAAATACCTTTCGAATGTGACACGAAACACACCCCACATTGATCAAAGGAGTCAATGCACTTGGCTACCCCATCGTCCCCAATGAGTTTCTTCGCTCTCTCGTGTGCACGGTCGAGTAACTTCAAAATAGTCTTTAAAGCACCGGCCCATACATGAGAGTTCTATTCCATTTTCGGTCCGATGTAGGCGGTATAAATAGTGAAGAGATCAGATGGGGTGAAGTATGTCTTGCACCGTCTTAAAAAACCGAGGCTTTTTTTGAGACCTGGAAAATGTTTCAACTGTGATATCCGTCAACAATGACCGGCATATCCATCAACGCTGGCTAGTTAGCAGTGACCGATAAATTCATCAATGCTGACTAGTCAAAACATTCAGGGGAACAGTTCGGATATACGTTCTAAGGACGCAAAAGTTAGAGAAGAACACAAAAGCACATTTCAAATTTTTTGACATATTCTACTTAAGAAAATTATAGAATCTTTGGTTTTTACGATATGACCAGTCAAATGTTCAAACTGTTCTTGTAGGCATCTAATTTCCTTTAGTTCAGTTTACATAGAAGATTTAATAAAAATTGCGTATGAACAATAATAATTGTAATGAACAATCATACGTACCAGTGTTCTTCTGGTACAATTTATTGAAAATATTAAGTCTGTTTTTTTTTTACTCTAAATTAGGCACTCGCGGAATACCAACCTTACCACAAAGAGTTCCGGTACACAAAAAGTGGGTAAATAAAAGACGCTTTGAGAGAGGAATGTTCTTTTCTTTTTTTTTATCTGGGACCAGCACTCAGGAGATGACTCCTACACATGCGAAGCATTGTGCTGGGAACTATAGGAAAGGGATAGTAGGAGAAACGACAGGAGGTGAAGCTTAATTAATTATTTTGCAGCTCTGCTTTCGCACGTTCTTTTTTTTTTTTTTTATACTCATAGCAGTGCTGAAGCTTCGGTTTAGTAGTCATTTTTATTATTATTTTACTTCGCCGGTGCTACACAATACCGACGAAGGAGGGCGTTCTGATGTGATTGTGGATTGCTATCAGCTGAAGCCGGTATTGTTCAGTGACCAGTTACTATGCCTTCGCCACTGAAACCTTCCGACAACAACTGACACACAAAGATACACTAATACACATCAGAAAAATGCGAGATGTTTATTTTTATTTTAAAATTTTTAGCCTCAAACAAGGGTTGAACCCAGGTCTGTTTTTGGATTCGTAGTCAACGTGCAGACTACCATCCATCGTGCCATCGCCACCCTCTTTACACGTTAGTAACTTCGGGATACCCGGAAGTAACGAACCCAGAATTTTAACGTTTTATTTTTTTTTTAGCTGATGTGCCTTGATTTTTGCTGTTAAAATTATAGAGCTTTCAAACTTTGTTCATCTTTCAGAATAGTTAATTAAAGAGAATTTTTTTCACATTAAGCGGTGTTCACGTTATCGCGAGTGTAGTGCATACATTGGCGTTTCAATTTTGTGGTAAAGTGTGTCGTCATTTTCATTTCCGTACTTTTGTACATTATTTGTACGTTTACATTGTAAATTACACTTTCCTCTCATGTTACAGAACTTTACCGGAAAAATAAAAAGCAAACCTATTGTAATATCTTAAAACGTACAAAAATATTTTATGGAACTGATGAATTAATTGCAAACAAAACTTAAGCAAACAACTTCTACCATTTATATTTTTTCAGCATCAGTTTACACCTTGAGCAAAATAAAACCATTTGAATTGTTGGCGCCTGTTAACAGGCGTTAATCATTTGTTTGATATAAATGTTAATATATTTAAATAGCATACATACTCTATGCTCGTATTTTAAATGCAGTCTTCCTTAAAAAAACTTACAATTAGATTGTGTACGTGAACTGATTGAAGACAAAAACCACAAAAGCTTAAGAGGAAACTTGTGTAGAAACAAAATTATATGTGGAAAAATATACTACGTGTTTTTAACAGATTTGAATCATTAACAAATATATTGTTTTCTTTCATTTTATTTATTTAACATAAAGAATAGACAATTTTGAATTAAACTGCATATCCGCACTAATGTGTCTTCAGTTCTTTAAATGAATCTTACAAATAATATTCTCTAAAATCTTTAATGTTCAGTCATTTAAAAATTACAATACGTTAAACTTCAGCGCTGTACGGAGGCGTCCTCAGCAAATGCGAGGATTTTTCGGAAGTATATTGATTTAATAGAGCTTAAGATCATGGAAACTAAAATTAAAACAGCAACAATTTAATGATAGTAAAACTAGAAGTAAAATTTGTTATATACAAAAAGTAACTAAAATGTATAATAAAACGAAAATTTTGCAGATGCCTTTTAATTTAGTAGTGAAATAGCACTTTCTAACAAAATTAAAAAAAGAAACATTGACAGGCATATTCTAAAAATTAGCTTCAAGTGCTCTATGCATGTAAAAATTGATTATATTGGAGATTACAGCTGAAAACAAAGAACTTCGGGAGAAGTGAGGAAGATCATAATATTGCGATGCGGAAACAATGTTCCATCTTTAGAGAGCTTCGTTGCTTCTGCGGAGGTATGAAAATCAATTTTATTTTTTTTGAATTAAAGTTAGTTTTATTTATGTTTTGTTCAGAGGCCCATAACTCGGAATCTTTCGGAGATCGGAAATTTTCAATTTAATTTTAAGTTTTTCTTACTTTCCAGTATTCTATGGTTTTTTTACACTTGATTTTTTGCTAGTTTAAAGAAGAACGACCAATATATTTTAATAATGATAAGTAATAATTATTATTATTTAATCAACGAAAGCAGTAGCAGCGTCTGCAGACGGTATTCGAACAAAACCAAATTCAACGAGATTGATGGCTCCTAATTCAAACTTATTAAGGTACATCAATATAAATATATGTATCTAATGCTTATCAGAAAACTTTTCGATTTTATTGAGTTTCTAGAGATATTTTTTTTGTGTTATAAAATTACACTGAATTTTTTAGTCTGTTATCGCATTGGACTTGATTTTTGGGACTTGTGGGATTTGTGGGAATCCAGCTGAACAAAATTATTTTATAGTCAATCTATATGGTTTTGGGACTGCTGAATTCAAAAAAAATCTAGCTAAATATTTTTTAAGAAAATACGATAGAGTTTTGCTATTGCAAACTCCGGTAGTATTAATTTTTCATATAATATTAACAAATTCGCATTAGCTTTTAATATTTTAGCGATTTTTGAATTTTAAAAATCATTTAAATCATTTATATCATTTAAAACGCAGTAACGTTCAGGTAGGTATATAGAATTAAAAAAAAAATTTAAGTTGTATTAAATATGTAACTTGAGAAATGCAATTAGTTAAAATTTTTAATCAGCCTTAAGTGCCATATATCAATACCGATATAAATGACATGTGACAGGTACTAAGAACCAAACCAAAGTCAAGGACAAAAATAGTAAATGACACTCAACAAAATGCAAAAATTCACGATATATACTTTTCTGATAATTTAATAAACGGTAAGTAAAAAGCTGCTCACATATATAGTTAGTATTAATTACCGTATACTTATAATAAAAAAACATTCAAGTGTTGAGATTCAAATAAGTTAAATAAGCTCAGCACGGTTTAGTTAACAGGAAAAGGATATTATTAGTTTTTTTTGTTTGAAAACTTCGTTTTGGATTGCTATAAAATGGCGGTAAATCACAGTAAAAAGCAAATGTTTTTAATGAATACGGCAAGAAACGTAAAGAACTTTTTATTGCAAGGAACATATTATAAATCACAACGAAAAATAAGAAAGTCCCGTGGTTTACAGAAAAACTTAAAATTTTTTATGTAATTTGAAACTGCATTTGCAACCACGTGATTTACACAATACCAACTTAATAATTGTTGAAATACAACTTATTTTTGTATTTTTACTATTGGAACATTGTCAGAAGTACGACTTTCTACAACTTTGTCATCTTTTTCCTTGAAATTACTTTTTTACTATTTTAATAAAAAATCGTTATTTTCAAATATGAATATAAATAAAACAGGATGTGTGTGTGTATGTAACGTAACGACTCCAAAACGGCTGGGCAGGGAATCTTCAGAATATTCAGGCGAGTGACACTGTGAAGTCTGATTTTTGTTTATCGGTCTGCGGGCGGAGGGGCGTGTCAAAATCCAATTTTCATATTGCACCACCAATGACATATAAAGTCGAACTTCTCTATAACGAAATCTTCTCTATAACAAATAAAATTCGTGAACACAACATTTTTGTGAGTATTTTCATACATTTTGATCTCCCTATAACAAACTTCCCTATAGCAAAGTTCTCTCTGTAACGTACAATTTTTTAAGACCTAAATAGAATTTTTGACACTAAATAATCTCTCTATGGCGAAGTTTTTACCGATTGATTTTTTGCATCAATTTAGTCACATATGTATGTATTAATAAAATAAAAATTAATTTGTTCATGTAAAAACAAAATTTTTGGTCTTAATAAATATATTTTCTACATAAAAAAAATGTAGTCAAAATTTTCTGCAGTTTCTCTACAACGAATTTTCTCTATAACGTAGAAATTTGACAGTCTCCAACTGCTACGTTATAGAGAAGTTCGACTGTACATATATTAAATTTTTTTTTATTATTTTAAATAAATAAATCGTGTGGTAATACAACACTAATGTTTGCTTAGGGGCAGCAACGGGGACCGGGTCAGCTAGTATGAATGTAAAAGGTTAAGGTTTGGGAATAATTAATTTCTATAGAGAAGATGTAGAGTTTTGGTATTTAATTATCGTTCAAGTATTTTCTTACTTTCCCTTTGAATAATAAAAATAAAACTAAATTTAATCTCTTATTATGTCACAACCACAAGTTAATTAGCATAGCTTCAGTCGTCCTTTGAAATCAGTTTGCTTTTGTCTATTAAAATATGTTCTTTAAGGTATGGAGGAGATAAACTTTAACTAACCCAGCAAAAAAAAGACATGCAAAATAAGTAGTTAATGCATGGCTTCTATTGCAAATGAACTGGTTCAACTTAACTGTAACCGCATGATTTTTACGTAGGTAGGTGGTGTCATTGGTGAGCATGTGTTCACATTTAACAACAGCACTCGTCATTTAAATGAGTGCTTACAGCCAATGAATATTTCATGAATTGGTTACGTTTTAGCATGTGTTAATGAGTTCATGTAAGACATTTATTTAGATTATAATTAGAATTGCGGAATTATTCATCATTATATTTGTAGGAAAACACGTTTTTTGTAATCCCTTTTACAGCTGTACTACTGCGCCGATTTTTGAAAAGATACATGTGGTTTTAAAGATTTTTCGGCACAGAAATGCAAAATCTTAATTTTATTCAGATCGGTGTAGTAATTTAGTAGTAATATGACTTTACAGTTAATACTCACACTATTAAACAAAACAAAAACATATATTCCTCTGCTTTACGTATACATTTTTTTGCGGAAACAAAAACAATGCAAAAATTGGGTGAATTAAATATAAAGATTTTTTCTCTCTGTTTAAGTAAATAAAAAAATTAAAACTTACCTACATACTTAAACATATATGAAGGCATTATATTAATTTTATGCGGGAGTACATAATAAAAGTGTTGAAAAATTTATAGTGAAATGTTTTTCTTAAAGCAGTTTTGCGGGCAGCGAAGCGCACAATATAATCTAGTATTAATTAATCGGCAAACTTGAAGGCGTTTTCCATGAGTTAAAAATTGATTATGTGGTGAACATTTAAGGTGGCGTTAAAAATGAATTCAGATAACGAAGTGCTTAAGAAAATGCTGAAAATACCAATTCACAGTGAACACATTCACTTTTTTGCTGCGTAACAAACATCTAAAATTTCAAAATTAAAACACATGAATTTAGTACGCTGGACATTTTTGTAGAGAATAAAGTGAAGATAAATTATAAATAAGAAGCATCTAATATTTCGAAAAATACGAGTGTGCATGTACATTAGGCTGGATCAAATTGTACGGATGAAAAGAAACTGAAAATGAGTATCTCAGCTATACAGTTTGTAGAATAATGGGAACAGAAAATCTCTAGGCCAATTTCCGTAGCATAGTATTTGATCACACGCCGCTGGTTTCTTTTTTTCTTAGAAACCCGCATAGAATACGTTTTTTCTATATGAGTTTTGACGAAAAAAATTACCCACCCTAATTTACATATTTTATGGTTATACACTTTACACTGAATATTTTCCTGGAAAGTGAAAAGAGTACAAAAACAAATTATTATGTATCTAAAGTTATTTATTTTATTGGGATATTTTGCACAAAAGCTTTCTCAAAAACACCATATTTTATTACTTTTTGCAATAAAATGAGTTTTACCACTTAAATCGAAATTCGCCTTCCAAACATACTATTTGGGGATGTGTGTGTGTAAAAATGCAATTCTAATCTAAATTGAGCAGCAAAAATATTTTATTAAAAATAAATAAATTAAACCATGTGTAAAATCTTGCTAATGAATTTTGCTCTTCTGCGAGTACTTTACAGACCAGAATATATTTACTGAACGTGAAATCTTAAGGGAGACAAAGAAAAATTCATTTAAAAAGCCATTACATTTGAAAACAATATTGTTTAAATGTTTATACTACAAATTAAAATGTTGTTTCCACTATTCATTCCACAACTCTTATGTAATTTGTGTCTATGATTTTTATATTTACATATCGCTTAATACCGTTTTTAAACCCACAATTCGAAGGCAAGTTAACAAAAATGTATGGATGCAACATTAAAACAGCCGTAAAACGAATTGCAGACGTAAATTCTTAAAACGCCGATATACGATTATTTCTTTAGTTCCTGCTCTACTAGTTGACAAAACTTTGTTACTTGAAAAAAAAGATTCTTTTTTGTATGAAAATTATCTACAACGAAAATGCAATACTGTATAATAAAACGAAGATGCCTCCTCAGTCCAGTGCATGAGCATGAGTCAATCAATCTGGAGGTGCGGGTTCGATTCCCGCCTTGATCCTGGGCCTTTCTGTAGATCAGCTGATGGGGGATGATGGCGAGTAGTTAGCCTGTGGGCTCTGCAACTAGAAGGATCCGTGCTCGATTCCCAGCCCGGTCAATTGAAAAAAACGTTTTTCAGAGTTTTCTGTGCTACAGCACCCTCCTTCGTCGCTATTTGAGCAATAAAACGTCGGTGAAGTAAATAAAAAGGCTCCACTTAGCTAAAAAGTAGCGAGTCAAAATTACCATCACACAAGCCGCAACGTTGCTTTATAACTAACACGCACTTGCTGAGTTGTGACAGAACTAATCTCTATCTTCCTACTACTTTCCGGTTCTGTCTATTCTCTACACTACCCTTTCTCTATCTAGATCCATATCCATATCTAGATGCATATGTTGGGGATTTCCTCCGAGCACTGGTCGAATTGTGTTTGCGTTATTTTACATATAAAAAACGTTTACTCATTGCATACGACGTTGATACGACCTTGTGAATTGTACAATTGGTTGTAAAATAAATTTATAAACTTCCTACAGTGTCAATTTTTTTTATAATATTCTCTGCATTTTATTGCTGTCTGTAAATTATTTCCACATCTGTTTGCTCTAATAAGCTTTCCAGACGTACTTTGGCAGAGTCATTGCAAACATGCATTGACATGAACTTTTATTACTACATTCGCCTATGACTAGACAAACACAAAATAATAAAAATAAAATTAATTATTAATTGAAATTATAAAGAAATACATATGAATATACCCAGTAAAAAATGAGACGTTACCATAAATGGTACGTACGTACGTGCCACATAATGACTTCGTTTTGTGATTGTCAAATTTAACTACTCAATTACTAAATACATTCCACAAAATTATAAAAATCAGAAGTGTTAATTGAACTGATTCCTTTATTTGTATTAGAATGTCTGTAAATATATTCAAATTACATAGTTATATAAAACAAAGTACATAAATTTCTAAATTACATTTTTAATTATTTTAAACCAAAACGGAAGTTGTTACTTTTTGGAGTAATAAAAAAATTATATAACCAGTTCCAAAAAAATACATATTATTTTAATATAATTTAACACTGCTGTTAGATTAAAAAAATATGCGAATCCTGCATTAGGAGACCATTTGGTCCAAATCACATACATATTAATTTAATCTTATTTTCGTACGTAATTTAATTGAAAGCTTTCCTGCAAATTATAAATATAATTATAAACCGCTGATTATTCAGACACCATCTCAAGCATACAGCTTGTTAGTATTATTGTACTTGTATCTGTTGTATGGTTTGACATTTTAGTTGTCGTTAGATTCCACATCTTCCTACATCTGGAAAATACAGTCATATCTTGGAAAAGTTAAAACGATAAATGTTATTTGTGAAGTTTATGCAAAAGTAACTGAAGAATACTGTGCACTAATAACACTGGATGGGAAAAATGCATTTAACTCGGCGAAATGCACTGTGTTGCCGAAAATATGATGCTCTTCGCTGAGATCACAAAGTATCCTATGACAGGAGCACAGACGAAGCATGCAAACGGTCGGCAGATGGACAGCGAGGCTCATTCCGCGCGTGAAACGATGAGCTAGGAGAAAATTTGGGGAAGCTAATTACTTCCTGACACAATTCCCATCGGACCATGGGTACTTCCGGGCGTACCTGTACCGCAAGGGCAAGGTGGATAGTCCCAATTGCATTTACTGCGGTATTTACGGATGATGATGCTGAACACAGTTTCTTCAACTGCATCGGATGGTACGCTGAAAGGAATGCATTGACGCGGCAGGTTGGCGTCATCACTCCCGCCAACGTAATAGAGAGGATGATCGAGTGTGAAGTTAATTGGAATGCTGTGGGACAATATATAGGGTACGTTATACGTAGAAAGAGAAGGGATCTCGAAGCGTCGCTGCAGAACGAGGCCCCTTCTGACTTAGGAAGACGGCCGATAGCATAATGCTGGCTACTAGTGTGGCGTACCCTGACATGGTGAGTAGAGAGCGGTCCTGATTAAGACGTCGCTCTGGGCCTTGCCAAAGTAAAGCAGTCTCGGGAAGGATTTTACCCAGAGGAGGTTTCATCCAGATCGTCATTAAGTCTTGTAATATTGTCAGCACCAGAAATGACTGGACTACTTAAATACAACTGCACATCATCTGCATACATATGAATTTTGCAATGAAAAAGTTGTTTATGCAGTTATTTGCATATATTCAAAAAAATAGTGGTCTAAGGATTGACCCTTGAGGCACTCCCCTCGATAAATAAATCGTGCTGATGACCGGAGATCGTTCAAATAAACAAATTGACTACGGCTAGAGAGATATGATGATGGCAGTATAGTTGACCTAAAAGAGAAATTAAAGAAGTGCCGAAGTTTCATGCAAAGCGTACCGTCGTCAACCATGTCAAATGTTTTGGAATGATCTAGAACAATCAAGAAATTAATCTTTCATCTGGTTCATGTTGTATGTTTTCAGTTACAGCCATTAAAGCAGAGACACAGCGAAAATCTCTGACTGCTCATTAGACAAAATTTGGTTATGAAGAATTTTTCAATAGCCTTAGAATAATGAAATAAAAAAAAATTATAAAATTTCCAATTCCAATTTCAAAGTGAAAAAACTTTACATTTATATGTACATAACCATGCTTCGAATGCAAAGTCACAAATGCGCGATATGTTGCTTTTGAATATTTCTCTTGCACATTTTATTTTGCTAAACGTTAACGTTCTGAAAGAGAGGCATTAGCCATTGGACTTTTGCTCTCTAGAATCTTTCTAAGGATACAAAGAGTAAAATAGAATGCATATTAAATTATTACAATATCATGATTACTAAAAATTGAAAATTTTTGATTTACAACATCGCATATTTCAATGTCACGTGCGAACTTGAATAACAACTCACGCTTGCTATCAGTGCGCCTAAAATAAATGCAGAAATCTTATCAAATATGAGAAGAAATAAATATTTGAAACGTATTCATTTTTATATTTATTTAACGCGTATCAGAATAAATTATACACTTATTGTATGGTTTGCCAAATTAGTAGATGTAAATTGAATAAAAATATAATTGTTGTAGAAAATAATTTTTCCAAAGTTTACTTGGTTTCTTTCTGTTTGTAGTTTCTAAATTCTGAAAAATTTTTTTTTGTATAAACATGTGAAATTTTTAACTTCTTTAAATATTTAAAATTTCCAATATTTGATGAGTTGGTACAACCACTTACGAAATGTACATATATGTAGTTTATCTTAACCATACAACAAGTGTATATTTCAATTTGAATTAGTAGTTATAAGGAACAAATGCAATACGCACATACATATTTTCGTATTCTTGGAATAGAGTTCAATTTCAATTCAAATCTATGCACATTGAGAAGCGAAAGAGGGAAATTGTTGAGATGGAAATTTCACGCATCGAAAAGATTTAATACGACAATAATGAGTTGTATATCTATATTATAATATTACTTAAGGCCCTTTCGGACCTATAATATTTTGTATTAAGATATGTCAAAAATTATCGTATTACGTGCAATGTATTATGAAAATAACAAATAATCCGGCATTTGACATCCCTTAAAACTTTCTAATTTTAAAAAATTTTTCAAAACGATAAGATTTTTTTTTCATTCTATCAGGCTTGTAGTAGTACAAAAGCAAACAAAGAAAATAACAAAACAACAGAAAAGTCATTTACTTCTAAACCGATTTTGTTCTTACTACTTATACTTTTCATTTTGTTTGAAGTTTCATGGCGTGAAAGCAAAATATAATATTACTTTAGATTTTTTGGCAGTCACACCAAATCTCATTAGATTTCTCTCTCACAAAGTATTATGAAATTTGTTGTAGTGTGAAAAGGCCTTTATTATTTATGGTTAAAGATCTACTGAACATTTTGGTATTAGTACCAATGAAATGTACATACAGACCAGCTACGTAATCTTAATTACTTATTTAAATTATTTATAAAATGAATAGTTATTTTATTTTAATAAAATTATTTGCCAAGTTATTTAACACAACAAATTTGTTTTAATTCTATATTCGCTAAAGCTTAGCTGTACTGTAAATTATACTGTATATCTTATACTTTGCACGATTTTTGTTATTATACAACAAATAAGACAAAAAATTAATTTTATTACTTAATTGCAAAAGAAAATATCGAATAATAAAAATTTAGCTGAGATTATATTCGGGATCCGTCCCTCCCTCTGTGCGCCGTCTTGTTCTCCCTATCTCGGACATTGGAGCGCTATGTACGTTTTATATACTATAATATAATTTTATGATCAGATACTTCGCAGTGTGAGACAGTTTGGCTAGAAATTTAGTCTCGAAAGTATAAACGATGGTGTCTCATACTTCGTAGTGAAGAGCACAAGATCCGTTTAAGCGGATTTACCGGCAGTTGGCTTTCATTCCAGCACTTGCAGCTTTAGCGGTACAGTATCCAACGGTTTTACACACTATTTGTACATTATAGAATCTAACTACCTCAGTAGAGAATTCATAGCAAGATTTCCAGCAGACGGTTGCCTTAGACATTGTTGATTGTCCCGTGACCATATTGTCGAAAGCACCTTCTATATCCATTTGTAAGGGACACAAGAAAATTGTTGGTATAAATGTTAGTTAGAAATAATAATGTGACCTTAATAGCTGAAAACATGGTCAACGTGATGCATCTATCTACTTACATTATTATAACGTGCGAGCTTTTTTTGTCAATGAGATTATGAAAGAAAGCGGCTCAGCAGTTCTGAATACTTTAACTTAGTAAAATAGGGAGGATGCTGGACGAATCGTAGCTTATTGTGCCCAGCAAAAGAATAATTTAGTTTTGGCGTAGTCTTAGTTTAGTCCCACTGTCTACTCAGTGTGCAGTCGGAGTGTATCAATTACTGTCCCCACTATTTTATCATTCTTTTAAAGGAAGTTATGCCTGTATAATATATATATGTGTGAAGGCATTGCACGAAAGAACTAAAATCTAATATATTAAATATTTTATTCTGTAAAGCATTCCAAGATCTGTGATATTGAAATAAAAATAAAAATATCTGCTAATACAAGCTCATGTACATATATTTTCCATTTGATTTTCCTTTGCTTTGCTTTTCTTTTAATTGTTTATTTTATTCTTTCGAATTTTTTTAGTACATCACTTGTTTACTCACAATTATCATATTTTAAATGTATGATTTTTCTATTTCACAAAAGAGATGATACATATTTACATTAAAAAGTATATGAGCTTGTCATGTCTCCTTTAGCACCCCATTTATTCGTCTTTGCAAGAATCAGTTGTAAATAATGATGTTTTATTGTTAGAAACAAATGTTGTTTGTATTTACATTTTTTATAAACTTTGTGGATATAATTTGTCTTTAAATTTTATATGATGGAACGGAATGGTTATGGATTATATAAGAAATAAAAGAAAATTAAACACAGTCATGGGCCAGTATGTGCAAGTGGTTGGCTTATTAAAGCTGTGTGTGTTCAACTTAAGGAATTCAGATCATGTTTCTGTAATTGTAGTTGAAGTTAATACCAATTTGGTTAATAGAACGACTCAGCAAATTTTTTTGGTATAGTTAACAAAATATTCTCAATAATATACTTTTTTTCTAAATTTAACCATAGACGATTAAAATAATTTTTTTCTTTTGTAATTAACATTTTAAAATTCTTTAAATCGCAACCAACTCACATATGATGTGATTCACTCTGTGCTAATGAAAATAATTTCTAGAATTCTCTGAAAATCTTGAACTGCTATTAAAATTTAAATAGAAGAGGAAAAAATTTTCAAAACTGAAAAAATGGCTCTCCTTTCCTTTAAAAATTAATGCGTCTACACAAACCAGATATGAGCTGTTGTTTTTGAAAGTGGCAAGTTTATTTAAAAAAAAAAGTGAGTTAGCCTACTCTCCTTATTTACAATCATACTTTCAATAGAGTACAATTTCGTTTGAAAGTGGAATAAGTTCATTCCTACTACTTATAATTAAGACATATTGCAATTATTATTGATTATTACGTTTTCAATGTTCACGGCGCTAGAGAATATTATACTTTGCAACATGTTAACAAGATATTGGTGTTATTCGTTTGATGCAATTGTAAGAGGCAATTTAATTGATTTTGTTTAGTTTCACTTCGCAAGTGTCAGTTTTACTACAATTATATTTATTGTCAATTTCAATGTATTTTCTTTTAATAAAAATATTTTTCTGAATCAGTAAAATATTTTGGGAAACGTCGTGTAGAATATATTATAATTATACTAGAAGACCGTCTGGGCTTCGCACGGAATCTGTTTACTAATGAGAAAAAAATAAATAAGTTTTCCTGTTTTTAGCTGACCCGGCAAACGTTGTTTTGCCATGTATATTATTTCAAGGAAACATTTTTTTTTAGTTCAATAAAAATAACTATCTGCTATAAGTGTGCGGGGATTTACTTATAATCGAAAGCGTTGTAGACAATGAAAGTATGCTTTATTTAGGTTAATAAATTAATCTATATCAAAGTAATAAATATATCTGAAATTACAATTCTCTATAGCTATCTAAACATCAAAAATAATTATTAATATTTTTACTATCAACTGTTTAGTGATTAAGATAGGTGACCGGATTCGTTCTCATCCCTTTAAGGTCAGTCGCCATATTGGAATTAGGTTGATGATAAACTTTTCAAAATCTCCTCATCATACCCTTTCATTTAATACCCATATTGCAAAAAAGGAAAAAGTAGGTTAAAATAAGTGGGAGTAAAGTGGGCGTAGTTAATTTTAGGGGGATGAACAATAGATGTTTTTCGATTCTCAGACCTACCCAATATGCACACAAAAATTTCATGGTCAAGCCGTTTCGGAGGAGTTTAACTACAAACAACGCGACACGAGAATTTTATATATTAGATTTACAGTCATTAAATATTTATATGATTAATATATGGTACAGTTATTATAATCAATATCATACAGTTATTAAAAAATACTATAATAAAATCCACATGAAGTCCCTTCACAAGCAATTATATGGGAATTGTTGTTATAAATGCATATTTGCAACAACAATGCTGTGACAACTGTGAGGGATTCGATATCATGCGGAATAGTAGCAGTCTGCAACATATCAATTTGGTCTTATAGCTACTTTTATGTAACGGTTCAACCCCAGTTTCAGATTCATAAAAACATTTCGCATTTTTTCTGATGTGCATTTGTGAGGCTTTGTGGCATAGTCATTGATAGTGAAGCTTCACCTCCTATCATTTCTTCTACTATCCCTTTCCTATAGTTCGCAGCACAATGCATCGCATGTGTACGGGTCATCCCTGAGTGCTGGTCCAGGATAAAAAAAATAAAAAGACCCATAAATAAGTTTGGGTAAACATCTGCAAAAAATAGTTCTCACGATAGTTTCTGCAAATATCTGCCAAGTATGACAGTACTTCAAAACATTATGGATTTATAATTTCTACAACATAATTTTTAGAAAATTTTATATTTGTGAAAGTGGATAAATTCTTTGGGTATTAGCAAAACTTATCTGTGCTAAATTTAATTATTTGAATGTTATAATAAAATTTGAAATGTATATTATACAAAAACATGACTTTAATAGTATACCGTTTGCCAATATTTTTATTTTAACGCAAACTTATAAATATCTCGAAACAAGAGACAATGAACTTATATCACTTTCAAATATAACAGCTCGTATGTACGTATGCAGTGACTCTGCTTTACCAAATGACAAAACAACAGATAAGCCCTACTCATCATTGCAAGACATGTCTCTCGTTTATACTATTTCTTTTTGGAAGCTATTCTATATACTGCAGATTAATTGTTTAAAAAACAAAAAAAGTTCTTGCTTTGTTTCATAAGTGAATAGTAACAAGAGACATTTCAATCACGATTAAAAACTAGCTTCAGCTAGCAGTAAAAATTGCTATTGAATATGAATAACAGAAAAATACAATTCAGCTAAATATTAATTAAATTATTTTTGTAATATTATACTTGTAATTTGTTAAAATCCTAAACTGTTCTGCACTTTCCAACAATGAAAGTGATTATTACTTCAGAATTCTGATATTTTGAACAAATGCGTTCATCTTAGTAATAAGTTATCCAGTTGCTCAGTAGCACATCCAGAACGGTTTATACATATTTTATGAATGTCAATATCGATCCGTCCTTATTGTAAAAGCCTTTTGTATATTTTTAGGTAAAAAATATATATTATTTGGCTCAGTGTAATACCACTTCCAGCATTGTTTTTAATTTTCTTTATTTGAGTTTTCTTATTCATCAAAGGTATTTATGTATTCAGCAGAGTTTTCTCTGTTAATAAATTATAATTTTATTTTTTTCTAATTTATAAACTTTGTTTTCAATGAAATATTGTTGATATTTGTATGTTTAATAAAAGAATCATTGCTTATGGAATTCTAATTATATTTTATGTTTTAATTGTACAGTTTACTTTTCAATAAATTCATAGGAAAATGTTTTTGAAAACATTTTACTAAATTTTTGTTATTTTTACTTTTGCTCTGTTTATGCAAATAATGCAGGATTCCCAAATGTACATCATTTCATAAATTAAACTTCATTTAAGTACCAACACCATCATACATGCATGATACGGAAAAATTTCATTTAAACAACCACCAATAATTTTGCATTTTAACCAAATTTCAATTCATAATTTCACGCCAACTACTGAAGTTAAGATTATGCAAATTTTTTAGTATTAAGTAACAATATTTACACATATTTAGAGTTATTAATTTAGTGGATTGAATGAATGTGATTGTTTTGTTGTTTAAAATATTTTTAAACTTTAACTTTATTTACATTTGTTTAGAACTCTATTCGTCTTATTTCACTTCCTTTTACAATTAAGTTCCATTAAGAACTTTTTTTATTTTTACGCGCCAGTTTCGTTTGTTCTTATTTTCGGCATGTAATGCCGCTGAATGAATTTTCTTTTCTTTTTTTATTACTTTTCTCCGATTCACGTTGTGTCTTATTGGACTCGTTGGTTCCGAGTGATTTTACGTTTTATATGTTCATAAAAGTATCATTTGTATTGTGTTATATGCAACAAGATGCCTGTATATACAAATTTTGCAATTCCAACATGAATCTCTTTTTAACTTAATCAACTTTTATACTCTTTGGTTGCCATTTTGTCCAAGACATGAACGGTATTATCATATTATCTGAGTGCTTTACGAAAACAAAAGGAGAGAAAAGGTTCAAGTATCTGCTTCGCATGGCTGAACTAATCCAATTCACTGGCTTCAAGAATAAAAAATTTCTTGCATTCTCAGCAGAGCAATTTTAAAACAAATTACCTGGCAGTTACACGTGCAACTGCAAGTCCGAAAAACTTTTTCCAATCATACCTTTTCACCAATTCAGTCACAATTTTCGAACTTGCGTGTATACTTACAAGAAAATTGTCATGCAAGCAGGGTTGCAAGTTATGCACTTTTAGTGAAATATTCCTGAGCGTATGCTACCTTTTTTTTTTATTTCAACGTGTACTATTTTTAACGGCTCAGTTACATACTAAATTAAAAACAAAGAAGAAACAACAGTTATTTTTTATTTGAATAATCTATTTTTTTAAGCTTTAAGGTTTTTTCTCTTTATATTTGTTATTTCTATATATATTCTCGATATTTCGTTAACCTTCGGTTAACATCTTCAGGAAATTTTTGTACTAAGAAAAGTTATTTTTTATTCTTATGTACTATTATATTTATATGTATAAAAATTTTGGAAAAAGTTCTGTGTGGGATCATTTTGTCAATCAAATTAAATAAACGTATATTACATTTTAATATACATATAAACATACTATAAAAAGTATTAAAATTTTTTTTTTATTTTATTTTTTTTATTTATTTTTCTAATTTATAGATGCAAAAAAAACATCAGTTTCTTCCATACTTTTGCACACAACTCTTGAATTAAATGTGTCAGAAATGGAAAGTAAAACGCCACCTAGTCGAGACCAATACCTATCATTTATAAAAATCTGATAGGGAATAATTTATCGTATTCTTTAATAAAAATAATAAATATACAAAGGTAATAATTTACATTTACTGATAACCACACACAGTTGACAAAACACGATGAACGCTGAAAATGAAGGTGTAGCAGCCTTCGGAAACAGAATGTTGGTCCAGTTCGCGTGTGTGTGTCAGTATTCTTTACAATTTTGTCTTTGATTTAATTTGTTTCTTAGTAACTATCACATGTAATTTTAACTGCATGTATGTTATCGATCATCAGTCTATTTAAAATTCAAACATTTTAACTAACTGATTTTATTGAGAAAATATTTTTTTGTTAAGAAAAATTTTAGTTTTTTTTTTTATTAAATTTGATGCTATTTTCAAAATGTGTAAAGGTTTTTTTATTAATCAGTTTTTTAATTTCGGCGATATGAAGCAAAATACACCGTACGCACGTAGATGTCAGTATCTATTTAAAAGTTTAGAGCATTTACTTCAGATAGAATTTTAATATTTTTTACAGCTATTACACGCTTTCCTAGATTATATAAATAGTTATGTTATCTGAAAAAATATTTTTATAAAATATTTCTTTAACGTTTAACATCGTCACACACATGTTACATTTGTCACCCACAGTTACGTATTTTCATAATATAATATAATAATAGAATGTTTTGGTTATTATTATATTCAACTTAAGGTAAAATTAATAGCGTTTTAGTCAGAAAGAATTAGATATGAGAGAGCATTCCAAGGGAACAAACGAAAGTCAAAGTCAATCAATACCAACCTACAAAAACTAAAATTATTTCTTAATTTAAATTGCATATCAAAGGAAAAAAAAAATAATTCAAGAAACTTTATAATTTTATTATCGTCAACTTTTGCTAATACTTAAGCAGATTTGCAAGGTGATTGGAAGGAAATTAAATGTTCATTATAAAATTGTACTACAACTAGAAAACAACTGTTATTTTTATAAATTAAATTTGAAAAATGTTGTTGTAAATCGGGAGATTATATTTTGCATAATTTCCCTTCTCTTTTTAACCATACGGATGACCTTATGTGAAATTTGTGATTTGCTAATTTTAATTTTCTGCCATTAGAGTATAAAATGGCCTTTGTTTTTCAAAAATAAATTATACTACAACAAAAAAATTGGCATTGTTGGAGCAAAATTAGGCAAATATGGCAGGCCTGCTGACCATATATGTATGTATACACTCAGAAAAACGCTTTTATTACTTAAAATCTTTCTTTTCTTCAAGTTTTTAAAATATTGTAAAAACCTGACACAATTTTTAATACTCCCTCACTTCATGTCGTATTCATTAAGTTACCGCTAATTTTATTTTGTTTTGTTTTTCTATGAAGCATACAGCCAAACACACTTCCAATCTAAACATTTCAAAACGAAGAAAATAAAGTTTTCTCTTCACAGAAACATTGTTGCTTTGCTTTCGTAATTTCTCTTGATTTTTCTTCTGCTGATACTCAACATCTCACTGTTTACATGTTTTCATAGATGTTGTTGTTGATTTTCTCAACGTTTCACACATGCAAATCCACAACAAGTGTTGCGCGCGCAGCATTTATAATTAAACAGCAACGCAATGTAAAGTTTTCACTATTTGGTATGATATTCTTCGTTATTTTTTTTTTATTCTAAAAGTGGCAGTCCCTTTTTAATGAAAATAGAAGAAAATTTAATGGCAACTGAAACATATCAAAACAACCTGATAAAGGCGAAAAACTAATGAAGATGAACGTAAACGTGCAATAAAATGGTATGACGAGTGGACGCAAAAAAGTAAAAGAAAAATTTCCAATAAAACTAGACACAGTCACATTCATGCCAGCCATATGTATGCCTGTATAACGAAAATAATTATTTTTAACCATTTTTATAACGGACACTGTTGAAAGTGATGCAAATGTTCATGAAAATCTAAATTAATTTCAGAGTTCTGTGTGTTTTTTTTAAATAAAAACAATTTTTAAGGTAATGAATACATTTTTTATTACATTCCAATATTCTCACTATGTTTTGAACTGTGAAACTCTGAGATAATTTTTCCTACAAGGTTATTTTTGCATTTTATTGACTCCTTTGCATAACAAAACTAACTGCGTATTCATAAAAATTTTTTTTGTTTATAAAAGGTTCAATACACAAATTTCCATACAAAATTCAATCATTCTATATCATTCTATAAATTCAAGTAATTTTTATTAATACGGCAGTAAGTCTTATAATTATAATGCAGGTTTGTTTAATGTGCATTAAATACGCTAAAACAATTTAAAAACAAAATAAATACAGTAATTTATATAAATAATTTTTAAAATTGTGTAAAAAATAAAAACATTATTAAATAAGGACATATATACATTTAACTTACTCGCAGTAATTAAAAAGAAAGTTTATAAAATTTGTTGCGTTGCTGGTAATTTGTTGATAACGTAGAAGAGCATTCTAGAGACGATCGGCATGGAAAAAGAGACATGACATTAATATTTATGCATTATAATATTTTTCCCTCTTAAAGATCTGGCAAATTTAATCTACAGAAATAAATATTCTGGCTTTTGGGAGTGTATAATTTTGTGGAGTAAAATTAATGTTCCTAGCTTTAGGAGATTTTTAAATGAAACACTTTGCAATATTTTAGGATACGAAGTAACTTGTTACGCCTCCTGAGATTATAAACATATCTTAATAATTTTTTTTATACATATAAGTACATATGTATGCCTTTATTTATTAAATATATAAGTGTTATTGTTTGGTTATAAATAAATCATTTTACCATTTCACTTTTTTATAATTGAATTTCGGGTGAATATAATTATTACAAAATTATATGTGTAAAAAATAAAAAATTGCTTTTGAGATACATGTCATTAATTTGGAAGTTTACTAAATTTAATTTTACAAGAATTAAGATGCATTTTAATTATAATATCAAATATTTTCTATCATCAAATTAAATTAAAAAAAAATAAATGAATTTAAAATTCTTAAAAATCATGATTTTGAATTCAATTTGTGAATGTAATTTCGAAATTGAGCAATAAATCATTCGTAGATAAGTAAAATATTTTATTAAATTTAGGTTCCACGAACATTGAGATTTTAAAATCACTTTTCTCATATAGAATTATCGAAATTGAAAAAATTATTCGTTACATTAAAGGCCGGGGCAAACGAATTTTGTTTGCAGAAATTTGTGGCAACGCTGGCTATGAGTTGATAATCGTCAACAAAGTACTCATTGTGCCAATCTCATTCGTCGGTACGTTAATGTCATTTGAAAGAGGCAAAGTATGACGGATGATGGATTCTATGTGTCCCGGGCTTAATTTTTGTGATACGTAGATCGTGCGTTTTGTAGATAGCGATGATGTTATTTTCATTCGCTATTTGTAGTACTAACTTTAACGTCCATTGCGTAAGGCTATTCATATTTTACCAAAAAGCACCAAATTAACATTATTTTTGACTTGAAGCAAACAAAAAACCGTTACAATATTCAAATAAGTCGTTTATATTAAAAAGTAAAAACGCAACATTGCGGTATATTCCCACTTTGGCAGCAATTACAACAACAATCTTAAAAATTCAACGAAAATCAAACGAATAGAACAGGCGATTAAAAGAAAACTTGAGCAAAAACACAAGGCATAACACATTAAATGGTGAGTGAGGAAAAACGTCTCGTCTGGCTAACACAGAATGAACCAAAAGAAACTTTTCTTTTTGTTGATTTGATTTTCAAAAAATCTAAATAATTTCTCAATTGCGTGTGGGGAGGTACAAGGGAAATTATTCAATAAAATTTATTTTTTATAGAAATAGAGCAATAAATCAAAATTAAAAGTGAAGAACATTTCATATTTAATAGTAAGGAATTTGATGAAAATTTTTTACATATTCTTGGGTGTATGCGTGAATATATGTAGAAATCTGAATGTAGAAAAATGTCTCGTTGAAATACATAATAAAGGAAGAAGTGTAAGAAACAGTGAAAGAAAAAATGTCTCATTTACAAAAGTGCCCACAAAATACTCTCCTGACGCAGTCACATGAAGTATTCATACGCTGTTCAGCAAAGTTATTTTTATATAATGTAGAGGAAATGTTAAAAAAAAGTCACTAAAAATCATTTTAAATAAAATTCTACTCTATGGTGGCAAATGAAATTAAAACATAATAAAAAATATACACGGAAAAATAAAGAAAATTATAACAAGAAAAATACAAAATAAAAAGAGCTCGAAAATGAAATTCACGGAAAATTGTGTAACAAAAGTTTTTATATTAAAAATAAATCTAGTTTAAGGAAATGTGAAACAGTTTTTTAATAACAAAGAAAAATTACATAAATGGATATAAAGAAATAAATTGTATAAAAAACGACTGCTTCCAAAAATTAAAGTGACAAATTTGTAGAAAAAGTGTCTGGTTTTGGAAAAGAAAAAATGCCACATATCGATTGAATGAATTATTTAGCAAAAATTCCTTTAAAATAACCTGTAATTGTATAAAATTTATAAAAAAAAACTTCAAAAATTTACCTCAGAAACACGTCATCAGCTTTAAAATACAAATTTAAAAAAAGGCACATAAAAATAAAGTTTCACTCAGACTTTCCCCCTTCCAATACACAAATTAATATGCAAAATGTATCACTAAATTCCTCTCTCGCCACCCTACACCACCTTAAAAAATTAAAAAAAAAAATCCCCACACATTCATATTGTCTGTCAGACATGTCAGTTTAATAACCAGCAATAAAATGAGGTGTAACCATGGCAAGTTGCATGATGCAGTCAGCCAGACAGACAGACACTACAAATGTACTAGTAGATAACTAAAGGAGTTACACTTCTTTATTTTATAAAGTTGACCAAATTTAAAAACTTTTCTCTAAAATCGCCAAATTAAGGGTATTTACTATTCAAGAATAATAAATAAACTGAATTAAAAATATTAAAGCACATCACACATAACAAGTTCAGTTCCTAAATTGTATTAAATTTGTGAAAGAACAGCTCCATTAAGAACTCCCTAAAACACTGCTAGAAAGAAAAAAAGTACGATTGGAAACGAAATAGCGAATTTCATTTCAGATAGCTAAGAACGAAATTGCTTCCATATATGTATCTAATACCCTACAACAAGAGAAAAGAGTTATAATAAATAAATGAATTGAAAATAGTTATACAGCCCTGACATAGATTTTATTTTCAATTCGAGCATTTGCATACATATATATTCAAAGTACGTTTTATAGCTCTGGTACAGAATTTAATTCCAGGCAAAAGCGGTTATGATGCCCACAAAGTACATCAAGCAAATTCAACTTTCCTAAAATACCTTTTGAGTTAAAAGAAAAACCAATGATGTCTTTGCTGAGTTTCCGTACTTTTGACTGCAGAGGATTACGACGAAGCTGATGAGTATATGTAGAGTATTTAAATTTGTTGACTCATAAGATCTTACGCAAAGTGTAGCAATTTCCCCGACCGCGGTGAAGAGTTAACACGTATATCCAGTTGTTTTTCACTTGGATCAATGTTTGGTAATATCACATACGTATACAATGCATTACAATGGAACAAGTTGGTAATGGATAGTGTAGAGAAGAGACAGGCGGTGAAGTAATATAATAAAGCTTGCACAACTCTGCAGTTTTTTTTAGTATTTGTAAAACAGAGTTGCGCCTTTGATACTGTATATACGCATTCATTTTTGAAGCCTTTTTATTCATTTTCTTACTGCACCTAAGTCTTATTGCACAAATACCGACGAAGGAGGACAATGGTAGCACTTGACTGGCAACAATTTCTTTCATCCTACGTCAAATCTGGTTGATTATCAGACAGCGTTTTTCTGTGCCACCTTCAATATTTTCTTTAAGTTAGATTCTTAGAGCTATTTAAACGATAATGCATGTATGTATATGAATGCGAGGCAATGTCTGACTGAGGCCGTTCTCAAGCTATCAACTTCAAAAGATAATATTTTCAAGTCAGTCTTCTTACCTGAGAATGGAGTTGCTGACGGCAGGCATTTGTTCTGAAACATTGGTGGGTATTGGGATTTATTATTCCTGAGGTCGTCTTCGGGTGCAATGATTTTAATTGCAATGTAAAGATTTTCTTCGACGGGGGGCACTTCTGAATTCCTTACAGGGAATGTGGATTTGAATTCTTGCAGAAAGTCACTTTGAGAAGAAGAGTCAGTCCATTGACTTTATAGTTCCATTGTAATGCAGAAGTCTTCCCCATAATTATGTTTTAAGAGAAACCCAGAATTACTCTCCCATGTTAAGTGATTTCATCTATCTGAAAGCCTTTTTTTTAAGTAAATTTAAAAATCATTGATTAAACATGTCTGCTTTTTCGGAAAATCGGGGAAGAAAATGATTAATTTTTCATTTACTAGTAATTCTTTTAATTACTTCTGAGGACTGAAATTGAACTGTTTTTAAAAAACTATAAACTAAACCGTATACTTATATATTTATTTCTTTTTTTAATCAACACAAATCTTCACAACTCAGAAGTATATCCACAAATAGGCGAAGACTTTAAATTAACTTTGCTCGTAAAAACTTGTCTCTATATGGTACAGAACAGCTTAACAGTTCTTGTTGCCATATTTTTAACGAAGAATGGGATCAGCACAGAATATCCTCTTTGGCTCATAAAAAAGTGAGTTGTTCTGCGTTGGCTAAATTTGTACTGAATACCCTCTCTAGACTAGAATATATAAGTTATGTATGTATATTGCAACTGTCATAATTATGTTATTGCTAATTAACACCCGTTTTGAATGTCTCCAATTTATGGCGCTATAATTGTTAATCAATTTTCGTTTTCAATTATTTCTACTATAAAATATTACGTAGGGTTCTCAAATAAATTTGACATTTAGACAAATAGACGTAAAAGAAAGTTGCAAAATTAATTTAAATGTTATGTACTCAAAATATTCTGTATATAAAATTAACTGAAATTGCAACTTAAAATAAATGAATTTGTATTTTTCATTTCTATTTAACCCGTATTCTCCCAGCGTCGTCATATAACGACGAAAATATTAACAGTTTCAATTATTTCTGAAAGAAGTGAGACCAAAACACGACCAAAATCTGGACCATATAGGCCAATTCCTTTTTTTATATATATTAAAAATAATTCAGATATAGAGTAAATCAAATATTATAACATACGCGTGCCTATTTCTAAAATCGGGAGAATTCGGGTTAACGAAAAAACTTCAGTAAAAATTAAAGATTTTTCTTTTGTTTCTGCTATTTTTGTCACCAATAGTCAAGCCCAAATTCAGTAAAAACTACTGATTTTTACTTCGTTTTTTATAGTTCAATCGTGGAATAAATAAATAAATAACAAAATCAAAAAGAAAAAATAATCTCACATGTTTATATAAAAATTCCTTTGAACTATTTGAGAATCACTAAATATTTTACCGTTCCAAAAACAAACCAAAAGTTCCGTAAAAACAACTTACAATTTAAATTTAAAATACTTAACATTTTTTTGCATTTATTTTACTGTATCAAAAATTTATAACATATAAAAAGGACAAATTTGAAGCAACTTAAAATCCGTAATAATATGTACTTAGTTTTTTAAATGAATGTCGAAATCAGTTCAAAAAAATTACGTAGAATGCTTAAGCATTTAAAAATATTTATATTTATGTAATTGTTATATATATTCTGAATCTGCAGGAAAAAATGTGATTTACTGTAGACGCCATAAGATGGAAGCTCACTTTATTGTATACTTCTTACTTGACATACCATATATGCATACTCGTATATACATACTCCATATATACATACTCGTATATAAGTAAAGTAGTGAGCAATATTGCACTCTTATTCTGCCGATGTCTTTTCTTTATAGATAACGTGTTTATTACTAGTCTGTACGAAGGGTAAATGCTTACTGCGGACTATAAATTATACATTTTTATTTTCCGTGAAATACATATATATTAGTATGAATTTATAAACAGGAGAAGACTGCTAAAAAATGTTGCGAAAACAAATCACAAATGTCTTTGGGTACATTTCCAATAGAACAAAATTATTTTTTATTATGTAAAAACGATGTATGGCGATTTAGAAAGAATACCAATCAAATTAATTTCTGATAAATTCACAATTATATATCTAAATTTTCATTTATTCAACGCGAATCAAAATTAATTACGATTATTTATTTATGTTTGTTATATGGTTTAGCTGGTCCATACATGTACACTTCATTTGCTGCTACTACAAAAGTCGTCAATAGAAATTTAACTTCTGCAAAAACCTAAGAAATTCCATATATTTATACACTAATTATTAAATAGATTTAAATCGAATAATAAAATGTTTGTTGTAGAAGGAAAATGTTTGCAGAAGTTATTTAGTTTGTTTTGTTAGGATATTCCCATAATTTTTCTGGAATTCTTGTATAAACATACGGAATTTCTTAGCGCTTTTCTATAATTTGGGTTTAGGGCCAAATAAAATATACATATTTACCATTTAAACCATATAACGAACATAGTATATAAAGAATTTAATTTTTCCTCTATTTTTACAGTGAGTGGATATTCCATTTTTAT
The DNA here is from genome assembly GCA_963924685.1 of Dexiosoma caninum. Lineage (NCBI taxonomy): Eukaryota > Metazoa > Arthropoda > Insecta > Diptera > Tachinidae > Dexiosoma > Dexiosoma caninum. The sequence continues at coordinate 59,173,020 of OZ004726.1, read as the reverse complement.
ATTTTTTTTCGAGAAATTTTAACTAAAAACAACAAACTGAAAAATTTCCTTAAAATAAGAACAATTAAAGGCTTTAAATTTAATTTTTGATTTTGTGCTAAGCTTTCATTAATTCTTCAATGACATTTTTCTACTCAAAGTCAATTTATCACATATATATGTACAATGTTTTTGTTAAATACTTTTCAAAGAGCGAAGAAAACGAATTAAAATAAAACAAGAATAATAGAAAAATGCACAAATTAAAAAAGTATACAATTTTAACAAAAAGGAAAAAAAAACAACAAAACAGACAATAAATAAATTGTAATAACAAAAAATAAAAAACTACAACAATAGAACAAAATTGCAACAAACATGTTCGTTATTCGTTGAGTTCCTATAATGCACGTCGAAAATGACAACAAATACAACCACATTTATAACTAAACGGAAAAACAAACAAACGAAATCAAAAACAAACAAAATTTGTAAAACAACAAAATCAAAAAGAACCGACTTTTACACCCACACACCCACGACACTCACCCCCACAGTTACCTTTTTGGAAATCACAAAATAAGTTATGACGATATTGGTGAAAATGTTGTTGCCAGCATATAAACAAACGTCAGCACCAACAATCCCTACTACCGCAACAACAACGACAATTTCCAGCATCCAGCAACAACAACAGCAATAGTAATAAGAAAAAATATTGATGATGAAACTACGGGTCTGAAAATCAACCGTTAACGGATAAAAAATAGTCAAAACAATAAAACAGTAACATCACCGTTATTTTCTATTCGCAAAGTATCTTCGCAAATATAAAGAAGGCATATTCTCTCTTCTATTTCCTGCCTTCTATTGCATTTTTATGTTTCTCGCTATCAGCGTTTGGTGTTGTACAGGTGAGCAGAAAAAAATAAAAAAAGAAAAAAAAAGAAATGCACTATTAACTTCTTTATGGAATATACTTTTTTGATTAAAAACTTTTTCAACATTTCAAGGGTTTTCCAATAAGGATGAGCCATTTTTATATGTAAAAAAAGTATTTGTGTATATACATATGTACATGGTCTATTTTTCCAATAATCATATTTAAAAAGATTTAAAAACATTTAAAGGCCTCTTCAATAAGGACTGGGCGCTAATCAAAAAGAAATTCAACTTTCTATTCTTTTCCTCTGCGTATTAAATATATTTCGCTTCAAAAGTTTTAAAACATATAAAAGATTCTTCCATAAGGAAGTCCCAATATTGCAATTAATTTAAATATGTTTAATTTATATACTTCTTTTGTGTACTGAATATGTTGTCGCTCAAAATTTTTGTATCATATAAAACTAAAGACCAAATTTTTTTGAAGAATTATTTGTGTTTCCACAATCTTCCAACTCCCGTATTCGTGAATATTTAAATAGGTTTGTTACTGAAATTGTCATGTCAGTCATTATGTGCCGTTGATTGACTAGTTAGCGCTTTGACCCTATAGCTTGATATTCGTGGTTTCAAGCCCATTCCAATCAAGAATTGTTCCAATGTACATTATTTTCTTTGGCCTTTCTTTGAGCAATAAGAACGACGACGAAGTAAAATAATAAATTAAATAGCTCTCTTAACCCTTCAATATTTTTATCACTTCGTCTATTATTTCCTCCTTACACTGTCCCTATTCCTTAGTTCCGTTGTAATGCATAGCATCCTCTGGGGAAGTAAATATCATTTAGATGTTCGAATAAATATTACTATTACTATATTAATATATTAGTCTGCTGTAAAATAGTGAGAGTGTGTAGCACTAAACTAACTAAAACGAATGAAGAAAATAAACTAGATTTATAGGATGTGGCCATATCACCTTTTCCCAATGTCGATCATCTCTTAATAGAAAAATTCATACACAGCAATATTTACATTACGGGGGCAAACATGACCTCCTCTTCAAATGAAAACCAAAACTATGCAATCAAAGGTCATATGTATCGGTATAAATTTTACATTGTCATCTTATAAAAAAAGTACGTTAAAGTCAAATTAAAATTGTTTAAAATATATTGGCTTACTTACCCTGTAAATCAGTTTTACAACCAACATATAGTTATGGCATTCAGTTAAGAGTAACACTTTCAGAATCAAATATAGAAAAAATTTCAAGGCGTGAAAAATAAAACTTAATGAGCAAAAGTGTGTCTCCTTACTATATAAACACCTGGACAAAGGCCCAAATGTACATTTGGCCAACGATGCTATCACACAGCATATGTTCGCTCCTAAATTTAAAACTTAAATTGAAATGTTTTAATAATTTGAAAAAAAATACTTTATTGTGGTATTCCCTCTCCAGTGTTGAAACAATTTTTAAATGTCTCTCAGGGGTCGGATATTACCATGAGGTGTGTTTAGTATTTTTTGGGCTTTCACTGAACATAGTTTTTGCTGATAGCACCTGACAATTTTTATTTTATTTTCAATTTCTATTTCAAACTATGCACAATGCAAAACGAACGAAAATTTGCAATATTTTTCATTATAGCAGAACGTCTAACGCTATATTTTTTAAGTTTATGGTGATGTAATATTTATGTCGAACATTTTTCTTTGGTGTTAGTATATTTTTGTTTAATATGAAATCCAAATCCGGCTACAGTTCATTACAAAATAATTACAAGTGAGATAGCATTCCGAGGGAACAACTGAATTAAATGAAAGTGTCATATTCCTTATATATTTATTTGTTCTGCTTTAAAAAATCATCAACGTTTAATACCTACCAGCGCATCGTTATATTCCGATAATTTAAATAAAATTTTTTCCATTTTATTTTTTTTAATTTAAACACTTTAACAAGCTTATCTTTGATAGCACATGAAATAGCTTGAAGTACGATTATATTCGAACTTCTCAAATTTAATTATAATTAATTTATATACATATGTACATACTTAATTTCATCTTTTTTTCCAGATTTTATACTTCCTCATCTACGAAAAAGCTCAAAAAACTACACATATAAAGTCTTCCAAAGCTTAAAGTTATAAAAAGAAAATTTTTTGTAAAGCCAACAATAAACAACAACAAAAATAACAACAGTTTGAATAAAACAAAAGCAGAAAACGAAAATTTTATTCAGTTAATATCTACACACAAGAAAAAAAAACCAATACAAGGCCTTTAACAAGGCATGTTTATACCTGATTCTTTACGTAGCTGTATGATCGAGACGGACGTTAATTCTTATCTACAAACATCATCCTCAGGACAGGTGCTGAATTTATACGTGGTATCAGTTTTTAAGCAATTAAATGAAATATAAAATCTAAAAGCATAATAATAATTGAGTTCTAAACAAACCTAACAATTATCATAAAATTACCAGCTAAATGATACTAACAGCATCAGATAAAAAAAATTCATTTAATTTGTCTAACATCATCGAACCTCCTTCTCAGAGAAGAAAGTATAAAGTTTAATTAATAAATGAAAATCACAAGGATCACAGCTTTTCCATTTAGAAAATTGTGTTTTACCAACAATACAAACAAACCAAGAACAAACCAAGCGAACAGCCCCTTAAAACAAACAACAACAAAACAAACTAAAATAAATTAGCATAAATTTAAAAACTCTCTATCTCTCTCGTCAACTAAGTAATTACAAAAGTTACTAAACCATCTCTCTTCTCTCTGTCTGTGTGTGTGTTATGTTAAAAAAAATAAAGTTTGTTTTTGGTGTAATTACATACAAACATAAAATATCTGTCGTGTCAGTTTTTGTTTATTATTCTTGTAATTTGTTTTTCCTTTATTCTCTGGCTGTTTTCATTTACAGTTACATTTCCTTTTTGTATTTACTCATAATCATATACATACACACTTGTTTGTAATATTGTTTTTGGATTCCTATTTTTCATTGATACTAAATGTCCTTAAAATACAAGTTGTTGTTGTTGCGTTTTGTTTTGATTTTTTCTTATTATTATTATTCTTGTTGTGAATGTAGCCATATGTAACTGTCTGTATGTGTGTGATACCCTTTATATTTGTTTCGTTTATACTTTTGAATGTGACCCCCTTAACATCACATTTGTTAAAAGCAGGAATTTATTATGCGGGCGATAAGCCGCAAACTAGTGCTTTTTTCATAGTCAGCCATGTTCTGTAAACCGAATAGTTTTCGAAATCAAAAATTTTAACACCATAAATGACTGTTTGGTTTTCCGCAAATCATTCGTTTTGATGCTATTCGATGTTAAATTCGCACAGTCAGCTGTTGAATGGAAAAGTTAAAAAGTAAACACATTGTAAATTAAAAATAAAGAATTTAAAATGTCCGATTTATTTGTATGAAGTTACAATTATATTAAGAAACTTGAATTGAATATGGGCTCTGTGAAATTGCTCCCAGGTGTAGTTAGACCCAGTACAATAACTCCCAATGAAATAAATCGTAAAATAAATGACGCTATGAGGAAATGAAATAAATTCCAAAGAAAATTAAATAGTATCCGAACCGAAAATGAATAAAAATCCCATTTTTTGGGAGTTATTTTATTATGAAATAACTTCCAATGAAATTAATGAAATAAATAAGGCCCAAAAGTTTCTCACCCAATAAGCAATTAATTGAAAATGTTACTAAAGTGCACTATATAACAAAAGGCATGTCGATATAGTCGGTCTTCGGCCGGTCTCAAAAATTTTCGTTAACAAACACTTCTGGCGTCCTATTTAATTTTCCAATTGGTGAAGAGCCCATAAATTAGATTTAAGCGAAAATTTTTTAGAAATTGCAAATAATTGAAAATTCAAATATCAAAAAAAAACTAACTCTCAAAGCAAATGAAATTAGACCTAAAAAAATAACATTAAATAACTCCCATTTGAAATTCTTTTATCACTTATTTCGTTTGGGAGTAATTTCATTATGAAATAAATCCAAGACAGAAAAAAAATTTATAATTCCCAAAAAAATTAACTACATCCCAGAGGTGTGGTATTTATGTATATCATAATTTTTTTGGCATTTATTTATTTATTTCCTTGGACTTATTTTACCTGGGAGTTACGCACGCCCCCAATTTTACATCTTCTTCGTGTATTTTTAATTTAATAAAAACTATCAGTACATCTTTACATACATTAGAATGTGTAAGTTTTTTTTTTATATTTAAATTTAGAAAATTCTTTTCCATTGGTTTATCTTTATTTTAATCAAAATAAAGGCATTTATTTTAAATGTTAAGGCTTCTTTGTTTAAAAGACACCTTTTATTTGGTTTTATATAAGCTCTTTTTGACTCGGTTTTCGCAACAACCACAGTTTTTGCAACAGCCTAAATTTCTATTATTGGTTGCGTTAAAGTAAACAAGGAAGCCTTTGCAGTGATTTTGAAAGTATTTCACATTTAATGCAGGAGAAAATCAAGATCGCAGTAACTCTTCGATTTTCATCAGTATGTTCATTTCAAAGCCCTCTAGCAAATGAAACAAAAATTAGTATTGGGCGCAGTACCAATTCAAAGGGTGGTGATGGTCGAACTAGTCTGCACGTTGACTACAAAACGAAAAACTTTCCTGGGTTCAACCCAAGTTTCAGACTCATAAAAACATCTCGCATTTTTTCTGATGTGCATTTGTGTGGCTTCGTGTCATTTGTTGTCGGAAGGTTTCAGGGGCGGAGGCATAGCCACTGGTTTCTGAAGAGCTGTATCCAATTCACAGGCATATTAGAACGCTATCCTTCGTCGGTATTGTGTAGCACCGGCAAAGTAAAATAATTACTGAAAAATGGCTACTAAAAACCAAGCTGCAAAATTTAATACGTCTCCTTGACATCAGAGACTCTAGAACACTGCTATAAAACAAATGACGTGCAAAGCAGTGTTTTAGGATAGTGAAGCTTCACCCCCTATCATTTCTCCTACTATCCCTTTACTCTAGTTTCAGCACAATCGACCACTTGTGTAGGGGTCATCTCCTGAGTGGTGTTCCAAGTTAAAAAAGAAAAAACCAAACATATATAAATATATTAAAGAGTGTGTAATTTGACGAAAATTAAATAAAATGCAAATAGTTTTTGTTTAGAAGGATGTGAGCAGGAGTGGTTATTCGTTTTTAAAACGAATAAAATAATGTGAATTCGGTTCACAGAACACGATAAAATATGAATTCGTTTTGAAACGAAAAATTTATTAGTTGACAGAACATGGCCGAGTACTAAAAAAAGTATCAAAACTATAGTATGCGTGTCTTTTTCTTTAAGGAAGCTTTGAATTTGTAAATAAATACATACATAATTTTTTTCACAATAAATTTTCGGCTATTTGATGTTTGTCGCCTTTATGTATCTGGTCTTTACAATCCTTCTTCATCTCCATTTTTTAAATAGTTCTTAGACTTTTTTCCTTCTATTATTTTTTTTTTTAGGTGTTTGTGTCAGTTATTTTCAGTTTTCTTTTTGTTGCCATTTTTATTCAATTTCCGTTTCCTGTTACGAAGCCCGCTACACGTTTAAACTTTTGGTTGTTTTTCCATGAAATGGTCATATAAAATGGAATGGAGTAGACATACATGAGTTTTTTTTTTCTTAGTTTGCTGAGTTTATCAAGGATTTTTTTTATTATATTACCTGGTTATAAATTCATGGAACTTTATCTTATTTATATTTGTGATATATTTCACTGAAATTACTTTTGACTTCATCGTTTTAGTTTGCATATAAAAAATTTCAATATGTACATATACAGTGGCGGATACGATTTTAGCTATGCGCAAATTACTCTACTAAAAATTTCTATTTAAGAATATCGGTCTTAATGGCAGAAAAAATTCGTAATGATTTATTTTTTATGATTTATTCAATTTCTTACCGATTGTAAGTTTTTTTCTTTAACATTTTGGTGAAACAGCCCGGAGTATCTGCAAGCAATCTCACCTACCGCACTAATCATTAGGTCAGGTTAGAGGACAGTCGACCCCGATTGGTCGACACAGTTCTCATCGTAGGTGCTGTTTTAATACCGTAGCCCCGTAGAAACCATAGGACGTCACAACCACCATGTACTGTTCACGTTCCTCACTAACTCCGTCAGATCCAACCGAGACCACAGCCCCAAGTAGTCACAGAAAGGCTCCCCAACAGCAACCTACCCAGTTCGGGGCACTCACAGCGAGAGTGAGTTTCCCTCTCCGAATCCTCCTCACAGCTTCTACAACGGACATTGAACGGAATGTCATAATAATAAAGGGATTCTGATTATGTGATATGATTTCCCATTACAACCGCAACAACTAAACATTAGACTAACGAGTTATATTTTCCTCCATTTAAACTGTAATAAAATCGTAAAAATTCATTAAGAAAATGTAATAAAAAAATTAATGTCTTAAGAAAATTAGATAATGGGTGGGATATTCTTTATTTCTAGCAACTGCACAGTACAGACTAGTAAACGTTTGCCAATTTTGTGCATAGAGTCAAAGCAGCAGAATTGCATCATTTTCACTACTGTGCTTTCCCATTATGTATTTTATTTTGATGTATTCTTTTAGCCTACTACAACAGTAGCTGTTTGGAGTTCCCCATCGAAAATACAGAATTTCTTTTAGCAAGCAATTATATCGCCAAAAGCGCCAAAAACCAAATTTTACTGGGTTATTCTTATTTATCCAATGTTTATATATTTTTATCCAAAAAAGGAAAGCGATAGTCATACACTGAAATTTCCTACTGCACAATACATTGCGATTCTTATGTAGAAGATTTGAATGTATGCTAAAATCATGTCCACCAGTGTTTGTATGCACTTCTGTACACTATGTATTTTATACTATACAAAATCTTGATTTAATGTTATACAATTTAAACTTTATACTGTTTATAAATACTCATATCTACTACATACGTAGGCACATTGCTCACAGAGAAAAATATCTCTAGAAAATAAGTACGTACTCGTATGTTATATAACCGTTTGTTGACAAAAAGAATTCAATCACTCTTATGCTTTAATTCAGATATAAAGTTTGTCACTTCATTGATTCTGAAAGTTCATTTACTCCATTAAAATGAAATTATTTTCAAAAGTCAGACAAGATTACCCATATTCCATCCAAAATACGTTATTGTTAATCTGTGATAACCGGTTTATTAAAAGGTAGCTATTTGACCTTCTTCAGTCGACGTCTGGCCTAAAAACGTCAATCGGAATCCAGTCATTGTTCTCGGCGATTTTTTTCTATTAATATAGTTTTTTCCAAAATGTCTTCAGTATAGAAGACAAACTTGGACTTGAACAAAAAGTGGAACGATAGAGCTTTCTAATAAAACATATTTCATTTTGTTTATACTTTATTTCCTACTTTTGTGGTCACTAGAAGACCGTCTTTGAGAACATATATTTTTACTAAAATTTTAGATATATTAGTGTTTTCGTTTATGAGTCTTGCTTTGTTTAACTGCCGTATCATAAAAATATTTTGAATTAAAAGAAGGTATATTGATGGAGTTTTGTATAGAAATTTGTCTAATAACCCTTTTAAAAATAAAAACAAAATTTTATGAAGAGCATTAACAAGTAAAAAAAAACTTTCCCCAAAATGCACTATATTTTAGTCATATAAGAAACTATACTTCCCTCCAGGGGAGGCCGCTAAAGATCGCAACAAACATTTTCGCAAATATCGCCATTGCGTTGATTCTTTTTATATTGTACGCTTAATTTTTTTTCATTATTAATTTTTAATTAAGAATTAATAAAATTTATTTTGATTAAATTTTGTATTTTATTAATAAGAAAAGAAAAGTAATCCATTAAATAATTTTTGCCGGATTTTTACCTCAGATACTCCAATGTGCGTCGTGGCAAGAAATTAAAGAGATCTGCAATTGCCGTCTTAAAATATTAAAATTATTTTATTACGTGTGAATGACTTAATCATATCAGTACCATTGGTATTAGGCGTCCTGGGAGAAATTAAAAAATCGTCAAAAGTACAATAACAGCTCTATTTAAGAGAATATGTCCCATCGTGTTAGTGTTTTCTGCACATAATAACCCTTTTTCAGTGTTTGAGCGTATCCCAATCATTGCGCAACAACTTCTGTTTGTTTTGTTTTACGATTTTCAATGTATACAAGTGCTTTTTCTTTTTTTTGTCATTTTCTGCTAATAATATGGATAAGTTTTTCTTAAATAATAATTAAGTAAGTAAGCATAAATAAGTAATAAATATTTTAGGCATTAGATCCCACTGGTTTTCTCTGTCCTGCATATACGGCATTGTATATTATCCCATTAATATATACCGCGGCAGAAAAGATAGCCAATCACCAGGATCGGTAGCTTTGTTTAAATTTGGAATAATACCAAATAGAGAAAGAAAACAATTCTTGACTTTATCACGTAAAAGAAATAAACCATGCGTTTATTAATTAATTTATAATCGAGGTAACGTTCTAAAATTAGAAGAAGCCAAACTACAAGTGATTTCTAAAGAACAAGTTTAATCAACGAACGTTGTAAATTACACTGGAAAACACTAGCTGAATAGAAAAACATACTTGCTTAATTGTATATATTTTTTTTTCTAATATATGCTTCAAATAAGGTGTTAGAACGTCATACTAAGTCTTCTGTTCTCTAAAATCTAAGAAATTTAAAAGTATCGGAACACATGAAGCAGCAACAGTCTCAATTAATTCATCATTTTATGCAGTCGAATGTACAAGTAAAATTATACATGTCGGAAATATTTTTCTCCCAAGAAATTTAAATTACAGTATTATTTTCGGAGGTTGTCAATTAATAGGAAAATAAGCAGCATTATACGTACAGCGTCATTATAATCTCTATGCATTCAAAAGCGATAAACGTAAGACTTTATGTATCCACAGTCTCTTCCGTACTGGTAGTAGCGCAACCGGTTGCCCAAACATTTCCTTCTAAGTAAAGTTTCTAAAGCTGATACTCATAGCAAGCCTCAACTCAGTGCCATGTAGGATGGAGTTTGTATTTACTCACGGAATTTTATAGTTGATGTTCATTTGCTTACTCAAAGTATATGCCATTTAGAAGCGTATCCTCCCTGAAAATTGGGGGAACTTGTCGTTTATGAGGAGTTTTCATTCTGCGAGAGGCTAATCGTATCGTATGGTTGCCATTCAATAGTTAGTTGTTTAGTTTGCTGCTGGCAGTTGGTGTAGTGGCAGCTTGTAGGCTTTTCTATAGAAAATAAGATACTGATTCTTTTGACTGTCGGACATCCTTAACAGCTGTTAAGCACATACTACATAATTGAAACAAGATTGAATAACTCAAAGTATCTTAACAGTGTGCTTCTGTGCATTGTCTGGGAGAAGTATATTGAAAGGTTCAACCAATGTGTACTTGGTACCCCAATAGTTGTTTACTAGACCGGTAGTAAAATTATAATAAATTGCAATACCTTCAGAGGAGGATAATGTAAGTACATTCTGAACAGTTATAAATTTACTTCGTAGAATATCGCCTTAAGAACACAGGCCAAACACAGAGAAACAGAATTGCAACAGTGACATGCTGACAAAAATCTTTCTGGTATTCATTACCGTACCGGAGTTACCGGAGTGACAAATTATAGTTTTTGGATTTGGTTATTGGATTGTTGTATTTAGTTGTTAGAATTTGTAATAGATATAATGTTATATTTTTGCTATGATGGTGATTTTCAGACGATAGTCCCCTTGTAGTTCTGTTGTGGGTTAAAATAAAATATCATTATTGTACTTAAATCTGCTTTCAAATACGCAACAAATTGAAACTTTTCAACTCTTCAAATATTTAAATGGTTATTTATTTTAAGCAACATTTTTTTCGACATAATTTATATTGTATGCTGATTCACCTACATTAATAAGAAGCCATGATGTTAAAAAAAAAAAACTGAAAACATTTAGCTTTAAAATGAATTACAATTTTACTTGTATTAAACTGACCTACCAAAAGAATTTTTAGTGCTAATCGCAACTAATTTGTATGCGAAATGCGTACGAAAACGACGTGACTATGCGAACAGACTACAATCACAGCACAGAACATTAAAAATATTTATAAATTAAAATATTGTCTTGTGCATGCAAAGTGTTTAGGTCAATGGACGTTTAAAAAAATTATTAGAACTTAAAGAGAAACTTCGAAGTGGAAACTAAACGAAAGATTAAAATATAAATGAAGCTTCATTGCAAAATATAATTTTTAATAAGAGTGAGACGTTTTTTAAATAATAAAGCGCAGGCGCTGTTAAAAGTCAATTATTCTCCCGGAGTACTCTTTACGAGGTTTGGTGTGAATTAAGCCAAAACTTTAGCATAGAACATAACTAAATTAACCATTTACTATTCGTTAGCCCTGATATTCCATGCACTATTTGACCGATAATGCGTATCGAAACCAAGCCACCTGTATTAAATTTGTATCATTCTCAGGATATGCTGAACTTCGTATTGTCTCCGTATGGAGCGCTACCACTTGAAATATTGACCGAAGTAAAGTGTTCATTGCGGCTGTCTTATATAGTGCAACACACCCCGCAATTTTGACGGATGTCGGTCAACTGGTTAGATAATTTTAAATATTGGGTCAACATTTAGCCTATAGTTCCATTTAGAACACTAGTAATATACGGAGAAACCTTCAGATTAATTCACAGGTTTAGGAGTTCATAGATTTCAAACAAACATACAAACATTCACTTATATAACCATATACATACATACATATATGCAATATTTTAACGAATATTTTTTTTTGTAAATTTTACTTACTTATTTTGGTTTTAAATATCATTTAATTTTAAATATTTGTTTGTTCTTATTCTCCTGTTTTATTGAATGTTGTACGCGCCATTTTCTTATTAATATAATGTCTATATTTTTAAAAATTATTTCTTTAAATGTACTTAATATAAATGTTTAAATGTTTGTATTTAAAACTAATCATTATATTAAAAATAAAATGCATATATAAATAAAAAAGTAATTATATACTAGAGATTTATACCAAAAAAATTAAAAAAAAAACAGAAATTCTACAAAATCAATCATTTATTTTGAATTTATGTGTCTATAATATTTAGTGTTTCTCTTTTTTATTAATACTATTACTTACGCTCTCTTAATGTTTATTTCGACACTATTTATATTTTAATATAATTTTTTCTTTACTTTGTTCTCTCTTTTTTCGTTTCCTTTTTACTCTTTCTCTTATTGTTATTGTTGTCATACATGTGTTAATGTGCGTGCGTGTGAATGTATTTAATTAGGATGAGTTTCATCCGTTCATTGAAGCCCTACTACCGTATGTCAAATCATTTTCGTATTCCTGGTTTAATTTACAAGCAGCGAAGCGGAAATACTACAAGAAAAATGAAAAACGTATGTCATTGGAGGAGGAGAGACATTGCAAAGACGAGCTACAGGTGAGTGGAAGAGACAGATATACAGAAAGTGATTTCATATTGGAATAGGACAAAGGACTAGAAATAAACAGCAGTGGACAAATTAGGTCTCTGTGAAATAAGTCCCAGTGCAATAACTATCAATGAAATAAATCAAAAAATAAATAAAACCAGCCCAGTCCCACTAAAGAAATGAAGTAAATCCCAAAGAAAATGAAATAGTACCCAAACCCAAAATGAAGTAAATCCCACATTTGTATAGGAATTTTTTGGGACTTATTTTTTATTTTTTCCTTGGGACTTATTTCACCTAAAATTTATTGCACGTCGCCGCAAATAACCGCATCCTATACAAATCGTTTTTTTTTTAAATAAATTCTATAATAACTATTGAAATTTTAAACGATATCATATCATATGTGTCGAATAAAAATGAAGCATATGCATACAAAAAGGCTTGTGTGTTCCATATTAACGTAGGCACTTATGTATAGCGTCTTACCCTACGGTGGTCTTAACACCGGGTGAAGAAGCAAACGAGTGACTTTTCAATTACACATAGGCTGCAATCTATATGATATTATCTCTGTCTATGATATATAACTGTAACAGAACTTAGACTAGTACGTTCTTCTTTGAATACTTGCTTGATAAAACATAATCGCTCCTTTTACACTGATTCCAGAGATTGGGCAGTTCACATGCATTTTATGGGTATAGAATATAAGATGTAGTCGAAAAATTCTTCTATATCCTAGCTGGGATTACCGCATATTTGCTATAAACCATAAATCGGCTATGGCAGTGAATGCAGATAAGATTTGGATATGATTATTGAACAGATCAAAAAATAGAATATCGATACCCATTTAGGGCCGTTCGCCATATTGTATTAGCTGAGACTTCATTACATTTTAAATATTCGGTAAAACATTATGCCTAATTTCATTATATATTTATGCTTAAAGTTTCTTTGCAGTCTTATATATAGATTCTATTCTTAGGGCGAAATGGCCTCCTTCTCCCCATCGATATCCAAGTTTAGAGAAAACGTTAAGCTCATGTATCGTTCTATACTTAGATGTATGTGTGTTTAAAACTTCATCTCAATGTGAGAGGCCGAAGTTACCATAAGTTGAACCATAAGCTGTCTGTCTGTCTACCAAATTTCATTAATTTTTTCTTGATGGTGGAACAAACATGAAAACATCCAAATGTTAAAATATCCAAACATGCAGACTTTCACATTTATAATATTAGTAGAACAGTAATACCTACAAGGTTGTTGTTTCTTTATACTTGTTTTTTCGCAGTTAGAGAAATAAATCACATATTTGCTGATATAAATGTCCTGAGTAAAACAAGGTACTTACAGTGATTTTTCACGTAAACATATTCTTCTTTCTTTCTATGGTTGCGATATTTCTCATCTATCTTGTTAGAACGAAAAAGCCGAAGTTAAGCAGAAATGGGCTTCCCGCCTCTTGGGTAAACTACGCAAAGACATAACACAAGAATGTCGGGAAGATTTCGTTCAATCGATAACAGGTAAACGCAAATCGATTTGTGTGCTCTCTAATCCCGATCAAAAAGGTAAAATGAGACGCATTGATTGTCTAAGACAAGCGGATAAAGTATGGCGTTTGGACTTGGTTATGGTCATACTTTTCAAAGCCATACCTTTAGAAAGCACGGATGGCGAGAGGCTAGAAAAATCTCCCGAGTGTATACATCCTGCATTGTGCGTTAATCCTTATCACATCAATGTTTCCGTTCGAGAATTGGACTTATATTTGGCCAATTTTATAAATACACATGATTCTTTAAATAGTCCTACGCCGTCCTCACCACATCCAGGTTCTCCTAATACACCATCACTAATGCTGTACAGTAATGAACAACATAACGCCAATAACAACAATCCGGCCGACAATAAAAAACACTCTGAGGATGAGCGCAAATCGAAAGGTATGTATGAAGAAAGTGAGTTTCAGTATTCTCTTTTTACCAAGTCTAACCATGAACACAACATAATGTGCTTGTGCCAACATCATAACTGCTTAACAGAAGTAGAGAGCACACCATTTGCTGGCTACAGTCATAATCCCTACAATGGCGTAGTTTGTAATGATATTATTTTGGCCACTGGAGTTTTCTCTTCCAAGGAACTGTGGAAGTTGTCTAAAGGTAATTTAAAATTGAAGCCAGAATGTGTCAGCATCCTTGAATGGTTCATTGTGGTAATGAAGAACCAAAAAATTCTTTCGTTTTAGCTTCCATACTGGAAGAAACCACCAATGATCTCATACAGGCCAGCTCCATTAAACTGGAACATCCACAGGCGGCATATGAGTGCCAAACATATCAAATGACCGCTTCATCAGCTCCTCTGAGTACGGTTGTGGGCGGAGTGAATAGTTTGAGCTCATCAGCTGGTGGACCAATGGTAACAGGTGGAGATGGCAGATCATCGGTCAGTGCTTCCATGGTTTTACCTTCCGGTTACAGCAGTAAGTCTTAATTTTCAAGTATTTAGTATTACATTAATTTTTTATGAAAATTTCAGTTGATTTTGTGGATCCCCGGAACAGCATGCATCTTACCAATTCCTCTTTGTTACGTGCTGCCGCTGTCGCTTCTTGTAAAACTGACCCTAATGGTTCGCCCCAAGATACTGTTAGCGGACCCAGCAGTTTTTCTGTGATATTGAGACAAAACGAAGACAATGGTAGCAATAATGGTGCGACCAGCAATGATGATGTGACTTTACAAAGATACACGCCGACCAGTAATAGAGTTCTATTAAGTATGGGACAAATGAGACCAGGGGAAGGTACGCATGCTAATTTAATTTCTTCTACTAAACTTCTGGTTAATTTTTTTATTTTACTCCAGTGTTGATGCAACATAATGTAAGTTCTACTTTGGTGCCAAATGCCATTAGTCCGGCTTTGTATTACCCGCAACACAATAGTCCCTCCGCTAATCCTGCAGACAACACCGAAGAAGCTCAACACCAACAGCACCAACATCAACAACACCAGCAACACCAAGAGCAGCAGCAGCAGCAACAGCATCATCATCAGCAACACTTGCATCATTCTCAATCTTCAGCAGCACATAAATATGCAACAGAGGATATGTCTGAGTTTGTCGCTTATGTGTGTCAAGATACTTCCGGCGTAAATCCTACAGAGGTAGATCTACATGCTCATCATCACCAAACGTCTTCCCATTTCCAGCTGCAACATGCTGCCGCTGCTGCTGCTGTAGGTCGCAGTCCTAAATTGTCGGCTGCCTCAGCAGCAGCGGCTGCTGCTCATTATCAGCAATATAGCACCATGTTGCCGCCACCTCCATTGCCACCTATGGCGCGGCCGGTTGCTATAATACGTTCCACTGGTGATCTTACAATGGTAGCTTCGCCCCCTGCTTCATCCAGTATAACGCCTCCTCCTTTAACCAGTGTTAGTTCAGCAGGAGACTCACCACGTCATCACCTTCATACGCACCAGCAGCTACAGCAACATCATGGTCATCATCATCACCACCATCATCATCAACAGCATGGACATCACCATCAGCAGCAGCATACCACCATAGACCATAGCACAAGCACTGGCTTGAGTTCCATGTCCTCCAAACTGACAAACACTACGGCATCTAATAGTAACCAAGATGCCACCAACACCACCATCACCGTGGGCAGCAGCACCAACTCTTCTGACCTGATTGTGGCCTCAACATCATCAGCTTCGCCACCACCTGTACCAACTCAAAGTCCACAATCTCATATCATTGATGTGGCGCGCTGCAAAACTTCACCCACGTCGTCTTCCTCAGCTATAGCAGTGTCCACTCCAACTTCGTCCCTAACACGAATAGCGGCTCAGCCATATCCGCAAACAAATGGACGAGAGTACTTTAATCATTTCCACACACAAAGCACACCGGTAACTATTAGAAGCGATTTTCCTAAATTGTCATGTATAAATAATTAAATTTATTATAATTTCAGCTGCTGGGTTATACCACCATGTCTGGTGTCATTTCTCCTACAAACTTAAGTTTATATTCCTCGTCATCTGGTGTTACATCGCATCGCACAACACCCCGTTCACGTTGGAATCCATCTTTTCTTTCTATGGAAGATGATTTTAATATGATGGGTCATACATTAACGAGCACAAATCCCGAGGCAACACCCGTTATTCTTATGGAAGATTGTAAGTATAATGGAACTGAATGTTATTAATTATATGAAACAAAAAACGGCGCTTTTCTTATTTGGAACACAGCTAGCATTACCCGGTGCATAATTTCTTAATGACTGTCGGATAATTTTCTAGGAATTGTAATCTTAAATCACTTTTCGCCTTATCTATCCTTAGCTATCCAGTTGTGCAATGATGACTGTATAACAGAGAGATTACTGAATATCGATAACAAAGTGTATTACGATCACTTTGAATATGTTAGAATTCTCAAAGACTTATAGACTTCTCCAACAAATTGTTTACGACAATTATTGTGAAACTTGGAATCGAAAACAAACGTACTTAAAAGTACAAATATCCTATTTCAAAGTTAACGCAGAACTACAATCTTGTACACAGGCTGTGCAAAAGAAAAGGAGAATTTTGAATTTTTTATTATATCTAGTGCATAAGGTGTATGAGGCATGATTAGGGTGTTCTCTTAGGCCGAAAAAGAGGAACAAGCACTGATGTATGAGCTGGCGCATTATTGTGATGCAGAATCCCTGATTCTTTTGTTCACAATTCCCATCGTTTGAGCCGTATTGCTTCACGGAAACGTTGCATAACTGCCTTGTGGTATTCCTTATTAACCGTACGACTGTTGGCAAGAACTCATGTGCACCACGCCATTGTAATCGAAGAAAACAAAGTTCACCTTTTCACCCAACTCTTAAAATTTTATAACTTTACAGGATAGATAAAAAATTAATAAAATAAGAAGTATTGTGATTTTTTATAAACATGATTTTTCACATTAAGAAATTTTCTATGGCAACTAAATATTTCTTTTATTTTTCCGACGGATTTGCTGGATTTAATAAAAATAAACTATTTGCGGAATCTTCTACTTTTTCCCGTTTTATTTGATATATAAATATATTTACTCTTAATTTATTTATTTTTTATTATTATCTTATTTTCAAAGCAAATGTTATCATCAGGATTTTAGTACTTTATTGATAACGAATTTAAAAAATCATTATCGATATTAATTTTTTTTCGAAACCATTATTACCGATTAAATATTGAATTGTGTAAAATATATTTTTTTCGATTATATATATTTTTTTTTATTTTATTATCTATAACTATTGCAGAAAAATTTTCCCAATCTTTTCTTAATTATTAATCAACCACACTTCGTAAGACACAAGTGGACGTGGTGCGTAATTATGCCTACTTAACGTAAGCGTAGTTTTATTTAAAGAACGAATGTTTTTCAGGATAAAACATGTGTGTACTTAAAAAGGGACCCTGCGCTAATAGGATTGTAGATATCGTATTATCCTTTATGTTTTATTCATATTTGTTTCATTTTATTATATTGTATTTAAAAATATGTTATAAACTAAATATATTTTCAAATTTTAATATAATTTTTAAGGATAATACATTTTTCGGGAAATTCTTTTTTTTCGATATTTTTATTTTCATGCATTATCAATATTATTTCATCAACTATATTATCGATAACAAACTCTTTAAGGAAATAATAATTTCATTAACGATAAAATAAATAAAAAAATAAATTAATAATTAATATTGAGTAATTTTTTTTTAAATTTTATTATAGAAGATTTATAACTTTCCGATAAATATGTGTCTCTTATTTTTATTCCAGCTGGCCGCTACAGCGATGAATATGTGACTAGTCGCGATTACGTTACATGATTATAAATACCACAAACAATTTATAGGCCATACTAGAACTGCAAGAAAGTTTAGAAACTTACACTGTAAGCAAAAATTTAAATATTTCGTTATTAATAATAATTGCTACTCATTCATTTTATTTCAAAGTTAGATATAAGTAGGAGTAAATAGTAAGGAGTAGTTAAAAATGAAATGAACAGAAGAAGCCTTTTTTTCTTTAAAAGAAGAGAAATTAACAAAACAGAGGCTTTAATAAGAAAAGAGTAAAATTCGTGAAAATATTAAGGCTCAAATAAATAACTAATTAAAAATAATACAACTATTGTGGAATAATGTACAATTTACAGAACCAATAATGACAGAAAATTAAAAAAAAACACAAGCAAAAAACAAACTAGAACTGCAAATTTTTAATTAAAAATAACGAAAACGCTAGACATTATATTTAAGATATGCCCGTTTATATATATTATACAATTAAAATAGGTTTTTATATTGAAAAAATATATGAAACATTAGAAATATATAGTGTTAAAAACAACTCCGGCGGCCATTGATTAGACATAACCTTAAAAATTATTTAATTTATTTTATTGGTGCTTCATATTTTAATAAAATAAAAATAAAACTAATTCTATATAACAATTGATTTATGAAAAATCAAATGACAATTAACGCTCTTTAGATTTTAAACAAGTGGTTCCTTTACAAAAAAAAAAAAAATAATTAAATAACATACTACAGAAAAAAGTTCAAATTAATTGAACAAAGGAATTAAATGGTTTGAAAAATATGTTAAAAACAGCTTAAAGCTAAAAGAACGCTAAATAATTTATTGAACAAGAAACAAAAACAAAACAACAGGTTACTAAAACTGCAACAAAATTAAATAAAAAACATTAATTACGAATATAGTATAAAATCCGAAGGAAATTGAAAAAGAGAGCATTTAATGAAGCAAAATCATAATTTATTTGAACCTTACAAGGTAAATTAATTTCCTGTAAAATTTCACGCCAGTTCGGCGTGACGAGAAATTTTAGCGGAAATCAAATGTAAATTATATGCTCCTAAATGTTTCACTGTCTTTCATTTAGTGCTCTCTTTCACATACTTTCTGACAAGTTCTCATGCACAGAGCAAACATATTTGTTATTAGAAAATTAGTATATAATTGGTTGTTCTAACCATAATTTAATTACCACAAACATACCTTAAAGTTTCCTTGAACAAATTGTATAAGCTCTGTGTTCGAAGCAATGATATTAATTAATATATAGAAATAAAATAACAACATATAAACAAGAAAAATAAATAAAAACCCTAAAAGATAGTAAAGAGACAATAGTAGTTTTAAAAAAAATAATAACAATTAAAATTAAATAAACAAATTAAAAGCAACAAAAACCAATTAGTTACTATTTATATATAAATTACTATATATACTATATAGAATTATATACTTACTATACTTATATATATATATATATATATATATATATATATATACACATATATATATATTAAAAATATATTTATAAAAGCAAAATTCAACAAAATAACTGATGAAAATCCAAAAGCTCCCATGTAACTTTTACATGATTATTTATAAATTATACACTGAGCGAACCAACAAACGTAAAACAAATTCAAATTAAAATTAAATTAAATTAAAGAAAGTAGTTTAAAATTGTAAAAACTTTACAAGACAACAACCATATAACCAAGAAAATCCGAACCTAAACTAAGTTGAAATATATAAAGAAAATTACAGGTTAGTTTTAATAAAGCAAATAACAACTGAAATGAAGTTCTTTTGGAAGCAATACATTTTTAAAATGCTTCTTATTATTGATTTTTAATTAGTTATTAATTTTGCATTAATTAATTATTATTTAAATTATTTTTTATTGTTAAATTTTGGTCCTACTTGCAACGGAAGTTTATATTAGCGATAATAATTTTTGTAGAATATCTATTCAACGGTAATAATTTTCGAAAAATTTTATGATCAAGAACATTTTTTGGAAACTTTTTACAGTTGACAATTATTTTAAAAATTTTATTGTCGATTATTACTCATCTTTGCAGCTTACATCACAAAAAATATTACTCCTCAATTTATTGTCCTCCAAATTTGGCTAGTAAATTATTAAATTAAATTATGGTTGAAGATCTTATATAAAAAATTTTATAATGAAAGCTTTTTTATATTATTAACGATAACAATTTTTTAAAAATTCGTTATTTTTTAATTTCAGCCCGACTAATATTTTTTGAAGAAACAATTTTTTAATTTTGTTGTCATTTTGTTTGAAATTTTTTAATTGAACTTAATTCTTTTTGATTGTTTTTCGCCATTTTGCAACCAAATCATGCACAATTCAACTCTAAACTGACATAATTCTATTCAACCGATACTACGGCGGGACTTTAACGAAATTAATTCAATTCTAAACTCGAAATACACACTTGCATTGTGTATGTGGCTAACGAACAAACTAAAAATGCTACGCTGAGAAACGCATTCGAAGTGAAAATTTTGGAATGTTATAAGTACTGAGTACGTAATGAGAAAAATTTTCGTGTCGCAAGAATTGAGATTTGCAAATAGCGAGTATGTGCCGGAATCCAGTTTCTACTGTACACTTTTGGTATTGTGATATTTTTGAAAATTTTTTTATAGAAAGTATTTTTGGGGAAAAATATGTTACCGCTAAAAAAGCTCTGGCGAATAATTTTTCTTATACTTTTTATTTTATTGCAAGTTTCCTCTACAAAATGTATATGTACATATGAGCAGTTGAGATGTCTTTCATTACAAGAAATATTCAGATTGTATCCTCCTTTTCTATGTTTTTATACGAACTAAAAATTCAGTTAGTAACAAAGCTGGTTTGTTCCATTCACCATACATTTTCAAAACTATCTCATTGCATCTTCCGTAGCAAACCGTGCTGGTTTGAACCTTTCTCTTTGCAGTGCGCATAGCTATTATTATTTTTTTTAGTTTTTCTTTATAACGATTGTAGATATTTTAATTGATGAAATTTTCCTTCTGGGTCATTTGCCAAAATTAATACTCGTATGTTTGGAAAATTTTTTAGCTTCTGCGGTGAAGGGATCAGGTCAATTAGATTATCAGTTCAAACCTTCAAAGAGAATGTCATAGGGAAAACCAGAGAAAGGAATGATGACTCTGCAAGGAGAGGATAATTACAAAGAAAATACTGGTAGCTCAAAACTAGTGGCAGGCAAACCTATACTATTACGTTTTTCGGTTATGTGTTATGTGTATTACATATATTCTCTTTTTGAACAACAATCGGTGTTGCCAGAGTAGAATTGTGTCTCATATAGCCAATTTAAAAGACAAATTAACTTAGATATGGAAATGGAAAGAAGTTACAAAATCAGTCTTGGGATACGCATTGCATCTTCAATATTTATTTCGTATGGGCTACATTTTATGAATAATGAATTTTCAAATCGTTTATCTGGCAAAAAATTCGACTTTTGTTACAAGAAAGAAAATTTACAAAATACAATTTCTAAATATAATTTGCAAATGTAATTTGTTTGCTTATTACATACATCAATGTGCAGAAATATGCCTCCAGAACCGTATTCGAGTAGCAATGGGTAAAGGTAGACCTTCCCTCGTTTTAATTAGTTTTTTTTTTGCTTTAACTTCGTGATTTTAATGTGCAATGTCACGTAACAAGGATTCTTATAAATTTCGATTAAATTTCATATTTTTTACAGTCATAAAAACGATAGATGTAATTAAATAATTGAAATTGAACGTGTGTGGAATGATTTTTCATGTTATATTTTGTTTCTATAACAGAACAAACATTTTTCCTGAGGAGAATTTTTTTTTGTGGCAACACTGATTTTACACAACAAGCGATAACACAGCCTGCCTCTTTGAATGCTCCAGCTAGAATGAGTAATGTCATTTAGTTCTCTACAATACGTGTGTTTAACTACGTGACTCTGCTCTAAACCATTCTTTAAGCGAGGAAAAAAATTCATTACATTATTCCGGTATATCTTCCCATCAATGTGGGAACTGAACCTGAACTGAAAAAAAATATTAAAATCCTTCAGCCAACCACTTGGAGAAATAATAGGCAGTTGCAAATTTATGCTTCGGTTTCGAACCTGAATCAATCGATGTGGAGTACACTGAAGATAAAGATTTCACTTTGAAATTTCATGTTCATACTTTTTTTTTAACTTTTAAAAAATAGGTTTTCTTTACCTTTAATTTATTATTTTTCTAGATTTCAATTAGTTTCCATTTTCAACTGTTGAATTATTAATCAAGAATGGCAAAAAATTTCAGAACTAAAAGCATTCAACTAATTTGGTTCTTTAATCAGGCGCAACATGTTTTTCGCATTTTTCCAAAATTCGGATAACATGTAACGAGTGAGTTTTCCATCTCTGCTATCCATATGTACAATATTTTTAATTTTCTTTTTTTCAATTAATTTTTTAATTTAATTTGTTTCCAAAGAACTTCGAATGAAAGTATTAAACTAAGTTATGGAGAAAAAGAAATAATTAATAAAAATTATATTGTTAGGGTGTTAATGTGCCTAAGTTTTAAAAACAAGAAAAGAAATTATACACACACACACACATACACACTTATACTTAATCATACAATAATATGAACTTAATATTAAGAGAAAATAAATATTGAAAGCAAAGAAATATCAAGATTTAGCAATCTAGTATGATAGACAGTTGAAAAAAGGAAGAATAAAATAAATTTAGAAGTTACGAAAATAGAATAATAAATGAAATAACAAATTATGTTAACAATAACTGATAGAAGAAAAGGGACATACTGCATACATACAAATATGTATGTACATATATATTTTAAGTTTAATGTAATTGGAAAATTCAGTTAGGAAATATGCAATTTTCTTATATATTCAGAAGAAAAGTTAATTCATGTTGGAAACGATATCATTTACTTTTTTGTGCCTTCAGCAGCGAGATTTCGTACTCAGTATACAGAGTAATTATTATATTTTCTAAGAGTTATCAAATTTAAATACATATGTATATACATATATCTTCATATCACTCTCTTATTCTCTCTTTTACTAATATGTAGTCTAGGCGAAAAAAACAAAAATGCTTTAAAACACATTAATAACAATATTTTTATTTAAAGAGCCACCGAAGTCTCTGAAATTTGTATACATTCTACAAAATTTGTTCATACTAATAAACTCTAAAAAAAGATTTCTTTACAAAATACTACTTAAACTGAATTGCTAGCAACTCAGCAGTTGACATTCTAAAAAAAAGGACGAACAAACTTGGATTTGAAGAGTGCTGTTCAGCTGGTCACTGAATAGTATTTTTTCTTATATATTGTGCTTTTTTTAAATTTTCCATAAATTTCTCAGTTAAAAATTTGGATTACTTCAACTCAACTTTAAAAGAACTTTCTACCGTATGCTTCGTAATGAAGAAGATTGTATATTTTTAAACAATGATTTGAACTAGAATATAGCTGTTCAACTGGTCATTGAATACTATTCTTCTATTATTGTTTCTGTTATAATTTTAACTAGTTAATTTCAAGTGGGCTTTGAATGGTTTCTTTTTTATTAGAATAATTTTAATAATGCTATATAATACATATAGGAATGTGAACAACGAAGTGGTTATTAATGGATAACATAAAAAGTAAATTTTGGGCTAACTTCCCGTATTCTTTTTCCAATACCGTAGTCTTTCAATAAAGTTTTCAATTCATTTAAAATCTGTTCAACTGGTCATTGAATTAGGTTTAATGAAAGAAACTTAATTAAGATTTTTAAAAGCAAGAGATAATTTCTAATTTTAACTATTTCACCAAATGAATTCATACAAAGAATTCAATTATTCAATTGGCATTTTTACGAATACGAGTTTGAAATCTTGCTGCTAAAATGGAGCAACAATATTCTCACTAAATGATTTTGCACTAAAAATGTTATATTTGCTGTAGCGAGTGCATAACACTTTTTTTTTAATATTTACACTTTATTATGTTCAATGAATAGGGCAAAGTTGGAAAGAAATTTAGCTTGAAAACAGCATAAACTTTTTATTTGTTTTCACTATTTCGATATTATCAA
Source organism: Dexiosoma caninum (assembly GCA_963924685.1). NCBI lineage: Eukaryota > Metazoa > Arthropoda > Insecta > Diptera > Tachinidae > Dexiosoma > Dexiosoma caninum. Next base: position 59,148,538 of record OZ004726.1, on the reverse strand, counting down.
TACACAAATAAAAAAGTGCCTGCGTATCATTTATAATTTGTCTAAAAATTTTTTTGAAAGAAACAAATTTGTTTTAAGTAATATTATTAGTTTTTATTTGTTATATTATTATATTGTTAAATAAATATCCAACAATAAACAATTTTGTATATAAACTGCTGTATACATAAAAAATTTTTGATATGCAAAAGGTTTAATAAACAAATTTCAACCCAAAATTTTATTTTTATACCTATAAAGTCAGAAGATTTTTATTAATACAGTAGAAAATTTATTAAATTTATTGTTCAGAACAATGCTTTACAAAAATGAATATTAAGAATAATAATTATTGTAAAATATATGTTTTTTGTTTAAAAAATATAAAATTTTAATAAAAAAATATATATATATTATCTTATTTGTTTTTTATAATACAATTTATAAAACTATGCTTATTTATTAAAAATATGAAAAATATAATTAACTTTTCAAAAGAAATAGAATTATGATTTTATTTGTTTAGAAAAATATAATTTTTCATTTACAAAATATTTTGTGTTTTAAAACTACACTAATAATATTTTATTATTTTAGAAGTAAATTCTTGTATTATTTTTTTAATATGGTTTTCTCGTTCAAATTATATAATACATTACCTTATTAAATATATTTTATTAACAACAAAATAATTTAAAAAATATAATTTTTTATAAAGAAAAATATTTTTCATAAAAATATATAATTTTTGATTGCACAATTTGTCCTTTCTTCATGTTGAAAACAAATTCAATGTTTTAATTTTTATTATTAAACAATAATTAAAAATAACATTTTTTATTAACAAAATTCTTTATTATATTTTATATTTTTCTATTGCCGACATTTTTTAATAATATTATTTTGAAAATATTCTTCCAGCTTAAAGTAGTATTATATATTAAATGAATTTACTTTGGGATTATCTTCCTCATTTGCTTGTTTGATGATTCTAATTGCACAATTGTGTTTTTAAAATAAAAAAGTGTTTAAAAAATAAATTAATTAACTCAATAATATTGGTTATTGAAGAGGAAGGAAGAAAAAAAACAAGAAGGTTCTGCCAAGTGATTCTAGTAGGACGGAATAAAAAAGATATACATGTATCGGCGATTTAAAAGTTAACATCTGGTACTTATTGTACCGCCGTTTGAAAGTTTCATCTTTGTATAGTAAACCGACATAGAAAATCATACATACTTATGTTTTTAGTATGCGATGAGTGCAGAAAATTTATTAATTACAAAGAAAATTTTGTTAGTATGTGTATTAACCTTCGACCCCTTCAGAGAGTGGGTATTTTTTAGGCCTTTTATTTTAAATGGCAAAAATTACCCTTAAACAGAAATGTTAGTTCAAATAATCTACGAAAATATTTGCCACAGAATTTTACTATAAGTCTCCGAACACACTAAGTAAAAAATTCGACTTAAACTTTAACACCAGAAAGAAAGAAAACTAAAAATACGGCCTAAGATTAATTTTGTTAAAATCTAACAAAATTTAAATTAGCGGATTAGCTAATAACGATAGATAAGAACAATATATTACATAAAATAAAAGAAGCAATGTGAGTGCCACAGCATTTATTTAATACATTTTTCATAGAATATTTCAACTAATTACATTCCTATTTTAAACTTGAGTTTTGCCATTTTAAAAAAGGGACATAGAAAGAACAAAAAACCCATTATATAATGAGGTAGAGGGTTAAAATATACCAACAAAATATTTTATGTAATGTTCGTTTATTAAGCATCTAAATTCCACACAATGTCTATGTCGGTTTATTATACAAGGATTAAACTTTAAAACCACCGTAAAGTGAGTACCTTATGTAAACTTTCAAAAGGGTGATACAATTATATATAGTTTGTAGTCCCCTCCACTAGAATTAGTTTGTAGAACCTTGTAATTTAAAAAAAAATATCATTTCCTTCTACAGTGTAATTTAATGGGCTGAAACATTATTTGATTGATAAGACCCATTTGCTGTACATATGTACTCGTATATCTTACTATTATTATACAAATGTCTGTTCTCAGTTATACAGTATCGAATAATACCAAAAATGATATATTCCCTATATCACTATCAGTGTTAATTATATCCTATTTTGCATTTATTACATTAATACCAACGTCTACTGGTATACTTCAAACTAAGGATACAACATCAAGAGAATTTAATTTCTCATCATACACAATTTTAAAAATTGTTAATTATATGTCAAATTTGTAAGGCATTCTTTACATTATATAATTAAACGAGAGTTCTCATTTTTGAAATACCAATAATATATTAACAAAGTTCATATGAGTGGCAATTAATACAAGAACTTATGACTTTAAGGAATTTCTAATTTTATTCCTCTAATTTAAAGATTATAACTGTAGATTCAAATTATAATCGAAGGAATTCTTTACAATAGGGACATGAAATGAAAATTTTTATATCAAGACTTTTTGTATAAAAAAGAAAACTTTAAGCTTAAAGGATATTTATTAAATTATTTTTTATTACAGAATATGTTTTGTAAATTACTTTTTTTAAATATTATTTTTTATTAGAAAAAATATATCCTTTTTTTATATTTTCTTTATAAGCTTACTTAATCCTTTTTATTTTTGACATGAAATGAATTACGATAACTTATGTTTGTTGTATAGATGTTACGGTAGTCTATATGTACATTTCGTTGCCAATTCATCAACCAAATTTTTGAAGAAACTATGAAATCTTCTTTATAATTATACCAATTAATGCAAAAAGTATTAAACCAATCGTAACTACATTTGTGAAATAAAAATTCGTCTTTACATCTTTTATTGCACAAATGTACATAATAATAAGATATACTAAAACACATTTAGCAAATACAATTTTATAACTCGATTTTTTTTTTCAATTTAATCGGGTTGAAGACTGTTTGCAAATAACATTTAGTTTAAAAATCTTTTAATTTGCAAATGTAATAGAGGAAGTGATTATTTAAAGAATATACAGAACAGGAGGAAATGGACATTGTTAATGTGACTAAGCATTAAATATTCATCAAATTTAATTTAATCTTTACGTTCAATTTTTTATTAAATGGAAACTTTTTTTACGCTTTTTATATCAGTAAATGTAGCGGCGTAACCAAAACAACGATTAGTTCCATTAGGGTGTATTTGAATTCATTAACAACTGAGTTCTCTTAATATCACATTTGTACAAAAATTTTACCTAGAGAAATGTTATTCAACTGGTCATTGAATGACACTTTTTTGCTATTTTTGTGAAGTCAGTTTCAAAATATTGGCTTATGTTATTAAGGGAAACTCCCTCAAGACAAGATGAAAAGTTTCAAAATAAATATTTTTTTTGGAGTCAGAAAAAACAATTTGCAACTATGGTTCATTAAACATATTAATATGAAAAGATATTCTGATAGATAAATAAGCATTGTCCATAGTCTTTTTAAAATACCAATTTTTAAAATACCACTTTATAATGAAAAAGCTATTGTGTCGGTTTGTAGCAAATACACATACATTTCAAAGTATGTATTCATTCAAGTATATTCATCTCTACGAAAACAAACTATTTCCAAGCTGTTAAAAGTAGCTACCTACAAAAAGAAGAAACTTGGTCTGCGTAGTTGCGTGTTGGCTCTGTAACCAGAAAGCTCCGGTTTCGATTCTCGGCCCGGTCAAAACAAAGATTTTTTCTGATTATTCTGTGCTGCAGCACCCTCCATTGAGCAATAAAACGTCGGCGAAGTAAAATAGTAGATAAAAAGTCTCGCCTTTGTAAAAAAATAATGCGTCAAGTTTGCTTTATAATTAACACGCAACTCTATCTTCGTACCATTTTCTTCACCTGTCTATTCTCTATACTATCGCTCTCTCTATATAGTTCTAGTGCAATGCATTGCTTATGATCCCCTGAGCACTGTTCCTAGAAAAAAAATAAAAAGATCAAATAAAAGCAGAGTATTTTTGGATTGAAACAAAGTACATTTTTAAAAAATTATAAAAAATAAATAAAAATAATAAATTGTAATTTTAAATATCGCACTTGACGAACCCAACATTTAATAATTTTCAGTTTTTGCATAAATAAATCAACTAACAATCTTAATATCAATCGGCTGTAATAAGTTCACTTTATTCAGTGTTCTCTTTCATCTCCAAAAAACCATGATATATTAGCATTTTCAAATCCACTTAAAATATAACGAGAAACAGTTTTTGGTTTCTACTGAAACTTTTAAAATTTCGAATTAATACCCTCTTGTTGATATGATTAAATACTTTTTTTAAAGTTACATCTACAGAATTAAATAAAACTTTTCAGTTACAAAATCTATAGAATTATAAAAGATAAATTAAAATGATGTACGAAAAATGTAAACAACTTTTGACATTTTGGGAATAAAATAATATTCAAACACATGTGGACCTACATATTTGATTATATAAACTTTGATACACTGTGTATCGAAATTTCATATTGAAGACAAATTTTTATTGAATAAGTTTTAGTTTTGCTCACATTCTAGATGAATATGCATGCCAACTACATGATTGGTTTTGTGGTACTTTGAAAGGCCAATACAACAGCATCAACTATTTTGTTCGAAAGCTGGTCGCTTATAATCCATACTCTTCTTTTTTTTTTTAATTATCACATTCATAGATAAAGTTTCATTCTCATAAGGGAATTGTAAGAGATTGTTTAACTAGAGATTTTCTATCAGTTGATTAAGGTTATTCTAAACCCGTATACTTAGTGAAGCATCCAAAAGAAGAAAACGAAATATTTGTTTCGTGTTCATCACATCCTAATTGCTAAAATTAAAACATCCAATGCATTGTCCTATGCCTTTGATGTGTTATTACATTCATTGCTTATTTTAAGTATCCACTCCTCACAGTGCTTTATATCATGGATGTGCAAGCATCGATTAAACCCCCGATTTCGAAAAAATTTTAGATACGTCCTTTCTACATAAAACGATCGATATGTTAAATTTTCTACATCATTTGTAATTGCAATTTGTTTCTTCCTAAATCTTTCTATTTATATAATAACTTCATATAATAAAAACAATAATAAAAATAATAATAATAATAATAATAATAAAAATGAAATGAATAATATTTTAATTGAAGTATTTAAAATAATATTAAAAGAAATAATGTTTGAAATAATATAATAATTATTATAAATAATATAAAAACTAAAACTTAGAAGTTCGTCAACTGACTGAAATTATTGTAGTTATATTTATTGTATGTTATATTTATTGTATATTATTCCTAAAACATTACTAATTGATTAATTAAAATTATAATTTTGAATACACAATTAATTATAATTATTTATCTTAATTATAGCTATTTATATCTTAATTGTAGTACTTATAACATTAATTATATCTAGTTTGAATATAAAAAATGTTTAAACGTAAATAGATGATTATAATAAATGTGACTATAATTATTATTTTAATTATTCGATAAATCACAGATATGAAATTGCAAGTAATACATTTTTGCAATTTAAAACTTTCTGATATTTTGAATTCTTTTACATTTTTCTCTTATAATCATATTTTTGCATATATTTCTTTTAACAAAAGAAATACTTCATATATGTATTTCTTTTGTTACTACATTTTATTCGAACTTTCTCGAGCATAGTTTGGAATGATGTTGAACAATTCATGCTTCAACCTTAATTTTGAGCAATAAAACGTCGGCGAAACGTCCAATACCAAAAAACGGCCAGTTTGTTTTCTTAAATGCTTTAAGCAATTTTCTGTTGGAACACACCAAATTTTTGTTAATCCATTATCTATCAAAATATGCAAAAAGACCCAATTTAAGAATGGAAATCAGTTAAGGGTTTTCTTTATAAAGATTTTTTTAACAGGTATGTTTAACAGTGGTCTGGAAAAGACCACTGACCAATAATTGTGCATAATTTTGTATATAATAATTTCTCTATCATACTTGATAAAGAAATTTTTGTCATAAATAATATTTTGATATTATATAAAGCTTAAAGGTGTCCATATTTTATCTTTTTTCTTCAATATTTCGTTAAATATCGGTCAATATCTTCGAACATTTTGAAAATACTTATTAGAAAAATAGGTTAAAAATATGGACTAAATCAGGCCATAGCAGCGGCAAAAAACATAGCTCTAAGTCGCCAACAAATTTTAGGCGGTGACTTGAAATCGTACAACGGAAAATATTTCTTTAAAAATTCAAAATCGATATGTTTTCATGATCTACTTAATTAAATGAATATAGTTATAATTATTATAATTACACACTTTTAACCCATATAATTAATTATTGCAATATATTTTATGTATGAATACACTAAATATAATTATAATTATTACAATTTAAATAATTATGAACTATAAACTCTACTAAAGTTGTTATTATAATTATGTAATAATTATAATTACATTATAATTATAATCATATATAAATATAAATATACTTCTAATTTTAATTAAAAATTCAACTGCAATTGTAGTAATAATTTTCAAAACTTTATTTTCATAATTATAATTGCAGTTGTAATTACATAACATCTAAATTATTAATAAAAATTTCTTTTAAAAGTTGCTACAACAAAATTGTAAAAAAAGAAAACTAAATATAATTTTATAAAAAAAAATTGGCTGTGAGTACTTTATTTAAGAAGTAAAAAATATTAAAATAATTGAATAATAAAACAATAAATAAATGTATTAAAAATATAATAATAAGCAATTGAAATAAAACAAGAAATAAAAACCATAATATTCATATTTAGCTAAAAAAAAACAAAAAACGCAAGAATTTATTTCATTTAAACAGCTGCATTAAACAACTAAATAAAATTAATTAAATTTGTTTTTTATTTAAGAAAAGAAAAATAAACAATTCAACCAAGGCAAAAAACATACAAAATAAAGCAATAGTTCACATAAAAAAGCTTTAAAATATAATTTTAAGCAACAAAACCATTAATTATTAATCATAACAATTGTTTCTAACTAAAATATAATATAATTATAAAAATTACCAAGGGCATAATGCAAATATTTTAATACATAAACCAATTTAACTTAAATATAAATTTTAAACATATTTTTAACTTTAATTTAAGTTAAAAAATTTTTAAGCAAAATTAAATTATTTATTTAAAATTTGAATTTACCAAGTTTATGTTAATTTTTAAGTTTTAATTTTTAACATAATTAAGTTTGTTATTTATAATAATTATACTTATTATGAAATTATATTAACAAAGTAATTAAATTCAAAATTAAAACGAAAAAAATACAAATCAAATGCTGTACAATGAGCAATAAAGAAAACTACAATTTATTAAATATTGTTTAATATTTATGATTATTAAAAGAAAACAAAAAATTATAAAACTAAGAAATAAATATTATTTAATCTCAACAGCAAAGTTGATTGAACAATTTTTTCAAACTTACTGGTCATTTTTTTGAAAACCTCTCAACTTTGTTTAATGTTGTAGATTAAAATTGAAAAAAATCACAAAGAAAATAGTGTTTTTTTTTTTGGTGAGGGAACTGGTTAATTTATCTCGCTAGTTTATCAGAACTAACTGACAAAAATAAAATAAAAAGTGTGGAAAATAAAATAAATGGAAACATTTTCAAAAATAATAAATAATATACATATTGTATAAATACATATGTATAAAAAATGCAAAAAAAAACGAAAATTGAGAAAACAAAGTGACAAACTGGACCAAGAAAGGTCGCGTGAACACCGCGGTTGGCAATCGTGGTTCAGAGAGCGAACCAAGATACAAGATGCAGCATTTTTTTAAAAAAAAGCCATATCGTTCGACACCAATCGGACCAATTAGGCGATTGAAACAATGTGTTGATCGCCGTTCGTTGGAATGGCAGCTCTGTAAGTATACATACTTACGTACATACATGCTTAAATAAATATTATAATTGTAAGAAACCTAAATATTCATTCCATGGAGACATTGGTCAGCCATATATAGTCCATGCCCATAACCAGAGAATGGGCGGAGTTGATTTGTTCGTCAATGCCATAAACATTTTAGAATTCGAGTTCGAGGGAAAAAATACTGTTGGCCGCTTCTAACAAATGCTTTGGATGCAGCCATGGTGAATGCCTGGAAACTGCACTTTTCGTGCAGAAAATTAGAAGGTGCGGCACAAATGAGCCAATTAGACTTTCGTCTGAGTGTTGTGGAATCCTTGGTAACAATGCCAGAAAGCCGATGTTGCGCTTCTGACAAAGTTGTGAACAATGCACAATAGCTTGCAATGGGCAAATATAAATATAACCATATTGGCGATGGCACGATGGATGGTAGTCTTCACGTTGACTACGAATCCAAAAACAGACCTGTGTTCAACACCAGTTTCAGACTAAAATTTTAAAATAAAAATAAACATCTCGCATTTTTCTGATGTGCATTAGTGCGTGTTTGTGTGTCAGTTGTTGTCGGAAGGTTTCAGTGGCGAAGGCATAGTCACTGGTCACTGAACAATACCGGCTTCAGCTGATAGCAATCCACAATCACATCAGAACACCTTCCTTCGTCGGTATTGTCTAGCACCGGCGAAGTAAAACAATAATAACAATGGCTACTGAACCGAAGCTTCAGCACTGCTAAAAGTATAAACAAAGAACGTGCGAAAGCAGAGCTGCAAAAATTATTAATTAAGTTTCACTTCCTGTCGTTTCCCCTACTATCCCTTTCCTATAGTTCCATCACAATGCTTCGCATGTGTAGGGGTCAGCTCCTGAGTGCTGGTCCCAGATAAAAAAAAAAAAAAAACAGTAACAGTAAGATTATAAGAACTTGCTCCAGATTGCATTTAAGCCGATGTAAATCTTCGGTCAAAAAAAATGGGAATCGGTATACGGTATACATATGTTGTAAATATATTAACTTTGTTTGTTTTTATTTTATTATGTAAATATAAGAATGTTTCCCAGTTATTTAAATATTTACACCTATTCTCAGTGAAATAAAGTCGCAATAATTGAAATAAATAACTCATCATATTTTAATTTATTTATGCAATGTTGTAATTAAGTGCTCTATTTACAGCTATTTAATACCTGCCTATTTATTTTTGCACATGTAAAACTTTTTTTTAATAAAACACTGATTTAATTATACAGTAATTAAGTTAAAGTTTTTAGTGAACTTTTTTTTTATTAATAAACTACTAAATTGAGTGTCATCAAAAACTAATAATTCTGTAATCAAGGGTTTGATTCTGAGCAAATTGGTTGCAATAATTTAATTTGCATTAAAAAAATAAATATGTTTGTAAGGAAATGTATCTATACACTATTAATACTATAAACATGTTGAATTTTTCAAGTTGGCAACTGGCAATCAAAACTGTTATAATATGAAATACACTGAGGTTGTTGGTGCACTGCTTTACCAATTTCCTTCTGATAAAGCAGTGTTTGAGTAACAAGGTGGGCTGCCTTGTCTTCATTAGAGCAACTGAATAGAATTTACTTTCTTTATAGAAATTACAGACATAAATTATTCTAAACCAAACAAAGTTGCCGTGTTTTAAGTGTTTATGGAAAAAATCGCATTTTTGAAGCAAAGTCACGTATTACGCTTGTAGTGAAAGTAAGAATTTTATAATAATGGAAAGGTTGAATAGAATTTGGTAGCAAAAGCTAAGGCCTGGTCTAGGAAATGAAGTTTATAAAATAATATTTTTAGCTAGTTAATTCACAGTAGATAAAATGATCCTTGGCTATCCTATATAAACACTATTGTGTATATTTTTAGACAGCAAAGAATCATAATCTGTGGAGCAGTAAGTTAATAAACATGAAAAAGTCATTGCGTATTGTCCTTTTTTAATTAGTAGAATACAGTATGCGTTGTCGTTGTTGCTGAGCAGTCACAATAATTTTGAACGTAAATGAGAATTATTTTATTTATTATTAATTTTTCACTGACGTTTTGGTGTTCAAGTACCGACGAAAAAGGACGAATAGACACTAAAACCTATCAAGGAAATTGTGGATGACTGGCATAGGTATTGAGTCCAAAACTTTGGACTATTAAGTCAACTATATCAGTTAAAAACACCCGCAATGGGAGCAGACTTAGCTTATGTACGTTACGCTAAATAAAATTTCAAAATTCAAAGGACGAAATGATTACACAAACATTTATGTATATAAACAGACCTGGTGACAGACAGGTGAATACGCTGAAAGTACTGTTTGAATCTCTCACAGTTAAGACAGCGAAGTGCTGTTAGTTCAAATCCTATCAAAGATTGATTAACGGAAACGAATATCTGTCTAAAGCGTTGCTTAATAAAAAATGTGAATTTAAAAAATATTTTCGCAAATGTAGATGTGTAAAAGTCTGCACATCGATTCAGACATCCGTTTTTTTCGTATAATTTTTAGTCATTATGTCGTTTAATGCCTAAATTCTCTGCAGTATTTTCTCAAGAAAAATAAACATTTTTTGCAGCAAAAGAAAAAAACGCGTGTCGAAGTTGTAGAAGTATATTTCAATAAAATTTTCATTATGATTTGGTTTTGAGGATGAAATTTGATACCGAAAATAAGAAATAAAAATTTTAATGACATGTCAATCAATAAGAATGCAATGACACGAGTAGCATTTTTAAAATAATGACAAGAAAAGTAATAAGAAAAATCTTTAAAGAGTTTTTCGTAACAGACAACTATGATAGTATAAATACATTTGAATATGCACCCGAGGAATTTAGATGGTTTGAATTACTTTTTTTTACTTTCTTGATTTCACACCTTGAGTTTGAGAATTTATAGTTCGGTTTGTTTGAATCAATGAAGAATGTACTTTAAAACAATTTACTTTCAGTTTGTTTATTTTAAGTGTGATGTATTTTTTAGTTTTCTTTCAATCTCCCATAGCGTTTTAAATGTACTTCCCAAGTAGTTGTTGGCTTGTTAACAAACAAATATTGTAGGTAACTGCAACAATTTATGCAGTTTTTGTAAAACTAGAACGGCAACGATTAACAGTATAGAGCATTTTTGGATTTTGTACATAAAAGATAATGTCTTTCAATAATGACTTCATTAATGTTGAAAATTCCGTAAGAGTTTTAAAGATATTCTCCACTTAAAGGACATTAGTTGCTACCGTACATGATGGTGTACCTAGATTTACTGTTTTTACTGAAGCACTGCCTGATAATGACTTTCACTGCCTGTTTCACGAAAACAAGTGAAAATAATTGTCCGGTCTTTTATATTGAAAACAGAAACAATTTAGGTTTTTTTTATTGTTGTTTTCCATATAAATGGCCGTACGATTATTTTCAGTTGTCTTCCTTCAACAGGCAATATTAGTGAAATATTAGACAAAAAACTGCATTGCATACCAACATATTACTATCAGCGACAATAAAGGCCGTGGTGTTCTGGCTTTCAACAAACGACAGGCTACGGAGTTTACCCATCCCTAGGTTACCAAGAACGTTTACACGATCCTAATTGACCAATTTTAGAATGTCGATCTATTATGTGTGATCCGCGATACAATACTGAGTTTGAGCTGTCGGTCCTACATTATTCTCTTCTGGATTCCGGCACATAGCAACTTCTTTGGTAATGAGCGGGCGCATAGACTGACCAGCACTGGGTCTGCTACGTTGCCATTTAATACTATAAGAAGCTCGATCATGGGACACCATCTTCGGAAGACCAAAAAAAGGCGGAACGGCCTGAGCACATGTGCTGTCGAAAGTCAACTGTGACCACGCTTCGGGGATAAACGTAGGGGGCAGATCATTAATAAGGAAATGAGGCATACATGCCTCATGGTCTGTGTCTGCCTCAAAATACATTCTGTGGCAGTTGCCGAGAACGTTATAACTAGGAGACGGTTTTCCGCCTTCTGTGCGGTGGCGCATGTGGGAATATGTGACCTTATATGATACTTCAAAGCAACGTAGTTGGTTTAATACATCACTCTACTGGATCCACCGAAGTGGAGGGAGTGGTATCTTCGAAACGGAATCTCGCAAAATAAAATAGTGACTTTTCAAAAACAATTTCTGTTATTGTACTTTCGTGTGACAAATCGTAAAAGTTACATGAATCTACCTTTTTGTGGGACTAGAGTTTGTATTATTCGTCTTCCCAGATTGCACAGCCGGAGAAATATGCTGAAAGTCATGTCTGCGACTAATCTCGTTAATTATCCTATCTGCTCAAAGTTTATTTTGAAAAACTTATATCTTATTCTTAAATGTTCTACAACAAAGTATAATCCAATACAATATACAATAAATTTCAGAATTATGCCAATGATGAGACTTTTAGAAGATTTTATTGTGATAACAATATTCTTTATAATCTTATACTTCTTTTTGGCAGTGTCCATGGCGAAAAAGTTAATGCATATTATTTTTAAATACTTAAACTATTTACAATTATCACTAAAGCTGTAGGTAAAACAAGTTGCCTAAACGTCGAGGCAGGATCTCATCTTAAGAAATCACTATATACATATAGTAAAGGAGATTAGGCAACAATTTCTACGCAGAAAATTCATATTCAATTCCTTTAAATGTCTGCTCATCTCGTCAGAGTAAAACACAGTGAAACCTATGAAGTAAATCCCATAAATTTAAACTAATATAATTTGTTAATTTATGCATTAATATGCTTCTAAAATCAATTAATAGCCTAAGATATCACTGACAAAAATCTTTTACGTGCAAAGGCTTATGAAAAAATGTCACTCAGATAAGAAAATATATTTACTAAATTGGAAAAAAGAAATACTTTATTACATTATTGATTTCAATTGTAAAATGAAGTTATTCAACATCACCGAAGGCATTTAGCCCATAAATTTCTGCAAATTATTATCAAAATATCAAACAGAAGAAAGGAATCTTGTAATTTAAGATGTTTTCTTTTTCTACGTTTAACATTTTTCAAAGAAGCCCAGAATCCTTTTTGCAACAATTCATATCAAACGTCACAATGTGCAACGGTGTATATAAATTTATGGTAAAAAAATATCATTTAACATAAATTTACTTAAAGAACAAAATTAACCCTTGAGCACGAAATATATTGAGAGAGCGGCGAAAGAGAGGTTATATAAAGGGTGTCTGGTAGCAGATTTATATTCTCAAACTTAAACAAAAAACGTAATAATTGACACAAGGTTTCATTCAGAGCATTATATGGAAATGCGGATTTTATTTTTTAAAAGTATGTCATCCAGATGTTTTTGTAAAAATTTCATGAATAATCGCTCTTGGAAGTCCCAGTGAGGCTGCTCTTTTCCGTATTGAAAGTCGCGGATTTTCACGTAAACTGCTTTTAACCAGTTCAATGTTTTTGGGAGTCCTTGAAGATCGACTGGGCCCTGGCCGTGGGGTATTCATAGCCGAAGCAGTTGCGCGGAATCTCTGCACCCACGAACGAATTAAATTTATACTCGGTCCATCACTTAATCGCCGAATATCGAACTTTTAACAAAATTGTCGACGAGCAATTACGTAAAAATCATTACTCTTAAAAAATGTCTCCACAGCTAACACGCGATGCTCACTCGACCACTGCGACATCGTGACTGAAAAATCCGCACAATCGCTAATTCTAACAAATTTGCCACCAGACACCCTATACATACATACATATGTACGTAGTGAGTATTTTGTGATTGGCATCGATCTATTTTGGCTGCCAACACACTGTGAAAATATTGATAGATGTGTCAGTTAGGCAAAAAAATCTTAAATATAAAAAGGGAAGGATAGTTTTAATGACTACGTCTATTTTTCGTGCCCCTTTTATGTCATTTCTATTTCCATTCACATCATAAAATTTATTAAATGTCAAAATTTTGTTATGACAATCTTTTATAAACGCTTCATCATATCGAGCCTTTGGTGCAATACCGTAGTATTTCAAAAAATCGTGAAACGTTTACAAGTTTTTAAATAAAGAGGCATGTTTTGTAATGTTTTCTGTTTGTAAATTTCTTGTCATAACGGAAATATTTCATTATTGCAAATAAATATTGTTGGAAATAGCCGGAGGCAACAAAGACATTTGTAGCTGTAGAATCTGAACAGTTAGATATAGAACTATAATCTTTTTTCCTTTAGATATATATTTCCGTAAAGATCATTTCTGCATACCCAGCTCAAAAAATTCAAATCTTGAGTTATTGCACCAAAGGCTTGATATCTATAATTTAATGAAAATTTTTTCAAGAGAGTTGTAAAATCTTTGTGGAAAATAACAGTAAACATATATGTACATGCGAATTGTTATTTTAAATATTTAAGAACCGTTACAATAAATTTAGTAATTAAAAAAATTTACAAAATGAAGTAAACAACATGTCAAGTCTTGAGAGAATATCGAAAATTATTACAAAAATTATATCCACCGAAAACTAACCAGTTGTAATACGAAATAAAATTACAGAGAAAATTTAATTTTTTTAATGCAATTATTTCATAAATGCTCCTATTTCTGAGCATTTGGAGTGCTTTTTCTCATAATTGTGGAAAGCACAGATGTATTTCTTTAAGACCTTTTACGAGACTTTTCATTATCATAGAATACATTTTTGCACACAGTGTGGAAAAAAAGTGACACCTACTTTGTGAGGTACCACTACGTCAGTAAAGTAAAGTTCCAATAGTCTACCCGACAGTCTACCCGGTTAATGAATATTCTAATAGAGAACTTATGCGACTCTCCTTAGCGAGATACACCTCCAGCATAGTTATTGTGATTAATTTCTGAATCTGAAACATTAAAAATTTGTATTTTTTTATCTTGGACCAGCACTGACGGCATGATCCTTAAGCATGCATTGTGGTGGAACTGGACGAAAGAGATATCGAGAGAGATGACAGGTGGTGAAGTTTCAATGTCATAGAACTCTGCTTTTGCACGTTGTTTTGTTTATAGGAGTCCTGCATCGCCTCTTATGTCAATGAAACGTATAAATTTTTAAGCTTTGTTTTAGTAGTAAATTTTAGTAATTATATTACCCCGCTGATGCTACTCAATACCGGCGAAAGAGGGCGCTCTGATGCGCCTATGGAATAATTACAGCTGAAACCGGTACTGTTCAATGACCAGTGACTATGCCTTCGTCACTGCACATAAGAAAAAAAAACCACATGTTTGTATGACTTAGTCTGAAACCGACATTTTTGGGCACCGATGATAATTATGAGATTCCATTTTCTAAGTCGACTGATTTCCTCGGGAGGTTGCCATTTGAGCGATTTATTTTTTTTCGAATTGATGTCATCAATTTTTCACTTTTAAATTAACTTTTAAGGAAATAGAGTTCTTTTTCCATTTATAACTAAATGGCAGGCAGTTTAAATTATGACAATTCTTTTGCTGGAAGTAGTCTGCACGTTGCCTACAAAACGAAAAATTTTCCTGGGTTCAAACCCAGTTTCAGACTCATAAAAACATCTTGCATTTTTTCTGATGTTCACGTCTGTGGCTTTGTGTCAGTTGTTGTCGCAAGGTTTCAGTGGCGAAGGCATAGTCACTGGACACTGAACAGGAATGGCTTCAGCTGCATCCAATCCACAACCACATCAGAACGCTCTCCTTCGTCGTTATTGTGTAGCACCGGCGAAGTAAAAAAATAATTACTAAAAATGGCTACAAAACCGAAGCTTCAAAATTTAATACGTCTCCTTGACATCAGAGACGCAACAACACTGCTATAAAAACAAATAACGTGCAAAAAAAAAAAAAAAAGCAGTGTTGTAAGATAGCGAAGCTTCACCTCATATCATTTCTCCTTCTAACCCTTTCCTCTAGTTCCAGCACAATGCTCCGCATTTGTAGGGGTCATCTCCTGAGTGCTGGTCCAAGATAAAAAAAAAGAAAAATTTGTGTATCCAATCATATTTTTTTCGAATTTCCAGTGATAAACATTTTTGAAGAACTGTTAACCCAACTTACAAATATTTTATTAAACTTTAAAGAAAATGCTTTTAATAAACTCAATACAAATTTTTATTAAACTTCTTATTGAAACGTGAGAAACATTTGGTAAGAATTATTTTGAAATCAATAATAATTTTTGTTACAAATGTACAAAGTGTTTAGTAAATGTTTAATTCAATGATGCTTTTTATTAAATATACATTCATATTTAATAAAGTGTTAATTTCTTACTTCTTATTAAGTAACATTTTAAAGATAATAGTAATGATAAATATTTTAAGTTGATAAGAAATTTTATACAAATGAAATGAATTTTTGTCGTTAACAAGACTTTATTAAAAAAAATTCATGTCCATTTTTTTTAGGGTATTTATCATGTATTGAAGAGACGGTTTAGAAAATAATTAATACGATCGATCACAAGTTAAAAATTAACTGTCGTATTCATAAAAAAAATTTTGGATTTATAAACAAATTTTCATACTTTTATAAATTTAAAAAATTTTTATGAATAAGGCAGGCAGTATATCATTAGGAATAACTAATTATAAACTGACTTTTAAGGAATTTTGTGTACTTAAAATCTGTAAAGTGATTCTCTGTAGAAAAATAATTGTTGAAAAAACTTTGCATACCAGACATCGCGAATTCGATTCCAAATGTATTTCTCTTAATCAATTATTTGTTATTTCCAACAGTTTGCAATGCCTGTAATTAAATCTTTATCATGTAAAGATGCCTCTTAAATCCATAATCGTTTATAGGAAGGGGTACCATCGACACTTAACGTAAAAAAATGTCTCATCAATTTATGGTTTCAGACAAATAAATATTAATAGTTTTTCTTTAATTTGAAATAGTTTTCGCCTTACTTCTCCCAAGCAATACATTTGTTTAAGAAGTATGCAAGTCTTTATAATTGTTAGCCAAGCATGACCAAATTATTGGCTAAAACATTTAACATTCAGTTTTTGTAAGGAAATGATAACATTTTAAGACAAATTTGTTGTTTTTATGTGACGTTTTTTAATTTCGTTTGGTTTAATGGCATATAAGGGTAGAAACAGTAGGAAAAGAAGACCTCTCGCAGGAAATTGAGGGTAATAAATTTTTTGTTCAAAGATTTTGATTAATGATTGCGGTTCGGCATGATAATTTTGTTAATAATAATGCAGTTAAGTGTGGGAAAACGCAAGTCAGGTTTTAAATAAATTTTTGTTTAATTGTGCTTTCCGAAGAAATGTGAATTGTGAAATCTATAGAGTTGATAGGGTACACATGTACCCTCATGTACCTGCTAGAATGCTGCCTAGCATGGTACTTCAAATTAGATTTTGATGTCTTAGTTTCTGACAGTGACCAGTTTTGCAATCACTTCCCTGTCATAAAGATGTTGATCAGTATTCAAACAAGATAATGATGATACAGGGTAGAACATTAAAGCTTTTATGTCCGGTATTTATATGCCCACATTAATTATTTCCGATGCTGTATATTCTGTTTATTAACAAATTTGTGTTGAAAAATAGTGTAAATTTAAAATAAAATAGTATCTATTATGATTATGTGCTTAAATTTATTAAAATTTAACTTTAAATTTATTACTTTTACGAAAGCTTCGTTATTATTTTTTACATTTCTGTGGACGCAATCTTACATTTTTAATCTGGATTTTTTTAAATGCAGTCTTTTTATCAAATTACAGTCGAACTTCTCTATAGCGAACTTATCTATAACGAAATCTTCTCTATAACAAATAAAATTCGTGAACACAACATTTTTGTGAATATTTTCATACATTTTGATATCCCTATAACGAACTTCCCTATAGCGAAGTTCTCTCTGTAACGTACAATTTTTTAAGACCTAAATAGAATTTTTCACACTAAATAATCTCTCTCTATTGCGAAGTTTTCAGCAATCGATTTTTTGCATCAATTTAGTCACATATGTATGTATTAATAAAAAAACAATTAATGCGTTCATGTATAAACAATTTTTTTTGTCTTAATAAATATATTTTCTACATTACATTTAGAGACAGAACAAAAATTGTTGGAACTATAAACATGTAGTTAATTATTAAAAAGATATAGAAAAAGGATTTTTATTATTATTATTATTATTATTATCATTATTATTATTGTAATTATTGTTTTTAAATATTTTGTTATATGTAACATATTCGTAAAAATGTATTTTGGATTTGGTTCAAAAACAAATTTCAATACAAAATCGAATATTTATATCTATTTCAAATCCAGAATATATTTTTATGAATATGGCTGTTAATATTTTTATTTTGAATTTTCATTGACAAGAACTTTTCCTATATTGTGAATTTTAAAAAAAATATTTTTTCATTATAAACAAAAACCAATTTTCCTGAAGAAGCTACACAAAGGAGTAGCGAAATATCGAATCAAAATAAATACTAAATATATTAAAAAGACCTAAAGCTTAAATAATTAGTGTTATTAATATAAAAAGAGGTCAAAAAACTAGAAAAATTATATTTTCTACATAAAAAAAATGTAGTCAAAATTTTCTGCAGTTTCTCTATAACGAATTTTCTCTATAACGTAGAAATTTGACGGTCTCCAACTGCTACGTTATAGAGAAGTTCGACTGTATTATAAAATTCGAAATATATATCAATATTTGTCCGAACGGAGACCTATACCAGTATGGTGTCCCCAAATGGGTCCAATGGGCAGAAAACTAATATTATTCTACTTAATTTTTGTAAGTGGCACCCTTGTATTTCTGCCACACTTGTTTGTATTTTATAGCCGTAATATTCTAAATATTTTGGATATAACATATTTCGACAAATTAGAAGACTGTTATCGTGGAATCTGTCAAGATTATGAAAAAGAAAGTCCGCGCAGAATTTAACTACCAATTTTATACAGCCAATCAAATCTTTTTCGTGCGATTTTATTTATCACTTTGGAAATGTTAAAAGATGGAGCTGCATAGAAAAAAAAGTAGACGTAATCATCTCTTTTGCCTTCCAGAACTATAACAAGGGTATGGGAGGAGTCGATCAAGTCGACCAATCAATTGCAGTATATAGATCAGCTGTACGACGCAAAAAATGGTGGTGGGTTTTATTTACCTAAGGTTGGATTTATCTGCGCATAACGCTTGGTGGTTTCAACTCTCGCCCCCAGAGATAATCACCGCAGGGGGTTTTGGAACAAGTTTTAAACCTACGGCTGTTTAGCAAGCTCGCTGATCTGATCTCCTTACTATTTATACCGCCTACATCCGACCGAAAATGGAATACAACTCTCATGTATGGGCCGGTGCTTCAAAGACTATTTTGAAGTTACTCGACCGTGTAGAAGAAATGGCGAAGAAACTCATAGCAGACAGTAGGGTAGCCTACTCCATTGACTCTCTTGAGCATAGCCGCAACGTGGGGAGCGTTTCGTTGTTCTATCGTTACTATAATGGGAGGTGTTCTAATGAAATCAGGGAACTTGTTCCCGAAACCCGGTCATTCGCGCGCACGACGCGATCATCATTAAGAGCGCATCCATTTGTGGACGATTTGGCGCCGACCGCACTACAGGGAAAATTCGTTTTTTGGCCGAACGGCACATATGTGGAATAGACTACCCGCAGAGGTGTTTCCTGTCACTTTTAGCTTGGGAAGATTTAAATCAAATGTCAATAAACACTACTCCCTCTATCCTCCTTCCCATAACCTAATTTCCTAGTTCCAGCACAATGTATCGCATGTGTAGGGGTCATCCCCTGAGTGCCGGTCCAAGAGAAAAAAAAAAAACTCCCCTGGAGTTTGAAAATGACAGAAGAGGCGACTCTTCGAAATCTTGCTAGAGATTGAGGAGGTTATGCTTGCATTTCTGTGTGACTGTAGAAATACAGTTCAATTCTAATCTAGTGCTACGGGGCCAGCGAAGCACCACAGCTCTAACGCTTAGTAAGGGTTTAATGACTGATGCACTCTTAAGTGAGTACTTCGTGTCCACCCCGAAAAGGAGTTGTGTGCTGGTTTTGGTACGGATTCATAGTGGCTGTGGTTACTACCAAAAGTCACACTGGAAGTTAGGTTTTGGGTCTGTTCGGGATATATGTGAGTTTGACACATATATTCTGATATAACTTTTACTTAACTAGATGCTGTTGCCATTCAACAGTAGTCAGCGGAGTGTGTCTGGAACAAACAGTATTACTGGAAAACATTCTGATGTGACACAGACTTTGGACAGGTCGAAACACCTTAGCAAGGTGTAATTTGTAGTCCAGGGATAACTATAATTTGATTTGCCACCCGTGTGCACTGGTAGTGATGCATGATTTAGTATCTCCGAGTGCAATGGGGGCGATAGTGATCGTCTTGATTTCACTCGGTGTTGAGAGCACCGTGAAATAAGACGTTATGCGTAGGTGTCTTGAACACATCTACCAGATATAATATGGAATAGCCCCAGTTTGCATTATTTATTGCATAGTAAAGTCCGTTCTCAGTGTAAGAAATACACAAATATACTCTGCATCGATTGATTTAGCCAATGAAATTTGGTTTGTGCGATGGCTTGATAATATCTAGTGTTTGTACCATTGCAATAAATCACGAGCTTGTTAATCCTTTCGGCAAAGTAAAAAGATGGAGCTCTGCAAGAAAAAAAATTTGGCAGTTGAGATGTTTTATATGCCACATGCAAGCTCGTTGCCAATGTAAAAATTGTATCAAAATGTTATGCATAAAAAAGGACCGTTTTGAAAATTTTCACAAATTATTCCATTGACCCAATTTGAGGACGGGCAGTTTTTTTCCTACATGAAGAATTTTTATTTATTTTTTTCTGTAAAGTATTTATTTAGCTCCTGAAAATTAATAAAATAAAGTTTTTTTTTAAAAATTTTCTGCTGGTTTAGGTTTGGGTTCAAATGCGTTAATAGTACAAACTTTAAAACGGCATGGGCAAATATCAATCAGCAATATAAGTGCAATCTTTATTTGAGTAAAGAAATATGGAAAGGGAACATCAAGGGGAGAAAGATAGACATTGGGTATTACAGTCTTGCAAATATCCGGTTAATGGTTTGGTATGAAATTAAATAGGGAGATATTGGTTTTTATCTTGGACCAGAGCTCAAGATATTCGGATATGGAAAATTATATCATGGAACTAAAAATAAAGAAACTATTTCCAAAATTGAAGGGAAGAGATCGGCAGGCAGATCATTCCACATACGAATTGTTCGGCTTTCGGCTTTCTAATGCGTAGTTCGATTCGCTCCAAGTCATACGTGAGAGTCGTATTTCATTTTCGAACGATAGTGGGTAGAATAGATAGTACAAGAGATAATACACCGGGTTGAACACGGATTTCCTCGCATGCCTTTATACTGTGCCAATATAGTGCGTCACTTCTGTTTTACACGAGGTACAGATCTTAAAAGATATGTATTCGCTCTCTATAAAATTGATCTCTGAATATTAACATTAAATTAAAAATTATTAAAATAAAGTAAAATGGAAGTATTCTTTATTTATATTCGTTATATGAATTAATTCCACTAATTATTTAAACTGCAGCTCCTTTTTAAACATGTAATATTTAATTTTATTCGATATTTCGCTTTATAATAAAAACAATATAAATATAAACAAAAACCAATTTTCCTGAAGAAGCTACACAAAGGAGTAGCGAAATATCGAATATAAATAAATATTACATATGTATACAAAAAGGAGCTGCAGTTTAAATAATTAGTGTAATTAATATAAAAAGAGGTAAAAAAACTAGAAGAATTATTCGTTATATGGTTAAGCTGCATTTCATTGGTGCTAGCTTAGCTATGTATATGACAGACATAAATAAATAACATAATTAATTTTGATGCGACTTGAATAAATAGAAAGTAATAGCTATTTCTTATAAGTAATATATAATTTTTTCTTTGAAAAATCTTTTATTTCATATTTAATTTGTTTTCCATTAAAATAATTTATAATTTTTTTTTTTAAGAAAATACACAAAAAATATAGTAAAATAAGGCCAAACTGATGTCACAGTTTCCTTGGGAATTATATTTATTAATGCATCACAAAATTTTTGATGGAAATATCAAACTTACAAATATCCTTCTTGATTGTTTTCTTGCCTTAGTGATGATGTTTTTCTCTAAAGTATCAAGAAAACAGCATGTATTAAAAAAATATCCATCTTAGTAAATGGGGGTTGCTGTAGCAGCATTAAAAGGGATGGGACAAAAAAATTGTTGTGTAAAAAATATTCAATTAAAATTTGTTTAGATTTTTGAGGATTATATTATACCGCATAACAAAACATTTTTTTTTTGAATCTGTACAAATTCCACAGATTTAAAATAATATTTTCAACATCACATACAGTTCCTGCAAAAACAATAGCACTAATAGCAGTTACATAACATTGTATCATCTCCCTCTTTCTCCTTTAGATTCCAGAGTGGAGAAATGGAATCGTTATTCTTGCCATTCGCGCAAGACCACTTTTTGATATATGAAGACATAGGCTGCCTAAACATCTGTATGCTATGTCAAAGCATTGTTTAAAAAAGATCAGTAATATTTTACCAACCTTGCAAATCATGCATTGTCATTTTAAACTCTATAAGACCGTCGACGTTTAGAAACAACTGTTTACTTTGCATTATAAACAACAATATCTGCGAAGAACTTAATTTTGGAAAGCAATTACTAAGAATAATAATTAAATTTTTAATTAAAATTAAGCATTAATTTCATTGAAATTTTGTATCTTTCTTCTTCAGTCGCCTTTGCATATAAAAAAACATTGTCAATCTAAATGATGCTTTTGTTGCGTTTATTTGCGCATCAACTATTCATCTGATGACTTTAGGAATGTCATGCTTCGTCAACGCCATATATATCGTGGATAGATAAAAATAAAACAGTTTTAAATGATAGAGTGGGGACTTCAAGTATAATGCTATAATCATGCTTGCCATGGCTTGCTGCCTTTATCTAGATAAAAACAACAATGGAACAGCATGTTTACGTGGAAACATTATGAAAATTTTGATGCTGCATTATGCAGAGGGTGCTGTTGGCTGAGTATTTACATTAATTCTTCAATCTCAAAGTCGTGGGTTTAAAAACTTTTACTCATGTACATTAATGGTATTGTATGTCACAGCGCCTTCTTTCGTCAGTCAACCAAATAAAATAATAAGCGAAATGGGACTCCCTCAGCTTAAATGCTTTCAATTTGGGTCCTCCAACAAGACAACGACTCAAAACTCTGCAATCGCCTAATGTGAAAATAATCTCTGAAGGTTGCGCCCACACCAGTCGAATATTCGTAAAAATATATTATAGACTGCAAGACGCAGATAACGACCTGCAAAGTAGAAACATTTGGCAATGGCAAACGCCCAAATTCGGAGAGGATGATGAAAAACGAAGTAAAAACAACTCCGGCTTTTAAAAATTGATATTTTAATTAGTGTCAATTTGAAATAAAATGTAATTTCCAATTATAAATCAGAATAGTGCCAAAAGTTGTCTGTTGACCGCACTTTTCAATTAGTTCAACAAATATAAAAAATTGCTCAGAAATCTAGTGTACGTTAAAAATATCTTTCCAATTACTTGTATTATATCCATTTCCCTGATACACTACCCTACATAATCGCACGATCTGCAAAAAATATGTGGAATAGAAATACAACTGTGAACTAGATAGTGAGAGAGTGTAGAGAATAGGCATGTGGTGAAAGTTGCTGGAGGGTAGAGCTTAATTCTTCCACAACTCTACAGTTGCGTGTAGCGACGTCTTCAGATGTTAATTGTGATGAATTATTTTTAAGCTTTTATTTCTCAAATACAGACAAATATTTACAAATTTTGACTTTACCGGGCCGGAAATCTAACCACTAAAGACCATGAAAATTTTCAGAAAATAATAGTTTTTCAGCCTTATCAGATGGAAATTTTGTTGGCGCCAAAAATGTAAATAAAAAAAAAATTGTCACAGCCAAAAATATAGTTTTTAATTATATATACTATGTACTTATTTAAGTACTTGGATAATTGTGAGGCACTTGCAACGTCATCTTGAAACTATTTTTTAAAATAAGTCAGACTGCTGTATTATTCCACTATCAATGAATTGTGCGATAGTAAAGCATTGCCTCAACTAATTATGAAATTTATATGTAAAAATTAACCCTAATTTATGTGTTATATTTTTTTCCACATCTATACACATTTCTTTTCTACTTAAAAGTCGCTCGGTTTAGTGTCATGTTTTGTGTAATAATATTCTGCTGTGATTAATTCACAACTTTGTCTGTAATAACACATCACAAATTCCATAGAAAAGTCTTCCGTATATAAAAATATTTCAGAGAGACGAGAAATTATATAAAATATAACCTTTCGATTTACAACAAACATTTTTTAAAGTGATTTTGTAAAAATAACGGTTGTTGTAAGAAATAGTAGTACAGTATTAAAATATCATACTAAAGATTTCATTTAATACCACTCACATTAAAAGTCTAATGTATTATCGCAAAAGTTGATTATAATAGCACTTGTGGAAGTAATTTTTGTTTTTCGTTTGCAATAAGAGATAACAAGATAAATAAGAAATAAGTTTAGTTAAGTTAAGTAGGCTGGTATTGATTGACGTTGACTTCTTCCTTGATTCCCTTGGAATGCTGTGTCATGTATAATTATTTCCGACTAAAAATCATTTGTATCATTTTATAATGCGGTTTATTTTTCAGCGTCTTCGAAACAAACGAGTTTCTATTTTAAAAGCACAGTGTAATTGTGTGTTAAAAGTTAAAAAAATATTTTACATTCATTTTTTCTCAGATAACATAACTATTTGTATAATTTACGAAAGCTTCTAATAGCTGTAAAAAATTCTATCTGAAGTAAATTCGCTGAAATTTTAGTTAGAAACGGACATATAATTCTCAAAATGTAACAGTGCGTTACATTGATTTCGTGATATTTTCGAAATTAATTATTCGATTTCCACTGCTTGAATACATTTAGCAAAAAAAAATTTTAAAGTGTACAAAGTTTTCTAAAAATTAAATAATACTTTTTTCAACATCTGGCAACACTGCTCAATGCCAAAAAACTAAAAATATTTCAACAATTGGCTAGAAACGAAATATATTTTTTCCATGCCTTGCAACACCTTTGTCCACTTTTAAAAGTTTTTTCTTCTAAAGGTAGTCAAAAAGACCCACTGTATTCGCAAATGTATGAACACTTTGAAAAAAGCGGTGAAAATTGGTTAATTTTTTTTTGCGCATGGCACTGCTCCTTTTCCACAGATAAAAATGGAACCCAAGTTGTGACCAAATCCAGTGGAATGAAAATAAATTTTCCAAATTGGTTCCGAGGTAATAAATTCACAGGTACAAATTTTAACCCATAAAACGTATAAAAGTTAGATAAATTATATATTAGACGAATTTTATGAAGAAAACTTTTTCAGTTTCATATGTTTTGATCACCAGTTTATATATATATGTATGTATATAAAGGTATAATTAATAGCATTTGAACAAAAAATTTTAAAAAATATAATCGAGCTTGGAATTAAGTATTTTTGGTGGAATCACTTCCCAACTGGATTGCCAACTTAATGATTTTAACAAGGCGTAAGACTAAAATAATCGCTTCTTTTGAAAATATAAATTTTTTTTTCTGTGAAATGATTATTTTTTTACGCAGGAAAATGTTATAACTTTAAATTTATTTTTTTCCTCTTTTTTCTGAACCAAATTCGAACTGCAGATATAATGTTCAAGCTGTAATTGAGATAGTTTCATTTTATGTACATTTATAACACAAATTTTGAATATAAATATTTTTGTATTTATGAGTACTAGTAAATATTTTACTTATTTCAAGAAAATGAATAATATTTTCAATGAATATTATTGAAAATTAGAGATTTTTTTTTCTTGGACCAGCACTCAGGGTATGACCCTTACACATGCAATTGTGCTGGACGTAGATGAAAGGTATAGTATGAGAAATGATAGTAAGTGAATCTTCACGATCTTAGAACTCTGCTTTGGCACGTTCTTTCTTTATAGGAGTGTTGTAGCGCCGCTGATGTCAAGGAGGGGTGTTAAATTTTGAAGCTTCGTTTATTAGCCATTTTTATTATTATTAATTTACTTTGCCGGTGCTACACAATACCGACGAAGGAGGGCATTTTGATGTGCTTGTGGATTGGTTACAGCTGAAAGCGTTACTGTTCAGTGACCAGTGACTATGCCTTCGCCACTGAAACCTTCCGACAACAACTGACACAAAGGGACATCAGAGAATATGCGAGATGTTTTTATGAGTCTAAAAGTGGGGTTGAAGCCAGGAAGTTTTTGGTTTTGAAGTCAACGTCCAGACTACTTCAGCCATCGCCACCCTTAGATCTTAAAATATTTAGTGTAAGGAATAATATTTTTTGTTAACTTAAATTACAATAAATTAATATTAATTTTTTGGAACTGGTTATATATTTATTTTATTTCTCCAAAAAGTAACTATTTCTTTTTTGGTTTAAAATAGTTCAGACTGTAGTTTTAAAAACTTATATACTTTTTTCTAAATAATTATTTATTTGGAAAATGTTTTCTGACGTTCTAATGCAAATAAAAGAAACAGTTCAATTAATACTTTTGATTTTTACAATTTTGTGTAATGTACTTGGTAATCGAGTAGTTACATTTGGCAATCACTAACATAAGTTATCATGTGCCAAGTACTTTTTATGGTAAATCATGGTGTTTCCAAGCATTTTGTCGAGGCAGAAAGTAGTGCTTCTAAGCGATTCACGAACAAAAACCATGCATTATAAAGTTACAATTGCAAGTTGTTTCATTCTGTTGTCTGGCTTATAAAATTTCTTAAAAACAAGCACTGCTGGGTAATATCAAGCGAAGTGACACAATGTAGTATTTTAGCAACATGTCATTCACAGTTTATATATAAAGGGTGGTTAAATTTCAAGGGCCGATGTTGATTTTGAATAAAGCACAAACTATTTAGGAAATTATTGTAATTTTATTTTATTATGATATATTGGTATTACTCAATTATGTATGGAACAAAATATCGGCCAAATGGGTGCCGCGACCACGGCAACAGTGGATGATAAATTTTCGAAGAAAATCATCTTCAGTGATGAGGCACATTTTCACCTCAGTGGATTCGTCAATAAACAGAATTGCCGCATTTGGGCGAATGAGAATCCAAGAGTGATTGTCGAAAAACCAATGCACCCACAAAGAGTGACTGTTTGGTGCGGTTTATGGGCTGGCGGCATCATCGGGCCGTATTTTTTCCAAAATGAGGCCGGTCAGGCAGTTACTGTGAATGGTGTTCGCTATCGTGAGATGATAACGAACTTTTTATGGCCCGAATTAGAAGATATGGATGTGGACGATATGTGGTTTCAGCAGGACGGTGCCACTTGCCACACAGCTAACGAAACAATGGCTCTTTTGCGCAACAAATTCAATGGCCGTGTTATCTCACGTAATGGCGATGTCAATTGGCCGCCAAGATCATGTGATTTGACACCGTTGGACTTTTTTCTTTGGGGTTATTTGAAAGAAAAGGTGTACGTCGATAAGCCAGCAACAATTCAAGAGCTAAAGGATGAGATAATTCGGCACATTAACGGCATAGAACCTCCATTATGCCTCAGGGTCATCGAAAATTTGGACCATCGGATGGAGGTGTGCCGCTGTGGTCGCGGCGCCCATTTGGCCGATATTTTGTTCCATACATAATTGAGTAATACCAATATATCATAATAAAATAAAATTACAATAATTTTATTTATATAAAAAAAAGTATTAAGAAGAATTACAATAATTTCCTAAATAGTTTGTGTTTTATTCAAAATCAACATCGGCCCTTGAAATTTAACCACCCTTTATATGTGAACACTCATACCTTTATATTTATTGCAAGATACTGCTTTTTGAGGCGCACGAAATAAAGTCCCGAAGATTAATCCAAATTTCTAGGATCATATTTTTCAGCTGGAAATATATGGAAAATAAAAATTAATGAGCTAAAATTGTATGACTTATGAGAACAATATGTAAAGACAAATACAGAAGAATATTTTCAACTAAAGCAAAACTTTATTAAATTTAAAGACATAGAAATTTTTATTGTTTACATAATGTAAAATATTAGGATTACATGTTGTAAATTATGGGCAAATAAAATTTATTTGCACGCACGGTATTTAATGTAATGGCTTTGCTAATTTGTTGCACAATATAAAGAATCCACATCTGCTGTTGGCTGGAATTAGTTTTGTTATCATCGGGTGGCTAGAAGAAGAAGTGTGCATAATTTTTATTAATACTATTCACATTATTTATATAGTAACTTACGTCGTGGTACTTTAAATGTAAAAAAGTGCAATTATAATTGAAAATTTTTTTTTCTTATCTCGGACCAGCACTCAGGAGATGATGCGGTGCACTGTGCTGGAACTAGAAGAAAGGGATTGTAGGAGAAATTATGGGAGGTGAAGCTTCACTATCTTACAACACTGCTTTTTGCACGTTATATGTTATTTTTATATCAGTGTTGTAACGTCTGAGTTTTTTAATGTCTGATGAGACGCATTAAATTTTTAAGCTCCGTTTTAGTAGCTATTTTTAGTAATTATTTTACTTCGCGGATGGTACACAATACCGACGAAGGAGGGTGTTCTAATGTGCCTGTGGATTGAATACAGCTAAAGCCGTTACTGTTCAGTGACCAGTGACTATGCCTTCGCCACTGAAACCTTCCGACAACAATTGACACCAAGACACAATGCACAACAGAAAAATGAGAGATGTTTTTATGAGTCTAAAACTGAGGTTGAACCCAGGAAAAATTTTTCGTTTTGTAGTCAACGTGCAGACTACTTCGACCATAGCCACCCTAAATTTGAATTTGAAGAATGAAAACGGCGACCTGCGTGTTGCTTGAAAAACACAGTCAAATGCTACTAAAGGCACCATTGTCACAGATATGTATATTAAAGAGAATATCCAACTGGTGATCGCTTGCATCGAGACGAAAAACTACAGCGAAGGGCATCGCAAAACCTCTGAATTGCCAAAGGTGCTACTCACCGTTGGTGGTGCCAAATTTACTGGAAATCTGCAAGAAATAAATATGAGACACAAAATTCATAGCTCCATATGGAAGCAGAAAAAATAATGAAAAACTAATTAGACAAAAATGTTTTTAATGTATAGGGTAGGCCAAATGTCACGCCTGCATGTAAAAATTTAATAATTTTATTGTATATTATTATTTTTAATTCTTTTTTTTAGATTTTATTCATCGAACCGTGTTACACCACCATGCAAAATTTAACGAAGGAGGAATGAACCAAAGTGGTAGAATTTTACTTTTCCAATGGGCATTCAATTTCACTGACGCAACGAGCATATCGAAATTATTTCAACAGCAGAAATGTATCTAACCAATACGCAATTAATCATTTAATTGCACGGTTCCGACAACAAGGAGCAGTGTCAGACTTGCCACGATCAGGAAGACCGATCTAGAACATCACTTCGACGCATTTCATCACGTCATTTATACATGAATCCATACAAGATTATTTTCTATGGGGTTATCTAAAAGAACTAGTGTATGTTTGTTAACATATACATAAACTTTAGAACAGCTAAAGCAAAACATTGAAGCTGATATGAAGGCAATAGAGCCTGAAACTTTGCGTGCAGTTATCCGAAACGGCTGTTTAAGAGCCCAATTGTGCATCGATGAAAATGGTGGTTATCTCTCTGATATTATTTTTCATAATTAAAATTTAGATCGTACTAAGCTAATATTATATTTACAAAAAAAAATAATAATAAACAATAAATTTATTAAATTTTTACGCATGCGTGATTTTTGGCCCACCCTGAATAATATGAAGGCAGCAAAATCTTTTTAAACAATTTATCAGTTGTTTTAATTTCATTACATTATATCGAGCCTTGTGCGCGAAATTATCGTATGTTACACTTTTTTCGAAATCGCCTTTTTTATGCAAATTTGTTTTAAATCCATTAATTCATCTCTCGATCAAATATTATGGCGATTGTTTTTATAGTTATGAATAAAATACTATGTACATTTTATCGTATGTAACAGCTAATGCTGCCAGGAAAATAAAAAAAAATAAATAAAAACGCTCTCCTGTAAATTTTACTATTTGTAACATACGATAATTTCGCGCACAGGGGTCGATATAAAGCAATTAGAATTGCAGAAATGTATGATCTTGCTGCCTGAATTTATTAAAATGATTCTTTAATTCATTAATAATTGCACATTCTTATTTTTGACATCGTGTAAATAATGTGTATATTGGAAATATTAAATTAAATTTATAAAAACAGATCATTTGAATAGAAAGTTTTCAAAAATTGTTTAGATTCTTTAAAACATATATTCGTACATACCTCAAAGCATTATTTACATTTTGTATACAACTACTAACATATCCTTGCCAATTTAGGACAAGAGCACTCCATACTTATTATTTATTTCAGTTAGAAGGTTAGTAGCCCTTAAAAATGCTTCATAAAATCATTAAATTCAGTAAATTTAATTGTAATTATCATAATCATTTTGAACTGTAATTACATGATTACAGAACGCATAATTTCGTATAAAATTTTTAAAACAATGAGAGCAGGATCAATTACGAAAGTAAATAAACTGTGACACAATTTTAAGTGCATTTATATCGGTTACAGGACTTCATTTAAAAAATTTGAATTTGAATGGAGGAGAACAAGCCAATTACAGTCTGTAGAGTAAAAGTGTTAACCAAAGGTAGTACACTAGAAGCAAGTCATGTGTTCTTCTATTTTTTTTTTTTACTTTATATTTTGTTGGTAATTTTTAGGGGTAAATACGGATGGCTATTACAAGCTTGACAATGTGTTCACCCACAATTGAAGGGCTGTTGCAGTTGTCTTTTTAAAATAAAATTAAATTTTTTTATTAAATAATTATATTGCCCATGCTTTTTTGTTTGGAAAATTTAAGGGCCTTTTTTTTGTTGAGACCATATGCTGCACTTCTTTTTGGTTATCAAAACTAATAACAGTTATATTCAAATTAAATTTTATTTTATCTTAAATGTTTTGAAACAATTTAAAAATAAAATCATTTTCTATTTGTGAAGTGACCCTTCATTTAATTAATTCGCAGTAAAAGAATTATCGAAAATGTTGAACAGTTTTTCCTTAATGAGCACAAAAATTAAGTAATTGAGTCATTAAAAAGACATTAAATAACCAATAAAAGAGTTATGAAAGAACGCGAACAATTAGTCATAGAAAAATTAAAAAATTTTAATTTGTATTAATTTCAAAATCATCCAAAGTATTCTAAATTCTTCAAAAAATGTATCTAAATAAATGTTGTAAGAGGTAACATGCAGCACCACCTATCCGATTTTTTTCATAAAAGTTTACTATTAAGCGCCCTAACTGACAACATCGTAATCTTCCTAAACTTACTAAAAAACTAAAATTTCAACGATAACTTGATTCCATCAGTCTCCACAGGCGGATAATCATCAACATTCCAAATAGACAGCTGATTTCAAATGAACCTATACATCTACAATTCTGTAAAACAAATTTCCTGAATTTTTAACCATTCCGTAGAATTTCTTCGATATACACAAATTTTATCATCTTATTTATACACTGGATAACGTTTTCACTATTTAAATTCACATATGTATCATTCTTTGATTAATATGTATTAGAATCAGCAAATACACTATCCCTATCATACATAATATTTTAATGGGACATGTGCTATATGAGTATGCAAAAGTTTATGCGATCTGGAACATCACAGTGCCGTAGGGTCTTAATGAGAGCTCATGATGTTATGTAGCTTTAAAAGATACGATATTGATAGCACTTAACTGTCCGCTAAATTGTAGTACATTTAGCAGCATTAAATGTGACAAATGTGGTATATTCATTTATTTGCAGCTTTATTCTAAGAAAACTCACCAGGCGTTTTTGTTCGAAAATATCGTGAGAAATTGTTTGGATTGCTTGCAGAACCTTTTCATAATTAATAATCTTTTTAATGGAAAAATCTTGTTAACATATGTAAAGCTTATAGAAATATTAAAGAATTTACTATGACACTTCTGATTGTCGTAGTCTGATTATACATATGCCACATTGTGTAAATGTCATCAAGGTGATTAAGTCCTGTAGATGGAAAACGTGTTTTTAAAAATTCCATCATAACACTGGCAACATGACAAATAATTTTAAAAATTCAAGATCCGAAATTAAGAAATTAAACTATTAAATATTCAACAAATATTTTGGCATAGAGAAGTATATTTTAATTGTAACTCTTAATTAAAATGTCATGATGACAAAATAATATGTCATGACAACTTGTGTCCCCTACCAGGATAACATGGCCAAAAAATGTACATTTGTAACAAATAACAATAAACCCTTTTTCTGTATAATTATTTGGGTGACCACAGGCAGACAGCACACTTAACAGAAACAACATTTGTTACAATTGTTTGCGTAATTGTCACTTAATCCTTTATGAACTATTACTTTTCTTCCTCATTGTATGACTACAAGAATTAAGGAAAATGATTTTAGTTTTCTTCCTTTTCTTAAATTATGTAATACGTATGCTTTTCTCCTGAGCGTTTTGAAACCAAAAAACAAAACAAAACCTATTCACAGCTGTCACAAATTTTTTAAACAGAAAAACATTAAATTCCACTTAAAGAATAGTTACTATTTATTTAATCGAAATTTTATTGGGGGTTGGTTTTTCATTCTTGTTCTATTTTAGTGCAATTAATTGTGTTATTTCATGAAATTAAATCTGTAAGCCTTTCATAACAATGTTTATTTGCCCTTTTCTTGCTTGATGAGATTATCTTTATCATGAATTTGAATTAACTTTTATTCCCAAAAACTTTCCCATCGTATAAATAATTTGTATTTATTGCAGTTCGAGGGCGTAAGGAGGCGACAGTACACATTGCGCTTCAGATAAGAAGACAAGCGAAGACAATTTTCTCACGTTTCATTAATTGAACAGCTGTGATTACAATAGAGTACCGCACGCTAACTAGTCTGCAAGTAAACATCATAGGGCTCCACTGAAGTGGGACAGGTTAGACTGATTGGCTGCCACTTTTTAGAAAACGCAAGAAAAAATTCGTTCGTTTAAATATATAATACATAATAATATATAAAAAATTGGGGAAATTGTTTTCATTTTCAATGTAAGTACGCAAACGAATTTTTGCTTTCGTTTTCTAAAAATAGACAGTCTTAACTAGAATACGATCACGATTAGCGTAACTGAAATGTAATCGGTCTTGTTGCCGGAATCAAAAAGTTCCCACAACCGACCGTTAAAATTTTCCATACAAAATTCAATTAGTATACCTTTTATAACTCAAAAATAATTTTATGAATATGACAATTAATTTCTAAACAGCAATTAACATCCTAAATATTTGCCTATTTACGTACATACATATTTCAGAATGGAAGTATTGCTTCTGAACATTTTCTAAAGCACTACTGTGTGCAAAACATTTTTACATTTTTAAGATGTCTTTTTTGGAGAAACGTTAAATACCTTTTTTGGTCTAGGGCTCACCGTTATACACGAGTACATTACCCGCTGCCCTGTGCGGGGGCTCAGTGCGCACGATGCGCATCCACAGGTAACTCTACGAAGAATTTATGATAGAACTGGTCTAATCCATAATAAAAAATACATTATTTACAAATAATATATTATTAATATATATAATATTAATAATAATAATATATATATTATAAGAACTAATACAAGTTATAATATTATAAGTTTAATGATCAGCAATATAAGTAAATACCAAAAAATAAATTTTTTTTTATCTAATATAATGCGTCACTTTTAGGCAATAATAGTGTGAAGTCAAAGAAATTGAATACCAAATCAATATAAGAATTGTAGCAAAACGAATTTTCGCTATAATCAGCTTGATTTATATGAAACGCGGCATTGCAAAGCACGCTCTGTTAGTACATTGTGGCAGAACTGCGATAAAAATTAATCCTAAAATATCAATATAGTTTACGAAGATAAGCATGAAATGTAAGGAAATTATACAAGAAATTATTAGAGAGAACTGATATTTTTGCACAGTTCAAATGATACAATAAAACACAGTTAAAAAGCATACATAATTTTAAATTGAGTTAAAATAATAAAAATGAAAAGATAATAAAACGGTAAAGAACTGACCAGTAAAAGGAAACATAAGTTTCTATTCATATAATTTTCCTAAACACAACATCTGTCCAAAATTGTAAAGGAAGTAAAATTTAAAGTGAGGAATGAAAAATAAAATAAATTGCAACATATTTTTTTTTATCAATATAAAGGCAAGAAGATTAAATGGATTACAAGGATGTGCAGGATTCCTTACTATGTTTCTGTATCTGTGTGCGTGTATGAGTGAGTGGCTGTGAGTGTGTGTGTGAGTGTTCGAATGGTCAGTCAAATGACGTCACAACGGCAGCTTGCCTTACATCAGCATGTAAAATTAAGTCTCTAATGATAAAGTTTTCTAAATGCCGTCATTTAAAATTTAATAAAAAAAAGTAACCGCAAATATCACCAAATGTGCTAAAGTATTATAAAAATTAAACTAAATCGAGTAATCAAAACTACATATTTTCTCAGCAGTTAGCAGTTAGTAATTTTCTTCATCTTCTCTGCCTTCGTTGTGTTCGTATTATCAAAACTTTGCTGATTTTGAAGATATAATAAAATCATTAACTAGAGAATTTTTTTTGTTCTCATTTTGAAATCCTTTGAAGAAATACGTAACAAAAAAACTAATTCAAGTGTGCAAACCCTCCAATCAATTAAGGAAAATTTACAATACTTCCTTACGAAAGGTTCTCAACTATTAATTGCACAAATGTTTGCAAAAAAAAAAAAAGAAAAAGTGTCAGCCATAAATTAAAACTATATGCGAAATTATAATTTCCCAATTCTTGGTTAACTGTAAAGAATTTATTTGTACATAAAGGTTGGTGGTTGTTTGTCAAAAGATCACATAAACTTGATTTGGGTGTATTGGCCTGCTCTAGTTTTTAGTTTTCTTTTAATTACGCTTTGTTAGAACAATGTGTAATTTAGTGAATCCTTTGCATTACATTAAAACACCTTTTTCTAAGCAAATGTCTTGTCTTTACTTAGAAACTGCTCCTCTTATTGCAACGATTGTTTAAATGTCTGGAACATTGATTTACGTTAGCAAACAATCATTTTTGTTTCGCACATTGAGGGGTGGTAAGTGCCGATTTTTATTTTCCTGTTTTCTTCAAGAACATCATCTTGTATTGTTTTACGAGTATAGTTTATGGTTTACTTTTGTCCCCTTTATTATGTATTATTCTGAAAATAATACGAAATTTTGACAGTATTTGAGAGAAAGTCTTTATTTTATAAGTTACGATTGTAAATATATATTTTCTTCCAGGGAGATTTTTCCAAAAAAAAAAAAATATATTCACTTCTTGATAAGAAAGGTTTCTTGAGAACTCAATAGATGGATATGTACAGTGAAAGTGTGTTAAAGGAATTATATTCAATAATTATTACCATACGCTTGAAAAGTTATCGAAAATTATATAAATCTTACTTTTCACGTATTTATATTCATTTAAAAAAGTATTTAAAGAAGAAGTAATATTTGTATATGAAATAAATTAATGAGTGCGATTAGAACAACTTTTAATGCAAGCAGTAGTATAAGCTGGAAGAACGGCATATATCGAATTTTCTATTAAGGATACTATAAATTTATCTATTAATAAAACACATAACATTTTAGGTAATGGGTTAAAATTTTAACTTGGTGTAGTCCAAATGAAATTCGATTTCGGTAATATAGCCACCAAGAGCACGTTTATAGCGACTAATTCTTGGGACATATTTCGATAGTAAAGATAATTTTGCGTTCGATGTCGTGTAAAGTTGGGCAAGAACAAAGCTCTCTTTTTATCCTTCTTATCACTTCACTACCGCTCTCTTCTCTCACTATTTTTTTAAAATTAGTTTCGACGCAATGTCGACCATCATCCGTAATATTTCTCGATAGAACCAGTGGAAATGCGTCGGTATTTTGAATGATTAATCCGCTGTATCTTTGGCGGGGAAATATACAGCAGGGAAATGGGAACTCTATAACAGGCCTGCCCGTCGGATAGTACGTTTATTACAGCCGAACAAGTGTTTCTAAAGTTGCAACTATTGTTATCATTAATAACAACAAATTTAATAACAAATTTAATAGAACATTAACATTGGCGCAATTATCGATTTTAACACTGCACAATTCGAGGTCAATTAATATAATTACAATTGATATTTTTGCACAATTACAGAAAATGTCAATCAGCGCCAAGAGGTTATTTAGAGTCGATATATGAAGGAAAGTCGTCCCTTACTCTTCAAAGATCAATATATTGTTAGCGGAAATGCAAAACAAAAACAAAATTTATTATGATGCATATCAGAAAAATACATGTCTTCACATATTTTTAGTTTTTTGTATTAAAAACTAGCGATATTATAAGCGAAAAATCAAAACAAGGTTTCATATATCAGAAAGTTTTTTCTTTCTCCTTTAAAAAAATAAAAATATTAGTTACGTGGTTTTGCATTTCTCCTCAATGCTGTTTCTGCAGTTATTTCTCTTTCATCAGCTTTTCTGACATAATATATTCATTTGGGGGTACTATAAACTCTGTTTTTTCCGTGTCCATATACTCGTCAACTCTTCCTCTCTTAAAAATTAATGGGTCAACAAAACAACTGAAACGTAGCAACTGCGCTTTACAAATTCCAATAACACGCAACTACAGAGTTGTGTTATAATTAAGCCTGTCTCTTCCCATACTATCCTTTTTCAACTAGTTCTGGTTGAAGGAAGACATCGCCAAGAAAAATAAATTACTTAACGCACTTTTCTGCCGTCAACAATGTAATATTTTCAAGAAAAAAGAAGCACAGCGCGAACAATAGAAAAGTTAATGGCGTTAAATGTAAAATATTCATTTTAATCAAAGAGACTGAAATTTATAGGAACATTAAAAATTTTTCTTTTACCATTTGAAAAATTTTTAAAAATAACATTGCTTAAGTACTTAAATAACCAGCAGACCTTAAATTAGCTGAGCCGAAGGTAATTGGGTTCGATGGTTTATATTGGGCAGTTTTGCTTGTCGATTTAATCTCCGAATATAGAAAAT
Organism: Dexiosoma caninum; assembly: GCA_963924685.1. NCBI lineage: Eukaryota > Metazoa > Arthropoda > Insecta > Diptera > Tachinidae > Dexiosoma > Dexiosoma caninum. Next base: position 59,111,113 of record OZ004726.1, on the reverse strand, counting down.
ATTTTCTCGGGAATAAATTGAATTAAATGAAAATTAATTATTTTTTTTTTCAAACAATCTTGTAATTGCCCCAATTAAAATCTTTAGTTTAAAAAATTCCAAATTTTATGTGTATGTATGTTCTACATGAATACATAATTGAATATTAAATGCTGGAAAACTTCATGAATACAAATATGTTAATTGATATGATCAATTTGTTTGCTGGCCGAATATTGGTAAACATTTTAATTGGCAGAACAATTTGCTAAGTAACTTTTTAATTGAACCTCATTTTCGATTTTTTCTGTGAAGTAGAAGTAACCACTTCTGGAACACAATTTGTGAAACGACATCGATCCGTTTACTAAATCTAAACCTGTCGTAATACCAACGCATGTCGGTGGATTAGTAGACTCAAATCTTAGATCGCCCACCTGGCACACTAATGTTATGCCAACTACAACACAACAACTGCATTGGCAACTTACTTTCTTCGAGAAATAAAAACTAAACGATTGTCCTTCAAATTTATACTCACTTCAGTTAATCATTTATTTGCCCATAAATCACTAACAAATAGAGAACTTTTAACAAAAACCAAAAATTATTATGCACTTGAAAAATATCTCTAGTTAACCAAAAACAAACCAAATGAACAAATACAGCTCAAATAAAATGTAAAACAAAAAAAAACAAAGGCATTTGATTTACGATCAAGAGATCATTTACGTTCACGATTTAAATACAAAAACAAACAAGAAATTAACCCGTACCAATCGGTTTAAAACACACAAAAATAAAAACAATAACACAACAGCAAATAACATTTAATTTGAATGCATAAATGCAACAAAATGCAATTAATCTTTTTTTCATGCATCCTGAGATAATGGGATAACCCAATATTACAAACACATAGGTAAAGGATAATAAAAGAACCCTTTTTTTCGCAAACAATTTACGTTTTAAAATCAAATTTGAAATGTATAGAACATTGCTGCTAATAAATCATTAACACCCTTGTAGTCAATTGTATAATAGTGGGAAATGAGCAGGCGGTTTAAATTGAAAGAGTCAAGGATTTAAAAGAAGTGAATTTAAATTTTTATTTAAGTATGAAATAAATATACAAGATATTAAGAGTTTTTATGGGCAACTTTTGTTAGATAATTTACCAATACATAGTTTTTTCTTTACAGTTTTTGCATCCTTATTTTTTAACATTCTTTTTATAATAAACTAGATTAACCCAGTGCGCTTCGCTACCCCACACCAACTTATCTAATTGCGCCCACTTTTGTATAGATATTGTTACGGTAAATAATATTCATCAAATTTGAATACATTTATTATTATATCAACAGTCCCTTTTCCAAAAAATAAAAAGGTACCGTTTTCAAAAAGCAGTTTTGCTGAAAATTTTAGCTGAATTTTTCCATAAGAAAATTAATTTTGGAAATTGGTCCACAAACCACGAAGTTATTTGATATTCACTTTTTAAAGCCGGCAATAAATTATAGTGGAAGTTTCCGTATGCATAATGGATTTTGAAAATTGGTCCATAAATGGGCGGGCACTTGTCTTTCCCCACATTTTCAAACAAACAAAAATTAGTGAACTTTTTCCAAATGCAAAAAAAAATTTTTAAAATTGGTTCACAAACGACAAATTTATTTGATAATCCATTTTTTTCGGGAAGAATATTTCGCCCACCTTCACCATTTAATAAAAAATTTTTGTGGACTTCTGTCATATCAAAAAGCATTTTGAGAATTGGACCACAAATGATAATCAAGCAATTTGCCCTTTCCGCCTACCCCGCCACCCATATCCAAAAAAAAAATTTGTGAATCTTTGAATTTTGAAAATTGATCCAAAAAAGAGTTCTGAGGTACCACATATAAAAAAAATAAAATACAGTCGAATTGGGAATTTTGGCCTTTTTGAAGTCGGTTAAAAACATTAAAAGTACTGAGATCAGAAAGAAGATCAGGGTAGGGTGGCGATGGCTGAATTAGTATGCACGTTGACTACAAAACCAAAATTTTCTGGGTTTCAGACTCATAAAAACATGTTCTGATGAGCATTTGTGTGTCACGGCTTCAGCTGTAACCAACCAGTTCCAGCACAATGCATCGCATGTTTAGGGGTCATATCCAGAGTGCTGGTCAAAGATAAAAAAAAAACTATCTTGATAGGAAAATACCATTTAATTTCTTTAGGAAATTGTTTTCGCGAGTTGAAATGTTTTGCGCGCTTTCAAATGCTTTTTTTATTTATAAAGATTTCTCCTTTCACATTTGTAATCTAAAACAAAAAAAAATATTTTTTTTTGGTATGAAAAGGATCAATAAATCCATCTCATAAATTTATCCGCTTTGAGACCATATAGAATAGTTAAAAGTAAATACTTCCTTTTTTTCCAACAAAAATAAACGGTTAATTTTTCTTAGTCGTTTGAGAGTATAAGAAGAATTTTCTATAAAGCTGAAGAATTTTCAATTTTAAATCCTTGAGCAACACAATGACTATTTACTTTCACACCACTTGCTACATAAAAAAAAATATATCTATATGTTTGTAAATAAGAATACTGTGTTTTAAACTCCTTTTTACAACATTTTCTTGGCGCACCATAAGGTCAAAATGTAACAAGTAATTTTGTGTTTAAATTTTTTTTGTGAAAAAAACGAAAGCAAATTGTTTTACATACATGATCAAAGAAAACTGCGTTGAATACTTTAATGTTGTTGCACTCTTCTATTAACCTTTGGGGCCTATTGTTATATGGCATATGAAAATGATAGTTACGTGTATTTGTATCGTCTTGAAAACAAATCACATCTTCATAAAATTAAATTGTCTTCCTACGAATAAGAATAAGTTTTCTTTCATTCGGAATGAAACCAAATTTAGATTTTCAATTAGAAAATTTCCCCTAACGTAAATATTTTTAATGTGGCCGTGAAAACTGGCAATCATTATACTTGAAAAATACATACATTTCTAGGAAAAAGAAACATGCAAAAGAAAGAGTTCATACATGGGTTCTTTTGCATTTGATCTGGATCAACTTAGATGCAGAATGCATGATTTTAACATAGGGGTGTCGTTGGCGATCATTTGTTCACATTTAACAAAACAACTCGTCATTTAAATGATTGCTTAGAGCCAATGAGCATTCCATGAATTTTTACGTTTTAGCATGGGTTAATGAAATCCTAGAACATATTTAAAAATTTATTTAAATTATAACAAGTGCGCAGTTTTTCTTATGAATTAATCGGCAGAGTTGAATGGCTTTTCCATGAGTTCAAAAGTGATAATCTTGTTAAAATTTACGATGACATTAAAAATGTATTAAGATAAAGAAATGTTTAAGAAGTCATGAAAATACCAACGCATTCACTGTGGGTACTTATAATATGTGCAATGCTTTAATAATTTACTACAAAAGAAATTTATTTGTTTGTTTTAATTTACACCTTTACTATGCACTTGTCACTTAAAGTACCTACAATTAATATAAATATGCACATGTGTATTTCAAAGCAACTATAGTTTCAAATAACTCCGACATTTATCCTGTTGCTTTAACTTCCTCAATTTTCCTAATATTTCTATACAAAATCTCCCTCATTTATCCTCTAACATTACAAAACTCCTTAACTGAAAAAGTACAACCACTTCCGCTTTTTTTTTTTTTGTTAATAACAGTCAGTTTATAAAAATAATAACGCTATGAAAGAGCTCTATACAAAAATGGATAAAATCTACTTGCTGTACATTTTCCTGCTGAAAAAATATGACAATAAACTAGTACTGACTTGAAGCAAGGAAAGACGCGCAAATGCGCAGATTTTTATCTTCTCAAAATATCTGAAATCATTTCTAGTTCTTTTTCAACAAAATTGTCTCTAATAATTAATTAAAGTTCCTTCGCTCTTCAGCTCTTTGAACACGAAGCAGTCAAGAACATATTTTCACATGCAATGTTGTGCAACGAAATGTAGCAGACCGGTAAATGATGTCCTTAAAAAAAAAATACGGAGCCGGAATCTTCAGACCAGTTTTGAAAACAAATTCAGACCAGCGTTGCCGCTGAAAATTTCTGTTTCGTAATTTAATAAATAATAATGAAAAATTCATTATAATTAATATAAAAAACCTACCAAAATAACTTAAAACCCATGAATTTTTAAAGCTTTTAAAAAGAAACACTTTCATATTTTATAAATTATACACATGTAAAAACATTTAAAAAAAAAATACATACGAAAAGGTATGAAAAAAACAAAAGGTAAAATTAAAAAATTTAGTTAATAATGTTTATTAAATAAAAATTGATATTTTATATATATCGCTGAAGACACATATATAATATTTATATATAAAAAGGCCATTATTCTGCAACTATTTCTCGACCTCATGTCAACACAATATCAAGACTCTGCTTTGGTTTACAATAGTTGAATATTATTTGTAGGTCTTACGGAATAGTAATACTCTGTCAATAATAAAGACCCAACTGCTGTGCATAACCTGTCTTAAGCAACTGCACGAATACCTGCAATTCATATGTGCAAACTGTAATGTATTTAACAGATCTTTTTCATAAATTATATAACAGACAAACTGATAAGACGATGGTGTAAAAGTGCCATAAGTTCACATAACTATCATTTAGCTATTAAATAGTGTTCAAATATTTGCTTAAACATTTGACAGGCTTTTCGTTCTGTTTTGGCATTACCTTATACGCTTCTAATGACATTACCTTATGCCTTAAGCATTATATACATATAATTAGTTTGCTCTTTCCTTTCGCATATTTTCATCACGCTCTCGGTATCGCTGAAATTCACAAAGAAGTAAAAACACAAATATCTATTTGTTTCTATTACTGTTTTGCAATTTTTAATTATCTGGTACTGCCTTAAGACCCAGGCACATAGACTCCATCGAACGTTATACGAGTACGTCGCCTTGTTCAATCGACATTAATGTAACGACGGAAGAGGATACAATGAATATTGTGTAGACGGATATTCAGGTAGCGGTTTCTAAGTAATGGAAACATTCAAACTGATTCAATAAGTTTGATATAAAGTCTATTTATTTAATTTATTTTTCTTTTTATTTTATTTCCGTTGCCCACAGGCCAAAAAACTGAATCAAAACAATGCAAAAAACATCTCATTGCTTTCAAGATACTCATCGTACGTTAAAAGTTCGGCAAGTTGAGTAATATCCGTCAACGGAGATGTACTGCATATGGAAAAGATCATAAGCAATCATGTTGTCAGTTGGAAAAGGCGACGTATAACCTATGACGGCCTTTAATTCGCTCAGCTTATTTTTACTGTTCATTATTTATTTATTTATTTTCATAGTCATACAAAAACCCATTTATACTAATTAAATATGTATAACAAAGTAGTTGTTTGAATAATTTATTTATATGTACTTGTACATACTATGTATTCTAAATTATTAAAATTGAATTATTTAAGTACACACGAGTATATAACAATTTCTATTAAATGATAAAAAAAGGAAACCTGAGAAACCCTTCTTATAACTCCCTACTACATGATATAAAGTAAGACACGAATATATATATTTTAAGGTTATTTAATTCTCGATCCTCCGGTGTTTTTCTTAGTTCTACCGAAGAGTTAGTTCTCAAGTTATTGACAATTATGCATTTGCAACCTCCGCCTTTCTATATAACGATAAATCGCGAGATCCAGAGTCAATCCAAAAAAAGTAATTTATAGGAATTGAAACAGACTACCATGTGTATTCTAATTGACTAAGAAAACACAGTCCAATAAATTCTTGTTCACGAGTGTTATTCAATTTTTGACACTTGCTCTGTTATTGCTTTATTGAAAGACAAACACGGTTGCCTAAAAATGGAGATTTAAATAGCCACAATATTTTACTCAGAGTGATATTTACCAGTTTCTAGAATTTATTTGAAAGAAAGATTTGTTCCTGACAGATTTGAAAAGAAAAGCCCAATAATGGCAACGCTGATTCATACACAGTGCAAAAGAGAGAAGGGTAGAGAAAGAGAAAGAAAAGAGAAAGAGAAAACGAAGAGAAAATAGTAAGAGAGTAATTATTTCTAAAGGAGGTAGAAAACTCCCTTACCCTCTAATAATTATAATTAATACACGTTGCGTAAAAATTGTCAGATTTTTTTCATATGTGCTTTAAACTATAATTCAAGCAATTATTGCAGTATTGCCATGGTGATAACAAAAAATGTTTCTTGAGTAATGCTTTTTTAAAAAAGTACTGCAGATATTATATTATTTATTTTATTTAAAAATTCTGAAATAAATAAATAAATATTATATTATTTAAAATTAGTATAAGATATACTACATTTTTAAATTTGTAATAGACGTACTACTAATTTGTAAATATCTTGATTTCGTCTTCTGATAAAAAAATTATTTTACTTGAATCTTACATATATAGAATAAAAAATTTTTCTTTTAATTTGAAAAAGTAGTTTTCTACTATTTAATTTATAATTAATGTGTTAATCATACCAATAAGAGAAACATATTATTTACTTTATTAAAAATTACTAGCATATGCACTACTTTTTTAAAAAATTAGTTATAGAACTACTGCTATTTTGTAAATAGCTTAATTTATCTTTTGATAAGAAATCTATTTCACTTGAATGAAGTATGATGAAATTCAATTTTATTTTTTTTATGCATAAAGGTTAAATTAAACGCGACTTAACCATAACCAGAGAGAGCAACTGAGCGAACCAATCTCATTCGCTTATAATTTTGCCATAGCCATAACGATAACCGTAGAAAACAATTGAATTTTGCTTTTCTGCCGTAACTATAAACTAGTGTGCGAACTGAGAAATTATTTGAATTTCTGCTCTTATATTTCCTCACTTTTGAAATATTAAAAGAGAGACAAAACTGTTTATGGCTATGGCAGCACTAATTGACGAGAAATATTTTCATGACAATGGTTATGGCTATGGCAAAAGTATAATTCACAACTATATTTGTTATTAGTGATTTAATTTGGGTAATATTATTGAATTCGGTATTTTATTTTATAATATATATTATTTGTGCTTAAATATTGTGAGTGAAAATATCTTTATAACATTTTATGTCACAAAGCACAAACGCACGTACGCCTGTTAAAGCTTTAGTTCTGTGACCTTAGTAATTGCATGATGCTGATTTTTATACAAAAATTTTTTTACTACAATAATTATTCATAATATTCCATTTAATATGAAATACTAACTGTCCCGGTCCGCGTTGCTGGTCCTAAGCAAACATTAGTGTTGTATTACCACACGATTTATTTATTTAAAATAAAAAAAAGCAAAAAAAATTAAATATATGTATGTGTCATTGGTGGGGCAATATGAAAATTGGATTTTTACAGACTTCACAGTGTCACCCGCCTGAATATTCTGAAGATTCCCTGAAAATTTCATCAAAATCGGCCCAGCCGTTTTGGAGTCCATACGTTACATACATACACACATCCTGTTTTATATATATAGATTAGGAATATAACACTATTTTGAAGATTTTGAATTTAAATGTCGGAAACAAATATAAGTACAGTTCAAGATCGGTATAACGAATGATATTATGCTTTCGTTAAACTGCGAAATTCTTTATACCAGACAAATTTGTTTTAGATGTACACTAGATCTACTTGGGTTTAAATTAAAATGTGCAAATTAAAATTTACAATCCAGTTTTCATTTTTAGACATTTGTACACCCAACGTGGTAGTTATGTTTCAAAAAAAGTCAAGTGTTGTGTGAAGCTGAAAATTAGGTAAAAAATAGAAACGACGTTTTACTATTTATATCATAATATCACTGAAGGAAGCATGGGGTGTAGTATCTCCTCGTAATATGAAATAAATAAAATTATTATTTACGTGTTTGTGTGTACTTTACAGAAGCAAGCTGTATAGAAAAGCTTCGGGAAATCACCTAATTAAGTAATATACACATAAACAGACATAATTCCCATATATGTATAGTCATTTAGAAGATGAAAAAAGCCACTAGTAGTATTTTAACGTCTACGCTTTTCTATTTTTCTATAGCATTCGTTAAAGAGCTCGTAAAATTAGTTGGCCGTTCGTAATATAAGAAGGGTAATAGAAAATATGCTCATTCGATATATCGGATTTTCGTTAAAGCGTGTGTCGACATTAATTTAAAAAAAAAAAACTTTTAACATGAAACGGAATTTAAAACTTCTCTAGTCTTTAACATATTTTTTATTTTTTTTTAGAATTTTGAATAAGTATTTAGTCCTTAATTCGAAAGATTTATTGCATTTATTTTCCTTTTGTTTCTTCATTCATTAATATTTTTCTTCTCTTTTAAAGCATAGATTATTTAAAGACATTGTCGAAAGACAGTACCAGTTGCTGTCAACGCCTTCAGTTATAAGAAAGTTATCTGAAAATTCATTGCAAGTTAACTGCGTTTCCGGCAGGAAAATTTTAAAATATTGTTTCGTTTTACATGTAGTTGAGCGAATGAAAAAATACTTAGGATATCGTGGGTGCGCAGTAATTTTTAATTTAAAAATTTTATCAAAGTAGCATTTGCTACTTACCTATTCCGCACAGTGTAGACGACAGAGCAACAACAATTACAGCCCGAGACAATAAGACGTTAATCTGAAATAACATACACACTCATACATATACTTGCACATTTTTTGCATGACAAGGGTAGTTCCCTAATCAACAGGATAAAAAAAAAAACGAAAGGAAGAGCACAATATAGAAACAAAAAATATGGCAACCAACCGTTGTTGTTGCTTCGAAATTTAAACAAATTGTGAGTTTCGAACCACCACAATAGAAATATAGAGCAACTGGAGCACAACGTAACGTTTATATAACCCCTCATAAACAGTGTAAAAGAGAGTAAATGACATTGCAATTTTATTTAATATTTCGTAACGAGAGCGTTTGGGTATAAATAGTATAAGTGAGTGGAGAAATTAGTTAGTTTGTCAGCAATAATATTAACGAATACACGGACTGGTCAACAGTACTTGGAGTAAAACCGATTTTTTCGCACATAATTTATAATAGAAAGAAAGTCAGCATGTTAAAGTGGACAGCTTCCGCACAAAAGTTGCATACTGATACATCGGTGACTTTACACACACCAAACGATACATTAACTACACTAAGTACACCATGTTTAACTGAAAAGAAGAGACATAAACGTCGAGCAACTATCGCCAACAAGGAAAACATACCCATCTTAACTTCAACACCGATGATCCATCGTACACGCAATAGCCCATTGGCGTTGGCTCCTTTAGCGGCAATTCTAAATATTACACCAGAATCTATATCCAAAAGAACAGAAACAAACAACGCACTTAGTAATATTAGGACCGCTTCGACCCGCAGACGACATTCCTCTGTGGGTTTTACTCAACCTCAAATACCACAATATGCTGCCACATTGCCAAGATATGAAGAGGAATATTCGCCCAGCACAGTTTTGCCTACAGGACAACAGTTGGCTTTAAGGGGTTTATTACCGGATCCGTTTATGAACAATCCAAGATATTTCACCACCTCACAAGCCGTTTTAGATTCGGAACAAAAAGTGAAAACCGCATCCTACGCTCTACTTAAAAAACGTAAATTAGAGCAAGAGTTTGTGGACATAGCAGCACAAGAAGAATCGGAAATATTTGAGGAGTCTAAACATCAACATCGTAACAAAAAGGATTTAAATTATACCGCCATAGTGTCGAATAAAATGGGTGATCAAACTTTGGATAAACTAATAGATGACATATTGGATTCAGCACGCAAAGAAGAAAAGAAAAAGAAGCCACGTAAATCCTTCAATTTGAGAAGGCGCACTTTATTAAAAAATCAAGTAGAACAGCAACAGGAAACAATATTATCACCCTCTTACGCAGCTGGCGATGATCCCTGTAGCGATTTGAGTTTCCTCAATTGTCAACCGGTAGACGATCATTCTTTAAAACTGCTGCAACATACCATTATTCAGCCAGCAACTCCACGGCCTACTTCTCCAGCGGTAAATACCCCACGTACCCGCCAGCTTCTACTGCAATTACCTACGCCTCCTAAACACCAAGATTCCGTTTCTTTGGATACTCCTGTGCGTTCAAAATGTAAAAGAAGATCTGAATCAACAGCTCGACCAGATACGAATGCCAAGAAATACAAAGCTGATTCCGGCAATTATTTTGAAATTGGTTTGGCCTTACCCTCCATTTATGTTTAATACACTTTTTTCGTTTACAACTCTTTGAAAAAGAAAATGAAATCCGAATTTATTATTATTATGTCATTTTTTATCTTTTAAATTGCCAAAAATTGTTATAATTTAACTACTTTTGTTGACAAACTGGGGGGAAAAGTATCTTTATTACGCTTTTAGTTTTAAGTAAATTAAATTTTTTTTCGTATTTATTATTTATAATTTAATTTAATTGATTTTATTCATAATAATTTAAATGTTAAGTTATAGTTTTCTGTATGTATATCTGTATAATAGAAATTTATATTTGATCCAATGTTATGTAGTTGTTTCACTATTCATGTTTGATTCTTTAAGTTTATACAATTTTTCTGTTTGAATAAAATTTTTGGAGAAAAAAACTGTAACAAATAAATTAACTAGAACGAGAAAGAACTTTCAGGAAGAGGAACAATAGTTTCTCAACTTTGGCTTCATATCCGAACTATGGCTGGATGCATTGAGCTTTACTCCATCCGAATTATAACATTCAAAATCGATTAGTCTTCAGTATAATTTCAATTATAATTTTAATTGATAATCACTGTCGTGAATTTCTCTTATATTAAAGAGTAGACTGCTTATAGTCTTCACTGGAGCTTGAATTATAGTTTTTATAATTGTTTTGACTATATAAAGTTTATAGCCATAACATAATCTTGTGACGGTCTTGCCAAAACTTCTCATACGAATTTTTATCAAATTAAAAACGGTTACTAAATTTCTAGTTATGAAAACGTTACATGGCTGAGACACCCTTACAAATGTTTAAGTTATTTTTTCAACTTCTTTCAATTACAATTTCCTGTTCAAGTGAGAAAATATTGGCTATTAAAAAAGAAAATGCACTTTCTTATTAGTTGTGCTGAACCATTTGTTTCATTGAACATGTATAAATAATAAATTATGTTCATTGAGGAAAACGTTTAAAGATTTTAGTGACACTACAGCTGTTCGGTAGGAAATTTTCTTGCAACAAAAGAGTTGGTTGGTTTCTTAATGGGGTTCTGCTCTTATAAGCAACCTGTTTGAAGAAATTTCGTTTCTTGTACGAGTAGTTTAGTAGTAAAAATTGTTTATTCATGTTGAGAAAAGAAATTCAAAAAGGTTTAAGTTGAAGAAACAGGATGTCACAGATCATTTTTATAATTTCTTGTATTGCAGAGCATAGCAAAATCGAAATTTTTCCAAAATATGTAACATGAACTGACAATGGATTTTGATAGAGGAAATAATTAGTTTGACTTTTTGGACAATGCATTGTTTTTATAACCTTCACTTTAAGTGTAACGGGTGTATATAAGTTCAAGACAAAAGCATTGATATATCCCTTACTCAGATCCTTCAGTAAGAAAATTTTTTTCCACAATGCATCCAAAAATACTTTATATTAGGGGGCGTACGCCACACTTTTTTTTTTGCCTGTAAGGTGGTACGGTCTAATGGACAATTACCAATTTTGAGGCTGCTGTTGGTCGCAGTAGTTAGGGCATAGACCACAGTTTAAAAAAACTATAAATTTGGTATGCGATAATCGCATATAACATTCATAAGCTGGCAACAGCATTGAAATATTGATAGTGCAACAAATTTACCAGCAATGCTATTGAATGCTATTGAAGCAAAATAATTTTTTAATGCTTTGAGCATTGGAAAATATCTGAAACCTCTGATAACAACACACACACCATTGGCAGTGTAAGACTAAGCATTTAAAATACTTGGAATTGTCATGGTCAGCGTTGCCATCTGTGCAGTTTTAATAAATTTTTAGAAGTTCTTTAAAGTGTAAAAAAGTTTGTCAGTGTTTTTTTTTTGGACCAGTACTCAGGAGATGACCGCTATACATGCGATGCATTGTGTGGGAACTAGAGGAAAGGTGTAGTTAGAGAAATGACAGGAGGTAAAACTTCACTACCTTACAACTCTTCGTTTGTTCATTTTTGTTTATAGCAGTGCTGCAGGGGCTCTGAAGTCAAGGAGATATGTATATTAAATTTTCAAGCTTTCTTTTTAGTAATTATTTTACTTCGCTAGTGCCGAAATTACCGACGAAGGTGGTAACCAGCTGACACCGGTACTGTTCAGTGACTTGCGCCACTGAAACCTTCCGACAACAACTGACACACAGACATACTAATGCACATCAGAAAAATGAGAGATGTTTTTTTGGATTTAGTCTTAAACTGGTGTCGAAGCCAGGACTTTTTTTTGGTTTTGTGCAGACTACTTCAGCCATCGCAACGCTGTTTTCTGACCGAAAAATAAGTTTTTTATAATTATTTAAAATTTTTTACAGTTTTCTTCTTGTTATTAACTAAATAAATTTTTTCGAACATTGAATACCGAATGCTGCATTTATAACGGGTGGTTAAATTTCAAGGGCCGATGTTGATTTTGAATAAAACACAAACTATTTAGGAAATTATTGTAATTTTATTTTATTATGATATATTGGTGTTACTCAATTATGTATGGAACAAAATATCGGCCAAATGGGCGCCGCGACCACGGCGGCACACCTCCATCCGATAGTCCAAATTTTCGATGACCCTGAGGAATAATGGAGGTTCTATGCCGTTAATGTGCCGAATTATCTCATCCTTTAGCTCTTGAATTGTTGCTGGCTTATCGACGTACACCTTTTCTTTCAAATAACCCCAAAGAAAAAAGTCCAACGGTGTCAAATCACATGATCTTGGCGGCCAATTGACATCGCCATTACGTGAGATAACACGGCCATTGAATTTTTTGCGCAAAAGAGCCATTGTTTCGTTAGCTGTGTGGCAAGTGGCACCGTCCTGCTGAAACCACATATCGTCCACATCCATATCTTCCAATTCGGGCCATAAAAAGTTCGTTATCATCTCACGATAGCGAACACCATTCACAGTAACTGCCTGACCGGCCTCATTTTGGAAAAAATACGGCCCGATGATGCCGCCAGCCCATAAACCGCACCAAACAGTCACTCTTTGTGGGTGCATTGGTTTTTCGACAATCACTTATGGATTCTCATTCGCCCAAATGCGGCAATTCTGTTTATTGACGAATCCACTGAGGTGAAAATGTGCCTCATCACTGAAGCTGATTTTCTTCGAAAATTGATCATCCACTGTTGCCGTGGTCGCGGCACCCATTTGGCCGATATTTTATTCCATACATAATTGAGTAATACCAATATATCATAATAAAATAAAATTACAATAATTTCCTAAATAGTTTGTGTTTTATTCAAAATCAACATCGGCCCTTGAAATTTAACCACCCTTTATTATGAATTGGCCAATTCGTCGAAATTTTTCTTGTATATCGCATATTTTTATTTTTAAATTATTAAAAAAAAATTCATAGATTTCGATGAAATTTGGTGTGTAGATATTTTATATTACGTTTTTATATTCTTGATAGATCTCATAATTGTACATATTTTATGGTGTTTTCTTTTCTGAGAAAAATGTTACATATATGCTACATTTCGTTACTATTTCTGTTCCATTCTAAAAAAATATGTAACATTAAAAAAGCTATTTCGTTCCTTTCTAAATATGTTCCACAAATAACTGGCAAAATATGCAATATATTTGACCCTCTACTCTCAAGTCGGGGTGATATACTAACCTTTTTTACATCTTTGTTAAGTACTTTTTTATACAAATAAGAATTATGAAAATTAATATACCCTTCACTTTGACTGGAGTCTATCAGACTTTTGTTAGAGGAAGATTCTGTTTAATTTATTATTTATTTTAATGTAAACTTCTTTGATACATTTTTGGTTTAGACTTTTTGCAGTTTATTGCAGGTAATAACAGCTGATTAGAAAACAATGTTGCTGGCGATTTTTATTGATAAAATGGTGCTAAAAACCGTAGAAACAGTAAAACGCTAAGTATACATTAATGTTAAATCTCAAATATTTTGTACCATTGTGGCAGTAAAAAATGTATCACTTTTTAAAGGTATGGGCAAACTGTAGAAAATGTTATCCAGCGAAAGGGCAACATTTTTGTTCAGAAAGGTAATCACCATTAGTGTAGAGGTATAAGGTCCCCCTCTACAGTCTACAGAAAGTGAATAAAAGTTTTCAACTTTTTTCAGCTCGTCCTCCTCTGACGGAACTATGTAAGTCGACATCATTCGTTTTTTTTTTTTGAAATTAAATCAACGTAAAGATGTAGTTGCACACTTTTGTGAACAACATATATGAGGGAAATTCACAATAATGTAGTTATTCTCTTGCAGTAATAACAAATGGAAAATCGTTACATCCACTGGCAATTGTAGTTGACCTCCTTTTTTAAGTTATGGTCAAGTGGCAGAACACGCCATATAAGCTTTATATTTCAGTTATAAAATATCGTCAGCAATTTTATATAGAAGACTACGAAAAATATTTTAACTCTCCAACGGTTCACTATATATGACTTTTTGTTACTTTTCATGCAAAATTATACCTGTAAAACATGACATCAAGCATCCTGTAAATACGTTCAAATCAATTACTATACTTCAGCGAAAGAAATAAACTTAACTTAAACTGTGGTTAAGAGTTAATTTCATAATTTTCAAACACTTGCCGTTAAAATGTGCCATCGTTTTTTTTAGCTATCGAAACGGAAATTCCTATTACGAGTAGAATTGTATTGTAGGACTGTACTTATTGTTTAAAGGATAAAAGCAAACGTAACGGTTACCAGCGTCTTTTCTTAATCAACCACAAATCCGCCTTTGAAACTCAAACGAACCAAGAGTATTAAATTTTTTTTATTCTATTGATCAGTTGCCTTATCCACAAATTAATTTTGAAATTAAAAACACGTGCTTCGTTGAGATAATCAAGACGATTGGCCACTTCCCAAGTGAACGAGAAAACCTGAGGATAAATGTGTTTTGTGATAATCTTAAGGCACCTTTTCTAAAGATGCAAAATTTCGTTGTGTGTGTGTACATATGTATATAACCTGCTGGTTTGTTAAGCAAGATTAATTTATTATGATGAAAACAGAAGAAAACAGTTGCACACACTACACCCTCATGGATAGACTTACACCACTTAGATACTCTTTCAGCCATTAATGTCAAAACTATGCTGGTGTTTGAATGAATAATTGTAGTTGTGTGTGCGTGCTTTTCATTTGCCACGGGCGTTGAGCTGTTAACAAGTGGTTTGAAATTTTCTTTTTAGTTGCTAATTGATTTCAAACTGTTTATTAGAAATTTCTTAACGTTTCATTTAATAATCTTCACCACAACACCTGGTGTTTATTTTTATGTCTCGTACTGAAAGAAAATTTAATTTTTTTTTCCCAAAGGAGTAAATTGTGGGATCTTTTGTGTTTTTAGGTCACATACCTACAGTTTTGGTATGACTTAAAAATAAATTTAAAAAAATAGGGGCGTTGTTGACTCACCTGATAATAATGTTTGAAGACAATTATATAGACTTTCTATATTTGAATGCCGAAAACAAATAAAAAACAATTAATAAGTTGAAAAAAAATACACATGACGATGAATAAAAATTTCAAGCTAAAGTGTAAACAGTAATTTTCCAACAACCTTATAGAAATTTTAATTAATTATAACTTAAAGGTATAAAAATAAGACGCGTACTAATTTTATACTTTAAATTATAACTATTAATATTAAAAAAGATTTTAAATTTGGAAGATGAAAACTGAAAAATGTCTGTATATGAGCGGCTGCTTCGAATTTAATTTCAATATTTAAAATTATTAACTGAATTTATTTTGGGAATATCTCTTTATATATGATTCTAATTTTAAAATTGTGCTTTCACCCGTAATAAAATAATAATAAAAAAAAATTAAAAAAAAAAATAAAAAATGTAATAAAACAATGTAATAATGCTACATTTGACATATTTTTTCGGGAAAAAGCACAATTTTAAAATTAGAATCAATTATTTAAAAACTTCAGAAATTACAAATATTTAACTTTTTAAATCTTCATTGAATTTGGACAAATATTGCATTCACGGAATCAAAGTGAATTAACAAAAATGTGTACGTACATTCAAGTCAGGACGCGAAATTTGGCCTCACGTAAGGCACTTCAACACAGATGAAATATTTCGCCCAGCTACTGAGAATTTCCTGTAGGATCTGTCACAGTTTTCAGTAGTAATTGAGCACTAGACCCTGCGACTCCTGGTGTAGTATGCTTTCACAAAGCTTCTTCATTTTTTCATCTCTTGTTTTAAGATAGAATGGTGCCGGGTATAAATATTTTTTTCGTTATAACTATTGTCAGTTGAGTGGCTAATGAAAACAAATATTTTTACAGAGAATGGTAATTTATTCTATGTATTATTGATTAAAAATTTTTACATACTTGTGTATAACAAAGAAAGAGTTACAGTCTTTAATGCTACTTTTTCTGCGTTATTTATTTCTGTAGATATAATTTAATTTTTTTTTTTTTTTTTGAAACTCTTAACTAACCTTTGCGAATGCATCGATAATTTATAATCAAAGCGAACATTTATCAACAATATTTCATTGAACAAACAAGAGTTTTCGTGTGAAACCTAATGAAATAAATTATCAACCGCAACAAATTTTTCTTCACAAAAAAGGGAAATTCTTTAAAATTTAGAAAAATTAACCAAAACCAATATAAAACTAACAGAATAGAAGAAAAATTGCATTAAAAATTGGCAAAACAATTCCGAAATACTTACAATTAATGATGATTATATTTCATAAAAAATACACAAAGAAAAACTAAAAAAGTCCTTTTTTTTTTAAAAAAGAACTCAATGAATTCAACACCAACCACTCTTGCAAACGTAGAGAAATGCCTTTCACATTTTTCTTGTTTTATAAACAAAAGACTCGGTAAATATTATAAACATTTACTTGTTAAAATATAATGAAACTTATATTATTTTTATACCCTAAAGGAATGATGACAACTATCTATATGGCTGCGTGGTGCCTTTTGTTCCTAAAAAAACGCGAATATGAGTCCTTTTTTAAGGGTTTCTTTAAATCAAATTTTATTTGAAATATAACCCATTTTATGAGTTCTGTATTTGCTTTAGAGAATTGTATTTTTATCCTCAATATTTGATTTTTGTCTTTAAAGTTTATCCAACTACGTGATTAATTTAATTTTTTCTTCGATATTATTTAAGGAAAAATTATACATTTCAATTAATTAACAAACAAGTCTATGGGTTACATCAAATTTATTGGAATAATAGTGAAAATTATGTTACCATAGAGTGAACCACTCTCTAGTAACGCAAAGCGCATCGTCTATTTTATTACTTATGATTGAGGTCGCCATGCTAAAGCAGACTGAGAGTAGTATGAACGTAGTTCATTTTATTTCTCCTTAACACAATGGTCGTGGTAAAACGTAATATGTGATCCCACTTGGGGATGCTATTGGCTGAGTACGCTCCTGCTCTGCAAGCAGAATATCCGCGGTTGAAATCACCGATTAATAATGTCTGAGTTAACAGCGCCCTCATTCGTCGGCATTTAACCAATAACACGTCGGCCAAGTAAAGTATTAAAAAAAATGGCTCCTTTTTGCTTAAAAACATAATACATGAGACGCAGCAACTAGGCTTTTCAAATCTCAAAAACTCACAACTGCTGAGTTGTGTAAGAATTAGTCTCTATCCTCCTTATCACTTTACCCATTTGTCTCTTCACTACACTATCCCTTTGCAACTAGTTGCATTGCGTACGTTAGGGACATCTTTTGAGCACTGGTCTAAAAAAAAGAGAAATGGATGGCAGAGGAAGGAGTTCAAAATTTCGTTGCGCATGTGAACATATCGATTGTCTATTCAATCGAATAGAAATGAAAGCGCTGCTCGCTAAATGGACGGATGAAGTGATGTAATTAATTTAATAATATTTTTATTATTTATTCTCACAGCGCAACCGACATGTGCAAAAAAGTAATTACGTCCATCTGAAGAAAATATGACAGAGAGAGATACAACCAATAAATAGAGTGCAAATTAAGGCGTTTTAAGGGTTACAACTTCGAGTGTTGTATCGAGTTGAGTCTACATCTCGAAAATTGTGGGTTTGAATTGTACTCCAGTCATAACAACTTTTGCTAATGTCCTTTAATGTCAATGCTATACACCCTGCTCGTTGGTATTTGAGCAACGAAAAGTGTCGCCGCAGTAAACAAAATGGCTTCCTAATGGTCTACAAATTAATGCGTCAACTTAGAACCTGAGATGTCACAAGTCTGTTTCATAATTAACAATTAAGAAAAATTACGATTTACTGAATATTATTGTTCGTGGGCATCTTAATTGACTGACTGGTACTTCTTTTAAAAAAATAATGAAGAATAACAATTTTTAATATTAATGAACTTTTTTTTATAAAAATAATTTTTTTTGCAATATTTTTTAATATAATATACACGATATGGCCATCGTCAATGCTCTCAGACTACGTAATCAGGCTTGACTACACTTAAAAAAATAATTACGACGTCGCGGAAGATATTTTTCATGTCAGAGCTGTTTTTTTTTTCTCTATCTTGGACCAGCACTCGGGGGATGAACCCTATGCATGCGATGCATTGTGCTGGAACTAGGAAATTAGGTTATGAGGTTATAGTTGGAGTAGAGTTTGTAGACATTTGATTTGAATTTCCCGACGTCAAAAGTGACAGGAAAGACCTCCGCAGGGAGTTTGTTCTACGTGCACGATGTTCGGCCAAAAAATGAGTTCGCTCTGTAATGCGTGGTGCGATTTGCCGCCAAATCGACCACAAATAGATGCGCCCTTAGTGATGAACGCATTCGGTGCAGGAATTAACGGGTTTCGGGAACAAGTTCCCTAATTTCATCAGAGCACATCCCATTTTAGTAGAGATAGAACAACAAAACACACCCCACATTGCGACGATGCTCAAAAGAGTCAATAAAGTTGGCTACCCAATGAGTTTCTTCGCTCTCTCCTGTACGTGATCGAGTAACTTCAAAATAGTCTTTGAAGCACCGGCCCATACATGAGAGTTGTATTCCATTTTCTGTCGGATGTAAGCGGTATAAATAGTAAGGACATCAGATTTGGTGAAGTATGCCTTACACCGTCTTAAAAAACCGAAGCACTTGAATGCTTTTTTTGAGACCTGAAAATATGCCCCGTCCATCAAACATCACACTGAATTTTCATGGCAAGAACATCAAAAGCTTCTGATTCCTCGATGTTTATACCACCCATAATTACAGATGAGGCAGCGTAAGCGGGCATTCGTCGTCGCTATTCAATGTATCATTCATATTCTGCCTCAGCGCCACGATCACAGTCGATGTTGGCCTACGACTAAATGAATATGAGTGATAAATGCTGCTGTCTTCTGCAAAGTAGTAGATAGGGTTGGAAGTTCGACATAGGAGGTCATTAATAAAGACAAGAAATAGGGTAGGAGAAAGAATGGAGCCTTGCGGTAGCCCTGAGTTTATCTCGTACTCGTTAGATGAGATCCCGTCTATAACAATTCGTATAGCGCGGTCCATGAGAAAGCGAGAGAAGATATTACTAACAGCAAAAGCAATAAGTTGGACAGAAGTGCCACACACTCTATCAAATGCATTAGAAATATCCAGAGCCCCACCTCACTTTCGCCAAAATGATGATGGAAAATAGAACCGCACCACTTTTTCGAGAGGAAGATCAATAGGTAGCCGGTAGAGCGTCCTCGACGGAAGCCGGCGGTCGTTCAGTAAATTGTTAGACTCTAGATATTTCATTAGGTGGAAGTTCACCATCACTTTAGAAATCGCGGAACTGATTGCGATTGGGTGATAATTTTCAGGGTTGCTTGCCGCACCCTTTTTGGGGATTGGCGTTACATTTGCAACCTTCCAGCCCGATGGGAATAATAGACCTGCACGGTACGGAGTGATTTAAAGGTGTTGACCAGCATGCTCAGGAGATCTTTTATTGCAATATTGCTGAAGCGATGATATGTATCAGACATAATAATTAATTAGATGAACAATGAGTTCTCTATTATCATTAATGGCTTTGAGATTTGGGTTTTATAAATATCACATGAAAAACTGATAAAAAAAAATGTAACTAATTCATGAGTGCAAACACCAACAACAGATAAAAACCACCACAAAAGGACTTTTCATACACAATCAGTTATAAAGTATTGTTTTAATGAACAGCACGTGACCAAAAACCTGTTTTATATTTTGTTTTCTAGCATTTCGATTTTTTTATTTCTATTATGTAATGCTCTTCTCTCTCTCATGGTTAAGGATACACTGACCCTCCAGTTAAACAACACGAGTCAAATTTTCATATTTTCTTTGTTGTGCTGTTGTTGATTTAAACAAATGCTTCTTCCAATTTTATCAAAGTTTTATGATTTTCCGTTTTTCCCGCTGGAAAGTTAACAAAAAAAAAGGGTTGTGTTGCATCAACAAAAAAATTTTCCTTAAACAAACAAAATTATTAGAAAGATTTTTTATTAGGAAAGTAAATAAAAAAATATCTGTCGACTAGTTTTACTTTTTTTTTTGTTTTTAAGTAAATAACAATTGTTTGTGTCTGCCAGCAGTGTAGGAAATAAGAGCATATTTTTAAAGGATTTAAAAATTAAATTTTAATCCTTAAAACAAAGAGTAGATGTGTGACACATTTCCATATGGCAATTAGTAGACTAGAAACCAAAGAAGCTTTAAAAATTTAAAATATTAAGGCAACCCTTTAAATGCAGGTGCTTAGTTATCTTAAGTGTAATCCCAGTAATTTAAAAATAGTTTGCATGTTTTTATTATTACAAAATTGGAAATTAATTCTCAGTTGTAACAATTGTGTTGAAATTGATTATGGTTCTTTTCCAAGTGGCTTGCATGAAATACATTAAAATAATGTTTTATAACTTATTTTTGATTTTTAGTTAAGCAGGTCTATATGCTGCATTTCATTTGTGGTAATGACGATCATCAGTAGACCTCCAACGTCATTCTTATATTCAGTTAAAACCACAAAATTAAAGAAAAAACTGTTTTTTAATTGGATTTTGAAATTATTTCACAATTAGTTAACAGATTGTGTGGCGATGGTCTAAGTAGTCTGCACGTTGACTACAAAACGAAAAAGTTTCCTGGGTTCAACCTCAGTTTCAGACTAATAAAAACATATCGCATTTTTTCTGATGTCCATTTGTGTGGTTTTGTGCCAGTTGTTGTCGCAATGTTTCAGTGACGAAGGCATAGTCACTGGTCACTGACCAGCAACGGCAACAGCTGTATCCAGTCCACAGGCACACCACTGGCGAAGTAAAATAATTACTAAAATGGCTACTAAAACGAAGCTATAAAATTTAATACGTTTTCTTGACATCTGTGATGCTACAACACTGCTCTAAAAACAAGTAACGTTCTCCTACAGTCCCTTTCCAGTTCCAGCACAATGCATCGCATACACATCAGGGTCATCTCCAGAGTGCTTGTCCATGATAAAAAAAAAATTATTGCACAGAGTGGCCCAAAAGCAGCAAAGGTGTTTGAATTCCTTATAACTTTCTTATTATATTTTATTTTGCTTTTCAGTATTTTGTAAAGAAGATTTGGAGAATTTAAAATCGAACAGTACACAATTGAACAACGTGCCCAAACCGTTGAACTTTATTCCAGAAGAAAATCATGATTTTATTCATAATTTAATTATGAACGACGAAGCCCATTTCGAATGAATTGATTCGTTAATAGACTAAAAGGGCTACGGAAAATTCAAGAGTAGTTCAACAGCGAGAACTACACCGTTTAAGTGTACCATATTTTTTGAAAATGAACACGGTGTCGCCGTTTCTATCACTGGTGTAAGATATCGGACAATGTTGAAACATTTTTTGAGCCTCCCCGTGGAAAATCATCCGCAAGTATGGTGCCAACAGTATAGAGCCACAGCGCACACTGCTTTTTGAACTCAAACGCCTTCGGTCATTTTGGGCCACCCTGTATTAAGAATATATGTATTTATTTTTATGATCGGATACCAAATCTAAATATGTACACTCTAAAATTTTGCTTAAATTTCGGATCATATTTTGTTGAAATTCCTCTTGAAAAATTCTTATGCTTTAAAATTATATTCGAGTATAAATATGTAAAAATATGCAGTATCAATTATACTTGTCAAATAAAAATATTTTAAAAGAAAAATTCATATGTATTTATTATTATATATTATATTGTATTATTTATTAAAAATAATGACAGTGATTAAATAAAAACAAGAATTCAGCTAAAACTAAGTTAAATTTTCTTTTCTCAAGTGTTGGAAAAAAAATCTGCTTAAAATCAAGTAAAATAAGTTTGAAATTTACAGTACATGTACATTTGAAGAAAAATTTGAATGTGTTGTTACCTATATTTTGGTGTCCAATAGTTTTTCCATATAGAGAACCACCTTGCCATGCTCTTGAAGATGTTTTTTTCCCCATTCACATAGAAGTAAAAAGAGTTTTTGTTCGTTTATTTTTCTTTCGTCAAATAAATATTTCAGTCCCACATTTTCATATCAACTTTAGTTTATTTTGTTATCCGAACAATCTATTTAATTAAGCTTTAAGGCTTTTTATTTCTTATTTTTATATAATCTCGATATTTCGTTAAGCTTTTCTTTTCAAAAAGGAAAAATTATAAAAATAAAAATTTCCGAAGGTTAACGAATTATCGAGATTATATAAAAATAAGAAATAAAAAACCCTAAAGCATAATTAAATAGATTGTTCGAATAATAAAAACGGTTAAAAAACAAAGTATTAAGAAAAATAATTTTGTTATCAGTAACATTTAAAATATATTTGTAATTTTCGTTTTTTATATGAATTTTATGAAGGTACCCGGGAAGCTGCCATACTGTTTGGGTGTTATAAGTAAATTGGCCTGCCGCGCTTATTCAAAATATTTCTGTAGCTCAAAGTCGGTATTTATTTAAAATTTATTAAAAGTTAGGAGTTCTCAAGAGTTTTAAAGTATGCGGAACATCCATACATATTTTGTATTTTCGTTATTCTCAAACATATTTTTAAAGCTTTTGTATAA
This sequence comes from Dexiosoma caninum, assembly GCA_963924685.1. Lineage (NCBI taxonomy): Eukaryota > Metazoa > Arthropoda > Insecta > Diptera > Tachinidae > Dexiosoma > Dexiosoma caninum. Next base: position 59,087,720 of record OZ004726.1, on the reverse strand, counting down.
ACATGTAATTTTTTTTTGTTTTTACGTTTTAATTGTATAAAATATCTCTGATTGCACTCAATATTTAATGATACAGCATGTTTACATGTACTTTGGGCGCACTAATGATAAATGTTGGTATTCAATGTCGCATGTGACATCGAAATATTAGATTTCAAAGCAAAAACTTACAGTTATTTGTATTCGGATATTTTCGTATGCATTCTTCTTTGACTTCTTGTAACCTCAAATATATTTTAGAGCGCAAAAGTCATTGGATAATGCCTCCCATTATGAAATTAATCACAACATACGGTATGTTATGTGCAATAGAAATATCCAAATGAAAAACATATGCTTTTGTGACTTTGAATTCGAATATCTTGAAATATGTTGTTTATAATTGCAATATTTTTTTACATTATTTAAATTTGATCGTTTCCCTATGATAATATGATGAAATATCGTGTTTTCCAGCACTTTTGATTTTTTGGTTTTATAATTAAAACCGACCCACTGTGCCATGATAAATTTTCCTTAAGAAGTGTATGTTTATTTAAACTCACTGAAGATATCCGAACAACCCAGTTCTGTATGCGCATTTACAAGCGTAAGCACGAATGTTTTCTCTACTTTATAGATAACTTGTGCAAAAGTTTTTTTCTCACTGTTAGTTCCCGTCAAATTTGCGGAATAAAACCAAAATCTAATTCCAACTGTAAGATAGACTATCAGAAATGAAGCACGCTAAAGCAATATATCCGTTCTGACAACAATAATAAAAAAGGACTCTTCAGTATCATAATTCATGCTGTTGGAGAAATAATCGAGATTGTAAAGTGATGCATCATGATGTCTGATAGAGGGTGAGTTGTATAAAATACCAAAAAAGAGCAGCGCATTATTTCATTGTTGAATAAAAACAAAAAAAAGTCAATGAAAAGGAGAATATATTTATGTCCTAAATTATTTAGTATAATTCTCTGTTATTTAAGAAAAGCTTAATACGCTCAGACGCTACCAGATCGTTATCCTTTGCCGTTTTTAACCGATTTTACAACAAACCTTCGAGGCAAGACAATTTTTTCTAAGATTGACCTACAAAAAGCTTTTCACCAGAAGTGCTGCAACCAAGAACTACTTCAAGTGGTAGACCGGTAACAGTCCCTTTAAGGTTCCGCTGAACCTCCTCCAGCGGGGGGAATGATGTGGCGCCCTGTTGTTAAGTACCAATTACTAAGTACCGTATAACGGCTGGTTTTTTGTCACCTAAGGGAAGCTCTGAGAGAAGTCGATTAAGGCGTCGTTGTTCGCTGTCTGCGAAGTGTTCAATTATTTTAGCTTTAATGTAGTCGTACCTTTCGGTGGATGGCATTGAGGCAATGACGTCGGCCAGTTGCCCAATAACGTTGGGATCAAGAGCTGCTAAGACAGTGGCCATCTTTTGCTTGTCTGCGACTATTCCCGATGCGGTAAACCAAAAGTCCATTGTGGTGAACCAAGCCTCGATGTTGGTGCTGCACATTTGGGGCACAGGCAAACGGGCGTATACAACGCCAACGTTATGTGCCAGCAATTGATGTGTGGGAGAGCCATTTACGTTGCCGCTATCGTCGGGATTTGACATCGCCGCCGAGAAATTTCCAGAAGGTTTACGAAAAAGAAGATGGCGAACTTAAGTACTGCTGGCCGGTCACGTTGAACAATTTAAAGTTTTTTTTACAAAAAAACACTTTTATATAAAGAACACCTGGGGTCACCAGTTTTAGAGGTTTCGCAAAATATTTTTATTAAATAAAACGCCCTAAAATTTAATTCAATTTTAATGTTTTATTTATTCTAATTAAATAAAGGTTTCGTTTTAAAACGCGTGTTTCAGTTTTAGATGAGAATAATAATTCCTCTCAAAAAAAGGTAGTTATCTTGTCTTGTACAAAAATAAAAACCAGCCGTTATACGGTACTTAGTAATTGGTACTTAACAACAGGGCGCCACATATATATAATTTTTTGTATATTTAATTTTTAAATAACTACATATTTAGACATATTTTAGAATTTCCATTTAAAATCGGGTCGCCTCAATGAATCAAATAATATTGAGCTGTCGATACGGGTCATAAAAAAAGATATGAGAGAGATATGAAAAGATAGCAGAACAATAAATTTTGTGGTGGACAAAACACGAAGAACGCTAAAGATGAAAATGTTTTAGCTTTCGGTATCAATTATCAGCCTATTTTAAAAATTTTAACTAACTGCATTAACTAAGGTTCGCATACATATGTATGAATTTCAACATTTGAAAATATAAATTTTGTAATTTAAGAATTATGTACTAAAGTAACTAATCTATTTTTGAAATGGCTGATTTTTAAATTATGCAACAATTTAAAAGATTTTTAGTTTCAGTCAAATTACATGTTAGATTTCCTAAGAAACAAACTAAATCAAAGACCAGCAGCACGGAAAACCGAATTTAGTTTTCGAACTTCTGCTAAACCTTAATTTTCAGCGATTTTCATGTTTGTGTCCTTTGAGTGTCGTTATTGGAATGTTTGTAAGTTCTCGAACATTAAGAGAAATTTTAAGCTGGCCATAATTAGTGTAAATAAAATTGTTTAAGAACATTGCGTAGAAATACTATACCGACCTGTATACATACAAATAATTTTATTTTAATATTCTTAAAGAAATATATAGATAGACCACAATCCAACTTATAAGAATCTTGAAGTTAAAGATGGATTTAATTTGGTCGCATAATTCACAATAATGTATGCGTTTTTAACTATTACGAAACATTCGTTCCGGCGCAGTAATGTTTATTAAGATCTTAAAAATATGCTTAAGTAATGTCACGTGTCAGCAAAATATACCGCTGACATTTTATGCTTCTGCAGCTCTTCATTCAAAAACTATAAAAATGGCATGTACCTTTTTCAGGAAAACAAACCGCCATACACGGTACAGAAGTGAGAGAGACACCAACGCCTCTTTGTGACTGATAATACATGTCAGTCATTCGAACACAAAATTTAACATGAGGCAAAAACATCTGTCAGATTTTTTTAACAAGCTGAAAAAAAGACTATAAAAGAAAAACAAACAAAACAAAAAAAAAACTCTCAAGACATTTTTGTTTGAAATGAAAATGAGCAAACAATTGCTGAATAGATGATTGCTGATCATCATCTGAGTCATCTTGAACAACATCTTTGCCATTTTGATATAAAGCGACTTTATTTCCATCATAAATCCATAGATACATTGCTCTCTTTAAGTACATATGTACGTCTCTATTAAAACATAACTGACGACAGACGTTAGTTGTTGATGGAATGCTTCAAATTAACAAGTCATGTAAGTCCATGTAATTGAAAAGGAATAAAAAGCGAAGGCCAATAGCAATCATGCTAAACAATGCAATTTCATTTTATTATACTTATGTATTAAATAATATTATTTTGCATAGAAAATATGTTTCTGTATGTTGTGTCATTTTTATATGGCCCGACAAATGTTTTCCTTGGCCTTAAAGTTTACTTAAGAAACGCCATTTTACTTTGCAATCATTTTAACATTTTAAAACAATTTGAAGTTAATTCTTCATATTCTTAATTCTAAAATAAAAAAAGCTTCAAAAATATACGTGTATATGTAATCAAAAACCTGCTTTTTATATTGCAATTATTTGAGCTATTTCAAGCAACTCTAATTATGAAGTTTAATGCAACATTGAGTCAAGACACGAAAGTTAGATGGTCTAATAGATAAAAAAAAATCATTTCTATTAAATTTATTTTATGATTTACGTGCTAATTAATCCTGATTCTATAATTTAGTGTAAGAAGTGTGTTATTCACTCACGATTCCATCTCTAGTAAGAAATACACAATTTTTCTTATTTCTTCCAAATAAAACGGTCAGAAATTTAATTAATTTTAAAAGGAAGAATAAAGAAAAAACTGTAAGTGTAAAAATTATTTCATTTTTATAATATAAGATTTATTTGACATTAATCGCTTAAAAATAGACTAAAGTATGGCCAGGGTTAAAATTGATCTCTTTTAAAAAATTCTCATTAGATTCCTCAAAAGAAACAAAGGAAATATATCTTTTTTAAACTGTGCACCGCCTCAAATTTTAGCTTAATTGAATAATTTTTTAAAATTTATTAATTCCTCAAATCACAAACTCAATCGTTTGTGTTATGTTTTAAAATATATAATACTATAATAATATAATAATATAGATAATATGTTCTTGTGAAAAAGCAAACTTCTAGTATTCGTATTTTGTTGTATATTTATTTTTGTTTTTATATATCGAACCTTTGGTGCAATACCGTAGTAATTCAAAAAATCGTGAACTGAGAATTTGTACGGTCATTTTTTATTGTCAGATATTCTTAATTTAGTGCACCATACAACAACACCATTGTCAGATAAATATTTGGATTGGAAACGCTGCCCATTTTATTATACGAGGCAATGTTTACCATCTTATGTGGCAACTTTTGCCATACAATAAACTGACAACCGTTTGACCTGACAATTTTTGTTCAGAGATAAATTTATTGTCGAGCAATTGTGTGACAATAACATTGTACGGTTTTCTTACAATAGCCTGAACTAACAGTTTAGCTTTTGGTGGCAAGTTTTCAATGTCAGTGCATTGCCATATCGTACAATATTGTAAAATTTTACAATCGTGTGTACATAGTTTAAGTACAAATAATTTTATTGGCAAATAACTCGTACTTATGAACGTTATATATGTTGCAAAAAACAATGATGTTTCACATACTATTGTTTACTATTCTTACGTTAAGATTACATTAAGGAACATTTTATAAATTGGTTACCGTAAAAAAGCTTTAATTATTTAAAAAATCCAGAATAGAATTTAATCCAACTGTAGTTATTACAAATTAATGAAATTTTTGTCGTGTTCAAGTTCACAGTTAATTTATCACAATATTGTGAAGAAAATACATTGCTGATTTGAATAAGGGAAAAAGAACAATTAATCTAACAGTTAAACAGAACAGTTAAAGAGATGATATTAATGACTTTACAACTACCTCCCTGTTGACACAAAGTGTACTGATGACATATCGAGCCTTTGGTGCAAGACCGTAGTAATTCAAAAAATCGTGAACTGAGAAAAATCCATTTGAAGTTTTATTATTATATTATATTATTTATTATTATACAAATTATTATTTCCTGACGATGCTACCTATTTGGTAGCGAAATATTGAGAAATAAATAATAATTAAAAAACTTTTCATAAAAAAGACCATCGCTCAAAAATAAATATAATTAAAAAATATATATTTAATTCATTTCAATTTAACTTTCAAACTTTGAATCAAAATTGGTCATCGTCACAAAATGAAAAACTAATTCATATTAACGTTCAAAAATTTCAAATAAAATAAGTCATGTAGAATAAAGATTTTCAAAGAAGCTTTTTGTCTATTTATAAAGTTAAAGGACTACTGAAGAGTTTGGTATTAGCACCAAAAGTAATGCGCACATAGAGCAGCCATATAAACCATATAACAAATATATATAAATAAACGTAATTGATTTTGAGTAACGTTGAATAAATGAAAGTATAGTTACACATACTTTTTGTCTGTTATAAAAATAATAATAATTTGTTAATACTAGAAGTTTTTAATTATTATAATCATTTTACATTAGAAAGAGTGTGAGATAACCAGTTAATTTTCTTTTTAATACAGCAATTGCAATTAAATTTATTCTATTTTAAAATTGAGAAAATAGCCGCCGAGAAATTATGTTATAAAGAATAATATTTTAATATTTTGGTGTGATGGCTCCCCAACCTTTCTGACCTATGCCACAGTCTCTAAAATAACACTTAAAAATCCTTTTCACATGGAAATAATATTTAATGTAATTTCTCACATTTAAGAATCGCTGGTCCATATTTTAAGCAGACTATGTCGGAACATTTCGCCACTTAGAAAACTCAAACTATCGCTAATAAAAAGTGATGTTCCTGTCAGTCAACTTAAAAAAATTAGTTTTTATGGAAATTTTCTAAAATAAAAAAGACAAAAGCTTATAAAAAACATTTTGTAAAAAAAAGTGAAATGAAATGCAAACGAATAGAGAAAGTGTAATCGTTTAGAAATAAATTGTGTCATATTAAATGGCATTTATGCTTTTGTTATAAAAGTATTTCGTACGATTTGCTTCATTAGCGCATTCACTAAGAAGAGGGGGTTGACTTTTTTGTGTTTGGTGGTGGCTTTTTGTTTTGCAGTGACGTGAAAATGTTGCTGGTCATGGCGTGAAAATATTTCTGGTCATTTCATCTGCTGCAGACTTTTTAATTTTTCAACACATTTTTGCCTTATTCAATACAAATGTATATTTCATTAACTGCTACTATTTTGCTAGACTTTGTAGGCAAAACTATTGTACTTCCAGCTAAAGTATGATAAGTCTATTAATAAATTCATTTGAATAAAAGTGATTGCAGCGTCTGGTCTTTAGCTTTGCATAAATATTGTTGCATTTCAAAAAAAGGATATAAATACTGGACTTTTTAACTGCATATACACAAATAAATATACAACTGCCCACCTTGTATGTTGAAAATAGGGTTGCAATATCAACATCATTATATGCATATGTCCTGCAGTAAAGGTTCTTCTCAAATACATGTGTTGCAAATATATTTATTAAAAAATAACTTTTTGACTTGTATTTCTAAAGCGAGCAGAGCTTTCGCATGTCGTCAAATTTCTGGCGTGTGCACATAATTAGCAATTTGTTTCCTTTCATGTCTATTGAAGTCACGTGCTAAAATCATTAAACACAGTTATAAAAATATGCACTCAGCACTCATTCGTATTGTGTGTGCGTTTATTTATAACTGTCAAAAGCGTTCCGAAATCATTCATCATTGTAGAGTAAATTTCATGTATGAATAATAACTAAATATTTTATCATTGTTTCTTTTCTTCTTAATATATAAAAATATATATTTATGTGTTTATATTTTATTCGTGGCCAAACCGCTAACCCGATCGCGATAATATTTGGTACACTTATTCTGTGCTTCTCCGGGAAGGTTGTAGGGTATGAGGGCGATAAAGAGGAAATTTCTGCCTCGCCGAAATGTTCAAACCGATTTTGATGATATTTAAAACATAGACAGGTCTCTGTCTAGAAGGACACTTAGGATATATATATTTTCTCAAAAGTTGGACCACGCGATGTTGCAGATGCAATACTTATATGCCTGTCCAAAAGTATCTAATTTTAAAACCTGTATATCTAAATTTAAAACCTGTATATATCTGACTTTAAAAAGACACACGAGGGGAGGTAGGAAGAAATTTCCGCGTGTCCGAGACTACCTAGTATAGAAGTGTACCATGGTATGTATATTAATGTGAGAGCGTAGGTGATAAACCTCAGGTTTATTAGAATCAAATGTCAAATATTGTATACAGAAAAATTTGCATCAAAAAACCAAATCTAGCTAAATGTCACAAAAGTGTGGTGTAAACGGTCTAGATTTCGAGATATATTGGAAAACAAATCCACTAGATTTCGTGCCAATGTAAATGGGCTACTAATATTTTTATTATGTTTTTTTCGTCCTTTTCATGAATTGTTATATTTTTATTTAAATAAAATTTAATAATTAATGAAATATTCTTATGCATGGTTTTACTAAAGAGTCATTCTAATGTAATTTTCAACTTCCCGTTATCAGAAGTTCCTGATTTTATCCCAATTTGCCAAAATCAAGTTTTCATTATATTTCGTTGTTTTGAGTGCTGGGAGGCGATTCTGACTATTATCGCGAAGATGCCAGTATGGATATATAAGTGTATGTGTGTGTCTATACCCTGCAGGAGATGAAACTAGTATTTAACTACGATTTTACTAGTCTAAAAATCACCAGTACTAGTTCTCACCTGTAAACCTTCCATACCATCTCAATGCTTAAATTTGTTTAGGAAAATCACTAGTACCAATGGGTATAGACATACGAAAAGCAATTCATTACGAATTATTATAAATCAAAGTATAAATTTCACAGATACAATTCTAAAAGTTGTATTAAAATACAAATACCAGAATCGTTGTTTCTTTAGACAAGAATTCCATCAATCTGCAAGTAGTTTCATTGAACTACAACTTCAAGCAGCAGTAATTTTCAGCACTAGTGTTTTTTTTTATAAAAACTCAAACCCCGTTTTCTCTATAATTGTACTTGCAGCATTCGTCTCATTCGAAAAATATTGACCTCACTTAGACGTCGTGAGATAATGAACCGATTCGGTGCAGTAGATTTCCAAAAACAAAATTTCGAAAATAAAAGTTTTTAAAAATTGCTTTTTCTTAAAAAATTGTAAACTCCTTAGCCGATCCATTTAGTAAGCTCTTAAACTCAGAAAGTGGCATCGATTGCTACTAATTTGACTAACATCGGGTCATTTGTTCGAGAGATATCGTTGATAAAAAAAAATTTTTTTTTTCGAATAACTCCAAAAGTATTTGTTAAATCCGATTTATGGAGCGACTTTTATGGACTGAAAAATGTATCAGATACCACAAATTTGACAAAAATTTCTGAAGTGGTTCGAAAGATATTGATGTTGAAAATTTTCTAAAAAATTTTTTGAATTTAATTAATCAGTAATTTCTTGTCTACTCTCTTTTCGCTGGGCAATAAATTTTCTCGACTTAAAAACGTTTGTCGAATACCACAACTTTACTTTGTATGAGTTAAAGTTAGGTCGAGTACGCACTTGTCATTTCTTATGTTGTCTTTTTTGAAATTTGTGCAATGCATGCAATGCTGTTAACATTATAAGCCACAATTATGTTGTGTCAATGTGAAACAGAAGTGTTTCGTTCCTAAATGATAGCTCTCAGGCAATATCGTCTACATTTAGGACGAATTTTGACATAACGTCATTTATTTACTTTAGAAATTTAGCGATTTGTTTAAATTGTGTCAGAGCTAACAAGACCTTCGCCGGTCTTTCAGCAATAAAACGTCGGCGAAGTTAAAGAAGAAATAAAATGGGTCCTTTCAGCTTAAAAAGCAATGGGTCAACATAACACCATAGACGCAGCAACTCTGCGTTACAAATTCCTAAGAAACGAGGAACTGCAGAGCTGTGCGAGAATTAAATCTCTATATCTTTCTATCGCTTCAATAAAAGTCTCTTCTCTAAACTATCCCTTTCCAACTAGAAGCGGTGCATGCGTTGTATAGGTCATCTCCTGAGCACAATACGAAGAAAAACAATGTGGCGGAAGTTTTGTGGCAAAGAATATATTATCTAACTGCTTGTGGTGTATAGCGAGTTAACCTTACAAATAAATTATGATACATTTCTGTCGCTTTGAGGTGAACGTTAAGGAGTTGTGTGTTCGTAAGTGCCATAAGCCAAACGCCATATATGTGTGGGGTATACTGAGCTGTTATGAGAGTTAACTGCATATTTTCTGATTAATATGTATAATCTTGTATTATTTAATATTTTGCTTGTTTTTTTTTGTCTTTTTATTCAACAAAAAATACAAAATACCTACGTAAGCCCCTTAAGAAGAAATTAGATCAATAACCTTGTTTGAGTTCCACTACACCAACAACTATTTCACGTGTATGGAGAGATACATATGAAAGTTCATCTTCCGATGTCAGTGATTTTATGTAGTGAAAATGGCTACCATGACGGGCGGTTCCGTGTATTTGAGTGAACGCATCCATATTCGGTAAATTGTGACTTTGTGGATCTTTTATAAATAAAGGGATCATTTCAAACACAGCTTGTGTTATTGCAGTGCAATGTCAACTCTGCTTCAATCAGGACCACCAACGGTTTGACATATTTTTCTCCTTGTTATGGTTGTGTATATGAAAAAGGATTTGCATGTTTATACATTTTTTTTTTTTTTGAATATCTGTTTTCGTAATATTACACTGTAAATAAGTTTTTTTTTAATTTTCTATTCCTTCTATGTTTGCATTTATTTTTTTAAGGGGTTATTTGAATAATTTTTGTTTTTGTTTAATCTTATATTCCATTCAAATATATTTTTGTGGTTGTTGTGTTTCAACGAATATCCTCACTGTTTACATTTAGTGGGTTGCACTTCTTATACGTTATACGTTAGCATGAGGTTAAAGCGATTAAATAAATGTTTGTTGATAGTTGTGATATGTTAAGCCGATTTTCTGCGATGATAGCAGACTAATAGTATCATTCGTTTGTATGTATGGGAATTATCGATGATGTCGGCTGAATGCTTTTTTCCGTCTTAAGTAATTACTTGCAAGGATAACAATGAAAATATTAATATAAAATATTTATAATGTTCTGCTAGAATTTGTTGTGATAATCAAGAAGACGAATTTTCATTATAAATTTATAATCTTTACAATATATGATTTTCATTCTAACTAAAATTGTTACAAATGAATGAGTGAATAATTGGTTGCGTTTAACAGTGTTTAGCCTTTCAATGAAGGTGAAAAGAACTATCAAGAGGATATCCATGTGTTTTTCAATGACATCTGGCGGACGGCTGATTAACCAAAAATTTTAATAACGAAACACATCTTAAAAGTTGTAAATATAATTTCGTTCGCTTTGAGCTTTAGGGAACATGGAGATTTTCGCCTATAGTAAACAGAAAGAAACAAAGCGTTGATCTTTTGTCAATATATTATGTGAATAATAATGAGTATTTCTCGTATTTTGGGTTAAATAGATGACATTGACAACTTTACAATTACTTTTCTGGTGATACAAAGATTACTGATGTCGTGTGTACTGGCAGTCCTGAGTCGAGAAATATATTGAGTTTGTGATACGATACACATCATACTGATACGACGAAAGCTACCAATCCACAATTAATTCCTTTTAAAGCGGCTTCTTGACAAACAGATAAATATGTCAGTCGGTAGAGTGGTTGACCCTCTTGGGAATAGGAATAGCTGACGCACTACAATCTTATAATGCATTGGAGCTTGATGTCATAACAGGTCATTGATAATCCAGGTCTCGGTATATTGCTCCAGTATAATATTACCATCCAATAGTATGAAGAAAAATGTACTCAGTATTCAAAGCACAGTAGTTTCTACCACCCTGGTTAGGATAATCCTGATCACATTCAAGCCCCCTACATAATTGTTCTAGGCCGTAAGATTTTTTTTTTCAAATAAGATTCTAATGCTTTTTCAGCGATTCTGGAAAAGTATATTTTTGTTTAAATAACGAATGAATTTTCTCTCCAAGAAACCCATAAAAATAATTTACCGCAAATAAAACAATTAATTCTGAGCCAGAGGATTGAAAACAAAAAAGATATACGCGGATATGTAGGATATGATTTAAAAAGTCCTAAACAAATATTCATCTCAATATGCCAAGCAAATAAGAAAAAAAGAAAAATGAAAGTAAGATCTTTAAAAAAGTTGTAAACTATGCCAATACTCTTCTCTTGGGTACACACATGCCCGCAGATATGGGCAAAGCACAAAAAAAACATTTAAAATTGACGAATATGAAAATGGGTACTGGTACTTTGTGGGTTTTCTTCCTCTCATTTTTATGAATGAATGAATTGTTGTGCAGAAAAAGGGTATTGAAGGAATGTCTAAATCAGCAACTGGTTTATATTTTCAATTAATCTCCCTTTAAGCATTTAGCCTACAACCACAAGCATAGGAAAAAAAGAAACCACCACAATTTTAAATGAAATGAAAGAAATAATTCAATAGAAGGAAATGAAATTAAGCATTATGTCAAGAAAAAACGCCCTTTGAGCAATAATTTTGTTTTAAGAAACGAACCATTAAAAGCAGTTCAAGGTGTTTGTGAAGCATTTGCGCTGTAAAAATCCTTGCAAAACTGATTAACTCGGTTAAGTATTCTTCATGTGTAAGTCGAAAGGCAAGAGGACTACAGCTCATATGATGCATATTCTGTCAATTCTAGAATTTGTTTTATTTTTTTGTTTATTGATTTACTTGATTTTAAAATTATATAAATATAATATTAATACATAATATAAATACTTAATAGCACTGGCTGCTAAGGCCATAGGCTTTTATTTATTTAATTATCTTCTTTTTTTGCAATAACTTTGTAGTGAGAAATCAGTGGGCTTCTTACTTCAAAACACTCGCAAATGTGTCATATATGATCATTTATTTTTTTTTTTCTCTGAGACCAGCACTCAGGATATGACCCCTACACATGCAAAGCATTGTGCTGGAGCTATATGAGAGTAGGAGAAATGACAGGAGGTGAAGCTTAATTAATAATTTTACAGCTCTGCTTTCGCACGTTCTTTTGTTTTGGATTATACTCGTAGCAGTGCTGAAGCTTCGGTTTAGTAGCCATTTTTATTATTATTTTACTTCGCCGGTGCTACACAATACCGACGAAGGAGGGCGTTCTGATGTGATTGTGGATTGCTATCAGCTGAAGCCGGTATTGTTCAGTGACCAGTGACTATGCCTTCGCCACTCAAACCTTCCGACAACAACTGACACACAAAGACACACATCATGCACATCAGAAAAATGCGAGATGTTTTTTTTTTATATAATTTTAGTCTGAAACTGGAGTTGAATCCAGGTCTGTTTTTGGTTTTTTGTAGTCAACGTGCAGACTACCATCCATCGTGCCATCGCTACCCTCAATATAGAGAGAGACTCTGTTGTTAATTTCGACGCATTATTTTTTAAGCTCAGTGAAGCCAGTTTTATTTATTAGTTTACTTCGTCGACGTTTTATTGCTCAAATACTGACGAGGGAAAAACTTATTTTTGACTGGACCGGGTTGGGAATCAAATCCGCATCCTTTTGGTTGCAGAGCCAATACGCTAACTGCTCGCCTTCAACACCACCTTTTTAACTGCTGTAAAATAATTTTATTGGGAGACTGTAAAGTACCAGTGTTTTCCATGCATAGAGCAAAATCACCAATAGTTTTACAAAAGTTATCATTTGCAATAATTAAGTTCGATTCATGATTCAGAGCGCAAAACTGCCGTAAAGAAAGGGTTGCTGTTTTTTATTGTAGAAAATTGTCAACTTTTCTTTACTCTTAGCGTGGTTTCTGCCATAGAAACTGACGGCTTGGTTCCTTCGTATGTGCGGACATTTAATTTCTCTATATTTTATATTCAGCCGTATTATTTTAAATAATTTGCATTTTTATTGTCTGATAGCAGAAGAAGTAGTGGTACCATATGTTTTCTATTTAGTTTTTATTGCTTTTGCTTCTAGTACGTATTTATTTTTTATTTTACGACATTTTACTCAAGTTGCATGAAATAGTTCTTTTTGTTTTCTTAAGCAGGGAGTTTAACAAGACAAAGTTTGTTCACGCATGCTTGGATTTATAATTGAACTTTTATAAAAATTGTGTTAAAGGTGGTTTTAAATGTTTTAACGCTTAAGATAAATATCTTGTAAACTAATGATTGGTGTGGTGTAACGGAGGTATTATCACAGTGAGGGAAGAAACCGTTGAAATGATAAGAAGAGTTAGAGAAATTCGTCAGTTCAATTATTTATTATACAGCAGAATTTAACTTATGATTGCACAAACTTTCTTGACACGCCTCTTACCGGCTTCAGCTGATAGCATTCCACAATCGCATCAGAACGCCCTCCTTCATCGGTATTGTGTAGCACCGGCGAGGTAAAATAATAATAAAAATGGCTACTAAACCGAAGCTTCAGCACTGCTACGAGTATAAACAAAGAACGTGCAAAAGCAGAGCTGCAAAATAATTAATTAAGCTTCACCTCCTGTCGTTGCTCCTACTATCTCTTTCCTATAATTCCAGCACAATGCTTCGCATGTGTAGGAGTCATCTCCTGAGTGCTGGTCCCAGATAAAAAAAAATAAAAAAAAAACGAAATACATTTTTATTTTTATATCTTTAATACTAATTATTGCTTTGTATTACAGTTCCTACGTTATTTTTCGTAATGAAAAATGTAGAGCGGAGACACGTGGTCAAGTAGTATATGTACAATTAAGTCTTAAATGAAAGAGAGTAAATTTTGTCTTTTCGAAACAGAATGTTCCCTATTAAAAAAAAATATAGTTGTTTATGAAAAGATGTAGTTCTCCTAGCCGACCGGCTTTAAAATAGAACCACACTGTAAGCACGATCTTAGCAATAGAGAAAGAAGCAAAATAGGTTCACCCAGTAAAAAGTTCTGAGGTAACATATAGTATATAAAAAATAATTCAGTGGAATTGAGAACAGCCTCCATTTTTGAAGTCGGATAATTATGGAGTATGTAACGTAAATAAAAAAAAAATTGTACAGCAGGAAAAAAGTAAGATTCAAATCTTGAAAAATATTTACGAAAGCTATTTATGATAGAAATGATTCGACCTGAAAAATATGTTTTAGAAAAATATGTTAAGTTTATTAGTTGGACTCAGTACTGGCAAAAGTGCAGATTTATCGGTTTTTTTCAGATTTTTGACGGGCAAAACAGCCTTCCAGATTTTTACTCCAAATAAAAGTTTTTCTCATCAAAGGATTTCTTTAAATTTTAATCGAAGAAAACAAACAAACATTAAATTGCAATAAAATTTATAAACATTTATTCTTTATTTTGACAATGATTTTCTAAAATATGTTAAAGCTTTAGGGCCTGCTAATGTAATTGAAGGCAATAGAAAAAACAATTTTGATTTGGATTATTTTGTTCCGAATGTCGTGGACCTAGAGCATATCCAAGACATTGACGAAGAATGGCTTGAATTATTGCACTGTAATCTTAATGACTATAACTTGTTAGAAGAAAAGAGTATTGAAAAATTTCAGCAAGTCATATTGGATACAAAGTGTTGAGATATAAGATAACATACATACAACCATACCCAAACAAGAGCGGGAAGCGTTTTCTAGCTGTCAAAAATTCTCATGCCCATACAATTTGTATGTAGCATACCGAAATACTGCGGCGTCAACGCAACGGCAACGCTTTGCAATTGGAAAATCCGATTTTGACAGTGCTTTTAATAGTGAAGTAAGTTGCAAATAAAGAAGGTGAAAGAAATAAACATAAAAAAATATTTGTTATTAGAAAATGGAGGTAAGTAAATCCTTTAAATCGTCCATATAACTCATTGTTTAAACTTTTTTTTTATAAAATGCTTATTTAAAAATCGCAAACACCAATAAACTTTATTGTTAAAATAATCATGGTTGTTATATTTATTTTTTTGATAACCCTGTTTTTATCGTTTTGTCATAGCGTTGCCGGTTTTATTTAGGTATGGCATTTCAGCGTAAAAACTAAGCGGAGAAAACGTTCCGCTTTCCGCTCTTGTTTAGGTATGGATGATATGTATAAATTAATATTAAATAAAAAAATATTACATTCTTATAATTTATTATTATGATGAGAAAAGTTGTGTTTTTATTTTTTTCAAAAAATATTAATTAAAAATACACAAATATTATATTTTTTTAATTTATTTTGTAGGAGAGTTTATTTCCAAAAAAAAACAATTTTTTCGAAATTTGAAGTTTTTGTAAAAGAAAATATGGCAGCCCATATTTATGGACTGAATAAATTTTTGGTCCTAACTTGGACACTACAAAATTTCTGAAATCTTTGACAATTTATTACCGAAGTTAATCGTCTGAGTAAAAAGGGATTTAATTGGACACATAAATTGTGTCTTTGTATAACTCGTGCCGCTTCAGAATTTCCTAAAGCTTTAGTAAAACTCCAGAAATGCTTTGCAACAGGTAGCACTTTGACGATAATTAAATAGTTAGGCTGTACGCGCTCAAAGCCTCCAGCAGTTATTAAAAACCGTTTCTAAATATTTCTACTAAATAAACATACATTTGTTAAATATGGCCCGTCTCCGAAAGTAAGGCTGCCAATAGAAAATATTTAATTTTATTTTAATTAAGTAATTGTAAAATTTCACTGAAACTAAAAATAGCAATGGTAATGGGATCCATTGTAATAAAATAATATCATCTTAATACTTTTAACAAAATTACATAATTGATTATTTCCAAACAAAAATCATGAAATAACGAATTTTGTGAAATATATTCATGGATTACGCATCATGTTGAATAACAATTACTTGTTCCTTTAACATCAGTATACGTTGAATATTAGTTTCATGTATTTTAAATTTTAGTTATTTATTTAAGAGCTACAACGGAAGTAGGACTTTATGAAATATGAAGCATATTTGTTGTGGAATAATTCCTCACTGTTCCTTTTTTGTGATATGTATTTGGTGTTTAAGTGCCAAGACTTAATATCCTTAAAATCTAATACATTTATAATCTTAAGCACAGCAAAAGAAATGTCATGCTGACATATGTTCTTGAACACGTCTCATGTATAGTGCACTTGTCCACTTGTTTAATATTAATTGATGGATAAAGGAAGACATGCGGAAGGACATATATGATGTTGCGTAATAACAATATAAAAAAAAAACTTTATAATTTCCTACAATGAATAAAAATAGAAAATATAGAATAAAAATGGAACGCCACAAACACTGTTCTTCTTATTTGAAAAAGCCAACACTACGGATACAGATTAATAAAACCTTTTATGCACCTGAATGGTCTCTCACATGGGATGTAACGCAAAAATTAGTTGGGAACTGACGTAGCAATACCGTTATAATTCCCAACCGATCCCTTGTTCTCTGCTCTAAATTACGGTTTTTAAGTGTTGAGTAGAATACTGCCAATAGTATCAATAAATTTATTTTTTAAATTTTCCCCGTCTTAGAAGTATATTTCAGAATTGTTTTGAAAACTTAATTTGTATTTATTCTAATTTCAAAATGCATCGCCTCAGGTATTCGTTACTTAAGAACAGCTTGGTGTCGGTGCTAAGTTGTAGGAACAACGTTTATAGTTGTTAATTATTTACTAGACCTTGAGGCCTTATACTGTATTAAACTTATTTAAGCTTAATACTTTTTTCACACAATTTTTTTTTTGTTATGCATGACTTGTATATAATATGAAATAGGTTTTATTCGTGTCAATTTTACACTTTCTAGTGTCTTAAGTTCTGTCTGGGGAGAGATCTATTCCCCCATGCGGTCCCCATTAAAATTGGGAACAGACTGTAATCGCGAGCTTTCAGAATCATTCAAATCCGTCCACCCAGTAAAAAGTTCTGAGGTAAGACATATAAAAATACTGTCGAATTGTCCCCAAAAATATTTTTGATTTTAACTCTACCTTATAAAGACTACGTGACCATATGCTTATAAGCTTGTGCCACTCATAAATTTTCTCCTAACCACATGCCATTTTATATTGTTCAGTTAGAAAAAGTATGAATAAATTACACGCTCACTAAAACAAATGAAGAAGTACAACTTTATTTATCCTTTGAGATGAAGAAAAACCACACAACCATAAAAATTTTCTTACAACAAACATACATAACAGCAGTAACACAAGTACATGCATTTTTTTTTTTTTTTGTAATGCCAACTGTTAAACGAAACAAACAATTCAGTAGCAAGAAATGTTAACTTTATGTAAATTTATTGAAAACACTCAAGGGGTGGCTTTTTCAAGTGACCATTAACACACTTAACATTTGGCAGGCACGAGTACGGGTTTCAATTGTAATGAATTGCAAAATATAAAGAAAACTGAAATTAACACCCTCTATAATAATTATATTTTATATAAAACTTATTCGATTAGTGGTCGTGTGTCTGGTTTACCGAGAATGTATGTGCAATAAAATTATTGTAATTAATGCAAATTAGAAAAAATACTCGTAGTGGTAGCTGGTCGCTTAATGAATGGCCAACAGAATTTCTTTGTGAAAAGCGTTATTTTTTATAATTGCAAGGTGTCAATTTTATTTTTTAACTTTAAAAATTTGACCACAATTTTTGATAGAATCAAAAAAAAATTATTTTCGCACTGACCAGGGAGGTTTTTTGGTGGAAAAGTTACATAAGCGCAGCACAGCTGATTGTTTACAATCTATATCTATATAAATATATAAAGCTGAAGGTGTGTTTGTTTGTTTGTTTGTTTGTTTGTTTGTACCTTATAGGAGCCCCAACCGCTGGACCGATCTTCCTGAAATTTTCACACCATATAATTGGGACTCTTGTATGAATTATAGGCTACTTTTTTTTTAATCACGCCCACATTTACTCCTTCCACATGGTTTTTAACAGATTTTATAATATAAACGAGCTAAACTTCGCCATTTGTGAACCAATCGCGATGAAATTTGGTTCGCTTATTCTGTGAAACTCCGGGAAGGTTATAAGGTAATACTTTTCTTTAGACTAGGACCAGGAGGGCGATAGAAGGAAAATTTCACCCTCTCCAAAACTACATAGCCGATTTTGATGGATGTATTTGAGTTTAAAAGACACATAGACAATTGTGCAACTCCGGGAAGGTTATAAGGTATTATTATTTTTTTTAAACTAGGACCACGAGGGAAAGTAGGGGCAATTTCTACGCCAGCGAGACCATCTATTTATGTTTTTGTGTCTAGAAGGACACATAAGTTACATATATTTTTTTTTTAATAGAACCAGGAGGAGACGTAGTGGTAAGATATGCCTTTCCAAAACTGTATAACCGATGGAGATTATATTTTCAAAATTGTGCTTTTTCCCGAGAAAATATGTGAAATGTATTATAACATTCTTTATGATATTCTCATAAAGTATTTCTTTATAAAAACACACTGAATAATTGAGGTGGAAAGCAAATCTATATATTAGCTAATGCCCACTTAACTCATCAATGGATTTTTCCTAATTTATGACTACAAATCCAAGATTTTTATGTTCAAAATTCAACTAATCAATCGAGAATCGAAGTTGAATACTGAACACAAAACCTAAAATTTATAAAAAAAAACATAACAATCCATGAGTTTACTTTTTTTATTACACATACGAGTACATATTTCTATTTTTAGATTTATCGGACGCGATTCTGGTCCGTATGACACTATCTTCCGGTGGCAAAGAAGAGGTGAAACGGGCTGAGCATATGTGTGTTCGCAAGGAAATTTTGTACCCTCTTCGTTCCCTAATACTGACCGGAGGAATATCTCACTGTTGGTTGCGGTGTTGACGGAAAACTAGGCGATCGGCAGACATGCCGGTAGGCTGGGTCGCCCCCACAATGCCTTATGTCGCTGAACCGTGGAGTCGAACACGGAGGAGACGGTTTTACACCGACTTCTGGGTAGACACGTATCAGACGACCTATCGCGGGTATCGAGCTCCAGCAGAATGCATCGGATGTGTAGGGGTCATCCCCTGAGTGCTGGTCCAAGATAGAAAAAAATACGTTCCAAATGGAATTTCACGATTCTACTCGACTGCCTGCGGGCAGCAACGTTGACCAACCAACCTACAATACCTAAATTTTTATAACAATGTTTTTTATTAACCCAAATTATATTATTAGTTAAGAGCTTTCTATATTAAAATTACGATATAATATTTGCCAGTGTGTTTCTATGTAAGCGAAATCTTTACACCAATCGCTTTGTATTTGATAGTTGGATTAATGCTTTATTTGATACCGGTGCTACTAAAAGGACATTGTTTTGAAGTTGTAAAATAAAGTTAATGAAATTTAAATAAAACTAGCGGATACCCAACGTGTTATGACAAAATATAAAGGACATACATAGAATATAGTATATTATATAGATTAAATCATTTGAGCAGCATAATTTTTGCTTCTTTCTGTCATTGAAGGTATTTTGTGAAAATCTGAAAAAATTATATTTTCAGAGGAATTGCGTGTACGAAAGAAACACACAAGGGCTAAATATTTAACAATGCAGCTGTCCACATATTTTTGACATTTGGTCAGTCAGTCAGTCAGTTAAGTCTGCTATATATGAACTTTATTTTGCAATGGCAAGGAAAATTTGAACTCTATATGACATAAGTAAATGCATGAATAATTTAAGAACATTTTTAAAATAGCATGCTAATGAAAATATGAGTACGAAGTAATATTGAAGATGCACGACTTTTTGTTTAAAGGAAAATTTTGCATTACATATTTTCAATATTTTTTGACCTTTTTCAAATCAATTTCTTATGCCTGATTAGCAAAAGTAAGACAATGGAGAGGCACAGGAAAATATATTTTGTATAATAAAGAGAAATATTAAACAGCTGCTTGTTGTAGCTAGAAGTAAAAGGATAAGGATTAATGGTTTAAAATCATTAAAGCAAATTTTAAAGCATACTTAAAAAAGAAAATTTTGTAAATTTTTTTATACAACTAAAACCACATCTTTAGAAAAGTCTTAATCTTTTCCCTAGGCTTTCTTAAAACAAAATTCCTAGTTTGCCATTATTTAACATTAATTGAATCTTCATTGATATATCACTGGTACAAAGTTATGAGTTTGTAATTTTTTTTAATGTATTTTTTGCATTGTCTCAAATTTGACAGTGTTTATGGCAGACAACCCTCAAACGGAAATATATAAGAATACCAATTTACTGTCTTACCTGGCGGCTTAATTGTGCTGACTGTTTTAAGACATTTTCCTTTCAAAAACTCTTTTGTGGTCTATTTCTCGTGTTCTTGGTCATTTTATTTTTGCTTCATTAAGTCTTTTTTTATTTTATTTGCTCTTGATTTGCAAGGCAATAACTTTTGAATATAATAGTTTTAATTATGGTATTTCATGTTACTATTGTATTCATTGTATATGAAATGGTTCATTAATGTGTTTTTCATGTCACATTAAAAAGTTGTTTAGCATCTGATGACTTTTTGTTGCAAAAACATCGATGATATACGACGATTTTATAACCATCTTACCCATGGCGAATTCAATAAATATTAATCTAGTTATTGAATTGCAATATACAGTACTTGGCGCTGCAACTAGTATTTCAAAACTCTAATTACAAGCACAAAGAACATTTTGTCACATGTTTATTGATTTTAAAATATTCTTATTCTAAAGATCGCATTTGTGATCATATGCCATGAATTAGAGGATTATTTTAAGAGTTGATGTTGTGCAAAAATAAATATAAATTTAAAAATAAACGTTACTGTTCATTCTAATCATAATCTAGACATCCATAAGCACTCAATTAAATATGGCATCATGCCATCCTTTTCAAAATAAAGAAAGTTTTACCGCCTTAATTTAAATTTTAATAGTTTTTTTACAGCTACCTCTCCCAAGACATTTTTATGTTAAAAGTAAAGATGAAATATCAACAATTTTTTCTGCAGATATTGCTGTCACACCGGTGAGTTCAAGTGGGCATGGTCGAAGTAGTCTGCACGTTGACTACAAAACGAATAATTTTCCTGACTTCAACCCCAGTTGCAGACTCGTAAAAACATCTCGCATTTTTTCTGATGTGCATTTCTGTGGTATTGTGTCAGTTGTTGTCGCAAGGTTTCACTGGCGAAGGCATAGTCACTGGTCACTGAACAGTAACGGCTTCAGCTGTATCCAATCTACAGGCACATCAGAACGCCCTCGTTCGTCGGTATTGTGTAGCACCGGCGAAGTAAAATAATTACTAAAATGGCTACTGAAAACGAAGCTTCAAAATTTAATACATCTCCTTGACATCAGAGACGCATAATAATTCGGTGTTTTATTTTGAAATCACGAATTCAAGTAAAATAAACGTTTTAAAAGAATAAAACGTAATAATATTTTCAAAATCGCACACAATAGTATGAACGTCAAAGAGAGTCTGAAACTGGGGTTGAACACAAGAGTTTTTGGTTTTGTAGTCAACGTACAGCCATCGCCACCCTCACTTTTTTCTATTAGCTAATGGGAAAATATTCGTTAAAGCGCCCCTTTTTGATATTCCGCCCGTCGAATTTGCATTTTCCTACATACATTTTTGAGTGCAAATCCGTTTTATAAATACCATACTATTCTAAAATTATTTAGCTTAGCTTCACTGCACTCCTTATATCCTGTTTTTAATATAAGATTTTTCTAAAGTATGCACTGGAAACGATGTGAACAATGTTACACATTTTTTTTCAATATTTTAGTTGAACATGTTTTTATTTCCATTTAGTTTTATAGCAAAAAGAATATTTCTATCATTCAAATTTAATACCTAATTAGTTAATTATTAGAACGACAACATGTAATTAACACTTCCAGCATATCCTTTAGAAAACAGAAGAAACACTACATTCACCTGCCTTTCAACTCCAATATAGTTCTTTCATATTTCAGCTAGATAAAGATCTTGAAATGTTATATGATATTCGAACAAGGGAAAAGAGTGACATATCACTCTACAGGCACTCAACAAAAAGTGACACTAAACAGAAGTAAATAGTCGACAAAATTTACATAAATTCCCACGTTATACATTTTCTATTTAAGGGAAAATCTTTCTACATATGGATATGTATTAATAGAATAATAGAAAGCAACCCATAAGGATAATGACGAAAAAAATATATTTTAATGAAGTTATTACACAATTAGATTTAAATAGGAAATGATAAACTCTTATAACAATCTTAAATTAATTTATGTAGCATAAATGCAGCCAAGTGGAAAAATATAATCAAACATTTTTTTTTTCTTTTTTTGTCTTTATGATACACTGTTTAGCACCATTATTTCTGGACTGCCATTACAAATAAACTGACCACAATGCAAATATTAAAGTTCAAAAATTCAATAATAACTGCTTGATTTCTTAGAATGCCAGATGATGATAATGAAATTTATGGAATTCTTGAAAATCATTAATTTTTGATATTTATGAGGTGTTGGAACATTTTTGGAGGGTGAAAAAAATTTCTCTTAGAAAATCGCGTGTGTCCTTTTCTGCAAACGTTTTCCTTTTTAATGATATCAGAAAAAAAAACGTATCTCTAACATGTTCTAAATTCTGGGTAATTGTTCAATAATTTATATGAAGTTCCTTTCTTTATTCCACCTTAGCATTAAAAAATGATTTTTCTTAATAATTCCACTACAGTAACTACGTACATACAAGATTAAGAAATCTTTTTGTTAAAAAACGAAACACAAGATCGCATAACAACTGTAAAATTGTAACAAGATCATTTCTGTAAGAATTAAAAAACAATACAAAGTTATACAACAAAAGAAATGATTTCGTTCAAATGTGCAATTTGACATATTTCTGTCACAAATACTGACAGTTCATTAAGGATACTGAAAATTAAAAGACAAATAATAACATCTGTTTCATTTTTGTTATTCAGATTTTAGAAAATATTACTTTAAAATTACATTGCATTGTGCCGGAACTAGGAAATAAGGTAGAGGGAGTAGTGTTTATTGGCTTTTAAATTTTCGCCAAAATGCGTAGTGCTATTTGCTGCCAAAACGATTAACTCCCTTAATAATGCACGCGTTGTGCGCATGAATGACCGGGTTTCGCAAACTAGTTTCCTGAATTCATTACAACAGATTCCATTATAGTAGCGATAGAACACCGAAACGCTCTCTACATTGCGACGATGCTCAAAAGAGTCAAAAGGCTTGGCTACCATACTATCGCAAATGAGTTGCTTTGCCCTTTCCTGTACAAGGTCGAATAACTTCAAAATGATCTGTGAGAGCTGTATTCCATTTTCATCTTGTTCATTTTAATCCTTTCTGCTAGTGTTTGCCAATGTACTTTACAACTTTTATTTATCACATCGACTCCTGTGCGCGAAATTATCGTACTATCCCTTTCCTCTAATTCCAGCACAATGCACCGCATATGTAGGGGTCATCTAATGCGCGCTGGTCCAAGATAAAAAAAAATTAAGGAAAAATAGTGACATAGAGACACATCCTACTAAATACAAATGATGCTTCAAACTAAAATGGGTTTGTTTAAAGTGTATATAGTGGGATGCATATACATTAGAGGGTACCAACTTACAAGCCAAAAAACAAAAAAAATAACAAATTCGCCGTACACTCCCGAATGTCAAGTATTTTTGGAAGGCAATATCGAAAAAATAGATATTTTTAAATTATATTTTTAATTATATTATTAATTGATATAATAAGAAATATTTTTTGAAATATAAATATAAAAAAAATATATAAATATATATGATGATGTTAACAAGCTGTTAACGAAATATCGAATAATAAAACTAAATAAAACAAAAAAAGACCTCAAGCTTAATAAATATATTTCAAAAAATATAGATATTTTTTGACCGATGGTAGGTATCGCCTTTTTAAACTTTTCTTTCAATCTTTGGCATTTACGGTCGGATCTTAAAGCTCTATATAACAATTTTTTTTCTCGAGAAGACCAATGCTTTGCTCTAAGGGCCATGTACTTTAAGTATCCCGTTCTAGTTTTTATCAACCATTCTGAGCTCGGAATCAATACAGTTTTGCTAAGGAATTAATTCGATTATTCAGAAAATCAATACAGTTTTGTTAGATAATTACTGTAGAACAGTCGTCATATGGAATCGGATTTATGCAACATGCATTCGGCAAAAAAAAATTAAATTAAATTTTGCGAAATAGCCTTGCTGAAATATTTTATATTAGTTGGTTGAGGCGGTTAGAGTCTGATGCACGTACTAAATGTCGTCTTTTATAATAATCTTCAATTATCAATTGGTGTACTTTTAAGTATTTTACGGTACTTGCGGTTCTGTTGCAAAAGCAAAATGGTTTGTGTCTTCGGTTTTTATATGGTTAAACACCTTTTTTTTTTTTAAATCGTTTAGGCAATTGTTCCTTGTTCCTGTCTCGAGATACTAATAATTTAAATTTGTTTTTGATATTTTTGTACGAATATCTTCCAATTGTTATTGAAATGCAACAAAACTTGTTTATTGTGCTTTACGTTGGGTTTGTCAAATATATTCTAAATCAGGAAAATTAAATTTTTCAGTAAAGAATTATTTTTTGTTATTTTTATATAAAAAAATGTGTGTATTTTTTGAAAATTGTAAAGATTGGCAAAACCTGAAATGCAATGAACGTATAAATGCACAAAAATTCTTTATATGACATGGTGGACCTCAATCACTTCACGAAAAAAATCTCAGTCTGTAAAAAAGTGCATGTGTACAAACAACAAATCCCCTAAAATTTGTCTGACAATAAGGATTGACAAAAAAAATTATACCCAAAAAAATGCAAATTATGTTCAACTCAGTATCTGCTGCTCCTTTTTTTTTAATTAAAATTTAACCATACAAATGAGACAGATAACGGAGGATGAGGCTAAAGGATGAGTATTGCATTGTGTTGCTTAAACAAATTTAATGCACGCATGTAAAATCATACAAACGATGCAGAACAAGAAAAAGGTCAAAAAACTTTTTTCTTTTAAGAAATTTGTTTGCCGGGGTTACTAGTTTTTTATCTCTTCTTCATTCTGGCTCACACGCATCATTTATAAAAATTAAATAATTTGGTGGAATTTCAGCAGTCTCAAAGTTCCTTTGAAGGGTGAATTTTTTATGCCTATAGTTCATCTGTGTTCCCAAAATTCTTCGAGTACTTACCAAATTAATTTTCTTTCACTTGCCTGAGTTTTCTGCTTCTTTTTAACAATTTGCATATTTCCTTCGAATCTGCATAACCTTAAGAAAATGTAATTAAGCCTATAATCGATTTGTAATCTTGCTTTTTAAACATGTCCTGTAGGTTTGTTTGAATTTTTTAATAATGAAAAATCTCTTCGATAGGCTAATATTTCCTTAATTTTTTTTGTGTTTCCTCATATTGTTCTTCTTACTCTCTTATATACAATTATAAATTTTGTTATTGCTGTTGACATATTTTGACAGATAAAGATCCAATAATAACCAGACATTATGAAGAAAATACAAAAAAGAAAGTGTAAGAATTGATTGCTAAGGGTATATTGTTCAATAAAAAACAAATAATTGTTGCGAAAAAAAATTATAAAGTAGTTAATCTGTTTGAAAAATTTTGTTACACAACGAATATTCTTTAATGTATAGTGAGCTCTTAATTACATTGGCGAAATTGAGATCTCAATAACCAGAAAATTGTATGAGATGCTCCAACAGCCATTTTGAAATACATACGATAGATAGTTTTACTGTCCGTATAGCTGAATTGATGCTAATAAACCATAACTTAGTATTGCAATTTGAATCTAATTTTAATTTAGCAATTTTAATTAATTTTAAATTATATACTTCACAACATGTACTTTTGGACATGCATATCTTAAAGTGTTAGAAGCTCTTGTTTATCGGCTTTTTGGGAAAAAGTTAATTATTCATTTAAAAAGGACGAAAAATAATCTATTTTTATCTATTATGTTCATAATTAACCAAATTTACCAACAAAGCAATAAAAATACTTATGGCTGTACATGTATGCTGTAAAAAAATTTATTTTAATTTATTTTAATATATATCCATATGTCCTTTTTTTAAGAAAGTTAAATTAATTTCCAAAAAAAATTAATTGTAAATTTCACCATTTGCATTTAGGTACAAAAATCAAATAACAAGCACTTTATGAAAGACCTCGGCAAACCGGAAGTTGCACACTCAACCAGCCAAATAGCTTGTCGAATATCGCCAAAATGGCATAAATATTACAATAAAGGAAAAAAAGAAAAATTAACCTCAAACGCCACTACATTCGTCATCAGTTCTCTTTGTGTCCACAGAGAGGTAGTTGTAAAGTCATCAATATCATCTATATAAACCAACAAAATTTAAAAAAGAATACGAGAATTCCACATTATTATCGACATACTATATTGATAAAAGCTCAAAAGTTTCTTTTTTTCTGTTTAGTATAGGCGAGAATCCAAGTTGTCAATCTAATTTCGTACTCACCTGTACTAAAACAAAGCCTAGAGCTTTTCTGAAGTCACATTCAATATGTATAGCATATGTATTTTGAGTCAATCGACCCTGTCCCAATCCTAAAATACATCAATACGAAAGGCAAATGCAAATTTGAAAATTGCACACAAAAGATCATAGGGAAAGCTAAAGATAAAAGGTGAGGGAAGAATTCAGCTTTGTCGTACCGCTGAATTAATTTTGGGAACTCCTCAGATGAGATCCGGCTATAACAACTGTTATAGCGCAATTCTGAGAAAGCTCATAATTCCAAAGAATATATCACCGACACCAAAAGCCATAAGTTAGGACAAAAGTGCTCCAGGCCAAACTATCTCAAATGCTTTAGAAATGTCTAGAGCCATCACCTTCCGTTCGCCAAAATGGTGAATGGATCGGCACCATTTTTCCAAGAGGAAAGCCAGTAAGTCAGCCGCGAAGAATCCTCTACGCAAGCCATATTAGTGGTCGGTGAGTAAACTGTTGTACTATATATACTTTACTATGTGGAAGTTGACAATAATTTACTCTTTTACCTCCATGGTACAAATTGCTGAAAAGGCTTCCTTCCCAAAGGAAGTGATAAGGTCGAAGAACATTGCTTCAGGACCCCCAGCTTTAGGACCAGTGCTGTAATACCATGCGGCCCTGGAGACTTGTTTATGTTGAGGAGTGCTAAAAACTTTATTACCGCACGAGCTCAAAAGCTATTAATGTTTACCATTTGAAATACGTTTTGTTTGCTTTTTTGCTTTACTAAAGGGAAAGATTTTTACTTCAAGTTCTTTATTTAAAAGTTCTTTTAATAAAAATTTATAATTTTGTGTTATTTTATATATTTTTTACACTTTATGTATTTTATTTATAGGAAATTTTCGTTTGAATTTGGCGAATACCAATACAAATATCAGGAAATCGAATTCGAATACCAATATCAGTAACATCACTTAAACGTAACTAAAAGTTTATTTATTTGAAGACTTTATACTTAATATTCTGACTGATATTAATGCTCCTCAATTAATAAACTCAAGACGCAGAAACCTTATTCTATTGAAAATTATTAGACAACAAATTATTTCTGGTGAATTTTAGCCAGCAGGCGAAACACAGTTGTGCAAATATTTTACAAAATACATGTTATGCTCGCTCCAATTCAAAAATGAAACACACATACATATATATGTACATACATACATAATACAACAATAGACAATTAAAATATTTTCCCTGAAGAAGTTTTACATTGTGAAAACGAAATATTGGAAGAAATTAAATTTAAAACAGAACATAATATAAGATCTCAAGCTCCATTAAATAAACTATAATTCAGAAAGAAAAACATCGAAAAAAAATTAGAAGAATATAATAATAGACAATTTCTTTTCAATAATTTGGGATATATAATCAAAGCATATACGAGCGTATTTGATAGACAACCAAATGTGGCAAAAAATATACTAAAAATAAAACAATTTATAAAAAATTCCTCATATGAAAGCAGAAGTCATCATCATGATGACAGAAAAACAAATTCTCAATATCATGTCGTCACAAAAGAAAAATACAATATAAAAACAAGTTACTACCCCATAAAAACGCAATATCCTATTTACCATCGAAATTATTTTTT
Source organism: Dexiosoma caninum (assembly GCA_963924685.1). Lineage (NCBI taxonomy): Eukaryota > Metazoa > Arthropoda > Insecta > Diptera > Tachinidae > Dexiosoma > Dexiosoma caninum. The sequence continues at coordinate 59,059,193 of OZ004726.1, read as the reverse complement.
AAATTGTAACGTAATGTTTCTCGAAATCTCTTTCTGAACAATTCCAAGATATATTTATGGTTGTGCAGAAGTTTTTCGTTTGAATCTATTAACAGAAAATATTGATTAATTGTCAACGTTTTTTATTTAAATGTCCAAAACCAAAAAATCATTATAGTCTACCCATACTTTTCCATAATCATTAGTTGCTACATCACCACCATCATCCACTTACTTTGTTGTATGTACGTTTGGTAATGATTTGATAGCTTTTCCATTGGGTACCACTTATTTTTCAAGTAAAATGCAAGGAGAGCCCTCTTCATTTTTTACACGTCTCTGTCAAATGAATGTCAATTTCTGACATGTTATGTTAGTTACACTTCAGTCATATTTACGACAAGCTAAAGTGTCATAAAGTGCACTCCCATTTAACGTTAATTTCATTTGCTTGGTTCAATGAGTTGCGAAAAAGATAAGCGGCAAATTAATGCTGGTTCAGCCATTTAAAACAAACTATTAAAATACAAAGAAGAAAAGCAAACTGGCAAACATTAATTACAATAGAAAAGAGTTTTTCATGTGAAAGGTATCCGCAGTAGCACGATTGAAGTTCAGTTGGCTTAAAAGATTTTAAACTTGAAAATTCTGCATATTAATATGTACTTTTTGGGCCATTTTAATAGCTGCTGCTGCATGATTTTCCCCTCTTGACTGACTTGCGCTAATGCAAAAAAATTATTTTAGAAAGATTTATCAATTCAATTTCTATAAAAAAAATTAATTTTTAAAATATCGACACATTAATATGGGTTTGACCCTTTGACATAGGAAAAAAGCAATATAAAGGTGCAAATCAAGAATAATTTGACGATATGTAAATTCGTGTAATAACTCTGCTGTGTAACAAAATACTCTGCAAATTAAATATTTTTTATAAAATTATTGTAAACATATGATTCTAATTGTGCTTTTTCCCTTATAAACTATATGTGAAATTTATTATTACATACTTTATGATATTCTCATACAGTATGAAAAATATCATAAAGCATTTTATTACAAAAGTAACTCAAAAATTGAGGAGGAAAGCATATCCATATAGTACTATTTCACTAACGCTTACTTAGCTCATCAGTGGATTTTTCCCAACGTCTGAATATAAACCCAAGATCTATATGTTTAAAATTTAATTAATCAAACGAAAAAAAAAAAAAAAAAAAAAGCACAATTAGAATCATATGTATAAATAAATATTCCCAAAATAAATTCAGTTAATTATTGTAAAAATGGTAAAAACTTACCATACAATGAACATTCTCAATTTTGTATAATAAAAAAGGATATAAGGCGAGATCCGAATTTATAAACCCCTTGTTGATAAAATTTCACAGGAATATTATCAGCATATATTTACGAGATGTGAGCAATTAAAATATTTATTATGTTTAATGAGAGTGAAAAAATAAAAAAATATGTTCAACCATGGAATATATAGGCAAGTGGTGCACCAGTACTCCTGCCTCACTTTGATCGGCGTCTTACTTACAAATCCCACATGGAAATAAATTTAGAAAAAATAAAATTGAAACTTACAAGTATGTACATATTTCGAACAATCGCACAGTGGATTGAAACATAAGTAAACTGGGGATTAATTCAGGGAAGCCTATTATTGATGTTTATATATTTTTGGAATAAGTATACATTATTTAGTAAAAAAAATAAGGGTTTTTGAAAAAAAATTTATAGAAAATATTTTTTTATTTAAAAAAGAAGAGAAAAACCTTTTTCTTCTTCCTCATCATCATCAACATTGTCGCCTTCTTCGGGTAGAATTAATAATTCCAATGCTAACTGTGGTATTTTGTGTGTATTTTTTTTTATGCTGGTAATGAATGGATCTGAAGTGAGCAGAAATCTATTAAATATGTCTTCATTAGTTTTTTCCCGGCTGCATTTACGAGCAAAGTATTCCCTATAGTTTTTAAAATCTTTGTTTCTAGCCTCTTGTGCTTCCTCTGAAAGCTCACCAATCGGCAAAAGGGCAAATCGACAATCGCGAAGTTCATATATATTAACGTAAGTTCGTGACAAATTTGTGCGTTAGTATTATTTTCAGAATTTGTATATTTTGTTAGTATTTAATATATTTGTATTTAAGTTTTAATTTTGTATGAACATTAAGTGTATCGCTGATAATTCCGTGCACTTTTTCGTAAGTGAGCGTGAGACAAAACTAACTCACGCACCCATCTCTAATAGAAACGAAGCTCATTAACAACAATAACTTTAATACCGAAAATATACACACAAGAGAGTAAAAAACAATCAAGTTGAATTTTTGTTTGTTTTTTTCAGCATATGTTTTTAGGAACTGGAGTTCCTAAAAACGCAGTAACTCCGCAACATTTTTTTTTGGGATACATGAGCTGATATCTCATATTATAAGAGCATTTAATAAAATTTGCTTGATCTCGTCCAGAAACTTGTTAAAACTCTATGTATATATCGAAAATACAACATTTATGGAGCACTTTGAAAAAAAACATTTAAAATATTTGCAAAACATGTATCTAAACAAAATATATTTAATTATATAGCTAAATACCTAAAGTTGATGGTTCCATTATAATATATTTACTTTTAGAAGACGTAATAAAAATTTTAAGTAATCGAAGTATCTCAATTTTCTATTTTAGCCACGTCACGCAAAATTTGCAAAAATTGTTTAACTTTGACCGCTCACTGTCTATAAAGTAAGTTACTCAAAGCAGTAATTTTAGCAATTGGTGATGTAGAATTTTATTCACTTTCTCCCAATAACAAACATGTCTGTGCAAGATAAACTTCAGCTTTTGAATTAATCCTCACTTTTGGTACATTTCAACCCTCTGTGAATCGGTAAAAAGACATGCATGAGAAAGAAGTGTAAACTTTTACCATACAAACACACCGCACAAAGCAAACAGATGTTATGCTTACACTTGTGGGAAAATGCCATTGCTTAAAACCAGAAAAAATTCGGATGCGCCAAAGCAAAATTTTACGAATTATAATTACTATCCCACTTATAAGGATCTAAACTTGCCGTTAGTCACCTCAGAGGGCGAATTAAATTCACAAAATTACTTAAAGAAACTGAAATGCCACCGACACCCGGTTCATTATAAATATCAATTAACACTACAATTTTTGATTGACGGCGGTCGTTCCAAAATAAAAAAAATAAAGACTGATTTGAAATTTGAATACTTATTGTTCGTTCAATTTATATTGAATAAAAAAAGATGTGTATAAAACATGGCAATGAATAAATTAATAATTTTTCTTCGTTATGCAAAAGTCATCATTATTAATTTTCCAAGATAAACTTATCTAGCGAAGTTTAAATTTTCTTTCAAAACCGAAAAGAAAACAATAATACTGTTAATCCCGAGACAGCCCACATTTGTCACGCAATGTACAATATTTGTTGGAAAATCTTTCATAACACACCCCTTCTCTGTGAGCGGCAGCCATAGGCATGGCAGTGTATTGTAACAGAAAGACTAACATTGTATTGCCTCAAATATGCATATAATTATACAAACTATCAACAGCAATGTAAGTATTTTCTATACCCGCTTTAAAGGCTGGAAAAATGAAAATCAATGTTGAAAAAGGTTACGAGGCAGCGACTTCTAAGGCGTAACAACATCGAACTAATTTATAATAAATAAAGTATTAAAGGATTTGGCAAATTAAGTGCAAAATAACAAATTAACACAAAAATATTAATTAAATATGCAAGCAATTATTTAAGGATATGTAAATAGTGTATGAACAATTGTTAGAACTGCTTCTAAAGAACACAGTTATGGGAAAGCATTTCATTAATAAAATCTTAATTAATATTCATGCAATTTAGTTTTGTTTTGTTCCTTTTTTGCTGTGCAAATAATATGAAAATCTCATTTTCAGGTATGTTGTTTCCTATAAACTCATTTAGTTATACTTAGATATACAATGTTAATGGATGGTATGTAATTACTTAAATGGTTTTTCAATATCATACAAGAACGGAAAAAGATTTGCATAATTTTGTTACAATTGTTTTGACATTTGTCTAATGAAATTTTAAAATATTGCGTAAATTATGTTAATTTGTTTACTAATTAAAATTACCTAAATCCCAAGGGAGTTTAATATTTCAATTTGGCGGAAAATTAAGGCACAAAATTAAGAGAAGAAGAAATTTATTCTCACGCAAAAAAAAACGACTTTTAAATTTTACCTAGAAAAAGAATATATGGTGAAAATTCTAACGGAAATACTTACAATACAAAAACTTTGTATACGAATAAAACTAACCAAGCTCCCAGTTCTTGTATAATTACACCATGTTACAAAATCGAAAAACTTAGATTTGCTTTTGAAATGGCTTAGTGTAGATTGGAGGCCAACTTGAGATCATTTTCACATTTTTTTAAATTCGATAACAGCCCCAAAATCGCAAGCTTTTTTTTTATCTTGGACCAGCACTCAGGAGATGACCCCTACACATGCGGTGCCTTGTGCTGGAACTAGAAGAAAGGAATAGTAGTAGAAAAAATAGGAAGTACAGCTTTACTATCTTACAAAGCTGCTTTTCTTGCACGTTATTTGTTTTTATAGCAGTGTTGTAGCGTCTCAGATATCAAGGAGATGTATTAAATTTTGAAGCTTCGTTTTTGTAGCCATTTTTAGTAATAATTTTACTTTGCCAGTGCTATTCAATCTGATGCGCCTGTGGATTGGATACAGCTGAAGTCGTTGCTATTCAGTGACCAGTGACTATGCGTTCGCCACTGAAACTTTCCGACAACAACTGACACAAAGCCACACAAATGCACATCAGAAAAAATTCGAGATATTTTTATGAGTTTGAAACTGGGGTTAAACCCAGCAAAATTTTTGTTTTTGTAGTGAACGTGCAAGACGATTTTTGGCATTGTGGACAAAAACATTTACCAAGGTAATTTTGCACCGATTTTGAACAAACAGTTTTTTATTTTGCAATCTTTCAAATATATTATATCAAAAAAATTAAAAAAAAATATTTTTTAATTTATTAATGTAAATTATTTGACTTTTTGTTTGTTTTTTATAATTATATTTATTTAAAAAATTGTTTAAGCTTTAAGTCTATTATATTTGCATTTATTTTTCTTTTCTAAATTAATCGATATTTCGATGCAACTTTGTGTAGAAACTTCCTACGTCCATAACTCGAAAACTAAGCGCTGCCGCCAGCTTTTTCACCTTATATATTTATTAAATTGTTAATTAACTTTGTATTGCTGAATCTGTTGATTTATTAATGTTAATATGGTATTTTTTGCATTTTCAAAATCAAATTCATGTTTATTAGATCTTGCATGTTTGGCCAATGCTGTTATATTAACATTTGTATTTACTTTTAATGAATTGTTACAATCATATTCATGTTGCTTTAGTCGTTTCTTTAAATTTTGTTTTGTTTCTCCAATATAAAGTGCCTCACAATTTTTACATTGTATTTTGTATACAACATTAGATTTTTGTCCTTTTTCAAGTGGATTTTTTAGATTTTTAAAAAATGTATCATTAAGTTTTAATGTTGGTTTCATTGCAAGTTGAATATTTGGTGTAAAATATCGACATGATTTAGGTAATTTTTCAGTTAAATTAGGAACATAAGTGATTGAAGCATAATTAATAGTTGATAAAATCTTACGAACTGAGGAAAATAAATTGAAGTTACAAATCCATGAAGTTAATCAATTAGTTAAACATGAACAATTTGCTTGCAATTATAAAAGTGATAAAAAAGTTTATATAAATACATATTGTAATTTGATTTCTACTTTTAAAACAAACTAATTTTAAATTTGATTTATATGTTATTTTTTGTTAATCTAATATATATATTTTACAAATAATTCAGTCAATTTTGGTAACATAAATTGTTAAAAAATTTTATTATAATTATTATTAAATAAAAATTAATTTATAGATCCTGAAGATGAACCTTATGGTTCGAAATATATACATCAACGTAAAATAAAGTATTTTATTTCAATGAATCTTATGGAGGCAATACAATATTAACATTAATTATATATTTATCTTATTTTTTTCTATAACCCTATATAATTTTTTTCCCATTTGGTGAGGCGTTGGTAAACTAGATTTAAGCTTAGCAAAATGAAAATTTGACGTTTTTTCTTGAAAATTTTCCAGTAGTCTAAAGATGCGAAATTTATTTATGTTATCAGAGACAACGTCGACGAAAATAAGCATTGTTGTAATTTTTGTGAAATCAATTAAGTGCAGCAGAAATGTAACTCCACATGCATTTTGAAAGTCTTTTTTTATGGTGGTACAAAATATTTAATATTGACGGTACGACTTGAAACTTTTTCTAAAGTTTACAGCTAATTTACATTATATATAATGTATATTCGTACATACATATGTACATAGACATTTTGCCATATAAAGCATTTGTGAAACAATATATTATATTGGTTCATTTGTTTTCCTTTTTATGAGAAGTCACATTTAGTATTCATATGCGACCATTGTAAAAATTTGGCGTAAATCTGCCAATTCTTTATTAATAAAATTTTTTTTGTTAAATTAATCCTATCTTATACATACCTCCAACTTAAAATTAGAATGTTTTGTACTTTTATATTAATAACTTTTAAAATTTTAATTAATAAATTATGTGTATATATTGGCATACGCGTAAATTAATTCCCTGTGTATGTATGTACGATGAGTTGTTGTTATTTTTTGATTGCTTCGTACTGAAGATAAACAAAATGTTTGTAAAGTATACATTTTCGATTGTCCGATTTTTGACGTTTTTTTCATATTTTATCGGGGTTTTAACGAGTTTTGGAGAATTTTATTTTTTTTTTCTTTTATGAGTAATCAAAATTTATAATGCTTTTCAAAAAACACATAAAAATTCATTTATAGTAAAAATATACTTTCAATAAGAAGGACATACTGCTAAATGTGACGATTTGAAAAATTTTACTGAAAAGAAAAATATAGTTTAAAGTTTATAAAGTAGGTTAGGTTAGGTGGCGGACCCTCCCCGAAGGAGAACGCCCACTTAGACCAGAGCTTAGGCCCATTGTGATACTACAAGAAACACCCACGGGCTAGGCGAGAATCGAATCCGCACCTCCAGTTTGATAACCCTAATGCTCATGCACTAGGCTACGAAGGCACCCGTATATAGTAAATAATATGTAAATTTTGCATTAATTTTTTTTTTGTTTTCTTTGAAAATGGATATATGAACCAGTTTGAATATAAAGCAATAAAAATGCTGGAATTTTGTTAACTTATGAAGTTATCCAACCTACGAATTATATAAACTTTTCTTAAACAAACTTATGCTCTCCTGAACATGTTTCGAAAAATTATGGAATCTTGAAAAAAATGCTAAAATGCAAGAAATTTTAGCTCAAGAAGAAATTAAATTTAGTTTGATATTCAAATATTTCTTAATGTTTAATTGATTTTACCCAAAAAAAAAAGATATGCTCTTAATATGATATTAATGTGAGTAAAACTGTTTATGGTGTCCCTGATTAATAAGTTCAGTCTGATATTAATTGTAATGGATAAGTTTTAATAACTATTAAAATTGTCCAAATACAATATTTCGCAAAATTACTAAGCAGCCCAACACTCATTTAGCAAGATTTATTGGTTAGCGAAAAATCTGACTTACAGCTGAAATAAGACTACTGAAATTTATGACAATTAAATTTTATTTTAATGATTATATTGTACTTATTAGCCTTTAATTAAAAAATAGAACATCATACTACTACTACTAATTCACAATCCGTATAAAGTAATAAAAAAATAAATAAAAAGAAAAAATTACTTTACAAAATCGTTGCTTATATGTATAAACACAATTTTAAATGCATTTCAAAATGTAGACTATTGTTAGATCTCTAGCGTTATCATCTTGTGTTGTGTACAAAAAGAAATCATATTAAATTATTTGACACATGTCATATAATTTTTATATATTGTAAAGTTGCAACGAAACAAATTCTATTGACAAAAATGTACCATATTAAGAAATCAAACAAAAGTCATTTAAACATACAAATTAGAGCACAGGCAAAAAAGTAAAACAAACAAAATAGAGAATTTGTATTATATACACAGAAATGTAAGGGAAACCTATACGCTCTACAGCATCTGTTTAAATATTGACAATAACGAAATTTTTAACTGGCTGCCCACAATGCTTTACATTTGCTTCGGCTTTAAAAAAAAAACAGCGACAAAACCAAGATTTGATCCTAGTTTATATTTTACTCGTACTTAGCTACTGTAGCCGACACCTTGCCAAACTAAACTGCTTAAAACAATAATAAGAAATTTGCAGCATAATCTGTTGTTTTTAGGTCTGCTAAAAAAAAATAAACTCCTATTCGTACTTCAAATCCGACTTAATAACAAATTTTTACGACTTGTTATTAGACAGCTGCGTGTCTTTAGCAAAATAAATAGTATATATTTTTTCTTTGAAATTACATCGATTTGGCAAGAACATGATAGTTTCATATGTGTATGTGTCCTCTTTTCAAATAAATTATTTCATGTTTGTATTGTTATCATTTTTGAGCCAAAAGTGATCGCACACGTGGCTTGTGCTTCTTCATATTTATTTCTTTGCGTTTTTCTTAAACAAAAGCACCACTGGCGTATATGATTTGTTGCTTCCTTTGGCCATTATCTTGCGCCAGTCTCTTGCTGATATTCTTAATCAGGAAGTTGTTGTCATTAATCGAAACAATAAGAGCGTTATTTATTTAAAGAGATGTAATAACACTCTCTGTGATGTATAAAAAGGCGAATAGAGAGTGTTGCCGGAAAACTATTTTTTTCACACAAAATTATCCCAAATATTATAAATTGTTAATTACACAGTGCAGCATTTTTGAAGTCAACAAGTGCAAACTCCTTCTCATGTGGAATTTCGCAAAATCGTTATCGAAACAAGGACAGCCCATTTGGGTTCTGTTCGGATTTTATGGTCTCATGTATGTTTTGTTTAAAATTTGCAATAAAATTTTGCAATTGTTTCTATTATACAATAATATCGCCAATGTGTATGCACTGGCAAATACAATAGCAAAAATGAAAATATTTTTAATTGTACTTATACCTAGAAAAGAAGTGCAATATACTGGGACATGTGTTGGCAACATTGTTCTATAGATTATGTTAACTTTCTATTGTAAGAAACTTATAACATTATATTTCAAAATATTGTGTTACTCATTGAATAATATAGGGCAAAATGCTAATAATATGGCGAATAACACATGCAATAATATTGTATAATTTATAGTCCGCTTAAATTGAAAAAAAAACTAATGAGATATATTTCACAACTTGAATTCAAATAGAAAAGTGTAAGAAGTTGCTCAGTTAAGAAATTTTCTAACTTCAGTAATAGATGTTTTGAAGCTACTTCTCCTACAAGCGTATTACGAGATACGATTTGTAAATAAGTCGCAATCCGCTAAATATTTGTTCGTAATGTCACTAAATATTGGCTGGCTATAGGTGAAAGAATCTCGTATTTTTCCTTATTTACTTCCACCATGTCAGTGAGTCGACGTCATTTTCCAACTGCTCTTCCATTCCTCGATAATTTTTCGAATTGAAGAATGTGTAGGAGCTTGCAAACTAACTTATATATGTTCAACAGTGATATTCTGTTGAATCTTGGCATACATTTGAATTTTGTCATCATGGGAACATGAGAAAAAAAGACATATCGACCCTTGTGCGCGAAATTATCGTATGTTACACTTTTTTCGAAATCGCCTTTTTTATGCAAATTTGTATTAAATCCATTAATTCATCTCTCGATCAAATATTATAGCGATTGTTGTAATAGTTATGAATATAACACTATGTTCCTGGCAGCGAAAATAAAAAAAAATAAATAAAAACGCTCTCCTGTAAATTTTACTTTTTGTAACATACGATATATTTGAATATATCAAGCTAACGTACTATGTTTTTAATTTTGTGGGACAAAGAGTTCATAGAAACGAAAAATCAATGTAAATTAAACCAATATCTTCACTGAAATGTTTGGTTGCAAATTATGGTTTAAATTTCTTTTAATGAAAATGTCTGATGGAAAATTGATTATACGAAATGATTTTGCAGTCAATTTACACAAATATTTTCTGACACAAAAATATGAAAAAAATTTTGTTTTGTTAAATTTTTGGTTAATTATGCAGTAATCGGCAACACTGCAAAGACACATTGTTCACATTTTAACCAGCGTGACCATTTTGGCATTTTTGCAGTTAAATTTAGCTTTTTTCTGATTTAGCTGCAAATTTTCGATTTAGCAGTTAGCATTTTTCAACTATATATTTAGCATTTTGAGCATAAATTAATTTAAGAATATTCAAAATAGTAATCTTAATTTGAAAATCTATCACAATTTTTTGTTGATTTCGCGTTCAAATCTGTAACCCTGGCAATAACGCGAATGAAAATTCAAATCTGTCATCACAATGATTATGTGTCAGAAAAAAATGTTAACTTGCTACTACTGCCGAAGAGTACTTTATAAAGCGGGTTAATTTTTTGCTTTTAATGTGTTTGACCTTAAACCTGAGAAGAACGAATACGAAATTATAAAAGTTTTCGTAGCTGTACGAAAGGTAAACAAAATGTTCGAAAATAATGATGCTGACCTTACTCTTTTGCTAGTAGACCTTTCATATCAAATTGTATTGAAATCTGACCAGTATAATGCACAAAATTCATGTTTAGCTAATTTTGTTCCCCAACGCCATATTTCAATTACGATTTTGAAAAATTTTTGAAATAGACAAACAAATACGAATGACATGCATATATTTTGCAGCTCAATTATAATGTCAACTTAGACAACGATTGCCAAAAAAATTTCATAATTTAACAAATAACTTTTTTGTGTAGAAAACTGTTTTAAAACTAATAAATGCAAATTAAGCGAACATTTTAGGAAGAAATTATTGACTTCTCTGTAGAAGAAATTAAAACTTTAGAACATCAGTGGCAGAAACTAAGTTCATATGAATAGTTAAATAAGAATTCAACAGTTGATTTCTGGATGTGAGTAAGTTGAATGACGTTAAAGAAGAAGAATACGTTCGATTACGTATTTAATTTATATTTTAAATTTACTATTAAATATATTATATACATTGTATTGAAACACTAATTAATAGTCATTTATGGTTCCAGTTTCTTTAATTTTTTGTCAATTTTATAATAATTTTAGTTTGTTTATGAACATAAATTACTATACTTATGACATTGAATTTAATGATACCTTTTGTTTGAAAACTTTTTATGAATGTACAATGTACTGACTGAAATATATTTGTTTTATAGTTTTAAGACTTTGTGCTCAATAAATATTTTATTGTTATGTTTTAATCAGTTTGTTTCATTGAAATGTTGTGTAATAAGAATTATAAAAAATATATCATTTATAAAGAAATATTAACTAAGTAATAAAAAAAATATAATTAAAATTTTAGCATTATTTTTCGGCAGTTTAGGATTTTTTTAGCATTATTTTAAAACCGATTTAGGTGTAAAATATTTTTGGATATGGCCACACTGATTTTACCTTTTGAAAATATATGAAAAGAGTTCCAAAATCATATTAAGAGAACGCAATAGATTAAAAAAGGCCGAGTGGTGAATGACAGAAAGAGAGAGAGGGCAGAATAAGTCAATGTTCTCAGGAAGTAAACAAATGAGCACATTTAAATATGACAAAAAAAAAGGATGTATGACCAAGTGAAAATTCCACCAGTATAAAGTTAAAATTTTATAATTTAATAAGCCGACCGAGTCACGTGTTGCAGAACACTTTGTGTTCTGAAAATTTGCATCATACATCATGTTTCATTTTATGTTTTAATAAATGCTGAAATTCTGAAATATTTATTTTTCACGATTGATATTAATTAAAAATTTTGGGAATCGGTTGACCTTGCCAGTCACCCCTGAAACTCCTCGCTAAGCGTAACCCAAATGCGTAAATACTTTTTGTAAATTTGTAATTGATGACTGGTTTCACGGTCAAACAGAAAGTATATATGGGCAACTTCCACATTTTAGTGGCGATAAATTAAAAACTCAATATGCTCTTAACGCATCGTTCGTGTTGTAGTAACTTGCTGAAGGCAAAATGTAGTTCGTAAAAAAATGTACTTTGAAATACAATAAGAAAAAAATGTTACTACTTATTTTGGCTCTAATATTTCCAGTGATGCAAAAGTAAAAATAAAGTTGATTTTCCAATGTCTTATTTCACCACTTTGAAGCAATGAGTAGTCATATTGTTTATATATCCATTTGATGTTTACAAGGATTTGAAAAAATCTCTCTGGGCAAAAATAACAATAAACAAATGTGAAATCGTTTACTCTCTGCGTAAATGACAAGCAACCAGGGAACTATTTGTTCAATGGCAGTGTTGCAGCTACACACCGAAGCTACAAACAACCATTTATGATCCAATAAGCAACCGGTTGTTTCAGCTTACCAATGCAGATGAATGAATAGAAAGGGCGAGCGCAAATTTCTTGATTTATAAGCAATTCCTAACAAAACATTCGTGTATCTGCTTTCGTACGCCAAACATCTACGGCAGTTTTGTGTCATAATGTTATTATAGGCAGTTTGTGTTCACAAGAAGTGTTAAAAATTTATTTGCACATGAAGATACATATATATTTGTGTAATTTATTATTTATTCCGTTATTGCTTTTATTAAGTTTAAAATTTTTCTTTTGTTAAAAATATTAAGTTTTGTGTTTGTATTGCGAAAATTAATTTTTTCCCAAAAAAATATTGGTAAAGAAATGAGTTTTTTTTGATATTTGGAAGGAGAAAAAAAACCCAATGAAATTTTGGAAACATTTTTGGAATTCTTTTTTAAGGTGAGTCAGCATAAAGCTTTAAATATACATAATTTTGTAGTCGGACCTTCAAAGTTACTAAAGTTCGAATGCTGAAGAATTTTTCATTTCCTTTTTTGTCTTGTGATTTTAAATGATCGAATAAGATCACTAGTAGTATAATTTACTTTTCTTGCCTTCATTATTTACAAACTAACTAATTAACTCTTCTTGTGTAATCTGAGAGAAGTCGAGAGCTTCAATAAGTTAGTAGACAACTGAACAACTTAAAATTTTAAAAGATATTGTCACATAAATTTTATATCGCCATATATTTTTTAATGTTAATGTTTTTTATTTTAATTTCCAAACACGCCCTTTAATTTAATTCTTTTTCTTTATTTTAAGCGTGTTAATCTCCTCCCATTTTTCTTCTTGCACTTCCTTTCCCTTTTTTATTATTTCAAATTAAAAATAAAAACATTTAGTTTTTCGTCGCTAATTTCCTCAACCAATTCCAAAGCATTATTTCATTGATCTCAAGGGGAAAAAATGCGTTGTGTTTCTAAACAACCTTGAAATTTGTTCCTTTTTTCCAACCGCCAAATGCTCGATATGAAATTTTATTTAATTAAAAATGTTACAATCCCAAAGACTAAAAAACCTCCCTGATGTTCTAAGATACGACAATGTTCATTGTGCAGATTGATCTTTAAAAGGCTGTTTGTAACCAGCCAAAGGTACCAAGAAACACAAAAAAGGAAAACACTAAGAAACACCTTGGTCTTCCTCCATTTCACCCATAAAAAGATTTTTAAGCTGAGGGTAATACGTTTTTCTTTCTTTTTCTTGCTTTTGTTTTTTTGTGTAACTTCAGGGTGATGTTTTTAGATCACATTTAGTTTATATTGAATCCTTTTTATATGCTCAAGCATTGTTAATTATTAGTTTCTGAGCCTAAGGCTTAAATGATTTCACCCAGAAAAACAAAAATGATCCACAAATGTCAGTCAAGATCCTTGCGAACACCTTGATTTTTCCTGTTGTTTTTTTCTCGCCTTAGAAACGTTCAATCAAAATAATAACTGTCTTTTCTTCAAACGTCTAAAAATATTAATATGATTATGTTATGTGGTTGCATACAGTTTGTTTAATTTTTACCAAAAGTGTAACAATTCTTTCCCTTTATAATAAAAAAAATTCGTTTTTGCTTTATTTCCAAAAAAAAGCAACTGTTGTTTATTTTAATAGATTGAATATTGAATTAAATGCCTGTGAGAAAAAATATAAGATTTTGCGCCTCTTGATAAAAAGTTCGCTCGCTCATCATAGATTTTTAAAAGCTTGTAAGATGTTTTATAATATATTGCTTGACTTAGAAAACGAAAAAATATGTGCCATTTTATCAGAGAAAGGAGTAACATTTTACACTCTTTAAAATGTATTTAATTAGAAAATTAGTAGTTCAAGTTTCCGGAACGAATGCTGAATGCTTTAATATAATAATTTTGCAAAAAGTTAAATTTCGCTTTATTATTTCTTTATAATTTATTTGAGGCACTCAATTGGTAGTCATAAAGTCATATGTTTTAAAATAATAACACGAAATATATAACTGCTGTGAACAACCCGTCACAATTTAGCCTGCTATTTCAGAACCCAGTCAGAATGGCAAAATATCAAACACAATTGAAAATACTAAAATAAAAGCCAGTTAGAAATGGCAAATCTTGTGCAAGTTCATTTTTAACTGAAATTATAAAACTAAACCAGCTGTTGACGATGATATGAACTGAATAATTGTTTTAACTGCGGCATTCAGTGGCTGCTAGCCAGAGTAGTTACACAAACAAAATGTTCAAATAAATGGAAAGAGTTAAAAGTGTGAACACTTTCGAACAATTTTAAACAATTTTTTTATTCTTATATCAAGTACAAGTAGCGGGAGCTTGTAAATGTTATCACCGGCTCATCGAAAGATGTTCAGCCGATCGACTGCTACAACAAGTCCCCTTTTATAATGTTTAAATTGAAAGTCAGACAGTTGTCAGCCAGTAGTTTGTTGGCACAAAAGTATTTCGCGACAACTTTGTGCATCTTCTTCAGGAAATCAATATAATAAAAATTATTTGAAAATGTTGCCTAACAATAATACAGGGGCAAAATTACGACATTCGATTAGAATAAACAAAATACTATGGAAATTTGTCGAAATTTCGTTCGATATCGAATGCTGTAATTTGGACACAGAATCAAAGAAATGTATTGTCAAATTTAAATTATTTATAAAAATTTTCACAAATGTATACATACAGTCGAACTTCTCTATAGTGAACTTCTCTATAACGAAATCTTCTCTATAACAAATAAAATTCGTGAACACAACATTTTTGTGAGTATTTTCATACATTTTGATCTCCCTATAACGAACTTCCCTATAGCGAAGTTCTCTCTGTAACGTACAATTTTTTAAGACCTAAATAGAATTTTTCACACTAAATAATCTCTCTATTGCGAAGTTTTCAGCAATCGATTTTTTGCATCAATTTAGTCACATATGTATGTATTAATAAAAAAAAAATTAATGTGTTCATGTAAAAACAATTTTTTTTGTCTTTATAAATATATTTTCTACATAAAAAAAATGTAGTAAAAATTTTCTGTAGTTTCTCTATAAAGAATTTTCTCTATAACGTAGAAATTAGACGGCCCCCTACTGCTACGTTATAGAGAAGTTCGACTGTACATACATATGTCCAAACAAAAATAACTTTAACTTCAACTTATTTTTATAAAAATTTATTCATTGCTAATGTTAAATGAAATATCGATTAAACCACATTAAAAAATTATATGTATATTTTAATATTTTTCTTAGTCGTTTTTGGGCAATTATTCTGAAAGTACACAGTGATCACTGTGAGCAATTTGTATGGTTATGAGAAACCAACTTCTCATTCTTTTGCTATACAAGACAGACTTGCTGACTGGCTGACTGTCAGACAGGCTCACAGACTGACTGGTCAAGCAGGCATAAAATTTAAAATATGTACTTCAAATACCAAAAAATAACCGCGTAAACAAACCAAAAACTAATCATGTCTACAGCTATCAAGGGAGGAGAAAGACTTAAAGGCAGGCAAGAATTTGTTTGAGAATTTTGAAATCCACAACAAAAGAAAACAGTCCTTTTTAAATTTTTGCAAAAAAAAAAAACCAAAGAAAAAATTTAACTCTGCAATACAAACTGGTTTTTATTTTAGTTCGCACAGCAAAAATTAAAATTATAAAAAGAATAATATAGAAAATTCAAATAGAGAGAAAGGATCTTTGTTAGTTTATTGAACGAAATGTTTGCTTCAAATAACGAAATCATATGCAAATGTCATTTTTTCTTGAATTTTGTTTTGAGAGCCTTTGCACGATATTAAAGATTTATTATACTAATTTTTTGTATTGCAAAATGAAAGAAACATTCAACAATTATATTTTTCCGCTTTCTTTAATTTTTCTTTGCTACAAAGACAATTTGTGCCAAATATCTGTCTTAAAATTAGTTTCATTGTTTGTTAATAAAAGGTAGACAAATATAAGGGTAATACAGGTTTTTTGAAAACAATTATGTCAAGAAATACCCATAAGATACCGGCACTTATCCATACATATATCACACAAACCAAACATTCCAATATTATGTGTCTCGATCATAAAGGGTGGTTAAATTTCAAGGGCCGATGTTGATTTTGAATAAAACACAAACTATTTACGAAATTATTGTAATTTTATTTTATTATGATATATTGGTATTACTCAATTATGTATGGAACAAAATATCGGCCAAATGGGCGCCGCGACCACGGCGGCACACCTCCAAATTTTCGATAACCCTGAGGCATAATGGAGGTTCTATGCCGTTAATGTGCCGAATTATCTCATCCTTTAGCTCTTGAATTGTTGCTGGCTTATCGACGTACACCTTTTCTTTCAAATAACCCCAAAGAAAAAAGTCCAACGGTGTCAAATCACATGATCTTGGCGGCCAATTGACATCGCCATTAGGTGAGATAACACGGCCATTGAATTTGTTGCGCAAAAGAGCCATTGTTTCGTTAGCTGTGTGGCAAGTGGCACCGTCCTGCTGAAACCACATATCGTCCACATCCATATCTTCCAATTCGGGCCATAAAAAGTTCGTTATCATCTCACGACAGCGAACACCATTCACAGTAACTGCCTGACCGGCCTCATTTTGGAAAAAATACGGCCCGATGATGCCGCCAGCCCATAAACCGCACCAAACAGTCACTCTTTGTGGGTGCATTGGTTTTTCGACAATCACTCTTGGATTCTCATTCGCCCAAATGCGGCAATTCTGTTTATTGACGAATCCACTGAGGTGAAAATGTGCCTCATCACTGAAGATGATTTTCTTCGAAAATTGATCATCCACTGTTGCCGTGGTCGCGGCGCCCATTTGGCCGATATTTTGTTCCATACATAATTGAGTAATACCAATATATCATAATAAAATAAAATTACAATAATTTCCTAAATAGTTTGTGTTTTATTCAAAATCAACATCGGCCCTTGAAATTTAACCACCCTTTATAAATAAAAAAAAAAAAAATAAATAAAATAATTTTACAAACAACGTCTTTTACAAAGCAGTTCATTTTTGAAAAAAGGTTTATTTTCAAGAAGTTTATTTGAAACATGTACATTTTTCAAAAAATTTTTATTATTAAAAAAGCACGATTTTGTAAAAAAGATACTTCTCAGAAAAGTATCTTTTTGAAAAGTACTAGTTTCAGTTTCTCAAAAACAAAACTTAAAAAAAAGTACTAATTTTTAGAGTTACTCCCAAAAAAGTACCTTTTTGAAAAAAGCACGATTTTTAAGAAAATGTTGCCTTAGAAAAGTACCTTTGCAGAAATGCAGCCTTTTAAAAAATGCTACTTTAAAAAAAAACGTTCTTTTTCAAAATATACTTCCTTAATAGAGTATTTTTTTCTTAAGTAAAAACATGAATTTTCAAAACAACGTATTTTAGAGAAAGGGGGACAGTTTTACTTAAGGCCATATATCTATATAAAGTGCTTCCTAAGAAGTCAATAAGATCCTGAACTATTTATGCGGAAGTAGTGCACAATCAGATTGCTCTACTTATTTTTACATAGAGGAAGTACTCTTTTTGATTCATTGAATTGGAAGTAATGCTCGTGATGTTAAATAAATCTATTTTTTTGCAATGGAACTTAATTTTTATTATTCCTAAGGAATTCTGAAAAGTTGCTTATCGCTTCGCTTAATGCTATTAATAAGAAGCAGAATTTTATACAATTCTATACAAATTCTAATTTAATTTTATCGAAATACAATTGAAATGCATTTTTTATTACTTCGCTGGAATTATCGATTGTGCGGATTTGTCAGTCACGATGTCGCAGTGGTCGAGTGAGCATCGCGCGTTCGCTGTAGAGACATTTCTGAAGATTAATGATTCTTACGTAATTGCTCGTCAAAGTTTGGTATTCGACGGATAAGTGATGGACCGAGTATAAATTTAATTCTTTCGTGGGTGCAGAGATTCCGCGCAACTGCTTCGGCTAGGAATGCCCCACGGCCAGGGCCCAATCGATTCGAAACATTGAACTGGTTGAAAGCAGTTCACATGAAAATCCGCGACTTTCAATGCGGAAAAGAGCAGCCTCACTGGGACTTCCAAGAGCGATTATTCATGAAATTTTAAGAAAGGATCTGAAGGATTTGGATGACATACTATTTAAAAAATAAAATCCGCATTTCCATTCTAATAAAACTTTGTATCAATTATTACGTTTTTCATTTAAGTTTGAAAATATAAATCTGCTACCAGACACCCTTTACAAGTATATAAATAAGCAAACATAAACAAATGTTTTTTTTATAAAATCACCTTCGTGGCAATTTTCTGCAGGTTTTTCTTCATAACTTCCTGAGAAGTCGAAAATATTTCGGAATTAGATCAAAAGCAGTCCCTATGGAATGAATTGTAAAATTTTTCCTTGGAAAATAAAAATTTACAGAATTTTAAGGCATCAGAAATCTTTTTATAAATTCTTATTTTAAGGACAAATCCTTTTTTTGCATATCTAGGTGGCACACTCTTAATTTCGAACTGGCTCTTTCTTTTCTACTATATAATGTATTCTATTTTAAGATTTTTTTTTATATTTTTCAGCTATTAGTTTTGCTACAATCTTCCTGCCTGCGGTAGACGGTGTCTTTGATAATTTGATTTTTTAAAAATTGATGCTTGCTTTACGATTAGGCTTTAAATTTCATTGAAGTAATACTTCCTATTTTAAACAATATATATGTAATATTTTAAAAATATTAAGTGTAATTTTCTACATGGTTTTTTTGCCATTTAGTCATCCCGTCCGTCCGTCTGTACGCCTGTCCGTTGGTCGTCCCTACGATTCTTCGTTTGTCTTTTATTGTTCTCAAGAACAAAGCCCGTCTACTGCTGCAGAAATAGCATTCGTTGCAAAACTATTTTACATTATCTTACTCTGTTTCTTATGCACCATTTATAATTTTTTTTTGCTGCATCCAGCTGCAGTTCTTTAATATTTCTTGTCTAGTGTTTTAACTCAAACCCTTATAATTTATATTTACAATTAAAGACAAGGTGTTTCTGTCAACTAGACACTCTAATCCTTATTTGCATAGTGCGTTGTTAAAACTAAAAATTTCAAAGCATAAGTTATCCACATTAAATTGAAGTAAATAAAGACATCCATACATTGTTCAAAAATCACAGTTCTTTTAATCGTTACTTGCTGATGAAAACATTTTTTATAAATAGATAAGGGATTTTTTTTTTTAAATTTAAGAAAGATAAAGTTCAGTGCAAGAAGAGTTGAGTACCCTGGTTCAGTGGAAAAGTAGTAGATTTGATATTTTCTATTGCGAAATATAATTCAATAATTATGCAAGTGTAGTACGTTCTTCTCAAAGCTATCGTTATCTACACAAATTATTGTTACCCAGGTTTTACAGGGTGTAACAGTGGTTTCAGATGGTTTCACAGCTCCTACAGACCCGGTTTGCTCAAATCTTTTGCACGATTTTTCCGAATGTACGCACATTTGGACGATTAAATTGATCGAAAAAATCACGAAGTGCACGATAAGCATTTTGATTTGAACGCCCATTTTCATAATAAACCTTAATATCATTAACGCGTTGCTCGATTGTATATCTTTACATGGTTCAAATTGATTTAGTCTGAAATTGAGAAATGTCAAATGAAATGCAGAAAAAATCTTGACGTTTAGGTGCGGTGCACATTCAACATCGGCCGCTAAAATTTAACCACCCTTTATAGTATGGTATTTTGAGTATAAACCGATAGCCTGAGTATAAGATTGTTGTCTAAATATAAAACAATAGTCTTAGTATGAAACTCTGGTCCGAGTATAAAACCCTATTCTGATTAGTATTCGGACATGAGATGGAATTCTACATGAAACATAATAAGAATTGTGTATCACCATCAATTTAAAACGCCATAAATTATTATTTTTTTTATTATAACTTTTTTTGCAAGTAATTGTCTTCAACCGTTTTATTAAAAAGAAAAATGTCTTAAAAGGGTTTCTTTGTATTTCGTTTTAAGCATATAAAACAACGATGACTATTTAACAAAAAAATAAATGCACATGTTTAAGAACAATGTCAAGGACCCTCTTAATAAGCACCGTTTAAGTACTTTGAATGGTCTGCTTTTTATTTAATTGCAGGCGTGCAATCATCTTATATCCTTTTTTACTTATTATGCATGTTTAAGCAAAACATATAAATAATATAAATTTTACAAAAAAAAAAAATGCAAGACATTGTAAAATAATATTGAACAAGAAGAAAGTCAAGTCAAGTCAAGTAAAGAAGGGTTAATTCAAAATCATTAAAAAACTCCTGCATATGAAGCGAATAAGAGTTAAATAATTTTAATAGTAATTAGGGCGCAATCAATAGCAAATAAGCACAAACGCAAATTTCAATAAATGCATTAAAAAATATATGATTAATGAAATCATAAGTTAAGTGTCAGTCAGGGTTTCATTTATGGCTTGGAGTGAATCAATTTGTATTTGTTAGAAATAAAATAATATTTAAAAATAAATAGTTTTAATATAAGAAAATTGTAATGCGTATGAATTCGCGAAAACGGCAACACTGGAAAGTGTGAACGTCTCAGAAACGTGAACATATTTATTTTTCCATAGAATATTCTAAAACGTGAACAAAATCTGAAACCTATAAAACTTGAACATTTTTTTTTTATTTATTGTATTTTAATCTGTTTTTAATTTGGGAAATACCCGAAGAATTACAGGATATTTGTTTATTTACATATGCTTAAACGTTTTTTTTTTTCGTTTAAGTATGCGTTGACCTGTTAGTTGCATTTTGACATTGAAAAATGTCATTAAGAAAGTTAGTGGTAACTTTAAAAGAGAAAATTAATATTCTTGAGTTATTGCAAAAGGTTTTAGTGTTAGAGGCCTGCCAAGGAAATATGCAGTTGCAAAAAGTTTCTTGCATTAAAAAAAAAACTGGAAATTATTAATCGTGTAAATAATACACTTTATGGCAGTGGAAAGCATAAAACATAAACCGTGCTTCTGAACTTCCGAGAATGCAAAAAAGTCTTGACAAATGGTTCCTTCAGAGGATATTTCCTCTAGAAATAACACAGTGAGAAAAAAAATGCGGTTCTACTTCTTCAGGTACTGAATTCTCAGCTTTGTTTTATTATAGGTTGCAGTGCTTTTAGTGAATTTAATTAAAATTTAATTACGGATCGATGTTACTCTTTCCATGGTCAAAGATTGCAGCAACAATCCTAAAGTAGGAAGTATTGAAATTAAGGATGATTACGACGATGATGATTGCATTATATTACAGCCAGAAGTTATAATTAAATCCAAGGTAGCTGTAGAAGCTTTGAATAGGGCTTTAATGTATGCTGAAAAAGAGATGGTATACCAAAGTGACATTAGAGTGCTGAGAACCCTTAAAGAAAAAGCTGTTTTAAAGATGGCCGAACAAAAAACTTACCGAAAACCAATGATTGATTTTTTCTTTTCATTTAACTGATTCTTAATTATTCAAACAAAAAAAATGTTTCTATTGGTTTTGGTTTATTTTTTGTTGTTAAGGTATTTAAATTAATTAAATTGTATCCTTATTTTATATAATTTTTTTTTTTGTTATTTATCGAATTTAAAACGATTTGAAGCATTTTTACTTATTAAATTATAATTTTTTATGTTAAATAGGTTAATTCTTTTTTTAAATTTGTGTACTCGATAACGCGAACAAACTCAAAAATGTGAACTGGCTTGGTAAAAATTATTTCACCTTTTCGCGAGTTCGCTGTATTTTATTAAAAGATTTTAATGAAATATAATTTTTTAAAAATTCTATTAGAAATTTACGCAAAAACCTCTAACAACCAGTTATCTTTTAAGTCAGCTACTACCAGTAGACTCCTCTGAATGCAATTAATAAATATGTTCACAATTAAATATCTTATTTAATGCAGCAATCACTGCAACATTGCAATCTCAGCTCTAGTTTCTTCTTCTTAAAAACTAAATTATACAATGCTGATCTCCACGACTCATTTGATGGCAAGATACTCATTTCAAATCACTCCTTACATATTAAATTACATACCCGTATCCTTAATAAGATGTGTAATTTTTATTCCCATGATGATGATTAAAGACCTCAAAAAATAAAACTAATAAAAAAAGTCTATGGCAAAAATTAAAGTAAATTATTCATCTGTAAGGCATTTGCAAAACTCATTCAAAAATCCACCGGTAATGGATTTAATATTTCGACTATTACATCATTGACTGATTTCGCTTTCAAAATAATATTTATTTCTAAACTTTAATTGTGCTATTTAGGGAAAAATACTCTCTGATATACGCTGTTCTCTGGCAAAAATCAAAGAGTAAAGTGTAAAAATTGCAAAGGAAAAAGATCGTTTTTGTAGGTGAAGTTCTTTCAGGTCTAATATTCTCAAACGCCTTTCCACAAAAAGGCAAAATATTTTAGTGAAAAAGTTTTCCATGATCACAACGATGAAAAAAGAATATTCGATAAAAAAAAATTGTATAACTTTGTTTCTCAATTCAATCGAAAGAAATCGAAACGTTCACCAATTTATTTTAATTTTCATTACATTATTAATTTTTACATTACATACACATTCTTTTTCAGTGTAATTGCATAGTAGTTGAAATTTATTGGCAAATCATTAGCTCGTTTCTGTATTTCTCGCATCGTAAAATTACTCATTACTTTAGTGTGAAACAAAAAATTTCATCGTTTCTTTATTTGTGAGAAAAAAGTGTTTCTGTATTTGAATGCGAAAACAGACAATACTAATTCTGTTGTTACTGGAATATTTCCAGTAATTAAGTGTCAAATTCAAGTCAAACGTCAACAAAAGAAATAAATAAAAGAAAAACCAGTAAACAGTGAAAAAATTGGAATTTATATAAAGAAAATATATAGTAAAAATCCGAATAAAATGTACAGTGCAGCAATAATAACAGCCAGCAACTAAGGGATGCAACTGACCCATTCAGCATTCCGGAACAACGATTCAGGGATCTATATCGTTTGAGCAGGGACGCAGCTCTTGCATTATTCAAAGAGATAAGTCCCTACATGTCGGAGGGTGTGAAAAAACCAAGTTAAATCTGTTACTATTATAAAGTTTAAATACACTTTTAGAGCCTCCCATTGCTCCTTGGATTTGCAATTTGCGTTCAATTTATCAAATTGACCTCTAGCAAATTCTAAATTCGATGACATGTAGTCTATTAGCTTTTCTTTTTGTTCTTTTGATATTCTTTCAATTAAATAAATATATAAAATAAATAAATTAAAGAAATAATTTACAAACACATTATTATATACATACATAATAATTTTAATTCAAACAATTTATTACTCACCTTTTCAGCTGATTTGGACTCCATATTATTTTATTTATTTAGTTATTTTAAAAAAATCCGTACGAAATATTTCTAGAAATTTCTAAACTTTAAACTGTTCTCGCAGCAATTTCA
Source organism: Dexiosoma caninum (assembly GCA_963924685.1). Lineage (NCBI taxonomy): Eukaryota > Metazoa > Arthropoda > Insecta > Diptera > Tachinidae > Dexiosoma > Dexiosoma caninum. Next base: position 59,035,093 of record OZ004726.1, on the reverse strand, counting down.
AATGTGACTTGTTTTAACAGTTCTCATGAGAAACTTTTCGCAAAACGTTGGTACAGAAACACTTTTTCTCACATCCTTCCAATAATTGTTGGAAAATTATTTAAATGACAGTTAATTCTCGCAATGTAAAGATACAGAAACACTTGTGTGAGAAAAACCATGTTTTGTTTCAATTTACACTCTTTTTGTTACAATTCCCTCTTTCCATGCGAGAACTACAGAAACGAGCTACAGGTCTCTATTATTTTATGCAGAGGCTAAGGCCTAATTGCCATGGCCTACTTGATACATTATGTTATAATTTATAATTATCCATAATGTTTTCTATAAATAAATAATAAATAAGTACTTTATGGAAAACTTTAAACTTTGTAAAAATACATACAGTAGTCCCTGAATTTACGTCATGATTGGTTCCGAAAAACGACAACATAAAGCGAATTTAAAAAGGTACATTTATAACGGAATTGCAAAACATTTATACTTACATTTACAGATTGAAATATCTACATATGTGACGCGCAAAATAGAAAGGGACCTAAGGGTAAAAACCAGTTTTGTTCAGGAGAGCCATTTTAAAGATTTAAATACGTGTATCTTTGGTGTGCTTCACTTTCATAAAACGCGCATATCTCTGGGAGGGAACACTTTTGGGGCATGGGATCGATCTCATTCGATGCTCAGATGTTGTCCACATCAAAAAAAAAAAGTGAAAATTGCTTTTTTTACCTTTAGGTCCCTATCCCTATGCGCTGTCACATATGCAAAAAAAAATTATAAACAAAAACGATTTGTCCTAAAGAAGCTACGCAAATTAATAGCTAATAAATATTATTAATATTTTTTGAAATATATTTATTAAGCTTGACGTATTTTTCTTTTATTTTATTTTCCATATTTCGTTAACAGCTTGTTAACATCATCAGGAATAATAATAAGCTTAATAAATATATTTCAAAAAATATATTAAAAAATGTCAATTAATAATATAATTAAAATATTATTAATCAAAAAAACACACCCACCTTGAAAAATCAGTTATAATTATATTTACAAAGAGATCAAAAAACTATATTATTTAAAAAAACGTTCAAATTAAACTGTGTGTTTTTCTTATAAAACATAAGCAACTCAGGGGATGTAAATCGAATGGATGCAAATCAAATTTAAAATTCTATAAAAATATGACGACGCAAACCGAAAAAAAATTAATCAACGCGATTTATGTAAATCAAGGGATTACTGTATTTCTAATGAAAACTCTACTCTGTTTTTAAGTCAACAATTGCAATTTGCAATAATAAAACTCACCTACATCGAATTCATACACCATAATGTCTCTCACCATAAACATCAACAAATTTTTGCGCAGAAAAATTCAACTCACCTTCACTGTATGGTGAAATGGTTATAAAATTCGTTAAGTTAACTAAGAGGAGTTGTTTAATAACATTTTTCAATGTACGGAATATTAGTTAAGTATTTATTTCACTTCTGTGTCTTCCTTTAAGATTTTAGCGTGTTTCTACACCAAATAACACTCAATGCTCAAGTGGACGAAACAACAACAAAACCTTCAACTCTTTCAAAATCTTTCTCAAACTCAGCCCCATAATTCTCCAGCAAATTCTCTAAAGCCTTTTACAGAAACGCCTGTAACTAACAGTAAAAAACAACATAGAAAACGCTATACTATCGACGACTTACATTCAAACAAACATAAAATGCCGACAATGACACACACTTTAGAAAGACGTTTACATCGTCGTTCATTGGACAACCATTTGGATGTGGCTTTGGACGAACGTCGTCGTGCACGACATTCTTTGACAAGTAATCATAACAAGGAAAATTTTGGCATACACTTTTTGCGAAACTCTTTTGGTAACAGCAATCTAACGGCCCTGCATGATCTCAGCAATGGCAAGAGTCCTCGTCGTTCTATAGAGCAAGCACAGCCTTTGGCTTTAAATATACGTAGGTATAATACAGCCGCGGTAACTTCGTTAGAAATGAGTGCAGCCAATAATGGAGAGTTGAACTCTCGATTTTCGGATGACTTTGCCGAGGCAAACGATGTAACTCCCTTGTCAAGACTGAAGTTTCGCCATAAATTGAAAGAAGACTCTTTATCTTCTTCGAAAATGGGTGATGTTACTTTAGATAGAATGTTAGATGCCATTATTGAAAGCGCCACGAAAGAGGTGAAGCCCAAGTGTAAACATAAGTGCTTGGGGAAGGATTGTGAAGAAGAGTCGGATCCTAATGAGGATAGTATACATGAAATGGAGGTTAGAACACCTCAGCACTTAAAAAGACAAAAAGTGGTAAGAAGAAAAAATCCCAAAAATACTGAGAAGAAAAATAAAAAAGAAAATTCAGAAGATAAAAGATTAGGAGAGAGAGAGAAAGTTAAATTAAGCAGACAAAATGGTATGATAGGTTTGACTTTGCCCAATGGCATACCTAGTCCAGAAACGCCTTTCTTCTCTTCAACCAAGAAAGGGTTATTGAATATGAAAACGCCACCAGAACATCTAGTTTTTGAAATCGACAATAATTTACCGAGCTGCAGTACACCCACTTTAAATGAGGTGCCTTCTATTAAAAGATGCTTAAGCTTCTCTTGTAACAGTGAAGAGGAGGAAGACGACTACCAACATAGTCACAAACGTAGCTCCGTGGCATCCAGCATAACCAGTTCCATACAAGAGCAATTAAGCGATAATTCCTCCTCCTTGATGGGCAATATGATAAAGGGTTCTTTAGATGTAGCTATTTATAGGGATGAAGACAAATTGAATGTACACGGTGAGTTCCAAATTTAGTTTGCAATAATCGAAAGAGATTGTAAAAATGTGTTTCTTTCAGTTATACGCTGCCGTGATCTACAGCTAAGCAATGGTTCCTCGAACATAAATGCTTACGTCAAGGTAAATTTATTACGAAAATCAGTAGCTGAATATCGTTGTTTTCAACGCACAGCCGTTCATCGTCATTCTAGTCGTCCATACTTTGATCACTGCTTTAAATTTGATTTAACGGATTCAATGCTCGCCTTGGATGATCTCGATGAAAATTATCGCTTACAAATGACCGTTTGGCATCGCGATAGACAACTGAAGTGAGTACGATCGTAGTTTTTGAATTTTAATATGTAGTTCCCTAACTAACTAACTGGCTAACAAAATAGCCATCTATGAAATAGTTGGTTTATAATGAAATGACGAATATCATATTTTCGATAAAAGTTAAGACTAGATAATATTTTATGATTTCCTTAAAACAGAAGAAATATTATTTTTTTTTCACAAATTTGACATTAATTAAAATAAATCACATATGTCATCAAATCAACAAAAATATAAATTTTTATACACATATACATATTATGTTCCATTTTACATGACTTTTATTACATATTATTACATTGTTATTTGATTTTTTCTGTCTTTGATCTCCTATCAATATTCAATATTCTTTCCAATATGCTTCTAAACTTTGATTTCTTCCGTTTAGTTGCATATCGGTTTAACTTTGCAATTTTTTTTTCTTCTATTTTTGTTTTTCTTCTATTTATTGTTTAAAAGTTTTATTCTTAAGACAGTATTCCCATTTTGGCAGAACAAACATATTTATGAGGTCATTTATATTTGCATATGTATAGGAGAAGCATTTTTGACGTCTTCAAACAGCTTATACAGTGAGTGCATATAATATGAAGCAACATCGTCACTCCTGTTTAGAGGGAATTGAAATAAACTTGTCAACAGAATTTTTTTCAAAAGCTAAAATTTTCAGCAAATAAACTCCAAAATATTGCAGAGAAATTGGAATGTGCGCGCCCTTTCTCTCTCTCTCACTCACACTTGCTCGCGCTCTTCCTTTCTTGATTTCTTCCTAAATGGCGCATTGAGCCATTTTAACTAAACTCTACTTCCACATGTTGTTATTTGGTAGTTTTCCACAAAAAACCTTAAACACTTTTTTAATAATAAAAAATAAAAAGAAATAGCAAATGTTGACTGAAAGCTTTTTTTTCTGTCATCCTATAAAAAATACAACGCAAAAGGCGCGCAAAGTAATTTTGAAACATAACAGCTCCAAAAACTTTAAGTAACTTTTTAAAATAAATGTTTCGGAATTTAAAAAATCTTAAAAAAAATTTCCAAATCGCTTTTTGTCGTTTTACGCTAATAACAACTTCGCAATTTGGTGTTCTCTGAGGTCGCATTATGTGATTATTATTCCGAATAAATACCCTCTAGCACATCCACATTTCCATATCTTAAATCCTGCATTTTAAATTAAAGATAATTTATTTACTGATTTATTAATTTTTTTTTCGTATACTACGAATCAGGGTTGTCTCCAATCGGGATGCAACAGTAATCTGATCCTTTTAAATGCAGGTGCATTTTTGTAGGTGAAAGCATACATGTTTGTCACTGACTAACCCGTATTTTAGGGAAAAAATTAGTGACAAAACTTTTATTTATTGCAAAAATGATCAGATTTCGTGTTACTTTTTACTTTTTACTGCAATCTTGAAGTTCATGGTTGTACTTTATTACTGGGTAAATTCGAATCTCTTATAAAGTCATTAGGTCTCGCTAAGGCTAATGTGGTTCTTCCCAATTTTAACTATCAGTCGCACTTGAGTTTTTTTTTCTATTGCAATTAAAATATTGTATTACTGAAGACACTACATTATACTTAAGACTTTATTTTGATTAATCAGAATGTCCATTTAATTGCGTTAGAAAATATTAACAATCCATGGGCATGATTTGTTAGCTTCCCCTATATTTGTTTCTTTTGCATTTATTCTACTATTTTTAAGAAACACCAGCTTTAGGCCTCATTTTTATGTCATATACAAATGTATTTCAATATTTCGCAACTTTGTGTAGCTTGTCCAGAAAATGCTGCAAATAGTTGCTTTAAAGCTTTAAAAATACTACTAAAAAGTATTTATCTACGAAAATGCTTTCAGTTTTCTAAACGGTAATTCACTTATCTTAAACAATTCTTTCTATTACTACGTTTATACGTGCGACGACTCATTCGCAAATAAGAACGTAAAATTTTGGCGCATATTTTTATTATAGCGATTTATTAACACAGGAAATCAAGTCAGGCAATCAAGTTGTTTTAAAACTTTCACCTTTCTTTATCATCAGGTTATATTGTAAACATCTATTTGTTTAAAAACACATATGGACAGTTTTCCGATGTTGCCTTACAATTAGTTATTTCCCTACTGATTGCAAATTTGTTGCTGTATAGTATCTACGTATGCTCGTATAGAGAAAAGCTATATACACATAATTGCCGTATGTTACAATATTGACAGGAAAATTGTAATAAAATGTTTAGCAACCGTGTGAACTCACAATTCTTCATGTGACAACAAAAGCCACAAAATGTATTGTCCGTGCATTGTACGACAATAATATTTTGTCATAATCGTGAGAACAGCCATTGACAAGTAATTCCCAGATATTGTACGGTCATTTTTTATTGTCAGATATTCTTAATTTAGTGCACCATACAACAACACCATTGGCAGATAAATATTTATATTGGCAACGCTGCCCATTTCATTATACGAGGCAATGTTTATCATCTTATGTGGCAACTTTTGCCATACAATAAACTGACAACCGTTTGACCTGACAATTTTTGTTCAGAGATAAATTTATTGTCGATCAGTTGTGTGACAATAACATTGTACGGTTTTCTTACAATAGCCTGAACTAACAGTTTAGCTTTTGGTGGCAATTTTTCAATGTCAGTGCATTGCCATATCGTACAATATTGTAAAATCTTACAATCGTGTGTACATAGTTTAAGTGCAAATAGTTTTATTGGCAAATAACTCGTACTTATGAACGTTGTATATGTTGCGAAAAACATAGCTGTTTCACATACTATTGTTTACTATTCCTATGTTAAGATTCCAGCACAATGCATCGCATGTGTAGGGGTCATCCCCTGAGTGCTTGTCCAAGGTAGGAAAAATAAAAAAAAAAAAAAAATTACATTATAAATGAAAGGAACATTTTAGAAATTGGTTACCGTAAAAAAGCTTTAATTATTTAAAAAATCCAGAATAGAATTTAATCCAACTGTAGTTATTACAAATTAATGAAATTATTGTCGTGTTCAAGTTCACAGTTAATTAATTTATCACAATATTGTGAAGAAAATACATTCCTGATTTAAATAAGGGAAAAAGAACAGTTAATCTAACAGTTAAACAGAACAGTTAAAGAGATGATATTAATGACTTTACAAGTACCTCGCTGTGGACACAAAGTGTACTGATGACATATGGAGCCTTTGGTGCAAGACCGTGGAAATTCAAAAAATCGTGAACTGAGAAAAATGCATTTGAAGTTTTGAGCCATCTTTTTCATAGTATTTTCGTTTACTAAAGTAATTTTTCTTACAAGTTTTTAAATAAAGAGGCATGTTTTGTAATGTTTTCTGTTTGTAAATTTCTTGTCATAACGGAAATATTTCATTATTGCAAATAAATATTGTTGGAAATAGCTGGAGGCAATAAAGGCATTTGTAGCTGTAGAATCTGAACAGTTAGAAATAGAACCATAATCTTTTTTCCTTTAGATATATATTTTCCCAAAGATCATTTCTGTATACCCAGCTGAAAAAAATTAAAATTTTGCGTTACTACGGTATTGCACCAAAGGGTCGATATTTAGTGGCATAGAAAATGCGCATTATACTCAACTGGTGTTGGAGATAAAGTGTTCTTTTTACCTTATTCAAATCAGGAATGTAATTTCTTCACAATATTGTGATAAATTAACTCTGAACTTGAACACGACAAAAATTTCATTAATTTATTTAACCCTAGAACCATAATGTACGTAAATTTTACGTACATTTTTTTCACATGTATATAAAAGAAGTGATCGGCATTCTAACGCCAATTAATTTTAGCTATGCTCTCATCAATTGTGCTGCTATGCCTACAAGTGTTAAAGCAAGACATATTTAATGTTTTATAGGAATTCACAGTATGCGCACTTAGAGACTAACTTTAGTATCGTTGGTAATAAAGGTTAAATTCTTGCACGTAATTTTTTCGTAACGTTAGCACACTATGAAAGAACAAGGCTGAGATAACTCGCGAGCTACTCGGTTTGCAGCACTGTGGATCATCGCGCTGTGTTTATGATGAAAACATGACGTTAGTCTCTTTTATGCCGATGAAAAATAAAAACGTGTTATCGCTGTTATCAATGCACTATGAGGGACTATTTAGAGAAAAATGTACATATTTGAAAATTATTTTACTTTTTATAAGAAAGTAATTTCAATATATATTTTTATTGAATTAAAAAAAAACAATTGAAATGAAATCCTACCGAAGATTTGTCATTTATTGAAATTTATCAAACGAAATGTATATATACGTACAATTTACATATCGTTGGTATTAACGTATTATAAAATATCGTTATGGTTCTAGGGTTAAAAAATCTTCTTACGGAAATAAAATTGAAAGGTTGATCACGAGGCGAGGTAGGAGGCAATTTCCGCATGTCCGAAACTATCTATGCGATTTTAATGGCATGTAAAAGATAGATAATTTTGCAACGTGGATCGCCTCCACTAGAAATTATAATAGTAAATAAATTTTTGCTGAATTTTGTTTAGTTTATATAAAGCTTTATATTTGTAAGAAAGCAATTTGAGAATGCATTGCCTACAACGGTCCATCCATTAAACAATATTATTGTGTATATTATTTGTCATATTATTTCTATTTTGCCATATATTATGAAATAAGTGGTACAATCCTTTCAAATTGATAATATGGTACAAATTTCTTATAATAAAATGTAAAAACTACACTGTATATTGCACTTCTTTTGGATATACAATGTAAATTTATATTCAATATATTGTGTAACTTTCGAATATGACATACACATTTGCGATATTATTGTACAATTATATACAAATGTGAGTCGCGCTTAAGAAATCTAAATAAATTAATAACAGAAATATTTTCTTATAACCGAATTGGGACTTAGCAGAAAATATTCATAATAAATAATAATAAAAAAAACTTTTAAAGCATATTTGAATAAAAAATTTACAAGTTTACGAATAGTTTTGCTCAAAATATAATGACCGTTTTAAGTTTAAAAACTTGTATTAAAACAAAAAAAAAATGTGTAGAAAGACCCATAATAAGTTAACCAGCACTGCGAAATGCGAATGGAGGATGTAGAAGAGGATGATGCTACCGATGTAGCCGAACTGCACCCTTTAGTTACTAGAATTTTACCGACTAGTGAACTCATGACAAAGAAGTGCCCGTTTTTATGAAATTTTATGAGACCTTTACAAATCTACCCAGCATATCTATTCTTAAGGATTGTTCTTTGCCACTGCTAGCGAAGGAATTCGTTCAACATTTTCGAATGCATTCGGCGATCTTTGTGTTGATTGGAGGCTATTCAGAATCTATAATATTCGATCGAGTCCATGTTGGCGTTTTGATTATTCGTAAAAGTTTTTTTTCTCATTTGAAGCGTGTTGTACAATAAAAGTTTACAATTTAAGTTGAGGGGTTTAAGTTTCTATCGATTATTCAATACGTCTGAATGAAATTTAAATTTCAGTTGTGCTCATTTTGCTTCGATGTGATATTTCTTATTAAGACGACGTCTGTAAAACTGTATGCCAAGGTATTTTAATTAAGAGTTTTGATGTACCACTTGGTTATTTTTGGTCATGGGGGGGACACCTTGGCGGGGTATATGAAAGGATTAATTTTACTTAATTAATATTTACTCCCTAACCATTAACCACTTTTCCAACGATTTGCGTTTGAAAGGCTTTTTAATGGGTTTATAACGTCAGTATCGTATTTGACATATCCGAAGTATACACCACATATACCAGCTCCGCAATGCTTGCAAAGTAACCCTCCGATTTAGTAAAAAATACTTCACAAGCATGACCCAAAAATTTATCTGTGAACGTAAACTTATTTAAATCCTAAAAGCTTTCATCGTTGCTCTGACAAATTGTTAATCTAATTTATATTTTGTTTATTTCTTTATTAAACACTTTCTATTTTCGTCCGCATTCTTCGAAAATATTTAACAACCCTTAAAGGGAAATGTAAACAAAACCAAACAAGCACATGGCTTGTTGACGCATTGTTTATTTGAGCAGCGATTATGGACAGGAGAGCACGCTGGCAGGGTAAAGAAAAAGTCTCAAAGTAAATACCGGTAAATATTAAAAAATAAAATGACAAGACAAAAATAACATCACATGTATCAGACACTAGCACGTTTGTTTAAAACTTTAGCAGACCCATATACAATGACACTTTGGAATTGCTGCGAGAGAGCTTTTCTTCGAAAGCTTAGAGACCAAATTTTGTGCGCAACTAACCCTCAAATACCATAAAATTATATATTTTCACTGGGTAAATTGTAAGTTTTGCTATGGGTTCTATCTCAGTTAGTTTCTTGAAGTGATTTTATTAACATTCTGGCTTAAAAATTGCAACGGCAATTTAATTAAATGTAATTAAAATTAAAGTTTTTAAAAGCAAAATTCTATATGAGGAAAAAAGCAAAATACTGTGAAAATTTTTAGAGCTCTTTAAGGCAATAAAAAATGTGCTTGTGAAGAAAATGTATTTGCATAAAAGTGAGAGTTTAAATTTTATATGAAAATAATTTTAAGATTATTAATTATATAATTACATAATTACGATTTTTTTATTGAATATAAATAAATTTATAATTTTAATTAAAAATAATTGAAAGAAAAAAATCAATAACGAATTGAAAGAAAAAAGGAAACACCAAGAAAGTTACAAAAAAATTTTCAATTTAGAAGAATAAAAAAACAGCAGCAAAAAAAATTATGGGAAAATTTTATGGTGTAGAAATTTTCTTCTCCAAATTACAACTGCAGAAAAAAGTTCTCTAACAGAAATTGTCTAGCAAAACGTGGTGTGTAAGAGTGGGTGCGAATGTGTGTATATTTAAGTATGTATGGGAGCATATAATTGTGAGTGGTTAAGTGTGCACAAGGGTGACTCGCAAATTAAGAATAGTGCAAAGAATTTTATACAACATGAAAATAAATACTTTTTCTACTCATAATTTTAACTAATTGTTGAATAAAACATGTAAAATTTTGTGTCCAAAAATGTATTCAAATAAGTTCTATAATTTTTGTTTGCTTTTCATTTAGAACTTTAAGGTGCACTACTCCCTTTGCAAAATTAAGCGCAAAAAGTAACAGTAACAAGTACTTTTGAAGCTTTTGAAATTTAATTTCGTTTTAAATGAAAAAATATCCAACAACAATGGTAAAAGTGCTATAGAAACGTACATTTAAAAAATAAGTTTTGCCAATAGAGCGATTAAAAAAATTATTTACGCAAAATTTTTTTTTTTGGAAAACGTACTTTTGCTGAAAAAGTTACAATACAAATAAACTGAGTGCGTAGTTTTTTAAATTATTTTTAAGAAAAACTGGCTGGCTGGCCTGCGATGTCACATGATATTTATTGATCGCTCGCTTAGTTACTTTCCAAACAGAAACTAAATTTTAAATGTTGTTTTTGTATTGAATGTAATAAAACGACCGAGAGATATTTTGTGTCATCGTGTTACAGGCAGTTATTTTTATACAAAAAAAAATTTGCTAAAGAAATATTTTGCCAAAAAATCTTTAAAAAAAAAATTACTTTGTGAGTAAAAAATATTTTTTCTTAATATTGAAAACATTCTTACCAAAAATTACAGAACTCTCCCGTGTGAGAATTTCCGCAATAGATAGATTTATTCTAGAATCAGGGTGTTTTGATGTGGTGAATCTCAGATCGCGCGGTGTGAACTGCTTGTGGTATCACAGGGGGTCCGCCATCTAACAAAAACCTAAACCTTTCAAAAACGCATTTTAGTACTACAAAAAAGTACTTTCTTGCCTTTTAGTTTTTAGGAAGATTTGGCCATTATTTTTTTTACATTTATTTTTTTTTATAAATCTAAAAAAAATACTTTTGGTAAAAAAAAGTAAGTTTGCATATTTTCACAAAATACTTTTTCATGAAAAACCACAATACTATTTGTTAATTTTTAATATCACTTAAACTTTTTGTTAGAAATTATTTTTTACTATTTTTTGAAGGATTACATTTTAAATACATGGTAACTTTCTGCTACTTTTAAATATGTTATTTTTTTTTTCATGATGGCGAGTAGTCAGCGTGTTGGCTCTACAACCAGAAAGACCCAAGTTCGCTTCCCAGCCAGTTCAAATCATAAAAACCTCCATAAGCAACCTCCTTCGTCGGTATTTGAGCAATACAACTTTGCAACTTTGCTCTCTTTAGTTCGGATGCAATGCATTGCATATGTAGGGGATTGCCCCTGAGCACTGCTCCAAGATAAAAAAAAATATACGCCTTTTTAGAAGAATCTTCTTTATATTTAAGAAAAAAGATTTGCTTAAAAATAGTTATTCCACAACTCTTTTCTTGCGAGTATTTCTTACTTCATTATCCAACGTTTTCAATTTTTTTAAAGATCGTTGCTTGCACTTCGTGCTATTGTTCAAAAAGTAATTTTCGAACGATTACTTTAACTACTTTCGTGCTTTCTACCATAATTTTTGCATGTTTAACTTCTTTTTGTAAGTGTATTCTTTAAAACTGAGTCTGTATTCTGTAGCGGTTCAAGCTTTTTTTTGTATTTTATGTTCGTGTGTTATTAATTGCGTTTGAGCGACTTTTATTTGCAGTCGTGTATAGATTACAACATAGGAAACGATACGTAAGCATTGCAAGGATAACAGGAATCAAATCCACTATTCCTATAGCAACTACAGCTACACTCGCTCTATAGTATAGTAACTTCAAAGCACATACTTATATACGTATATGTATGCATACATACATATGTACACAGATGAAATAAAAATAATTTCCTTTTGCAACAAGCAATTGTTATTTGCATTCCATGTAAATTCATATTTTACTTTGAATAAGGAGAGTATAACTGGAACAATATTTCCACTTTTAAAAGAAACTTCTTATTTATTGTGTTATACTGGCTGCTGGATGCTGGCTGCTGCTGTTTTGACTTTGTTTTGCTTTTATAAAGAAAAAAAGACCATTTTATATTTCATAGTAAAGCAAGGTGTAGCCAAGAAAACAAAGGAAGGATAACAATATTTGACCATAAACTGGAAAAAAGTAAAATAAAAATATGCACTAAATCTTGAAAGAACTTTGTTGTTTTAATTATGAAAGAATATGTGTTGAGTGCTTAAATCAGAGTTGCCAGAGGAATCCAAAAAAAAGTCAGCTAAAATGTTATACAGTTTAAAAAAAGTGGTAATTTTTGTAACATTTTAATATAATTAAAAGAAACAGTTCACATTTCAAACACCTGGTCATATTAGATAAATATCTACCATTTGGTGGAGTATGCGCTGGTGGTTTTTCTCGACAAGGATTGTGCGGACTCTGAGGGGACTGGGTGTGCACCAGTCATAGATTTGCCTGGTAGAGGGACTGCTGACCAACAGGATCATCATATCCATCCTGGGGCGGACTACGGAGGTGAGAATTGCGAACGGCGGGGAGTCCTATCTCCTCTGCTGCGGAATCTGACCCTGAACTCTTTGCTGAGGAAGTTTGACGCCGCGGCGTATAAGAGCCTAGCGTACGCCGATGTTATCATGGTGGCGGTGTCGGGTGGACACATGGACACTGTGGCGCAGAGGCTGCAGGCATCGCTAGGGATCATCAGTGGATGGTGTGAGGGACGCGAACTGGTGGTAAACCCGCTGAAGACGGATCTCGTACTTTTCACAAGGAAATATAGGATACCGTGCTTTCCGCTTTCCAGGTTGAATGGGACGGTACTTGGGCTGTTTGACAGCGCATTCACCTTGACTCGAAACTGTCCTAACACGTGACTGTCCGTGACAGGGCGAGGAGGGCGGCTATTGGATTTTTTACGTGTATGAGGGTCATAGGGAGGACCTGGGGCATAGGCCCAAGGGGTGCTGCCTGGCTCTTCGACACGGTGATTGGAGCACCAACCGAGAAGTGGTGGAGAGGATACTACGTACTTCTGCTTTGATGGTTACGGGTGCATCTGGTACTATCCTATCCAAGGCTCTATTCGTGATGCTGCACTGGCTGCCGGCATCCTCGGCCATCAGGCTGAGGGCGATTGGTGCATGCATGGAGGCTGATATTGGTCCTGTGACGGTGCTGCGGGGGTTGAGGATCTTCCCGTGGAATGTGGATTACTGCTTACCCAACCCGCTGCGGGATAGAAGATTCAGGGTGGATATGTCCAGGGCACGGGGAATGATGGGGAATTGCCCAGGTGTGGACGGTTTATTCACGGACGGATCGAAATCTGACGGAGGAATGGGGAGTGGGGTGTTCATTCCCCACTGTGGGAGGAGGTTGAGTTTCAGGCTGGACGATCGTTGCAGTGTGGTACAGGCTGAGATATCGGCCATGAGGAGAGCGGTGAACTGGAAGAGATACCACGGGATATATGCGGAGTATATTCGTGTGTATACCGACAGTAAGGCTGCGATAAGATCGCTGTCGGGTGTTTATAGGACATCGATTTTGGTTCGTGACTGCCGGGCGTCTCTGGACGAGATGGCTTGGTTTACACGCCAGGAGATTGGGTATGCCGTATAACGACTCCTGCAGGAGCTGTCCTGATGAGGAGGAGGATACAGTTGAGCACTTGCTGTGGCACTGTCTCGCTCTCGCCGTTGGACGTGCCGTTGTGATGGGGTTTCTCTTCGTGCGGGACCTCGCGGTGGTGTTGGGGCGCGATGTGAGGGGGATAAGCTTGTTTATCCGGTGGTTTTTTTTTTTTTTTTTTTTTTTTTTATCTGGGATCAGTACTCAGGAGATGACTCCTACACATGCGAGGCATTGTGCTGGAACTATAGGAAAGGGATAGTAGAAGAAACGACAGGAGGTGAAGCTTAATTAATTATTTTTGCAGCTCTGCTTTCGCACGTTCTTTCTTTATACTCGTAGCAGTGCTGAAGCTTCGGTTTAGTAGCCATTTTTATTATTATTTTACTTCGCCGGTGCTACACAATACCGACGAAGGAGGGCGTTCTGATGTGATTGTGGATTGCTATCAGCTGAAGCCGGTATTGTTCAGTTACCAGTGACTATTCCTTCGCCGCTGAAACCTTCCGACAACAACTGACGCACAAAGACACACTAATGCACATCAGAAAAATGCGAGATGTTTATTTTTATTTTAAAATTTTAGTCTGAAACTGGGGTTGAACCCACGTCTGTTTTTGGTTTAGTAGTCAACGTGCAGACTACCATCCATCGTGCCATCGCCACCCTCAAATCGTCCAGCCTCAATGGACAATTATCGTCAAAATTGTAATGTTTTGGAAAGATTTAATTCATGGATCATCAAAAAGAATTAGCCAAACATTTTTCTTTATATAGGGAAGCAAAACTTTATATCAGAATGCAAAGTAGCTTTTATTAGCGTAGCCCACGGTTATTAAACTATAGAAGAGAAAATTATGTAATTTAATTTTTATTGCACTTTTCTCTGAAATATTTATATATTTCCGAAGTTCATTGCGGAAAAATTTCGATGTAAAATGTCGTAAAAACTGTATTAAGATTTTAAATATTGAGCATTTTAAATAAATTCGTAATATATAGAAAGATATTTTAAAAATCTTTCAATTGATACCAATATTGATCATGTACGTTCAGAAATGTAATGGAGAATCGCACTTCTATATGGAAACGACCAAGGTCCATAACTCTAAAACTGAGCGTTAACCCCAATTTTTTTTTATTTTTCAAATTTCTATAAGCCTAGTCAAGTCTGGCAACGATGTTTGTCTTCAAAATTTCTCTTAATTGCTCTTAAATTTCATTATTAATGTAATAAAATTTGGAAAATTTTGTGCTTTTATGAAGGAGGGGCTTACTGCACAAGCTTTGCATTGGATATACTTTATATAAATTCCATCAAAATTATTTTTTTCTGCCATAACCAAAAAATAGAATAAGAAATCTGACAAAAAGAAGGTAAACAATTCTGGACAAGTACTCAATGTTTGACGTTAAAAATACAACCCTTGTAGGTCGCTTTCACCTGTTTGTTGGATCATGTACTTGACGATATATATAAAAAAAAGGACGAAGCTTATAACACTGGCGCAAGATGGACATAATTTTTAAATTGTTAGTTCATATTAATATTTTACCAAAAGAAAAACCACAAAAATATGCACAATATAGACGGCAATATTTAGAAAAACTTATAGACACATTAACAAATCCAATTGTTTCGTGAAAGTTGTTAATGTTCGTTCCATAAAGTATTCGACTTTTTGTTTCTTTTGTATTTTCCGCCCTTTTTTAGTTAGTTATAATTAAAAATTATGCCTAAGTACAAATAAATTATTACTTAGTAGTATTTATCAAACCAAAAATGTACATTTCACTTCGAAATGTTATTTAACCTTCTCAATGTAGGCAAGTCTTTTTCACTTCTTGCTGAATATTTCGTGTTGAGTTTTATATTTAATGAACAGCAATTTTGTTTATTTTCTTGACAAACCGTGTGTTTAATGAACAATTTTATATTGCGTCCTGTTTACTTTGTCTTACTCCAAGAGTAGGCAATATTCCAAAAAGCAATTACAATTCAATAGAATCCTGAATTTGTCTGCGTAGGTTTAGTAATGCATACGACAAGTCTTTATTAAAAAAAAAATTATTGTTTAAAAGCAAGAAGAACACAAAATTATTTATGTACAAATTTATGTTAGTTTGTTGTACATATGTAATTATGTTACATTGTTAGAAAATATAATGTTGTTAATAGATTGGAAAATATTACAAACAGGATTTTTAAATTAATTCCTTTTAATCTGAAGTATACTTTGCGAAATCTTAGAGTCTATTATAGTATTTCAAAGCACATATAAAGAGCATGCCATATGTATTGCCATATTTGAAGTAAGTTTAACCCACGTTTAACCAGCGTTTACTAGTTAAACTGACAAATAAAAGTGGTTAACTAAAGGTATGTACACACGATTGTCATTTACTACACCATTGACAGAAAATACTGTTACAAAATGTGCAGGGTGGCGATGGCACGATGAATGGTAGTCTGCACGTTGACTACGAAGCCAAAAACAGATCTGGGTTCAACCCCAGTTTCAGACTAAAAATTTTAAAATAAAAATAAACATATTGGATTTTTCTGATGTGCATTAGTGTGTTTTTTTTTGTCAGTTGTTGTCGGAAAGTTTCAGTGGCGAAGGCATAGTCACTGGTCACTGAACAAACCGGCTTCAGCTGATAACAACGCACAAGCACATCAGAACGCCCTCCTTAGTCGGTATTGTGTAGCACCGGTGAAGTAAAATAATAATAAAATGGCTACTAAACCAAAGCTTCAGCACTGCTACGAGTATAAACAAAGAACGTGCGAACGCAGAGCTGCAAAAATAATTAATTAAGCTTCACCTCCTGTCGTTTCTCTTACTATCCCTTTCCTATAGTTCCAGCACAATGCTACGCATGTGTAAGAGTCATTTCCTGAGTGCTGGTCCCACATAAAAAAAAAAACAACCGTGTGAACACACAATTTTTGTGTGGCAACATCGTCACAAAATGTATTGTCGGCGCATTGTATGCCAATAATTGTGTCACAATTCTGACAAACGTGAGAACACCTTTCATTTCCATTGACACACAATTTACAGTCATTTGTTATTGTCGCATGTGCTTCATTTAGTGAACCGTACAATAACACCATCGGTAGATAAATATTTCTGTTGGCAATGCTGCTCATAAATATTTATAAACAATGTTAAACATCAGATTATTGCATGGCAATTCTGCCGTGCAATAATCGAACAACCGTGTAAACGGTCAATTATTATTGGCAGAAAAATGTATTGTCGCAGAACTGTGTGCCAATGAAATTGTATGGTTTTCTTTCAACAGACAGTGTGAACAGACAAATTACCAGATGGTAACAATTTTTCATTGTGAGTGCATTGCCACCATATTGCCGTATCCTACAATATTCTACAATCTGACAATCGTGTGAACTTAGCTTAACATATTAAAAACTAAAAATAAAGATTAAACTTGACTAAATCTCTAATCTCCATTTTAAAAATCCGCTGTTATAGGTAGATATCTCCGAAACTTTTATTTAACAACTATTACATATGGATGCTTATTTTCAAATATATGGTGTTAGATATGCTAATGTATTGATAATGTTATGTTTTTAAAATTTTATGAAATAAATCATCAAATAATAGCATTTATATAAAAATATTTTTCATATGCGTCTAAAAGTATGCTGTTATCAATTAGCGATGTAAAATCCATGTTTTCATCAACTTCAGTTTTATGAACAAACTTCAGATAGAAATGCGTTAAAATTTTTAAAAACGCTATTATTAAAATGAGTGGATGGGATATATTATAGACTATTGATTCCATTCCCAAAAGTATGTTAAAACGCATAGGGTGGCGATGGTCGAAATAGTCTGCACGTTGACTACAAAAGGAAAAATTTTCCTGGGTTCAACCCCAGTTTCAGACTCATAAAAAAACATCTCGCATTTTTTCTGATGTGCATTTCGTTGGCTTTGTGTCAGTTGTTGTCGGAAAGTTGCTGTGGCGAAGGCATAGCCACTGGTCACTGAACAGTGACGGCTACTAAAAACGAAGCTCCTCTTTGACATCAGAGACGTTACAACAGTGTTGTAAAAACAAATAACGTGCAAAAACAGTTTTGTAAGATAGTGAAGTTTTACCTCCTATCTTTTCTCCTACTATCCCTTTCCTATAGTTCCTGCATCGCGTGTGTAGGAGTCATCTCCGAGTGCTAGTGAAATCTTTGAAGTACACACTTTATTTTCTTTATTGTTTTCAAATAAATTTATTTAAAGAAGTTGCAAAACCGTGCTTGTAAACTATATTTATATACAAAATGCGTTCTAATGATATTTTTAGCTGCTCTGCTATTTTAGCTACATATATCCTTTTATCTTTGTGAAAATATATTAAAGAAAATATACAAAAATATGTGGGATGTCAATGAAAGTATGCTGCCATTATTTAGTTTATTGTATCATTGTTTATTAGTATCATTTTATAAAATATTTATAGGAATACTGGTAAAAACAGAAGTGGAATGAACGACGAATTTCGCACAGCACTGCGCACTTGTCGACAATAATTCGTTGAAAATATATGAACAAACATCGTGCCTTGTGCACATTTTTTAAACATCATCTTTAGCATGGTAGAGGAGATAATTTTTGTGCGACGGTATATATACGGCCTGTAGAGTAGAAAAAAAAAAAAATAAATTGTATTTTCATGTAGCATCCCAGCATAAACTACTGCATCGCAGCAAATATAATTATATGGGAATTGAGGTAGCATTCGCTTACAAGTCTGCTTACGTATGGCATGATATTTGTTCGCAATGTCCCACTTTGGAGCATTTTATTTGAAATGCTGTTTTCAGCGCTGGGAATATGTGCTGAAATTATGGAATCTAAAAGCATTCATACGAATTCGTTCCGTCGGTTTATTCTGTGCATTTTAGTCTGCACTACAGTAAGGCAATGTAGTCAACACTAAAATATTTTATCCTTGGATTGGTTAATACATATGTATATTCTCCTCTACATTATTGCTCTTGTTAAGGCAATACATACGTGCTTACGGTAAATCTTATACATAAGACAGTAAAACTAAACTCTGCTTCCCAAATTTTAATAATTTTTTGCTGAGATATAGTATGACTACCTCAAAAAAAAAGAAACATAAATAGAAAATTGTAAATATAATGTTAACAAAAAACTGTGAAAAAAACGATATAAAATGTAATACAAGTGATTATTGAATAATGTAAACTTAAAAAAATTAAAAATTTATGCTGTTCTATAGAGGAAGTCATCTATCCTATAATTATTATATTAATGATTATACTCTTGAGGAAGTCGAAACATTCCTTGATATTGGTGTCTTACTCGAGAGAAAATTAAGTTTTAATTTACACATTTCCCAATCAGTGAATAAAGCCAAAGGAGTTTTGGGATTCATAAAACGTTGGGGTAAGGAATTTAACGATCCCTACGTTATAAAGCTTTTGTTTATGTCGCTGGTGAAACCCATTCTTGAATACGCCTCTATTATTTGGGATCCGCAGTATGATATCCACATAAAGAAAATTGAATCAGTTCAAAAACAATTTCCTTTATTTTGTCTGCGTGTAATTCCTTGGAATCGTGATCTTAATCTCCCATCATATGACAGTCGCCTTGCACTTATTAAGCTTCCTACTTTGAAAAGTAGGAGAATATACATGAATGTATCATTTGTAATGAATCTAATAAATGGCGTTATTGACTCAGCGTTCTTACTCCGTCAAATAGAATTTACAATACCAAATCGTCCAACAAGATATTATGTTCCTATAAAACTTCAATATTTACGCTCCAACTATGCCAATTTTGATACATTCCGTAGAATGTGTGCTGAATTTAATGATCGATATTCTTCCATTGATTTTTCGATTGATTCTAATACTCTCAAAAACAATATTTTAAGGCACTTAAATGCATTTTATTAATAATTGCATACGTATCTTTTATTTTAATGTTATATTTTTTATTTTTATTTATAATTTAATATTACAGTCGAACTTCTCTATAGCGAACTTCTCTATAACGAAATCTTCTCTATAACAAATAAAATTCGTGAACACAACATTTTTGTGAGTATTTTCATACATTTTGATCTCCCTATAACGAACTTCCCTATAGCGACGTTCTCTCTGTAACGTACAATTTTTTAAGACCTAAATAGAATTTTTCACACTAAATAATCTCTCTATTGCGAAGTTTTTAGCAATCGATTTTTTGCATCAATTTAGTCACATATGTATGTATTAATAAAAAAAAAAATTAATGTGTTCATGTAAAAACAATTTTTTTTTGTCTTAATAAATATATTTTCTACATAAAAAAAATGTAGTAAAAATTTTCTGCAGTTTCTCTATAACGAATTTTCTCTATAACGTAGAAATTTGACGGTCCCCAACTGCTACGTTATAGAGAAGTTCGACAGTATTACTATTGTTATATTTATTAATATTAATATTTTGGAATTTAATTTATGCTTAAGCCTGTAAGAAATTAGTTCATAGGCTAAAAATTTAATAAAGAAATAAAGAAATAAAAAAAAAAAACAACCAAAATAAAAACCCAAAATTTTTCCTCGTTCGTCGAGTAAAACTTAGAAATAAATTTATCGCAAAGATCGGTACGCACGTCACACTTTCTGATTGTGTTCTTTTTCATGCGCAAAAGCAGCTGACACATTGTGAAAAAATGGATTATCCGTTGTTTAAACATCCTCTTAAAAACTACAATCACGATTAAAACTCCTATAAATTTATTTATAGATTAGATAACTATAGAGCGCAAGTGAGCTTAATATGGATGTTAAAAATCCCCATTAAAATATGTTAAATTCAAAATTATGAAAGAACGAATAACAACACTAAATAATAAAATATACAGACTTTCTGCTTTTAGACTTTTTTTTAACTGAAATGAATAACAACATAAAATCCATTATATTCAGCGAGAAATGTATAGTTTACGAAAAAAGAACACTGAAAAAAAGCCATAAGGTGACAAATTTAGAAGCAAAATTACGTATTTTAAACATAAAGATAAACAGACGAAAATGAAGATAAGTCAACAGAAAATATGCTGCTATGCGTATATAAAGAAACAATTGTTAATGTGTAACACTGACAATAAATATACATATGTACATATATATATATAAAAGACACAAAAAACATCCAAAATATTGTAGCCAATGAGGCATATGGGCTTTACAAGCAGCTACATACATGCCAGTGGAAGCGTTAGGGGGTTATCACTGTATATTTTATGTCTCAATCTGAAAGAAAGTAATATGTTTTGTATACTCTTAGGCGCCTAATATCTCCTAAAGCAAAATATGTACCTTTAAAAATCCGCATTAATATGATATGTACACATGTGCACTGAAACGTAATTGATTTTTTGTCTATTGAAATTTAAAATTTTTGTTTAAACCTAAAAGAGCTAAACATATTTTACTGAAATGGAACAGAGTAAAGGATTGACGAAATATTGACAAACAGTATATTCCATAACTTAACATTAAGGAGTTGCACAAAAATTTAAGTTAAAGTCGTAGGAAAATTTAATAAAATAAATTATGGATTTATTGTGAGAAATTTGGTGTAGTTTTTTCATTTTGGCTCTTTGCAACTTTTCTTGTTAATCTAACGTTTTTCACACATTTTGAATATATACGAGTACACATGCCATACATACAATACAAAAGCTGTCTTCGTAGTCTACTGTATGGGCATTAGCCAATCAATCTGCTGGTTGCGGGTTGGATTTCCGCCTAGACTTTGGGTGTTTCTGCAGACAAGCTAAAACCTTCGCAGAATATGTGTTGTATAAAAATAAATAAAGAAAAGTGTATGTTGTGTACACAGTGTATTTTTTGTTTTTTATATGATTGTTGCAATACTTTTACGCTTTTTTCCTTTGCTTTTAATAATAATGATTTTCTATTTACTGCCTTGTAAATAACAGTCATTTACGTTTGACGAAAAAACGGAAATTGTACCAAATAGTGCTACCAGAAATTCAACATTTCCTGTTCAAACGTACAATAACATATTTGCAAGCTTTTCTGTAAAAAGAAGGAAGTAAAGTCAACAATTTTAAATTATAAAAATATATTTTTTTTTTTTACGCGCCGAAATACGAAACAACAAGGGAAAAATAAAACTAAGAAGAATACAACCCTACAGAGTAGGCTACCATTTTATAAAATTTCATTGGTTACTTTGTTGTCATCGAAATTTTAAGTACATTGCCATATTCTTATATACAAACATTCTGTCAGCTTTTATAAATTTGTAAATAAAAACACCGTCTAGAGATGTACTAGAAACAATTTGAGAAAACGTATATGGAAAAAACAACAGCAACAGACAAAAAGACGTCATTAGTTTCTACTTTTATAAATATACAAATGTCTACGCCTAAATAAATTTGTTTGTGCACATACACAAAGGATTTAAAACTACGTATGGGAGAAAAAACAAATCTTATATAAATATATCTAAGGCATACATTTAGGCGCTTTGCAATGGAAGCATTTT
This sequence comes from Dexiosoma caninum, assembly GCA_963924685.1. Taxonomy (NCBI): domain Eukaryota; kingdom Metazoa; phylum Arthropoda; class Insecta; order Diptera; family Tachinidae; genus Dexiosoma; species Dexiosoma caninum. The sequence continues at coordinate 59,012,762 of OZ004726.1, read as the reverse complement.
AAAAATGTTTGTTTTCAAAGTAGAAGTTTCACGGAGAAGGGAATGAATAAGATAATATACTTTTGGCATAGAAAAGAAGGGCATTTTTAAATGGGCTACTTAAAGAAAAACACTGTTAAGCAACAATGTTCTTTCTTTTCCTCACAAAAGAGCTCGGATTTTCTTAATAAAGTAGCCCCGAAGATATAAAGCAAATTCCCTGTGTGTTTCTTTTATACATACACACTAATATAAGATGTTTTCATGCTGCAGAGTTCTGTTTGCCTAACAAACACCCTAAAAATAGATATCATAAAAAATATTCATAAGAAATAAATGAAAGAGAAATATTTTGCTTACCTACAAATACTTTATTCATACGATTCATTTAGTTTCTTTTACATACCGAGCCTTTGGTGCAACACCGTAGTAACTCAAAATGTACATTTTTTGAGCTGGCTATGCAGAAATGATTTTTGGGGAAATATATATCTAAAGTAAAAAAGATTATGGTTCTATTTCTAACTGTTCAGATTCTACAGCTACAAATATCTTTATTGCCTCCAGCTATTTCCAACAATATTTATTTGCAATAATGAAATACTCCCTTTATGACAAGAAATTTACAAACAGAAAACATTACAAAACAAACCTCTTTATTTAAAAACTTGTAAAAAAAATAACTTTAGCAAACGAAAATACTATCAAAAAGATGGCTCAAAACTTCAAATGCATTTTTCTCAGTTCACGATTTTTTTAATTACTACGGTATTGCACCAAAGGCTTGATTCGTTCTTTTTATGAAGTACACGTGTATGTAATTATTATTATACACATATTATTTTCTTAGCTTTGAAAAAGCTTAACTTACTGGAAAAGCGTTTATAATTGCTATTATATAATCCGGTAGATAAAATATGGGCAGTGCTACGGTGTACGTTTGGTAGTGTTTTTTCAAACAATATCATATCAACAATGTATCAACGATTTTGATGATTATTAATACTCAATGCACTAACTGTTTCCACCTGCAGCACTCTGTTCCTTAGTTTATAAGATATTCTTTCTATAATTACAATCATTAATTTTTAAAAATATATCGTAACCGACAAACGTCTACACACAACATTATCTAAATAATGCTATCTCGTAAATCAATTGCTACTGTGTAAGATTAAAGTATATCGCAGTTTTACAGCCAAAATTAATCTATTTCATTTAAATCATAAAAAAAAAAAATTAAAATATCTAGTTGTATTGAGGGCTGATGTGGGAATATTCTATTCGACAGATTAATTTGTTAAAATCTTTTAAAAATGCGGCAACTCACCCCAGAAATTAAAATTTTCTTCGAAATAAATATATGTATATAATTTTAAGTCATTCAAATTTCTTTTTCGAACTACATATATTAATCAAAATTATAAATAATTATAGCGAAAGTGTTTCGCATAAAATTAAAATTCCCATACCTGGTTTAATTTCATGATATCAAATGATGTCAAGAAAATCAAAATATAAATAAAAAAAACAGAAATAATAATACGATAATATAACGATACTACAAATTTGCTTCTTCACAAGCATATGAAGATATATCGTTTGTTTTTAAACGATAAACCATACGACTGAGCTTATGAATTAAGCAATTATCTTTATTAATATTTATAATGTAAGCCTAAAATCTATTTCTACAATTAAAACTTTTTTTTATTTATTAAATTTTTCAATATTTTGTTAAACTTTTTTCAAAGTCTTCAAAAAAATTCTCTGAGAGAAATTAAGTTCAATAGTGAGCCTCTGACAATCAGTCAAATTTGATGTTTTGGCCACTCTTGGCGAGTAGTTTTTACACATACATACATACATATATAAAATTAATAACCAAATCTTAACAAATTTGTTTACAAATAATTGTTGAAAATAACAACGTATTGAAATGGTTTTTTTGGAACCATGCGGTAGACTATCAACTTCCTGTCCTTTGTTCAGTGCCTTGTCGTAAATTATGTGCATTTGTTCCATTATAATTTACTGTTGCAGAAGGAAAATAAATTTTATTTTTTAACATTTCAATAAAAAAATTAAGAGTGACGTTTTGTAAATTGCTTAAAAGCGTCATGAAAATAATATGTTTATTCAATGTCAACGTTTTATTAACATAATGATACTCCTCTTTCAATTAAATATGACAACAACTTTTTGAAATAAAAAAAGCACTTACACACAATAAGAAATCACGCACAGTGTGTGGTACAAAAGCAATATAAATAATTAAATATGATATGATTTTACGACCGTAATTAAAATATGAAACTAAAAAAAATCAACACACCCGCGCAACACACACCATCAGCAATGACATCTACTATTGGGAACAGGAGAGACCATTCTGGCTAAGGCAGTAACAGCATACATGTTCAAAAAAAAAAAAGTAGAGAAAGGAAGAGGGAAGGAAAATATTGTGTTGTTGTGCCATGTGTGATAAAGTTCGCATAATTTTTTGTACAATTCGAACCCACAAAGTTCAGTTCCTTTGATGTTATTTGCATGTTTTCCCAACTTGTAATTGATTGATAATCCGGAATTTTGATTGCAGATCCCCTATTTCGGATTAGGGAATAAAAATTTGAAAACGTTGTTCTTGTATTAAAAATGATTTTCAATCATATGGACCCCTGTGCGCGAAATTATCGTATGTTACAAAAAGTAAAATTTACAGGAGAGCGTTTTTATTTATTTTTTTTTATTTTCCTGGCAGCATTAGCTGTTACATACGATAAAATGTACATAGTGTTATCTTCATAACTATAAAAACAATCGCCATAATATTTGATCGAGAGATGAATTAATGGATTTAAAACAAATTTGCATAAAAAAGGCGATTTCGAAAAAAGTGTAACATCGATATATGAATGATATGTAGTATGACAACAACAAAATGTATTGTTTTATTAAAGTTACAAAATCTAAACATTCAAGTATATACATTTTTTTTTTCTCTGGGACCAGCGAAGCATTGTGCTGGAACTATAGGAAAGGGATAGTAGGAGAAACGACAAAGTAACAATATACATATTTAATTCTTACAAATCCTAAATATAACAATTAAAATCTTAAAGCTAATTATTTTCCTGTGTAAAATAATCACTCTTTTTTGTTTGTTATAAGAAGATATCAATTTATTAGTTGTTTAAAAGTGTTTTTTTAACTTTTATTTAATAAAATTTAGAGACACAATAAAATAATTTATATGCAGTTCATACAAATTCCATTAAAATACTTATCCTCTATAGAAATAACTATATAATTATGTATTTTGTTCTTTTAGCCCGCATAGTTGTTTCTGTTTTATGTTCAGTTTAATTAATTTTAGTTTATGCATAAATAATTCTATAAGTTTTATGCATTCATACGATTTCCTTAGGCTGTTGTTTTTTTTTTGCAAATACTTCTCGTAGTGTACCTTTAGGCGCTTCGTTGATCTCACTACTTTTTATGCGGAAAACGTGCAAGTGAAGCCAGAGCTAAATAACACAATATGTTCAACAATAAATTGAAGAAAAAAAAGCTATTGACATATTTTAAGGCGCTTTAGCAATAAACATAAATTAATTTTTTATACCCATATTATAACACACATACGAGTACTACAGCATGAGTACATGTGCAAAAAAAATGCCATTAAAGTATAAAAAACTAGCACACAAACAATTTTGCATATAAATTAATCAGCATAAAAAAAAAGAGTTTAAAGAAACGAAACTATAATAAGACCAGAAAAAAGTCTCACACAAAGCAGAATAAGAAAGTTGATTAAATCTAATTAATTATAACTTTTGTTTGTAATAAAATGAAATTTGGAAAGTGCACAATGAGGAAATCTTCAAATAGTCTTATGGGAATTCGTAGACTATTTTGGACCAGTGCTCAGAAGGCGATATCTTTGCACGTATGCAATACAAGGCTCAGAACTATTTGGAAAGAGACAGTGTAGAAAAGAGATGAAGTTCAGAGAGAATGTTAGAGAGTTTAGTACTCACACAACTCTGCAGTTATGTGTTTTTGAGAATTTGTAAAGCAGAGTTACTGCGACTGAAGTGTAATGTTGGCGAATTAATATAATTTAAATTTAAGGGCTCTCCTTCATTCTATTAATTATTTTATTTTGCCGGCGTTTTATTGCTAAAAGACATTGTAAAAAATGTTTAGTCTGTTCGGGTATTTGGTTGCAGCTAACTACTCATATATTATATTATTATTTTTATAATAATCAATATATTATGCGAATCAGATAAAATAGATGAGAAGCGAATATAAAACGGAACAACTATAATAACAAAATAGTAGAAAAAGTAGATTCGCTTGTAACACTATTTGTATAAAAGCTTCCTGGTGTGATAATTATAAAACTTTTAAAGCAAAATTTAAGTTGGAACACCGAGTAAAGCCCGGTCACCCATATATTCGACTTAGGAATTGGTTAAGCTTTTTTACATTAACGACCAAAAAGGAATTATGTAGCACTTTTTGTTAACCCCAAATAACGGACAGGTCATAAATTCATTAAATTTAATTAAATTTAAATTTCATTTCTTGCAAAAATTCCTTTAAAGAAACTAACATTCTAATAATAATAATAATTAACAAATGCTCAAATAATATATAAATTTATTTTAATAACTAATTTCTGCTAAATATTTTTTATTGTTTTCCCTTTAAAAAGCATATACGAGTATGTATATATACAATAATCAGCTTTATATTTTACCCATAAAAACTAGCCTTATATTTGCGTGTCTCATTGAAACGTATAGTATTTTTAATCTTGCTTAAAAGTGGTGTAAATAAGAAAATGTAAAAAAGAAGAATATTAAAAAGCACCAACTGAGAAAATAACTTAAATAACAGGAAATAACCTCTTAAGAATAAACTGTGCATAAATTTGTTTGCTAAATAATAAAAATAAAATACCAACACAGTTCTATACATTAGAAAAAAACCACCACAAACTAGTACGTGTGAAATAAAAATTCACTACGAAGAAAACCTCGAAAACTAAGTACAATCTACCCTTGATACTTTGAAACTCGCAATAATTTGAATTGTTTTCCAAGAAATTAAAATAAATTCATGTAATTTTTTTATTTTTATTTTGGACACAGGGCACGCCCCCGGCACAGGCGATAAGTTGGTCTGTAACTAGGAAATGATGTTATGGGAAGGAGGATAGAAGGAGTAGTGTTTTTTGGGATATTTGATTTGTATTTTCCCGCGTCAAAGGTGACAGCAAAGACCCCTGCAGGCGGTTTGTTCCATATATGCGCTGTTCGACCGAAAAATTAGTTCTCTCGGTAATACGTGGTTCGATTTACTGGCAATTCGACAACAAATGAGGGCGCCCTTAATGATTAACGCGTTGTGCGCAGGAATAAACGGGTTTCGGGAACAAGTTCCCTGATTTCATTTAATCATATTCGATTATAGTAACGATAGAATAATGAAGCACATTCCTCATTGCGTTGATGGTCAGGGGAGTCAATAGAGTTGGCTACCCTACCGTCCCCAATGAGTTTCTTCGTTTTCCTCTGTACGCGGTCGAGTGACCTCAAAATAGTCTTTGAAGCACATACATGAGAGTTGCAGTTATTTTTCTGTCGGAATGGATGACTCGGCAATTTGAAATTATATGCATGGCTTCTTTGGTTCATCCCTTGTGGTTTTTTGGCTATTAAACTAAAATTTTTATTATTTTAATATGCTGTGTTTTAAAGAAAACAATCATTTATTTTAGATTATATCCATGATTGTTATTTACAATTTTTGTTTTTATTTTTTGAAATATATTTATTACGTTTGAGGTTTTTTTTAGATGATATTTATATTATTTATATTATATTATATTATAATTTCCCAATATTCCTGATGATGTTAACAAGCTGTTAACGAAATATCGAATAATAAAACTAAATAAAATGAAAAAAGTCCTCAAGCTTAATTAATAAATTTCAAAAAATATAATAAAAAAGGTCAATTAATAATATAATTAAAATTTTTGTGTTTAGTTTGCATCTTAGGCTATTTAAAATTGAAAAACTTTAATTAATTGCATAAACTGAGATTCGGGATAAGGCACACTACTTAACAAATGATAAAATAAATTAAATACGTTCATTTTAGTTGCTATGCCATGCTTTTAGCATACGCCCCAAACTTCGACAATTGGTTTTGGCATAACTGTCGCAGTTAAATTCAAAAAAATAATATTTCTTTGCTCTGTTTTTTTTTTTTTGCTTATCCAAATTTACGGAATTTAGTGCTTGATACAAATGGTTTTGTTAAAGTGAAAATGCAAAATATTCTTCTTAAAGGGGTTCACAATAAAAAATCTTAACTTTTAATTAAACCCTTGCTAATTGCAATTTTTTCCATCTCCCGCTTGATAATTTGAACTCTTTTTTAACCTCTGGTTATTAGAATTTTTTCTGTAATCGCTTGAATGTCAAAGTATCGAGAGTCGACTGTGCAAAAAATATATATATATTGCATACTATCAGGAGCATGCAATAAAGGTGATAAACAAATAATGGGAATTGTATGCTTGTGGAGAAAGAAAGTCTTATTGAAAATTTAATGCAATTCCTTAAGCAGCTATAACTTTGAGGTGGGTCATAGGAAATTTCTAAAACAAAAAACAAGAAACAATAAAGAAATGAGAACGATGTGGAAATAGAATATAAAATAGTAAAAAAAAACTTTGAAATTATTGAAATGAAAAGAGCGAAATAAACTTACAAGTTTTACATTGACAAACTTATTGTTTTACAATGTTATCGACAGAAACCTTGATTAAAGCATTAAATATAAATAATAATTTTAAAAGGAAGTGGAAATGTGCAAAGAAATGGGACTTTTTTTTTTAAATTGTAAAACGAAACTATTTTTCCGGTTTTGTGCTATTAAAGTTTCACACTGAAAATCAAATATACGAATACGAAACTGGGGAACAAATAGTGCAGTTGCCATAACTTCTTTAGAAATTAAATTCTCAACTTGGGTATGAAAAGTCCCACATTGAGGAGTATTCTGAGAAGTAAATATCTGATTTATTGATTTAAGGTTACACACCAGTAGTTGTACTTCAGCTACTACTTTGTTCTACAATTATAAGGAAAGCTATGAGTTTGTCAACGGAGGAGATAAGAATAGTACTGATCCCGACAGAAAATTGTAATACTGAAAATATATTAAAACATATAATAACAACAAAAATAAAAACTCGATTTTCAAGTATAATCTATTGGAATCAAACGGTGAAAAGAAACTATCCGAAGTCATCAGTTCATTTATACTTCTATTCAAACCCTACATAATCGACCAAATCAAATTGAAATCGCAAGATTACGTCTTGGTCATGGCTTTTACATGTCCCATTTACCTATCTAAGCGATTGTGATTCATATTCCACAGAGTGCCCTCAATACAAAGAAATACTTGTTTGAACTACTCTTACGAGTAGAACGACTTACTTGGAAATCAGAGCTGTAAAATAATTAATTAAGCTTCACCACTTGTCATTTCTCTAACTATACCTTTCCTATAGTTCCAGCACAATGCTTCGCAAGTGTAGGAGTCATCTCCTGAGTGCTGGTCCCAGATAAAAAAAAAAATCCGCATAAATCCCGACCACGTAAATATCTGTAATTTATTGTTAAACTATAAAGCCTTTTGACAGCACTTTAAGGAAGAACAATAAACAATAATAAATAAAAAATGCAGTTCTGTTTTTGAGAAACCATATCACTTCTAAATTTGTTTGATTTCTCTTCTTGTAATTTTGTTTTTCGTTTTGAGGAAATATCTAAAATTGCAAATAACACTGTTGCAGAATAGCAAATATTCTTTTAAATATAAAGCGCTATGACACACATTAACCTAAAAAATCAAATTGCTTAAAAGAAAGCAGCACAATTGTAATATTTTTTCTTATTTAATACCCCAGCATGGCACTTGACAACTGCAGCTCCTACAAACACTAGAGCATGATAGGAATTGGGCATACATACAATTTAAAGGGATTATTGCTTTATTTATTTATGTGTGAAAGTGTAAATACAAGAGAGAATATATACGTGGCTTGTGATTTTCAAATTGCCTTCAAAATGACACACAGCAATAAACTGAAATGTTTACAAAATAATGGCTTTTCTTCGGATTTTTATTATATGCACTTTAAATATTTGTCGCTCGTTGTGTTTAGTGCAGTTGTGGTTGGTGTTGTGTTTGTTCAATTTTCTTTTGCTACCGTTATTATTATTATTAACGCTTCTTCTATCTAATGTTGTTTGGTGTCATACTTGTAAAATTTTATTGATTTCTATTATGCCTATAACATTTGTAACAATTGTTTAGTCTTTCGCTATTGCAGACGGGTAAAAAAAATATATGGTTGATGTATAATTTTTACAATAAACTTATTTTATAAACTCTTCCTCTCGCTGTGAAAAGATTTAAACTTATTTTTTTTAAAAAAAATTGCGTTTTATTTGAGCAGTAAAAATGCAGACACCATTTATTTATTAAAGATAAAGCAATCAATTTCTTAGGTGAATTTTTTTTGCTTCTTCAGAATAATTGTTTTGTTTAATGTTTGTTTGAAGTGTTTTGTTCAAAATAATTTCGACGTAGCAAAATAATGTTTTCAAGTGATGGCATGTTGTTTACAGGAGAATTCATTTTAATAGAAGTCTTTTAATTTTCCCTTGAGTCTACAAACTGTTTTGTCTTATTTTTGCATAGTTGAAAAGTGCAACTTATACAAATAGAAAGAAACATAGTTTTCCAAGAGAAAATATTAAATCATAAACGCATAGTGTTATACAAGATTTTATGCGCAATTGAACATTCATATTGGTTAATGCTGCAATGATTGCTTTAACATGACTTTCTCAAAAAAAAAATTAAAGAAGCCTGGAAAGCCTGCTGACAGCAAACTTATTTAAAAAGAGAAATTATTGATGATTTTATACTTCTACAACTTTTTTTTTACAAAAACAAACAATTCTAATAATTTTATTAAAATTCAATATTTCTATAAATTTTTGCTTTTAAAAAAAAATACTTTATAAGAATATCTTAAAGTATATAATAATAGATTTCACATATTTTTTTCGGAAAAAAGCACAATTTTTAAATTAGAATCATATACAGTCGAACTTCCCTATAGTGAATCTCCACGGGGACAGACAATTGGGTGCCTCCGTAGTCTAGTGCATGAGCATTAGTCTTATCAATATAGAGGTGCGGGTTCGATTCCCGCTTAGACCCTGGGTGTTTCTACAGACAAGCTGTAAGAGCTTCGTAGAGTTTGTATTGTCTTTAAAAAAAAAAAAAAAAAATTATTTCACTATATAGAAACTTCATTATACAGAAATATTTTTGTTTGTTTTTTATTTATTTAAAATAATCAGGTATTTTTGTTTGAACTACATTTTTCCATTTTTCTTTATCAATAAAAGCTTCAATTACATTAAGACATTTAAATACATTTGTCGGAACGTTGCTCTCCAGCTCCAAAAAAGTTCGTAGTACATCAAGTGAGGAGGAAACGTGTTCTAATGCAGGTGACGTTTTATCAATATTTTCCATTACTTAACCGCCCAGTTCTTTGGCTTTTTGCTTCAATGATACTCCAGATACGGAAAGATTCTTAGAACAAGTGGCCGTAATACATATGAGCATTGCTTCGTCAATGTCTTAAAAAAGACAAGTTCGAAGTCTCTTACGCTTAATGCTTAAATGCTCGTCTTCTATATTCTTTTGAATAACTGAGTTGTTTTTTTAAATGAATTCCAAACCCTTTAGCTATACATATATTTTTTCTTTGATGTCCCTTCTTCAACTTTATTAATGACTAATAACTTTTTTCCCAGAGAAATACTACTCCGGTGCATCATTGTCATTCACTGAACTCGATCATCTGATGCTAAAAGTCAAATCATTAACTTTTATGTTTTCATTTTGATATTTTGGGAATCCCAAAAAATATTACTTATTTTCTTTATAAATAGTGTTGCTAACAACTGTTAAATAAAGCTGCTAAAAATAGTTGACTATATGGAGACAAAAACACACGTAAAATGTATTTTCGTTTCCAAAATTTTGTTCATTGTAAAGAAAAATTCACTGTATGGAAATTCATTATACGGAGATCAAAATACATTGCAAGTGGAACGAAAAAGCTGTGTTCTTGATTTTAGTCCATAATAGGGAGAACTTCATTTTATAGAAGTTCACTATAAGGAAGTTCGACTGTATAAGGAGTTGTTCCCAAAATACGTTCAGTTAATATAAAATATTTTACTTTGTTTTTTCATTTATCAAACCTCTTACTGACTCGCAAGTAAAAACGTCATGATAGAAGAAATGCACTAAAATTTTTGCTCACTTGTCCCAAATATGCCTACGACTAATACGTAACACCATCCATAAGATCTAATAAACAAAATTTTATTTTTAAAACTTTTCGAAACCAAAAACATTTCTGTGAATATGACAGTTATATTTTAAATAATTTAATGAATATATATGCGTGTATCATGATTACATAATAGCGCAGGGTGGCTCCGCTCCGTAGCCTAGTGTATGAACATTAAGGTAGGTACACACGATTGTTATTTACTACAATATTGACAGAAAAATTGTTACAAAATGTGCAACAATTGTGTGAATACACAATTTTTGTGTGGCAACATCGTCACAAAGTATATTGTCGGTGCATTGTATGCCAATAATATTGTCACAATTCTGACAATCGTGAGAACACCTTTCATTTCCATTGACACACAATTTACAGTCATTTGTTATTGTCGCATTTAGTGCACCATACAATAACACCACCGGTAGATAAATATTTCTGTTGGCAATGCTGCCCATATATATTTGGATACAATGTTAAACATCGGATCTGGCAACTTTTTCCATACAATAATCTGACAAGCGCGTGAACACACACACAATTATTATTGGCAGAAAAATTTATTGTCGCAGAACTGTGTGCCAATGAAATTGTATGGTTTTCTTTCAATAGTGTGAACAGACAAATTACCAGATGGTAACAATTTTTCTTTGTGAGTGCATTGCCACCATATTGCCGTATCCTACAATATTGTACAATCTGACAATCGTGTGAACATAGCTTTAGTCTTATTAATCTGTTTCTATTTGTGGTATGACAATGGACCTAAGCTTTGACCTACCCTAACCTAACTTAATAGTGCAGGTAATATAATTGTGGGTACTATTATCTGAACTATTAGCATGTTGCGTCTGCAGCCATAAATACGAAGATTCCAAAAATACATATATATAATTAAAAAAATAAATTAGTTAATATTAATTTATATTGAGAACTTTTCTCAGAATAATTAATAAAGGCTTTTAATAAATAAGTCTTGTTTGCCTTTTTATGCACCTTCCCTATTCTCCTGAATATTATTGGAAAATTGTATTCCATTATTTCCGTAAACAATTCTTTTTTAATATTCAATAAATGATTTTGATGCCAACTTGTGTGTAGCATGTCGAACAGTTTATTTTAAATTAACCATATGGCACTCATTGGTAAATAAATAATTCCTTAACAAAATGTACAATACAGAAAAATCAAAACTATGTCAGCCAGTTCAACTATAAAAGACAAAATCCATTTGTAGTTGGTAGTAAATTACTTACATGTGAAGTCATGAATTGTTTTATTTTCTCAACATTGCATGTCCCTTTTTCATACCAAACAACCTACATAAACTGTAAATACAATTACACATGAAAATAAATATTTGCACAAAAGGACAAATAAATAAATAAAAAAAACAAGGGTACTCCTTTGACAAATAATTTGAAAGAAAAAATTTTCTAACACATTTTGTTCGGTTTAAAAAAGAAATGGTTCAAGGCTTCCCCTTAGTTATACCCTCACTTATTTTATATTTTTCTTTAAAGTTTATTAACCATTTGACAAACTATTTTCTAGCAGTGGAATGGAATATAAATGACTATTAATTTTCTCACTTCTCCTTCTGTGAAGATATTTTCTGTGTATTGTGTCGGGTAGGAAGGAGAAATTTTGTTGAAGTACATCGATGGTTCGTGCATGCACAGCATTGGCCAACCGAAAAATAAACTTACCAACTGGAATTTAAAAGGATAACAAAGTGTCGTGGTCTCAGCTTTGGTTGTGCTGTAATTGTAAATTGAAACAAAATAAAAACTAAATTTCTTGTGTTAATTAAAAGCAACACGCCAAAAGGTTTTTTTTTCAGTTTGTTGCTAATTTAATTTATTTTTAATTTTCTTAATTTAAATTGTGGTACGAAAATGTTAGCGCTAACATCTCAAGCTACCGCCATGCACTCTTCAAAAAAAATAAAGAAAATGTGTAGTACAATTTACACAATAAATTTTCATATTTCAATTTAAATTTACTATTTTTCAACGCCACTAGATATTTTTTATAAAATAATTTTATTTTTCTTACAAGCAGTTTCCGTTTAACAATTTGTATTTGCAAGCAAAAGCAATTTGTTGCTTAGTATACTTGTTTGTTAAATAGAAAATAGAAAAATTAAGAAAAAGTTTAATTTGTTTGATTAATAAATTTTCGTAAAAGTTGTTGTAGCAATACACAAAACACACCAAAATGATATTTGTCATCATAATCAGCACTCTAAATTTAACCAAAACCATTAAACATAAGATTGGAAATTTGTGGTGTGTTGCCGAGTGTACTTTGCTCTAACTTGCGCAAGTTAAGGTACTATGTCGTCTTTGAGGACCGCTGTGGTTAATGGCTTATTCGCCTACACCTGCAGTTATAGCAGTTTTGAAGCTTCGGTTATGTAGCCATTTTTTAAGGCGTTCTGATGTGATTGTGGGGATTGCTATCAGCTGAAGCCCGTATTGTTCAGTGACCAGTGACTATGCCTTCGCCACTGAAACCTTCCGGCAACAACTGACACACAAAGACACACTAATGCACATCAGAAAAATGCGAGATGTTTTTTATTTTTTATTTTTATATAATTTTAGTCTGAAACAGGGGTTGAACCCCGGTGTGTTTTGGTTTTGCAGACTAGTTCTTGTATATTTTACAAAATTACAATTGGACGTAATGTTTTTCATATTTTCTCAATAGATTTACAATGCACTATGTGTTCAATTTCAATTTTAGCGGCAAAATTTCAATTTTCAATTTTTGTTTTTAGAAAAAAAAATCCACGGTTTAATTGCTAACACTTCGGAGAAATAAATGCCAAAAATTTGTGCCAATTGGTAACTTAGTTTCAATATATGTGAAGCGCAAAATGGAAAGGGACCTAAGGGTAAAACCCGGTTTTGTTCAGGAGAGCCATTTTAAAGATTTTAAAACGCGCATGTATCTGGGAGGGAACATTTTTGGGGCATGGGATCGTTCTCATTCGATGCTCAGATGTTGTCCACATCAAAAAAAAAAAGTAAAATTGCTTTTTTTTACCCTTAGGTCCCTTTCTCTATGCGCTGTCACATTTAAAGAGATGTGAGTGGTTACATTTTTTAAATAAGTTTTCAAACTCTGGAGTGGTGAAAAATTGATATAAGTTAAAAGTGATTTTTGTAAAAAAAATTAATTATAATTAAAATTTTACAAAAATGGATTACAATACTGGAGGTGTGTATTAGAAACAAAAATGAAAATATTACACTCAATATTGGTATTATAAGTCAACTTTCGTTATTTTATTAGTTGATGTTTTCTTTTGTGAAGTTGAGAAAATGTTTTCTGTCGTCTGTGGTATAGAAATTACTTTGTTTGCGTTTGTTTAGGATTCGATATATACATATCGAGCCTTTGGTGCAATACCGTAGTAATTCAAAAAATCGTGAACTGAGAAGAATGCATTTGAAGTTTTGAGCCATCTTTTTGATAGTATTTTCGTTTACTAAAGTTATTTTTTTACAAGTTTATAAATAAAGAGGCATGTTAGCTTACAGCTAAGCAAATAAATTTCTTTTTTCTAGAAATATTGAAACTTAAAAATTGCGAATTCCAAAGACATACACAAAATTTTCTTATAGTGAAGCTCCCCAAGAAAAAGTAGGGTGTGATCTATCCATAGTTTGCAGAAATGTTATTTGTGTAAAGTTCCAATAAAAAATTTAAACATTTTGGAAAATATTTGATGAACAATTTTGGCTTTTGGCCACATATTGCAATGTTTGCTTTTTATACACACATACATACGTGCTTATTTGACACCTAATAAGATTATTGTTGTAAGATTTTTTTGTAGCAACGCTCTCATGATAATTATTACAAGATTGATTAATTTAAAGTCAACACGTAACATTTGTTGAATTTGACGTTCTCATATCATATATTATATGAGGTGTAGAGCAGCATTTATTAAATACTACCAACAAAATTCCACTTACATACTGTCTATAAATAGTAATTTTTTTACAGTATTTCTTAAAAGCTAGCTAAAAGTACATTTTGTTAGATATTATAGCAACTCAGTACACATACATTAATTTAATAGAAACTAAAATCTTCAAGAAATTGTGCATCATGAAGATTATTTGATGTTTCTTTTTGCAAATAATTGGGAAAAAATACTATTTCTGCTTCGCTTAAAGAAGATTGCATTAAATTTACAATTTCACGTCTCACATAAATTCAGTTTGTTACGTTAAACCTTAATTTTAGTTCTACTACTCTTTTTTAATAATGGTATTCTTAATCTTGATCTTAATTTGAGGAACTTTTCAGAAGCAATTTTCAACTGCAGCAGACATAAATTTTTTCTTCAATATTTTTGAGTTTCTTTATAATCATAAAAAACTTCAATTCTTCTGGAAAATTTCAGACTTTGTTTTTTTAACTTAATATTTTAAACCCTTCAAAATATTTAAATAGAAAATGTTCTCTAAATTAAAAACTTAATCACAGAATCACAGCGAGCTTTTGTCATTAAATGTAAATGTTTACCCAACATTACCTTTTAATATTTAATAACCAACACTTGAGCTTAAAATTTTCAGCCACACCATTAAGAATTTAAATAAAAATTATATTTTACTCATATAAAAAATGTATGTACTAGTTAATTTCACTTAAATGGCCACTTATTTAGAAACAGATGTGGAAACAAAAATTTTACAAAAGTAAAGGACAAACAACAAAGGCCACACTGAAATAGGACTGGTAACCTATTTACGCTTTTCAACTGCAAATAAAATTTTTTCCATGCAAACAGCGTAAAACGAAACAAAATGTGGCAGCAAAACTAACACTAAAAGTGTTTACAAAACTCTTTAGAAACCATTGAATGACATTTAGGCATCTACCAGAAGCGAAATGGAAAACGAGATGAATTACCTGCAAACAATTACTAGTCCAAGTTGCTAAAAGAATGACTCTTCAGTTTGCCATTTATAGAATATAAAATTTAAAACAAAAAACTTGCAAATTAAATTCGAATAAAAATAAATCATGGAAATTTGTTTGCTACAGTAGGAATTCCTCGATGTGCGACGTTCAACTGTTGGAAACTTGCAAAATCGATTAAAGTCGTCGATCGATTTAAGTTGTTTATGAAATAAATTACGTTACTAAAACAAGACATAAATAAATTAAATAGTGTAATAATGCAAAATATGTCGTCCTATCGCATTTTATATTGTGTGAAAAATTTTTACAATTAGCTTTTAAGCTCACCGCGTGACAGAAGAAACTTATTTTTTTTCACCGTCTTCTTTTTTACTTCACATTATACTAACACAGTCGCTGTAAGTTTTATTTGAATATTAAAAGAGAGAGTAATTTCCAATTTGATTTAAGCCGGTTCCTTTTACGTCGTCACTTTCTGGAAGCAACCGCGGTTTAAATCGGTTCTTGTAGTAAAAGAAATACTGCAGGTATGTTTCTTTAACAGGTAGTATATTTAGATATTCCTTGCACTCCATTTTAGAAAAAAAGTAGTACAGTCTAACTTCTCTATAGCGAACTTCTCTGTAACGAAATCTTCTCTATAGCGAACTTCTCTATAATGAAATCTTCTCTATAACAAATAAAATTCGTGAACACAACATTTTTGTGAGTATTTTCATACATTTTGATCTCCCTATAACGAACTTCCCTATAGCGAAGTTCTCTCTGTAACGTACAATTTTTTTAGCAATCGATTTTTTGCATCAATTTAGTCACATACATATGTATGTATTAATAAAAAAAAATTAATGTGTTCTTGTAAAAACAATTTTTTTTGTCGTAATAAATATATTTTCTACATAAAAAAAAATGTAGTCAAAGTTTCTGCAGTTTCTCTATAACGAATTTTCTCTATAACGTGGAAATTTGACGGTCCCCAACTGCTACGTTATAGAGTAGTTCGACTGTATATCCATTATCGTTTTTACATTGATTTTTAACAAACAGTAGGATTTTTACTAAACTTTTTTTATTTGCTCTGTTGGACACTTAAAAAGAATACTTCCTTAATACTTTTTTCTCAACAGAGGTATATTTACTACAATAGGTGTCCTATATCATCTGTTTTAGCAACCGTAATAGAGAGACAATGTATATAGAGATTGAAAATTCAAGACTACAGTAAAAGAAGTTTGCTGATTGTTGCAAAAAGAAAAAAAATTTTGAAAAATGGCATGTGCCGTGAATAACAAATAATAGATGTGCTGAATTAGAAATTATGGGGCATAAGATATCGATCTTAAGATTAATTGTATCGTCTGAGCAGGGACCTACCCTCCTGAGGAATGTCAGCATTGCATTCGGTTCCAGCTTTGACAGTTCCCAATCGTCAAATAGGTGTGCGCCCAATTGGATATATCTCGAGTGGCTTAAATCCTCACAGTCGCCCAGAATGTGCTCCGGGGTATCTTTCTAAAATTGGCAAAATCTGCACCAGCCGCCAAGTCTGTTGAGGTGTTTTCTCAATGTAAAATATCCCGTGAGGATGCCGGTCACATGTGTTATTCTATGCATTAATCTATCATGTTCTATAAGACAATATTAATAATTTAAAGGGCGAGTAGCCAGAGTGTTGGCTCTGCAACCAGAAAGACCCAGGTTCGATTCCCAGCCAGGTTAATTCAGAAAAAAGTTTTTTCTGAGTTTTCTATGCTACAGCATAGACGCAATAACACGTCGGCGAAGTAAAGTAATAAATAAAATGGCTCCATTAGCGTCAACAAAAAATCATCAAAGACGCTAACAGCGCACGTCGTTAATTGAGTAAAAAAAGTCAGCAAAATAAATAAAAAAAATAAATAAAACGACATAAAAAATGACCCTATTTTAGCTTAAAAATTAATGCGCCACTATATCATCACAGCAAAACGCACCACCTACGATTTATAAATTCTCAAAAATTCGGAGTTGTGCATCCTTCCTATTACTTCACTAGCTGTCTTCTCTCCACACTATTCCTTTCCAAATGGCTCCTTTGCTTTATAATTAACACGCAACTGCAGAGTTGTGCAAGAATTAAGCTCCATCTTCCTACCACTTTCACCACCTGTCTATTCTCTACCCTATCCCTCTCACTAGTTCCAGTGCAATGCATTGCATATGTAGGGGATAGCCCCTGAGCACTGGTCCAAGCTAAAAAAAAGTTGGTTATTGCATTCATTTAAAAAATGTTCCTTAGCTTTGGAGCACCTTTGTGTTTTTTCTTTCTTATAAATGCCATTTACACTTCGGCTTTAGAAAAATAGTATTTTCATATCTTTCATATTTCATATTTCATTTGCACCAATTTTTCTTAAAAAGGAGCTACTTATCTAGCAAAATTTTGGCTACTTTTTGAAACAGTAATATTTGTATTATTTTGAATACTTTCTTTTATCGTTTTTTCATATTAAGTGGTATTTATTTATTGTGCTATTTGGATGTGCATGTTAGAAATTTTTAGAAATTTTTTTTAGAAAATACTATAACTACAACGTTTTTCAAATAAAAGCCGTTCAACGCCATTTTGCAAAAAAATAATATTTGCAATATTAAAACAATTTATGTAATTTAATAAACTTATTTCCATAAATACTAATTTTTTAATGAATTGTTTATGAATTTCACAATTCAAATTAAAAAACAATAACTTAGTTTGCTATTTAATCCAATTGCTTCAATAATTAATTCTTTGTTGTCTAAACAAATTTAATAACTGTTGTTTTTTTAGTTTAAATGGATTTAATCCTTTTGGAATCAATATTATTTTATTGTATAAAAAAGAAACATTTATTTGAATAAAATGAATAGTTTTTCCCATTGAAAAAATTTAATTACAGATTTTGACAAATTTGTAAGTTTAGCGATCTCTCGTGTGCAAAAATTTGATGTGGTGACTTATAAAGGGTCTCCCAACAAGAACGCAAGAAATAAATTTGGCGCCATTCGAAGTGTCATTGTTTGACATGTGAACAATTGTTATTGTTTGCTAGTAGAAGGTACGAGGTTAGTAAAAATGGAGCGAAGGGAGTTCGTTAATTGGGTATTGGAGAGACAACATGAAAATGCTGATTTTGCCGATAAAATCATCTTCAGTGACGAAGCCCATTTCCATCTTGATGGCTTCGTCAATAGGCAGAATTGTTGCATTTGGGGTGAGGAAAAGCAAATGCAATGTGGTGTGGATTTTGGGCTGGAGGAATCATTGGACCTTTATTTTTATGAAAATGAGGCAGGTCAAGCGCAAACAGTCAATGGTGTTCGGTATCGTGAAATGATAACCAGTTTTTTCGGGCCTAGAATTGAAGAACAGAGAAACAATTCAATTGATGTATTTAAAATTTAAATCTTGCGTTCTTGTTGGGACACCCTTTATTTTCTCATGCCAATTTCTATTCTAAAAATGTATGCAAATGAAATTGGTTTTTAGATTTAGATAGTAAAAAAGTGCATAAAGTAGATGTGTTAATGCATCAAACAAATTATTATTACAAACACTTGGGAAATAAAATAGAACATAATTCGAAAGCAAAAAAAAAAAAAAAATTGGGAGAGACTTAGCGAGAGCTCCTCAAGCATTACTAATATGAAAATTTACTAAAAAAAAAAATTCTTTCAATCGTATACGAAATTATACTATTCTGGTTATCTCTATGAACGCATACTGACACCCTTGCCTGGTTGACGTATCGCACTACTTCCACTCAGCGTAGTAATGAATAATGTTAATTCACTACTATTTAGCCCACTTGCAAAAATGACGTTATAACTGCGTGACATTTTCTTTCTCTTTGCTCTTTTTTTTTTCTTCTTTAAAGTTTTATATAGTTTTAGTTTTATGTGATATGTCGAATTTAACGCATCCTTCCGAGTGTTGAATTTTTAGTTCTTGTTCTTGTTTATGTTCATTCGTATGACTTAAACGCCAATGGAGGTTAAATGTTAATATGACCTTATTGTATTTGCCATGAAAAGTAATGAAGGCAGAAATAAAGATAAAAAAATATTATGCTAATTGCAAAACAAAAAAAAAGAAAAGCCATACAGAGAGGCAAACTTCCTACACAATTCTCTCTATGTAGGTCTTGCCATAAATTTTTTAAAAAAGAAAAGAAGCTCTAGTTTGTAAAAAAGTTAAATATCCGTATATCCATACAGCTTAGAAAAAGGCAATCAAACAAATTTAATATGGAAATACAGTTTAAGGATAATTAAACTCACACAAAATATATTAATGTGACGTATGCTTCTTATTGAATTATTATTTCTTTAAAATATTATATATACGTCATGTGTTACAATCAAGATCAAACAAATTGTACACGAACTAAATAACAAACAAATTTAGAAGAAATGAGCTGATGATGTTTTCAAACAGTATCTAAAATAATTATCAGAGGAATAAAGAAATGTTGTTACAGACAATCTTTCTTATTTAAAGTTGATTCTTTAAAGAAATAGTTTCTGTAGTACATTTTTATCATATTGAATAAACAATTGTGTAATTCTTGTAATTTTTGTAAATGTTGCTTCCTTAAACAACCAGCAAAAAAAGACATGCAAAAGAAGTAGTTCGGGCATGGGCTCTGTTGGAAACTATCGGGTTCGATTTAGCGGAAAAACGCATCATTTTAATATAGGGGCGGCACTGGCGAGCATGTGTTCACATTTAACAAAACAGCTTGTCATTTAAATCAGTGCTTAGAACAAATGAATATTCCATGATTAATGAGTTCCTCTAAAAATTTGTTTCAATTATAATAATAACTGCACAGTTGTACATATGAGGAATTGTATGTTTTTCATGAGTTCAAAAGTTGTAATCTGGTTAGCATTTAAGCTGTCATTAAAAATTAATGCAGGGAAGAAGTTATGGAAATACAAATTCATAGCGAACGCATTCACGCATTTTTGCTTTACGTACATTAAAATTTCTTTTTAAACATACTATACTGGAGTTAATTAAATATTCGATTACCTTTGTTATATATAATACCGGGTTGTTTTAAAAATTTAGAAAAAGCCATCCAAACATTTCCGGTCATAAATTTTCTATAACGAAATAAATATTATCTTTTTAAATATTTTATCTTGGACCAGAAATGACAGAAGGTTGCAGCAACACTGATGCTAAGGAGACGTATTAAATTTTGAAGCTGAAGCCGGTACTGTTCAGTAACCAGTAACTATGCCTTCGCCACTAAAACCTTCCGACAACAAGTGACGTAATGGGTCTCATGCATAAAAACGAGTAAAAGCGCTGAGTTGAGGCAGGCGATCAATTGCTCGTAAGTCGAGTTCGATTTAACAGCAACAGCTTTTTTTTTTTTATCTTGGACCAGTGCTCAGGGGCTATCCCCTACATATGCTATGCATTGCACTGGAACTAGAGAGAAGGATAGGGAAGGAAAAGACAGGTGGTGAAAGTGGTAGAAAGATAGAGCTTAATTCTTGCACAACTCTGCAGTTGCGTGTATATTATAAAGCAAAGTTGCGGCGTCTCTGATGTTTTTTGTCGCATTATTTTTAGCTAATGGAGCCATTTTATTTATTATTTTACTTCGCCGACGTTTTATTGCTCAAATACCGACGAAGGAGGGTGCTGTAGCACAGAAGACTCAGAAAAAACTTTTTTCTGATTTGACCCGGCTGGGAATCGAACCTGGGTCTTTCTGGTTGCAGAGCCAACACGCTGACTACTCGCCATCAGCACTCCAATTTCGCTTTTGCTCAATTTCGTATGCATAAAAATGAGTTCAAACCAATTGCAATTACTGGAGCAAAGGGGGATCAAACGTCTAATTGTTATTGAAGTGCAAACATGTCGTCAAGTGAAAGTAAAGTAGAAGTAGAATCAAATAATAATAATAAAATAGAAACTGACGACATTTCTAAATTTTTAGTAAGAAAAATAAAACAAAATAAATATTTACTAGAAAAGGCTCAATTAGCAATTACGAGTATTGATAATTCGGAAGCAGTTCAAAAGCAGCTCCTAAAGAATGATATCTATTTCTTTCACTGGAATGCAAATAGATAAGCCAAAGTTGGAAAAAAAATTGCAGAAAATTGATTTAAATAATCAAATTTCGTATTAATAAAACTGTTCTATTTTTAGCACTTTGATCCTCGCTTTTGCAGTCATATTTCCAGTATTAACCGGCCTGTTCTTAAAATCACGTAGTTTTAAACCACATGGCATTTTAAAATCACACTAGTGATTTTGTGCTGTTCTGTCTTTAGCTGGCTTTTGTCTTCTTCGGCGTTGTTTCAAGTTAACTGTGTTGTAAATTACAAAGGCAACAGCAGAAAAGGTGTCAATAGATTTTTCTCAATTTTTAATTGCTTTCTTTTTATTATAAATTATAATTAATAAACAACAATATTACAAAATTAGCCAAATAATAGACATAGAAATAACCAAGTGATTTTAAAATTATATTGTTTGTGATTTTAAATTATTTCGATGAAATATGATTTTCAGAACATGCCTCTAAATTTCGAATCATTCTTACTAATTATTACATGTTTTAGTACTTTGATAGTAAACTAATATTTAACTATAATTTGCATAGTTTTTAGCACAGATTCTTCGTCAACGTATTCTATATTTCCATGTTAAAAAACAATTGATTCCCGTTTTTTATTTTTGTTTTCTTTGTACAACTACATGGTTTTTAGTGTCTGTAAAATACATCACTGCTTTAACAAACTAAGAAAATTACTTTTTCTGCTTGACATATTCATAACTTCCCATTTCCTGTACTGCATACATTTATATATAAATATACAAATACATACATTACACACATGCATTTATTCTTTCCGCTCAGTCCACATTGTAGACATTTTTTCTTACAGTGCTGCTACAACCGCAAAGCGTTTTACGACATTCTCTTTTCCCCAGTCGATGGGTAAAAATTACATTATCTTCGTGTTCATTATAAAATTGTATCTATATGCTAGTTAGACTTTAATTTCTTTTTAATAACGACGGCTGCTTGGTAGGAGTATTGATTAATGAGTGAGGTAAAGAGTGAAGTATTGTGTTTTTTTCGAAGAACATTAAATTATTTGTAATAGTTCAGGGGTGCATCTTTTGGCTTGTTAAAAAAATATAAATTTATTTTATTCTCCAACGTATAAATATGCATATGTACACATACAACCGTGCTCATGTATTTGTAAATAACTTGATAAACAAACGGGCAACGTCTCAACATGCAATTGCAACATTAAATACAAAATTTTGATTTTACAGCCGTAAGAGGTTTTTCAATGAACAAAAAATAATAAAATTATAGAAAAACAGGATAACAAAAAGGGGGATGGCTAAAAGCAAATATCGAGTAGTGCGCTTAGTGCACAAAAGATCCTCTAATTAATCAATTATGGTAGAATGGAGAAAAACAGCAGTTTTTTTTGGTATTTGGCTCCTGACTCCTTTTTTAGACCAACACAAACTCTCCGAAACTCTTACAGCTTGTCTGTAGAAACACCCAGGGTCTAGGAGAGAATCAAACGCTCACCTCCATATTGATAAGACTTACGCTCATGCACTAGACTACGGGATAGTAAGAGAAATGATAGGGAATGAAGCTTCACTATCTTACAACACTGCTTTTTTTGTACGTTATTTGTTTTTATAGCAGTGTTGTAGCGTCTTTGATTTCAAGGAGACGTATTAAATTTTGAAGCTTCGTTTTTAGTAGCCATTTTAGTAATTATTTTACTTCGCCGGTGTCACAGAATACCGACGACGGAGAGCATGCTGATGTGCCCGTGCATTGAATTCAGCTGAAGCTCTTACTGTTCAGTGACCAGTTGGTATGCCTTCGCCACTGAAACCTTGCTACAACAACTGACACAAAGACATGTTTTTTAAACCCAGGAAAATTTTTCGTTTTGTAGTCAATGTGCAGACTACTTCGACCATCGCCACCCTCAGTTGCTATACTATTTCCTACAAGAGACACTTCAAGACAAATTTTTCAGCAAGTCGTTAGTTCGTTAAATAGTATTAAAAATGGAAGCTTTTAATTAAATTCTAATTAAAAACAAAATATAGGCTCAATCAATCTTTGGAACAATAAATTAGTGTTACTTAAACGCCTCGACGACCACACAGCTACATGACTACAAATTTTGTTGGCTGCATGCGTCGATACAGCTACAGCTGATAGTTATTTGGTATAGAAATACATTCATATTTCAGTAGTAAAAAATACTTCAAAACTCTTTTTTTTATAAAAATAAAATTACTTATTAAAAATATATAAATATCACGGAAAAACGCAAAAATAATTCATATGTTTATAGTATCCGATTTTTGATTTCACTACAAACTTTTAAATTTTTACACTAAATCTTTTTATGGCCCTCACATAAATAGTCTTTAAACACGTAGACCCAATCAGGCTATCGACCACAATCTGTCAAATTTAATGTGTTAAATGTTTTAATCGTATCAATATTCCCATCACAATATTTAAGATTTTCTCGAAGAAAACCACAGTTTTAATTATTTTGGATTCCCAAGAATACTCAAGATATTTAAAACTCAACTAAAACAAAAACCAAGTATGCCAATTTTTATTAATTCATAAAAACGTTTTACAATCTGCATGACGTCAAGCCAATAACAGGAGGTTCTCATCTAGAAAGTAGTTTGACAAAAACTTTATATTGCAAAAAACTTTTATAGCAAGTCAAAATTGAATTTATTTACCCAGCACAAACAAATAAAAAAAATATTTTTAGGTCACTTTGATATTGATTTTATTTTGAAACTATTTATTTATAACTATTGCGGGATATACATTTGTAAAAAAAAAAATCCACATATAATCACCGTCAAAGCTCTGCAGAAGAAAAGCTAAATGTTTCACTCTAAACCTGGTGATAACTCATCAAATTAGAATGTAATTAAAAAAATAGTTACGGCCCTTACTAAACACTGCAAATAAATTAAACACAATCTGAGGCTTTATCTCTTCTAATAAAGAAATAAATAAAGAAAAAAAAAACTCCCTCCAGTCATTTGTCATAATGCAGTACATTTTAGAAGAGCACTAAACAATTAAGCAAAGGCGGAGCTTATGTTGTCATTTCTTTTAAATGCTTCAGATTTGAATTAACATATTTAGAGTAGCTGAAACAAAAAAAAAATTTAAGAAAATTTGAAAAGAAATTTGAAAGAACTATTTACAAAAAAAATAAGAAAAAAATTATTGCAAATAATCAACAATTTCTAGTTGTTGCTGATTATTTTTTTTTTCTTGCTAAACTTACTCAACAGCATAATAAAATTTAACACATTAAGGAACAAGCTAAGACGGAAAACAATATTAAATGAAGAAGTTCCATAGTTAAGATTTAATAAAATATATCGTAAATTTTTCCCATACTGAAATGGTTATACAAATAGCTTTTCTTACAAAAATCCTTTACTATATATAACGCTTAAAAAACATATTCAGCCAAAAAGTTGTTTCGTAATAAAATTGTTTTTCAAAAACCTTTCTGAGCAGTATTTCATAAAAAGGTTTTCCCACAGAAATGTTTTTTTTATAAAATCATCTCTGTTCATTAAAACCTCCCTCCCATTCTCATTGAAGAGAAAGCAGAAAAATTTTATTATTGTATGAAATAAAATTTTTAAATATATCGTCACAGAAAATGAAAGAAGCCTTAACAACATTTTATAAATTCAAAATTTACTTATTAGTTCTGGCCTGTTATAACCAAAGAAGTTACTCCGCTACATCAAAATTTTTTCCAGAAAAAAAATTTGTTGATTCTTTTTTATTTAATTATACTGCAAAATTTTGTGTTAATTTTTTTTATAAACAAGTTCTTTTGCTTCTTCCGTAAAATTTTTCAAATGTTAAATACGGCTTCTTGCATTTTCTAAGACAATATATATACATGTATGTTTGGGGTGCTGTTGGCTGAGTAGTTACCGTGTCCGTGATCCGGAGTTCGAATCACCGATCAGAACAAAAATGTTTCTATTGCGTCTGCGCTAACAGCGCTCTCCTTCGTAGATATTTGAGGAGTTAAACGTCGGCGAAGTAAAACAAAAAAATTAAATAAAATAAAATAAAACAGTAAAATAAAAAATAAAATAAAAAACTGGCTCTCTTTTATCTTAAAAATTAATGCGTTAACACAACACCTGAGACCCTGGAACTTTGCTATGAAAATTCCATTTATATAGGACTTCTCCTGAGCACGACTATAAGAAAAAACCACTCCTGAAGAAATGTTTCTTACCTTTGTTTGCAAAAGTATATTTTGTTTGTAACAAGACAATTTTTTTAAGGGTTTTAAGTTGCTTTCCCAATATATACCAAAAAACCTTGCCCCTTGAATCGTACAAAAATCCAGTTTTAATAAACTAATTTTCATCTTAAAAGCTTGTTCTGTTAAAAAATCACTTTCCTGTATAAAGATTTTACTACTGGAAGGTTTCAACCCAAAAATATTATGCACAAAAATGCCTTTCCGTTAAAATCCATTCTTATGAATCAGAAATGCTTAAAATATTTTCTTATAAAAATGTTTCCTTCGAGCAATTTTAAAAATATAATTTCATATAGTCACTTAAAAAGTTGCGTTCTTAATAGATATTGGTACAGCGCACCACACACACACGTCTTCACAAATTTTTGGCTTTCAATTTTTAAAAATAAAGATTTTAATTATATTATTAATTGACCTTTTTTATTATATTTTTTGATATATATTTATTAAGCCTGAGGTCTTTTTTTTTTATCTTATTTTGTTTTTTTATTATTCGATATTTCGTTAACAGCTTGTTAACATCATCAGGAATAATAGGAAATTATAATTCTTTTTATTTTTTTTTTAAAGAATTATAATTTCCTATTATTCCTGATGATGTTAACAAGCTGTTAACGAAATATCGAATAATAAAAAAACAAAATAAGATAAAAAAAAAAAAGACCTCAGGCTTAATAAATATATATCAAAAAATAAAGATTTTATATACGAAATTCAAAAGGTCGTAACAACAAATGATTGTTTGTCACTATTGTAAAATATGCCAAAAATAAAAAAAAATTTTAAGTATGCAGTAGTTTTTTTAAAATATTTCCCTTATTTTTTGTGTAGAAAAATAAACCCTTCATTTTATTTCGATTTAATTAATAATTAATTAATTTATTCTTTTTTTTTATAATCGGTCTTGAAATGGTTAAATGTATTCACTGTCTTATCTCATTTATTATACAGAAAAATTTCCAAAACTTTTGTTTCAAAGAACTACTCAAACAAACTTTAATGGCGCTTTTTAGTTTTCTCATATTTTTTAGTAGATTGTTTCAATTTTATTTCTTCCCTTTCCTGTGTCTGAATAAATATGAATTAAACAAAGAAAAAATCCGATATGATAAAAGTAGTTAAAAACCCAACACACACAATATAATAGAAGTCTGTTTTAAACTCAAAGAACATCAAAGATCAGATAAGTAGAAAAATTATTAGAACATTTAATAAAATATATATATTTATTATAGCTGCGAATGCTTAAGTTTCAAATATAAAGAAGTTTTCAATGTAAAATATGCTCTACGAAACCCGAAAAGTGCACCATATATGCTCTTAAGAATAACAAATAATAACTAGATGCCAAAAATCATAAGAATTTTTCAAACGGATAATTATATCATTGTAGTCTCCATACTTAGCAAAGTCATAATACGCTTTACGTGGTCATTGCTACCGCACTTTGCAAAAATCCCAAACGCGCATAAAATTACAGAAATAAGATTTGTTTTTCTTAATAACGTACAACTAATCTATGTGGGGGTTGTACCAAGAAATTATGTCCTTAAAAGTACCCCAGGTAGTTATATATAGTTATCCTTGATTTCGAAAGGTTAGACCATTTATATTTGAAAGATTTTATATATAAACGATCTGCACTAACACATTCATGAAGTATGTCGAAATCATAAAATATAAATGTTTATACACGGAATCGTTACTGTTGTAAGGCTGATCAAGATAGCAGTCACTGAACACTATGTAATTCGTTGCTGCGCTATAGCCGTGAAGAGCTAGTTACTAATCCTAGGAGATAAACCCCACCATATTTCATTTTACTGCGCTTCTATAGAATTGGGAAGCTACAATTAAGTTTTGGGCGGTTTACTATACAGCATCTGGATGTAAAAAAGTTCTTTTTGAAATATTTTTAATTATTTTCTTTTTTATTGAATTTAGAAATTTTTCACTCTTCTGCAAAATAGATTTTATAAACATGAAATTGAATAACTTGATATAAATTCAGCACAAAATTAGTCTTTATCATATAAAAAATTAAGATTAATATTGTCCACGGCTGCGGCATTTGATAAAATGTCAAGAACTTTTAGTGGATCAACGCAAGTTAAATAAGTTTTTAGACGAAACGTAAATGCTACATGGTTTATAAGTGTCGTAACTGGCTGATCAGCTGCCAATGGTACAAAATAATTTACTAAGTGAATTTGCATCAACATCCTGGCTGAAGCGTATCTGTCCTATGCGAATTTTCAGATATCGCTTCAACTAAACTCGACTGTAAGACAAAGATTTCGCAAGTCAAATAAGCTGAGTTTAGTTAGTAGATAATTTTTAGATATCTTGAATATTATCCAACTTCTCGAAGCATTTTAAACGCAAATTTTATGGAATACGTTTTTAAGAGAAATAACATTCACGCAAATAGTGTGCAGATATATGATACGAAATAGAATATATTTTTTGAAAGAAGTTAATTCTTATCCAACTCTGATAATGCGTTTTTTTGTTAAGTACTAAAATTAAATTGCTAGTTCACTTGTGTGAAGTAAGCGGAATTTTTTTTTTTGAAACAAAGATTAATTTCATTAATTTTAGTCGCAGCACAATGTTTCGCATGTGCCGGAATCTTCTACAAAAAAAAAGCATTGTTTTACTTCAGCAACGACTCATTTTAAAATGACGTAGTAGTATCCTGTTATATACTGTTATCTATCTACATATATCAGAAAATATACGGATGACTGGCGAAGGGTTCAAACCAAAATTTTAGCAATCAACTGCTACTAAAGAACCATGACGATTTGTCAGAATTCCATGAGATTTCATTTTGAAATATTGTATAGGAAGTCAATCATTCCCTGAACTACTTTATCCAAAATGCAGACTTTTAAGTTTGTGATTCATATCTCTGAAGAGAGAATTTGAAATGATTAATTTTCAATGCAATCTTAAACTAGATATTAGCAAATTTTTAATTTTTAAATTTAAATTTTTTTCTTTTGGCTTTTTTTTTTTTATTTTCAATCAAAATTTCTGGCAATCTCGTCTTTCATTTGCTGTTATTATTTTATTTTCATTTATTTTTATTTATTATTATTTATATATATTTATTTATTTTTTACTTTTAAATTATTTGCTTACAATGATGGAATTATTCCCATTATTATTTAATGTTTTTTTTATTGCTAAACTGAATGTTCTTTCAATTTATTCCAAATTGTAGTACTATATATTTATATTTTTCTTCATTTGGCAAAATAATTTACGATGTAAAAGAAGCTCATGGAAGCTCTTAAAAAATATTCTCAAGAAAATATGATTCTATCCTCAAATCGTGGTTTTTGACCTTTGTCCTTTAGCAAACTTTTTTAAAGGTTTACATAGCCTTTGTGTTTGTTGGGTATTTATATACATATATTTATACATTAATATATGTATATGTACATATATACATAAGCACTTTACTTCCGTTATCATAGTTTAAAATACACAATTTGTCTTTAATTTTCTGATGAACGATATCAGATGTAAAACAAAATATTCTGCAATAAAAACTTTCCTCAACGGTGGTGTTGCACTTAGACTTACTAAGAAAAGAATAATAAAGGTTTTAATTAATTTTTTTTTTAGTTTGAATGGTAATTAACTGAATTCAATACCAACCTGTTAACACTACGCTGGACTGAGAAAATATAATCTGTTATGTTTGTTAATTTAATAAATATTATTATATCCTGATAGCAGCTGTTGTACTCAAATGAAAAGAATTTTTTTCACACGTCAATAAAAAAATAATAATATTTATGTATACTGATTTTAGTTTTGTGGCACTTAAATTCTCAAGGTTGTTTACCTCTGTGAGCACTATGAGCCACACATATTGGCTTTTTCTACAGTTTGTAGCTCAAGGTTATAAACAGTTTTACTTTTCTTTCTCTCTCTCTCTGCCTCTCTTCATTTATTCCTTCTGAAAGCAGCTGAAAGAATTTATAGCTTCAAAAAATATGTCTAGGCTCTAAAAAGCAAATCTAGGAATTTGTTTCTTGTTGTCGTTGGGGTTAGTACTTGTGTTGAATATATAAATGGTAAAATGGTTTCATTTTTCAACATTTTGAGGTAGAAAGAATTAATTAGAGCACCTGTACGTGTGATTAAAATTATTAATTATTTTGATTTTTTTTTTTTTTTTTATAATTATTATAATAAAATTAAACAATCGCACGCTCAGCCATGTGAACTAAAAGTATTAAATTAAATATCTACAACAGTTGAATAACGTGCGACTGCAAGCGTTTATCAATTTTTAAAGTTGAATCTATTTAGTTGCTGTAATTCGTAGATGAAATAAAATAAAGGAATTTTTAGTATAAAAAATTTTTACTTTTGGAAAACTTTAATACGATTTATAGTAACGCCACTTCAGTTGCCTTGTTAAAAACAGTTTATTTCCAAAATTTTACATGTGAATATATTTGTGCTTTTCGGTTACAAAATACATTCGCACTCATCGGAACACTCATTAAAAAGTTTAATGGAAGTTTGTTCCAATAACTGGATAAAATGTAAGAACTAGTTATTTCACATATCGAGCCTTTGGTGCAATACCGTAGTAATTAAAAAAATCGTGAACTGAGAAAAATGCATTTGAAGTTTTGAGCCATCTCTTTGATAGTATTTTCGTTTACTAAAATTTATTTTTTACAAGTTTTTAAATAAAGAGGCATGTTTTGTAATGTTTTCTGTTTGTAAATTTCTTCCCATAAAGGAAATATTTCATTTTATTGCAAATAAATATTGTTGGAAATAGCTGGTGGCAATAAATACTTTTGTTGCTGTAGAATCTGAACAGTTAGAGATAGAACCATAATCTGTTTTCCTTTAGATATATATTTCCCCAAAGATAATTTCTGCATCAAAAAATTTAATTTTGAGTTACTGCGGTATTGCACCAAAGGCTCAATATGTAATTAATTAAAATGGCATAATGATCGAAGACATTCAGGCAGTCTAAATTACATACGATAATTGCTAAGAAACAAAAAGTATATAACAACATGCTGTTTTTGAAGGCTGCACACCTTCATTTTCAGTCTTCTTCGTGTTTTATCCAATGCGTGTGGTTATCAGTAGATGTAAATTAATAGCTTTATATATTTATTAATAGAAGACGAGAATTTATTCCCCGTTATTTTCCCCATAATGTCGTTCTTAATTTTACCATCTATAACTTTTAGTGGTTCAAATTTCCAATTTATTCATACCCATTATTTTTTAATTACAAATAGCGTCGCAGCGCCATTATGGCATTCTTGAGATAATCTGACAAAAGTTTTACATTATGAATATATAATATATTTGGATATAACATAAGAAGATATAAAATTATTATAAATTAAATTGAAATTTAACGTTTAAGTTAAAAATCAATTTTTATAATAAGAAATAACATTCGTTTTATATGGTTTTGTTGTCATTACTAACTCTTCACACATGTTAGTTTTTGTTTTGGGTTCTACTGTGAACTGTTCTAGTTTGATTCATCAAGTATTTATTATTTAAAATCTGATATCTGAATATTTTCTTTTATGTGAATAAAATTTACAGACAGCACTAAATAGGTGCTGCCTAGAAACACTCGTTTGTTCAAGATTCTCTATATTTCCCATTTGGAAAATGCGAAAAATATTAGAATGGAACTAATACCCAGGCAACTAAAATGTATGCCAACAATATTGGCTTTGCGTATTAGTGTAGAGAAGACACAGCTGGTCCAAGTAGGCGTAACAGGTGTGCTGAGTCTCTGGTACATTTGAAGCACCAACCATCGGTTTGTAAAATCAAGGCACAAACTAGTTCGCCAACAATACCCTCAACAGATGCTGATGGCTGAGTAGTTAGCGTGTAGGCTCTGCTAGCAAAAGGAACCGCGTTCGATTAAATTCCGAAATTAATTCCAAAATACTTTAAATTTTAAGCCAGGAAAGTATAATCAATGTTTACCAGAAATAGAAATAACACCAAAATTTGTTTATAAACATACTATACTTGAGTGAAATTAATTTCTTGTTGGATTTATTATGGCAGTTATTTAATTAATTATATTATTTGCGAACCAGTAATTATGCCTTCGCTACTGAAACCCTCCGACAACAACTGACACAAAGGCACACTAATCTACATCAAAAAAATGCAGTGTTTTTTATTTTATGACTTAGATCCGGTCACGGTCTTTGGTTTTTTAGTCAACGTGCTAACTGCCTTAAACATCGCCATCCTCTAACTTCTTTAATTTATGTAGATGTAAACGGCCAAATATTTCGTTAAAAGTTCGCCGTTTCATAAAGTTAAGTTAAATGTACCGCCAAACGGTAGGTTTGGTCCAACTGTGATGCCGAATCTTAAAGCCTTTTTTAACATTCGTCTTTAACGACAACACAGATTTTGCCAATTCAATACACTTTATTTTCTAGAATATTAATTTCCTTCATTTTACTAATCAAAATTCAAATGGTTATTAATAAATCAATAATTAAATAAAAAATTAATTAAATAGTCGTATGAGCGATATAAACTATTTTAATACAAATTCTCCATACGGCATAGTTTTCTCCATTTAATTCATAGAAAGAGAAGTTTAAGTTAAGTTTTCCGTTAAAGAAGATTTGCCGTTTTTATAATTCAGTTTTATACTCTATTGAAAATGTGTAAAGGTTTTATAAATCGTATTATTAATATCGCTGATATAAAGCGAAATGTATCGTACGCACTCGCTACAAAATAACTGTTACAATCGTGACGCACATGGCACTTTTATCACGTAGAATTACAAAGGACTTCTATAATACATACCAGTTTGTTCTGAGAATGCTAAATAATAAAATGATTTAACGTTTTTTTGTTTTTTTTTTAACTTCGACCAGCACTCAGGAGATGACCCCTACACAAGCGCTGCCTTGTGCTGGAACTCGGTGAAAGGGATAGTAGGAGAAAAGATAGGAGATGAAGAAGCTTCACTGCTGTTAGCACGTTATTTGTTTTTATAGCAGTGTTGTAGCGTCTCTGATGTCAAGGAGATGTATTAAATTTTTAAGCTTCGTTTTTGTAGCCATTTTTAGTAATTATTTTACTTCGCCGATGCTGCATAATACCGACGAAGGAGGGCGTTCTGATGTGGTTGTGTGGATTGGATACAGCTGAAGCCGTTACTGTTCAGTGACCAGTGACTATGCCTTCGCCACTGAAAGCTTCCGACATCACATCAGAAGCAATGCGAGATGTTTTTATGAGTCTGAACCCAGGAAAGTTTTTCGTTTTGTAGTCAACGCGCAGAAATTTTTTGAAATTTTCTTTTTTAAAATTGATATGCTTTCAGAGTAAAACCCTTTACTTATTTATAACCTTTGCGTGTTTCAAAACACTTTTATATGGCATAGTTTTACTTAAATTGTCGTAAAATCTTTAAAAGCGCGTAAGAATTGTATTTTTTAATTATTTTATTTTTAATAATTGTCATTGAGGTAATAAAAACATTTCCATATTATTTAAATGAAGGGAGTGCTGATCATTAGTCATAATGTAACAAAATTTGCCACGTATTAGTGTATTTTCTGGATTATTTTAGAGTCTCGATTAGTACAAAAGTTAATTTGTAAAATTGAACGTTTTCATAAGCGGTGTCCTTGAGATTATCGTAATCCACTCTCGCTCCTCAACAGATTGAGCATATTTGTTGCTCAAAAGTCATTTGGTTGTCAAATGGGAACATATTCAATTAATTTTTAATTATTTAATGAAAACTTGGAAAATTTGGATCAACGAATGTTAAATTTTATTGACAAAAATAATGGTTATTTTTTGCTTTTACTATAACGAATTTGGAAAGATATTTTTTTATTATCTCCAATAGAAGTCAAATTGTAATCACCAACTAACTACCAAATTGTATGCCATTGTCACATATACATTATTGAATTCATTTTCATTTATATAATTCACAATCTTTGCCTTTTCTTAACACATCTATTTGTTTTCATTTCTCTAAAATTTTCTAAAGGAAGTCTTAGACAAATTACACATGTAATTGGTATTGTTTAACAAATGTTATGATGGTAATTGCATAACTAAAACGTAGAAAAAGGCCATACTGCTGCATACATTTAAAAAACTATTGGTCTAGACTGATAATATTGTTGTAAAAGTATTTATAATGGGAAGCTTGCATTACAAAAAGCAATAAATTTAAATAAAAAATAAAATTTAAATTATTAATTTTAATTTAACTCAGTCATCGAATTTGATTTAATAAAAATTTATACAGCAATGGGCCGCATTATTCATATTTCATATTTATAAATTGATATAAATCATACGGCCTAAAAATAATTAATAACAGTGGTTTGTAGCCAAATCCTCCCATAAACGAAAATGGATGGTAGAAATATGAAGTATTTGCTGTCCTGCACAAAACTGGCTTTTTATTTTTTTTCATCTGGTCGAATTTTTTTAAAGGCTGTGGCAAATTTTGTCCCCTTTATAAGGCAACTGTACTAATATATTACATCATAACTCGAGTACGGTTTATCAGATTTGATAAAATAAAAAAATGTACATGAAGAATTGCAAAATTGTTTTTTTCTTTTTATTTTGGACCAGTCCTCAGGGAGCCATTTTATTTATTATTTTACTTCGCCGACGTTTTATTGCTCAAATACCGACGAAAGAGGGTGCTGTAGCACAGAAAACTCAGAAAAAACTTTTTTCTGATTTGACCTGGCTGGGAACCGAACCTGGGTCTTTCTGGTTGCAGAGCCAACACACTGCTTACTCGCCATCAGCACCAATTTCTACAAGAAAGGCCTATTATTCTTTATTATTAATATTTCTGAATATTATTTTTGTATTAACGACGTTATTATATTATTAATATTATTAGTGGCATTACGATTTTTGTTATTATTAGAAAAGAATTCCTGATAATTTTAAGAATTGCCCAAGATTTAGGGAATTAGATACACAACGTCCCTGTGTGCATTATATTTTATTTCAAAATAATGTTTATCGAGAAGAAAATTATCATTCTAGAAATTCTAAATCATCATTAGTTGTTTATAATTAAACAGCATATGTACAAGGTGGGCCAAAAGAACTCTTCCGATATTGCTTGGCTCTCATTTTTTTTCTAAATGAAAAACTTTGATTCTGTGTTTTGATTATGTTTATCTGAACCCCACAAAAAAAGTCTGGAACGATTAAATCGGGCGATGTTGCGGGCCAGTGCAAATCGCCAAAACGAGAAATGAGGCGACCCGAAAACGCCGCCTTCAGAATATTGCTTGTGGCTCGCGCACAGTGTGCCGTTGCTCCGTCCTGTTGGAACCACATGTCCTCCAGTCCTAATTCATTCAATTACGGCAAAAAAAACTCGGTTAACATGGCCTTCTAGCGCGCACCGTCCACTGTTGTCATTTAGCAGAACGGGCGCTCCGGGGTCGGCCACTCTTTGCAGCGTCTCGTGTGGTCCCATACTCTTCAAGGTTGGTAGCCAAACGGCGCAGTGTTTGCGCAGTCGGTGTCGGACGGCCGGGGAAACGGCGACGGAATTCGCGCTGCTCCAACACCACAGACGAATTGTTACGCAAAACAAAAGACACAATTATTCCGCGTTTTTGGGGAGTGCATCGCTCCATGGCTTGTTCACTTGCATTCTACATCTATCTAGTTCACAAATGTCAAAACAGATTGGACATTGGCCGTCATTTGCAAAAATAAGAGCCTCTTCCAATAGAGTGATTTCTTTTGGCCCATCTTGTAGTTATGAATTACAATGTGAATTCTTGTTATTGTTTTATTTTCCGACACTGGACCCCGCTGAACTATTCCAGTATTAGATTGAAGTCGTCACAAAGTAGTTAGCATGTTGACCCTATAAGAAGAACATCTACTGTGCAAATAGCCGGTATTACATACGTAGGTGACATCTAATATAAAATACTTAAATGTGTTACGTTTTTATTATCTCCATAGAGGGTGTCTTTGTAGCAGAATGAAGTATATATTATTCAACGATTTTGCTTCAATAAATGGGACTTTGTTATTGCTTTAATTGTTGTTCTTATTTCATCCATGTTTATATTCTTTCCATCTTTCCCTTTGTCAGCTTTTACACTCTTCAATTTTATCGTTGTCATTATGAACGCTCGTTTCTTTGCTTTTATATCACTATACTTTTCTATTGTTTTGAAACACTTTAACAATTATTCACTGGTTGATTGATGATACAAGATTTATGTTGAACATTACGAGAGAATGACGAAGGAGGAAGATGACTAGAGAAGAGCTTCCCATGAGGCAACATGACCAAAGACAAATAAATTTACAACTGCTGTACATTAGAAAACCAATTGAAATAAAATACTAATAAATTCAAAGAAAAGAGGGTAAACAAATATTTATTTAATAATTGTAATCAATCAAACTGTTACGTATTCCAAACTATTTTCATTATTTAGACAAAACAAGAGTAACAAAATTAACTTTAACCCTAGAATGCATAACCGGGTACCCGTGTGTCCGCTAGCGACTTTGAACGTTTGTAACTGCAAAAATAATCACAATGGATTATTAAAACTTCGGATAATAGGATAATAAAACAATTGTCCGTCGTTTTGGTGACCATTTGTGAAATTCGGTTCACTGGTTCCAAAGTAATAAGCTTTCAAAGACGACACTTACGTAAACACATAACCGTGATACCCGTGTGCCCAATAGTTTTTATATGGAGAAATGAACGAATAAAAGGGTTTTTAGACATTTTATTCGGAATTTATTAAAATATAAGGAAAAGCATGAATACAAAACTTGGGAAATAAACAAAAGTTCAAAATGTATGGAAAAGCATGAACATAAAAAATAGAAAATATAAAAAAAAATTGTATTAATTATTCTGGTCGCAATGCATGCAGATGCAATTTGTGATAGAGTGCTCCAGGCACATTGGTTTGTTGCAAATGCTGCATGCTTTACGTGTTAGATCCAGTTACTGGCTTCCTTGATCCTCATGCTGAAATAGACATAGATGGGCCGCTTTTACAAGTTGTCGATTTATGTAGCTCTCAATAGCTATTTTTGTCGTAAGCTGCCTAGTTATTTGAGGGTTTTGTGTGCGTGTGCGTGGTGCGAAAATCGTTATTTTGTATGTATTACAAATAACAAATTAAATTTATTTTCAATTTCTTTTAATATATAGTTCGGTAAAATATGACAATAATAAATTTATTTTCGTCTTTTTCCTTCTAATTGTTAATAATTGCTAATAAGCTAATACAGATATTATATTACTCACTTACTTCTCTTATATTTGTATTATTCGGGGTTAACAAAAAAAAACTAAATACTTTTTTCTGTGTAACTGAAAATGATTAAATATTACGAAAGTGTACACGGGTACCCTGGTTATGCGTTTGTGTGGTATTTTTTGGTTATGCACTCTACGGTTAAGGCAAATAATCTAAAATGTTGATTAAATATTTATTTCTAGTTTTGACCAGTTTTGAAATATTTGTGACTTTTTTACTATTCAAGATGAATGAAATTCTTTTTATAAAAAAAAAGCGTTTAAGGATTTCACTTTTTTCCCCCAATAAATTCCTTAATTTATCTTAAGAAATTTCGCCTATAAATTTATAAGTATTCTAAATCTAATTAACAATTAAAATAAAAAGTCAAGAATTGGAAAAATTTGTAATTAAAAAAAAAATAGAATTTAAAACACCATAAAGAAATATAAATTAATACTGTTCTTCTTATTGCTCTTCTATTTTCAGACGCAGCGAATTTCTAGGTTGTATTTCATTTCCATTGTCCACTCTACTGCAGCAAAGACACATCAATGGCTCATATAAATTGCAAGCACAACAATGTTTAAATAAGACACAGCCAGTTGTTACTGGTCAGCAACAATTGTCATTAATTACAACAGGAACTACACATAAAAATCATTATTACCTTCAACAGCCAGTAAATAATCATTTAATATCGTCCAACAATATTTCCTCAGCAATGGCATCCACATTGACACAAATGCGCAATACAGATGATGCTGTTAGTATTGATAGCATGGCAACTGGCCATTTGACTGGTGAACAACAGCCAATGATTTTAAGCAAAAAGGCTTTACATCAACGTGATGCGGATGAAAATCTTTTTTTACGATTTCTAGAACTAGATCCGCTATCAACCGAAGTAGCTGGTGCTGGTAGTCAAGGTACCCAAGGCACTCCCGTGGCCGGCAGAAGGCTTTCAAATACAAAACCTCTTGGACGTACACCATTTACCATGACGAAA
Organism: Dexiosoma caninum; assembly: GCA_963924685.1. Classification (NCBI taxonomy): domain Eukaryota; kingdom Metazoa; phylum Arthropoda; class Insecta; order Diptera; family Tachinidae; genus Dexiosoma; species Dexiosoma caninum. The sequence goes on along the minus strand of OZ004726.1, from coordinate 58,974,625 downwards.
AAGTTAACTCGAACAGCTGAAAGAGGTTTTGGTTTTTCGATAGTTTGGACCCATCCACCCAGAGTGGAGAAAGTTGAACCCGGACTATCGGCCGATCGTTGTGGCATTTATCCTGGCGATTATGTTATTTTTGTGGATAAACATAATGTGGTTACTATGCCCGAAGCTGATGTTCTAAATCTTATACGTTCCCAAGGTGCTGCACTCACTTTGGAGATTTTCAGAAGATCAGGTTCTGGCACAAATGCTGGTGCGGCTGGCAGCAGCGTTAATACAAATACAACAGCAACACATCATTCGCTGGCCACTACTTTGCCCATGAATGGCAAGACAGCGCGTTTGGCTGCTAGCGGTACCAGTATTAATAATCCGGCCGATGAAATAATTACCGTCACAGTAGCGGGTGGCATGAAGCAACCAATGATGGCGAACCAAAATCGCCCCTCGACAGTCTGTTCAGGAAATACGACTTCATCATTAGAAGCGGCCAAAAGAAGATTAAATTTACCTCAGGTTACATTTAGTAAAGAGGTGGGTAAAGGCGTAATCGTGTAAAAAAAATACTAAATATAAATTTTGTGTATTTATCTAACGTTTTTGCTAGCGAAGTTCTCATTTGTTTTCAATTTTGAAACTCTACTCATTTTAAGTGAGCCAATAATTATAATCGGATTGATTTAGTTGTTTTAAATATCATGATTTGTGGAATTTGCAACGGTGTAATGTATTGGATACTGGTTTTAGGCATTCGTTACGAATTTGAAAATAACAAAAAGCTCCTTTGAAATAATATTAGATTAACGAGCGAGTGGAATAACAAAACAAGTTGTCATGTATACCTGTTAATTAAAATTCTATGATGTGATTTAACCAGGCGGTATATGAATATTATAAAATGTCAAAATTCTATACAAACACATTTGTTTTTACAGTTTTTATTATTGGCAAAAAGTGATATGCAACTTAATTATTTATTATTTAAAAAAAACAGCATTATTTAAGCTTGAACTTTGTGAGTGAAAATATATGTCGGACATTTTATGTCACAAAGCATAAACATATGAACGTCCGTTGAAGCTTCAGTGCTTCGTAATTGCACATAAAGGCAGGTGTGTTTCCTTTCCGCATTATAAAAAAAAAAATTATTTCTGAACGAATGAACTGACACCTCGTATTATAGAACTCCCAATTAATATTAAAGACAAAACATAAATAGTTTGCAAAATCAAAGAAAAGTTGTTTTTTCTTTTAAGACATCAAAGATTGAAAAATTGTGTCTGATCTTCTTTTTTTTTTTTGGAAAAAAATATCTTTTGTGTTATGTACACGCATTAATTTTGAAGCTAAATTAGAGCACTTTGGTTATTATTTTACTTCCCCGAGACAAATAGACATCAGAAAAGTTTTCAGTTAGAGCCACAGTGTATGAAACCACAGCTACAGAATCAGCATTACAAATGTTAGTTGTACTGTAACGCCAACTTATGAGCAAACATTACGAACAAAAACGTGCACTGTTTATAGTGAAACATAACAAAGACTCTGCTAGATATCGAACTTGGAACTGCCAAACTTGTGTTTGTGGTGTGATAAATTTCGGTCGTTCTTCATGTTCAATACAAATTCGAATACTTTACATTCCAAATGGAGCAATCAGCGCAGTTACGTAATTTTTTCGTAAAATCGTAAATCTTCTTCGAAAAAATATTTCGAAATCGTGCATTTCCAATCACAATATGAATGAGCATATTACGAAAAAAAAAACATTTCCACTCTATTTACTATTACTATTATACTACTCCTATTGACATATACCAAAGAACGGATACAGAAATTAATTTTTCTTTAATGAAAACCAACATTTCAAATAACGAAATTTCAGATATTATGTACAGAATTTTAAAAAAAACCATAAGCTATTTTCCATTTCACGTCATCTTCCCAATTTTGAAATTGAAAACACAATCCGAAATTTATTTCACTGAAAAAAAAAAAAAATAATACACAGCCATTTGTCATTTTGACTTATAAATGTCTCAAAGAAAATCAAGTCATTAATTACCTTTTCGAAATAAATGTATATAAATTAATTATTTCCATATCACGTAGCTTTGAGAAATTATAAAAAAAAATATCTTAAGTTTTAAAGTAAAGTAATCCGAAATAAATATTTCACCGTGTGAACTTTGCTCACAGTACCACGAATTAAAATTTATGAAATATATTTTTTACCTAAATATATATTATTTCTATTTCCACTATTATACTCGTATCTCGTAAAATGTAAAGAAATCATTTCAGCATTGTTAAGTTAATAAATTTATAATTAAAGAATTCCTAACAATTTTTTTGCCGAAAACTTAATTCGATTCTGGAAATCAAGGTCTTTGAAAGATTTTAAATTTAAGTTACCTAGTTAACCTTTTCAAATTTCATAGAAAAATTGTGAACTGTTACGACTTAAGAAATAGGAAAAAGTATAACGCACCTTAATTTTGCTATAAAACTCCTAATAGTAGAATTTTTTTTAAGTACCACATAATAATACTGAAATTTTTCAATTATGTTTTCCCAAGGCCCATATCGTCATATGATTTCAAAAAAAAATCCTGAAACAAACAGAATTTTTGCTTGATTATGATGCACAGTCTCAAAGTACATGTTCCTGCAAAATTTTACGCGCCTGCAATTAAATGGAAATAACGTTCTTATCAACAAAATTCAGAAATGCCTAATTGAAAGCGTAGAAGTTAGTTTCAAAAGTATCTTGCATCATGTAACTAAGGGCTATTGTGAATTCACGTGACGATATATTAGGTGACTGCAAGCGCCAAAGTTATATATGTATAACAGCTTGCTGTCAAATTAGTAATACCACATTGTTTTAATATTTTTTGGAAGATTGTGTATATTTCCTAATTGTTTTTTTAGTGTGTGCGCAAACACAAACATATTAATAATATTTTGACATAAAGCTGTTAAAAAAATAGTATTATTGTAGTAAGAAATTCGCCTTGCATGTACCGTATTAAAGTGCCTTGATGATATTGCAATTTTTTTTGAAAATATATAAATATTTTCGTACGTTTAAAAATTGTTTTTGTCTTTTACAGGGTTTATAAAACACTTATGATTATGTTTTTTATACAAAATGTCTAAAATTATTTTAAAAATTCACCAGTATTAAGGTTTTTTCACATTTTCTAATTTCATAACTTTAATTAAGCTAAAAATTCTTACACGAAGTAAAACGCCTATTATATATTATTTTCCACAAGCTATTTTATTTAATTTTAATTAATCTATATTTTAATTTAATTTAATTTAGCAATTTTGACAATAGTTTTATTTAAAAAAAAAATATTATAAAAATAAACACAACTTATAATTTATCTTTGTGGCTTTTTGGTTCAGCTAGCCTATATGCTACATTTCGTTTGAGCTTATACTAAATCATCAGTAGACGTTCAACCAAATTCTTGAAAATGTTCATGAACTTCATAAGTGCTAACTAACTAGACAAGAAAACATCAATTATAATTAAGAATCGTAATTAATTGACTCACGTTCATTAAATAACAATTAATAAATGAAGAAAAATGTCAAAACTAACTTCTGAATTGAAAATTATTTATTTATTGTTTTATTTATATATTTATTTTATTGTAGATGCTTCTACTTTAATATTAAAAGGTGATTGTTTTAGAGCTTTCGGATTTGATTTAAAAAAATAAACATAAAATTTTGAGAAATGTATAAAATCTATATAATTCAATGTTTAAAGATGATTTCATGTAAATGTTGATCGCACCTGCGCCTCAAATGGTTCATACGCTGGGTGCACTTTTGGCATACTCTCTTCATCATATCGGCCGTTATTAACATATTCTTCTACTTCCTATAGACATGAGCCTAAATATAGTCTAAAGGCGTTAAGTAGCACGATCTAGGCGGCCAATTCTTCGGCCCCAAAACGTACTCGCCGCTCAAGTGGGTCATTGTTTCGCGTGCTGTGTGGCAGCCAAGTCCAGCTCTTTCGTATTGGAGTAACAGAAGAACAATTGATGCGAATCGATAATTCACGGTCATCAAAAACACTGGCGGGTACAGCTGCTATAATTTCCTCTGCCCGCAGTCTACGTATGCGTGTTGGTGGTTTATTATCCAATAATGTAAATTTGGTGCAAAATTCATTCACAAGATTCAAAATAGCCGCCTCGGAAGATTGTCCAAACTGACCATAAAATGGAAGAAATGCACGGTACATTTTCTTAACCGTGCATGAATTTTGATTTTAAAATTCAATAAACGATAAGCGTTGTTCATTTGTAGTCCATTCATGGTTAAATAATAGACCAAACTGAACATTTTTAACAGTAACATGTTACACAAAAACGAACTGCCAAATACAATGTTGCCGAAAAGAAAGTTGCTCAAAATCACCTTTTATAAATATTTTTGATCCTTAACATATGCTATAATTTTCTTTAAAGGAAATATCACGAATTTATTATTTTTATGCTACAATTATGTTATTTTTGTTTTGTTTACTTATTCACTTAAATTAAATTTAAGAATAAAATCAGGAAATCAGTGTTGGATACGTTCACACGTACGTACTTCATTGCTTAGGAAGTACTTGCGATATATCAATAACGGTATATTTTCGACTTCTCAGGAAGTTATTAAGACAACATCCACATAAATATTATGAAAGTGATTTTATTACACAAAATTTCTTTTCAGTTTGCTTATTTATATATTTGTACATATGTATGTGTGTATAAAACAGTCATTTTATTATTTATTATTGAATTAATCGTAAAGCAAATGAAATAATAACAAATGCAATTCAATTTCATTTCGATCAAATTAGAATTTTTTTAGCATTCGAGCTTATCATAACCAGCTACTTATTAATAGCAGTAGTAGATAGTAATAAGAATTTAGTTCCACTGCTCAGATTAAAAAAAAAGCTTTAAAAAAGTAGATTTCCTTGGCATCACGAGCATCACGAACTTCCTCCAACCCTATGTAAAAAGAAATAATAGTAATCCGATTTTGCACTACTTCCGGATCACAAGTTCAGTATTTTATTAAATTTATTAAAAAATAAATTCATATTTTGATAAAAATATTTCTTATCACTTTTAGTTAAGCTCGTATAAATATATAAATATTTTCGAGGAAGCCGTAGCATAAATTTTTCATTAATATTTACTCTCTTAATTTTTATATCATATTTTTAATACTTCAACTAACTCTTTTTTAATTTTTAATTCTAATAATTAGTTTTTTTTATTTTTAATTTAATTTAAGCCAATTTATATTTTGCTTTAAATTATTTGTTTTTGAATTATTAATTGTATTTTTTTTCATTTATTTAATAATTTTCTTAGTTCTGTTCTGCCTTAAATATGACAATAAATTAAAAAATAAAAAAATTCTTGTGTTTTATTTCGTCTCACATTTTATGAGAACCAAACTAATGAGTTGCATTTCCGTACAACAACAAAAAAATTAAGTTAATATTTGTCAAGCAAAAATCATGAAAAATTAAGAAGTGTTTTATTAAAAAAACATTTTTAAAATCAATAAAGCATTGAAATATTCATGTATTAAGCTATTCTAAAAGCATTGGAAAGATATTGAAATTTTTCGAACAGAAGTTCTAAATTTAGTTTGGACATTTTTTTGCATTCTCTCCAACAATTTAATAATCCATAATGCATGACTCAACATTCTAAGTAGTCCTCAAGATCGAATTTCAGAAAAAACCCGATACAAAATAGAAAATTATCGTTTTTCAATCCTCTATTTAGCAGAATAGTATCGTGTTTAGATAAAAAAAATATACCAAATACCTAAATAGAATTCAATTTATGTGCAATGGACTACCCGCAGAGGTCTTTCCTGTCACTTTTGACGTGGGGAAATTTAAATCAAATGTCAATAAACACTACTCCCTCTATCCTCCTTCACATAACCTAATTTCCTAGTGCCAGCACGTGCTCGCATGTGTAGGGGTCATCCCCTGAGTGCCGCTCCAAGAAAAAAAAGAATTTATGGTTTCTGTAAAACTTGGAATTTTTGCAAATCTAAACATACTAAGAAAAAATTTCTGTCCTTACGATGCTACACATATCGCCCATTTACATCAACAATGCCTTAATTCAAAAAAACTAGTTCTGTAAAAAGCGTTCTTAAAGTTTTTAATTTACATGGCTCTTAATGGGGAAATGAAAAATTATTCTTCTGTTACGAGCTGAGTTCTGAAGCTACTTGCATGACTTTTTTACACAAGATCAAGGCCGCCGATATCAAGTTTTATTCTGCATTATTAAATCAACAGGTATATTTTTTGGATTATGACGTTATGGAAGTAAATGAGCGATATGTGTATATTAATACATACATAAAAATAAACTTTTTAGCTTAAATAATTAATTAAGAGAACATTTTTGAGTTCTAACTCAAAAACATCACATGTCGAATACGAATATCATGCGAAAAAGAAGATAAGGAAAAGTTATTCTGTAAAGTTTTGAATTATTTTAATTCAAAAATTATTTTAATTGTCAATGTAGTTTTCGAAAATAAAAACCAAAAAATTTTATAGAACAACATTTTTTTTTTAATTACCACTTCTATACAAATATACAACCTATAGGAATTACCCTAATTTTCGAAAATCGATATTTGTGATATTTCGACGGCTTGAGGTTATCGGAGTCAATTTTGACTCTTTTCGCCATGATGCCTTTGTATATCTGCACAGATCGTATCAGAAACACACAGTTTTATGAAAAAGTCTTAGGTCTTTTATTTATTTTATATTGCTATATATTGCAATAAAACTATACGTTAAGAAAAGTAATGGTATTCCAAATTTAATTATATAAAATTTAAATTTAATGTAAGGCAATAAGAAAAATAGTGCACAGTATATTCATCAAAATTTAATGAAATCACAAGGTTTTATCATAGGATTTCGAAATTCTCAATATTTGTCTTTATAGTATTTAATTTTTTTTTTATATTGTACCAACACTCAGGAGATGACATGCAAAGCATTTTTCATACATTTTATCCTTTAAAAATTTTATAAGTTCAAATTCAAAAATATTTTTGTTTTACTTTATGATATTCTCATAAAGTATTTTTTGTACAAAAGCAAACTCAATAACTGAGGAGGAAAGCATATCCATGTAGTACTATTTCGCTAATGCTTATTTAGCTCATCAGTGGATTTTTCCTAATTTTTGAATACAAACTCAAGATCTATATGTTTAAAATTCAACTAATCAATCGAGATTTAAAGTTGAATACCAAACACAAAACCAAAAATCTATAAACAAAAACATAACAATCCATGAGTTTACTTTTTTATAACACATACACATTTCTATTTTTAGATTTTTCTTCTCATCTACACTAGGCTTGCCATCGGCCAGCATAACTAATGTATTTTAAATCAAATGAAAAATTAAAAAAAAAAAAATAATAAAAATTTATGTTAGAATTCTTGGGCAAAAAAAAAATTTAAGTGGAAACCAGGTCAGCTGATATACGCTCGCTGCCGCTTGCAGCGTATATTGGCCCTCCACTATTACGAATGGTAAAAAAAACATCACACTATAAAAAATAAAATTGTGTCCAGTTAGGAAAAAACCAAT